>JAQJVK010000008.1:1243103-2458103 GCA_035578135.1 Flexamia atlantica | reverse complement strand
ACATTGCCGCGCGCCACAACGCATTAATATTAGCTACTTGATTAAACGTTTTATGCCAATGTTCCCCTTTCTCAACCAAATATCCCGTTTTTAAATTTATTTTTCTAGATGATTATTATATTTCCGCTCGTATAATTATAACGTTAGTATAATTAGTGTAATTATAAACGTTTTATGATTTATTATCAATACTATTACTGTAAGGCTCCAAAATGGTCATTGCTTAGGTTTGTTATAGGCTCTATTTCAACTTATTAACTATCAAACATTACAGTTTCTTTTTCAGATCTCAGGATAATTTTTAATTCTTAATATTTTATTTCCCTTTTACTAAGATCGTCTTATAATTTCATTTCTAACTTGAAATTGATATAACGGTAAAAACAAGAAATGAAATACACCAGTTTTGGCAGTAACAGTTTTTATTGTTAATTTATCTTAACTTAACAATCGGAATAAGAAATTATTCAGTTTTGAAAAGACATTTTTTCAGCGTTAAAATTGGGAGCTTTTTTAAAATTGTTCAACGTGCAATTTGCGAGTTTTGGTTTGTTTGTTAGGTTTGTTGATAGTGTTTTGGTTTCTGTAACATATGATGTAATAGTTATTTGTGTGTTGTATTAATTTTGTTTCGTTCTGCTAATAGCGCCGGCATACGGGTAGCTACAACAGTGCAAGCACTAGCGATGAGCTGATAGTTGCAACGTTCTTAGATGCTTAATCCTTAGTCGTTCTCACAGCTTATGTTATTAATTTTACTCTAATTTGATTATTCCTGCCACTAAATCAGCTGTTAGCGCTGCATTCGTTGAGCTGCAACATATTTGCATAGGTGCGTGGAAATTTGAAGGCCCTTTTTAATTATTGAATTATTGATATCAATGTTATTCCATCGATGTAAATAAATACACTGGGTTGGTAACTCAGGCCCCGCAACGCGAACCGCCGACAGTGGTTGCGTTTAAGCATAGCCATCTCTAGTAATAGAGATGGTTATGGTTTAAGACTTTGCAGGGGCTATGGGGGAATGCATATTTTGCCGGCCAACTTGTACAGACCGTCTAGGTAAATATTAACAGCTGTACATATTAACATCTATTATAGCAAGCTTTACCCGTAAAACTGCTCCCAAATCCGTGCGGTTTCAATACGGTTAACAATACAGTTTCGCGCTTTTTCCCCCAACGCCCCTTCGATTCGGCCTGGCTGCAACCCCAACGCACAGCTGTGTTGGCTCGGAAATCACTACACGGGCCTTACGGGGAGCGCGCGACCCAGTTGTAGGGACTTATTTACATCGATGTGTTATTCTTATCGGTTTACTTTGTCTCCCGTCGGGCGACAAAACTTTATTCCCGCTGGGAGACAAAATATTACTCTACTCACCCATTACATGGAGTAAATAGCGCCTAAATGTAGCAGGTGGGTGAAGAAGTAATTTCCTGTAGATGTGCACAGTCCTATCATAATTTACTTTAGTAAAAAAAAAAACAAAAAAACATTAAAAGGGCCTAATGAAATGACATATTGTCACAAATCTAATAAGTTGTATAGCAATGAAAACCCCAAAATAGACCAGTTTTCAACTTAAATTTCAAGTAGTAGTCGATCCATCGTAGGTCGATTTATTTAATATATTGGTAGTTTTTGGTGCTATAAAAACTTCTCCTACCTTCCTGAACCAATTTTAATAATTTAGGTGTCGTCGAAAAGAGCTCAGCGTGAAGGTTTACAGGAAACAAAATAAACCAGGTTTATGGATGTCATTGGACTTAAGAGGGGGGAATGATAGAGGAGAAAAAACCTATAACATATGACCATTTGCTTCTATGTTCCTAGGGAAAAAGTAAGAATAATCAGCCTCTGAATTTATATAATCGAATTTACCTCATTAACAATCAAGTAAAAATCATAGGCTGGACTTTAGGTGTAATTGCTCTTTTACTTTTACTTAGAATCGTGAAAACAAATGGTATTAATTTCTAAGATTTTCTCCTCTTTAATTTGATATATAGCGTTTTGATTTTCGATCGAAAATTACATTCGGAAGGCGTTCCCGCACACAAGGGTTACAACACCACGCGCAACCATATCCTGACGTCATTTTTCAACGTACGACCTTAAGCTACGTATCAAAATGAAAATAAATTAAGTCCTCACAATATGCAGTTTTAATTTGTCCAATATCATAAAAAATAAAAGAGTAATTGGCTTCCGAGTTCGAAAAGTGGATTTTAGGTGGTTGATATTTTGAGCTAAAATAACTCGGAATGTAAAATGGGAATGAAAAATGTACTTCACGGACCAAGTGTTCAATTTATGTTTCTTCAATATGCAATAAAATTATTTTCCCTACATTAATATATATTGCCGTAATTTGCGCCCGCATGAACGTTTACACGTGCTGATCCCCGACCCCGCGGAGGAATTTATACTACGTTCATCCCTGTTTGGACGCTTATATGAATGAGCGGGGGCAATATTATATCAGCCTCTGAAGTATTATTTTGGGCATTAAAAGTGGGAAAAAGTACTTTATATGCTTGTTAAGACCATGTTTTTAGAAAAACTGGTTATTTATTACGTCGCACTAATTTTTCCATTATCATCGCGGAGTACTGTTAGTTCGTATCTCTTCCGTGAGGGCGACACCGAATTGCCTTTAACCGAGACCTAGACGCCTGTGTGGAATTTCTCCATAAGATATAACATTGGCACATTGGAATTTGAATTTAAAGTTAACAACTGATTTGGGCAAACACAGTTTTCCAGAAAAAATAATGTATTAATCCTGGAACTATGAATGTCATTGCAAGCATAGCTGCACCAGTAATCAAGTCAAATAAACATTCATACAAGGTGCTTAAGTAACACTTCCTTTAAACATTTAAAAACCAAAGCAAATTTTAGTATTCAGTTTGCTGGAATCATCTATAAACAATGGGAGAAGTATTTTACACATGAACATTTCATCTCAGCATTACCCCCCCTACTCACCCCAGTCACCCCCACCCCTAACCTATAAATTTTAAAAGGCAAAGTACCCTTTGTGATACATCAAATCGAAAAAGAAAAACTTTGGCGAATAAAAAAGAAAAATTGCACCATGCGTTCTAGAGATAATTCATTATTTAAAACGTCAAAGAAAGCGTGTTTTCACAATTGTAACCTTAATTACATCTTAATGTATTGAAAAAGCAAATCAGATTCTGGTATGCTGATTGAGGGTATCAACTAGCACAATGGAGGCAAGTATTTTCATGATGATAGTTTACACCCTTTCCAACCCCTTAGTCATCCCTAACCCTAACTTTGAAATTACAAATGCAAAAGTTACCCTTGTAATATATTGAATTAAAATGGATGGAAAAAAACGTTTCCTGAAAGAAAATTAAGAATCGCATCACAAGTTCATTCTCAAAATATTGCTATATTAACAAAGTTTTATTATCTGTTACTGCAATTAATAAATATCTCGAAATCAGCCCCAATCGTGCAACATCAGCATACCAGAATTTCTTTTTTTTAATAAGATATAATAAACTTTAAAAGGTAAAAACACTTTTTCTTTGACATTTTAAATAATCTTCTGATTCAAGAAAGCATGATGCGATTTTAATTTTTCTTCCACCCGAAACTTTTAGTTTTAATTTTATGTATTACAAAGAGTACGTTATCATTTAAAATGTGTAAGTTTTGGGTGGGGGTGAATCGAATGTTGAAGCGAATTGAATTTTTCAAGAGTGAAATACTCCCCATTGATCGTACCGTTTCAAGGAAACCGAATACAAAAATATCCTATAATGTTTTAATAAATAATGAAGCAACTTTGTAAAAAACACCCCACGTGAACTAAATATTCTAAAGAGGACATGATGTTATTTTTTGATGGAATTAATTGATATTTTTTTATGTTTTATACCTTACATTACCTTACCTTTATGTTTTATACCTTTTTATGTTTTATGTAATTACATTCTTGAAGTTAGGTAATTAATAACAAAAAAAGTTAATCACATTTTAAACCCGCCACCATGAATGTTTGATGTTTTCCTTGAATTATTGCGATTTTTATTGGTCATTAATATCAATAAATTCATGCCATTTTATTTCTTTCTAGAATTTGAGACTTCCACTCAAATTCTCGGCAAAATCAATGAGGCTAATTTTTTCTAACCTCTCAAAATTGATTACAAAATCCCACTTTGTTATAAATATATAAGTGCAAGAGTAGCTGGATCTTCGATGCAACTGTATCTCACCAGGCTGAGATTTTAATCGAATATAGAGTCAGAATATAAATTTATTTGAAAGATAGCTTGAATTATTGTCATTTAATTTGAAATCAGGTTTGCTTTTAACTTGGGGACACTTCCAAATTGAATACTGTAATAATGAAATATTTCATTAACATTCTTTATTTCATGTATATGATTATGTAGAAATATGATAACTAACTAACTAAAAACTTCTGGTCTTCAGAATACTCAACTCAACTTCAAAAATTACTACTCGCACACCCCTATTTATTTGCAAAGAAAACATAAGATACAAAATTTTAACCTCTTACAGTTATCGCAACGTTATTAAAACACATTGGCCTGTCGTGGAAAAACCTAAAGCTATTATTACCTTGCCATTAAGTAGGATATGAGGCAAGTAACAATACAAACTCTTTCCTGGGAATCTTATTTACTTGCTAATCGTAGGGTCATTATTTTACCTTTTTACTTTATGTAAATCACATGCTTTGAATTACCAGGATACAAGTTTAATATTACATATCCAATTATTAATTTTTGTTTAGATATATTTACCGAAAGAAAGTTAATAATCTGTTGGATCAAACAACAAAAACCTTCTAGTTAAATATAAAACAGCCACTCATTTTTGTTTGGACATTAACTAAAGAAATAAAGCCCTAGTTAACCTTCCTTCAACTTATTAAAATTCTTGTCAAAGATCCGGGACGTGGTTATAGTTTAAGTTGCTTTCAAACTATCTTCCAGTAGACAACTCCAGTTTATCACAAAGGGAAGGTCGCATTGACAGCAAGGATGCTTCAAAACTAAGATAGCCTTTTTAACAGATGACAACAATTCTCAATTAACTAACCAGGCGAATTTGTCGCTTTTCCGAATACCTTAGTCACCTCACAACATTTTAAATCACGTGAGGACAGTTTTATTTGGTTAAGAAATGTTAAATACTTAAAAAAAAACAAATATTGCAAAATATTTAGGTCGAACCAATGATAAGTTCGTATAGTTGAAAAAATATCATTGATTTCATACATCTAAGTAGTTATGCAGAGTTCTTACAGCATTCGAAGAATTAATTCAATTCGTTCCTATATGAGAAGTAATTCCTACTTTCTGGTTCACTAGGTGTATGTTTTTTTTAAAACTAGTTGTTTCATCACGGGCACGGGTCAGAAGACGTTCGTACATTAAACTTTATTGGAAAAGCTGTTGATGCTTCTGTTCTAAGTTACAGTATCCACATCTATTCTCAATTCAGTTTGTTTATTTGTATCCGTATATTCAAGTATTAGATTTAAGATCGGAACTTTGAAAGCCCAAGGTATAAAGCCCTAGGGAATTTAAACCTTCCAAGGGGTAAATAGCTTCACGACGTTTCATGGCGTTTGGATGGGCGATTTGGTAACGTACGAAGGACAAAAAGACGATAGGAGGCAGACGGAAAACATATATTGAATTCCAGAAGAATAAGACAAAACACAATATTTTAAAGTATAATATAAATCAAATTAGATTGGGAAACTTATATGATTTAAAACTTCATTGTGGCAATCAATTTGTAATTTTTGTCTTCAAATTTTACGTTATTTGACGCAGATAATGTTTTTCTCATAATTATTGTACAAGTAGAGATAAAAAAATCATATTCAACATTTCTGTTTCAGATACTCAACGGTTCCGAATCAAAAAAGTATATCTTAATTACAAGAAACAAAACTTAAAACCACTAAAAGAAACCTAGGCATACTTACAATAGATTTACTCAATATTTTTACTCTTACCGTTTAAGGAACGAAAAGCAAAATCTCCTTTTTGTTTTGTATCATTTTTTTGGTGTCCTTTGTTTGTTTTTGTTTGGTATCATTTGGTTTAGGCGTAATAATAAAATCTAATTAAAATGTTATTTTTCTTTTCCAGTTGAGTACGCCTTGGACTTCTACGGGCCACCTCGAGTTAAGGGCGGATACGGAAATACATTCTCCTACGGCCGATGACAAAACATACTCAAGGATCATAATGTGTAATTTATTTATAACTTTGTAATAAAAAGCATATATATGAAGTTTGCGAAAGTAATAACCTAAATGTGGCATAGATCTGTTTTGGTATAATTGGAATTATCTTTTTACGTATAGGGGTCGTAGAATACAGTATCTGGATTTTTGTTGTCACTAAAACCATCGAGTCTGATAATATGATGAATATTTTAAATTTTGCTAGGGAACAATTTAAATTTAGTAGGGAACGATTGAAATGATCATAGGAAGTGACATCCTCCTAACGTTAAGGGCGCTCTGTTCTGCGGCGCATAAAGCTGCATAAAGTTGAATATATAATTCTCATTGAGGGGCCTGCTGGTTCAGCGGCGCAGCTCAGCCGCCTAGAGTATCATTTTAACTGAAATACCCTTCAATTTTGGTAGATGTTCATATAGACCTTAAAACACAAAGCATTTCAATTTTTAGGAATCATTCCAGTGCGTATAAATATATATTATAATCTATAATAAATTTACAGATTTGCATATTTGACTATATGCCAGATTTTATACAATTGCTACTCCAAAGCCATCTCAAAGCCTTGTGAAATTTACGATGTTTTGTGTATCATTAATAAAAAAACAAAACAATAAAACATGAATCAAAACAACCCGCAACACTACGTACACAACTTGATCTCATGATATACGCCTAAGATGAAATATGTGTTTATATGTAATGCAACGAGATAAATAGTACGATTTGGAAATTTTTAAGCAACTCAACTTTTTATAACCTCCCCAGAGACGTTTTATATTTGGCAACTAAAAAGCTTTGTGAGAAGCAGTCGAAACCCAAAGAGGACATCGCGGGATAGATGCTGTAACCTCTTGAACCAAGGGTCACGCTGCCAGCAAGACTTCTATATCGTTATGTAATTACATATATTATTATGCCACACTAGTTGTTGTGCTTAAACATTTTTATGAAATTATATCAAACTCCTTTGAAAGATGAAACAAATCTTTTAGAAGACGAGATAAACAAGAAAACACGACTCAATTACTCTTTTGGGACAACTGCAGATTGTATTATAGCTTTTCTCTTTTGTTCTACAAGGTAGGTAAAATATTTTTTTAAATATTGCAATTTTTAACGTATTAAAAGTAAAGTAAAAGTAAATTACAATGTATCTTGATAATATACACGATGAAGGTTGAGCTACTTAAACCTCAATGAAGCACACTGATCGCGCTGCATATTACGTGCTAAGCAGCAGTTGAATGTAACTTTTGACTCGTACGATATGGACCATGAAGATTACCCATATTGTACGAGTTAAAGGTTATATTTATGAATCAAAACTGCTCCAATTCGAAGATTTTATTGATATATAATTTATGATCAGTGGAGCAGATAGTTAGATAAAACAACTTCCAAGGTGCAAAGCAAATACGTTCAGTTCCTCGGGAGCACACATACGGGTGATAAGGAAAGCTCGTATAAAAGTGAACAAACAACTATAAAACTATTTGTAAGGTTTTCAGTTGGAGCTCCTTAGTCGCCAGCAGCAGTCATGAAGTCGTGTTTAGTTTGCATTGGTAAGTGCCTAGCTAAACCTCAACTAATCGCTTATCCTGTTTACAACAATCCTTAGGATTTAAGTAATCTGATGATAATAATCATTATTGATCTAAATAATCTGTCAATGAAAATTAGTAGGGATGGTAAAATGCTGATGGATAGTGGAAAAGCAATCCGTCTCATCTCATTATCACTCGACGGGTACCATACGTAAAACATAATTATTAGATCTTCCTACGTAGTATAATTTGATTTAATTTAACGCGTTACTGAAGAGAGACCTCCTACACCGACCAGTCAAGACTTCAACCTCATCATACTTTACATATTTGAGATAACTGACGTCACTAATTTACATAAATAAAATTAATGTGATCATTCAAATAATATTTGTGATATTATCTAGAAACTATTTAAAAGCAACATGTTATTAAAAAATTTTGGTTTATAGACAATCAAGAAACTATCTGACATACATTGTTCTTTAAGGAAATATAATTTAAATTTTTCTTTGGTAAGGTCTTCAAAGGCAAAAATTAAAACTTACTCCTCAATTCAAAAATATAAGAAGATTTGGAACAAAGTTATGTTTAGATAGAAATGTCTCATTTTTAGTTTAATTAGTCCCGATCGTATTTGAAAAAGTTTAGGCCCTCGCATTAAACATGGATTATGTTATTAATGCTTAATTTAATTAGTTTAATAAAACAATATGTAATACCTTCATACTTGGTCATAACAACATGTTCAAGGTGAGCCCTCTTTCCAAAACTTGAGAACCCCTCTTTTACAAAACTACGGACATATTCAATTAGTAAAAATACGTAAAGAAATACAGAGACAAGTGTTATTGATTATATCTTACTTTAAATCTAACTATAACACACTGTTAAAGATACTTGGCATCCTATTTCCTTAGGAAACGGTTTTATATAGTGTAGTTTTTAATTAGTCCTTCAAGCTAACAGTTATCGTGTATAACGGTCGAAATACCTACCGTAATCTCGCTCTTAGTTTCTTTTAATACTAATAAATTGAAAAAAAACATTCAGATAAAATTATTCATTTTGATTTGTTTTCTAAATAAAAATTATTGATAATTTACGGATATGGAATAACAACTAATAATTTGTATTTTGTTGTTATAAATTTAACATACACATAATAAACATAATAACATAATAAATTTACTACCAATACATTGTTTGTATGAAAAATGCAATATAAGCAAATCTTGCATGTATAGGATTAAAATTATATTTTAAAAAAATCTTGAGTTGTAAAAACACAAGTAAAAATATATTAGGTAGAAAAGATGTAAGTAAAATCGAGAAGAAATCCGCAACAAAGCGGTGATGTATTCAGAGTTGACAAATAGCCACGGCCTCCAACCTTCTTACGAGGAATCTCTTGAATTTATCTCACACTCTCACATCTCGTATGTTTATCCAAATATTTTTATGTCATCCTGCCTATGTTCAGTGCATATTAAAAGAGCTCTTCTCATTTTAATATCACACACAAAACTGCAAAATATATTTGTTTAGTTAATGAATTATATACAGGGTGGTCTTGACCTAGCGTCAAAAACTTTTTTCGGTAATAGGACAACACAAATGTGACCTCAATTAAAAAAAATATATTCCACACACACACACACACACACCTTGAGGAAATTTTTTGCCTTTTTTTTAAAAAAAACCTACAATTACTCGAGAAAATTGAATTTTGTGACCTAACTTAATATATTTCTGAACTTTGATACTACCATCGTACCTATACATAATTAATTTGCAAGGGGTTATTTTGTGAGTAGAACTCCTACAGTTTTCAACCGATTTTGACGTTTTCGGTGTCATTTATAAGAGAGTATGAATAAACAAATCAGCTGAACCCTTAGATGCGCTGTTGCCATTTACTAGCCTTTTTTTTTAAAAAAAAAAGTATGAAGTATGAAGTATGAGTATGAATAAACAAATCAGCTGAACCCTTAGATGCGCTGTTGCCATTTACTAGCCTTTTTTTAAAAAAAACCTACAATTACTCGAGAAAATTGAATTTTGTGACCTAACTTAATATATTCCTTAAACTTTGATACTACCATCGTACCTGTACATAATTAATTTGCAAGGGGTTATTTTGTGAGTAGAACTCCTACAGTTTTCAACCGATTTTGACGTTTTCGGTGTCATTTTAAAGAGCTCACTATGAAGTTGTGCGTCCTTTAAAATGAGCTCAATCTATGTTAAGGGCTTTGCACCAGTGGCCCTTAAAGTTACTATATTATTCTTATGCCAGATAGCATGGCCATCTTTAGTAATAAGGCCGCAGCCTTCGAACTGGCAACGTCGCTCCTCAAGGGTTTTTTGCATGGTAAAAACCCTTACAGAGCCAGCTGATTTCATGTAAACAAAAGATAGTGCCATAAGAGAGTATGAATAAACAAATCAGCTGAACCCTTAGATGCGCTGTTGCCATTTACTAGCGCCGCGGCCTTGTTACTAGAGATGGCTATTGATCATATGCACAATTTGTCAAATGTACAGTAGTCAGCTGACGTTTAAGATTTGTTTTTATTTACCTGTCACAAATAAATGTTTGATCCTACAAAAATGTTCTAATCAAATAGAAACAAATAATAAAAAAGAAACTGGTTATGTAGAAAAGTCACTATATACGCCACCAATTAGAATAAATGGAGATATCCGCCTTTTAAGAACTATTCATCGCAACTATATGAGTAACGTTCGTTTGCTGATTTTGCTGATAAATGAGCATATCAACATTGTTCCTAAACGTTTGGCGAAAGCAAGTAATCAGTGCAGAGGAAAACACTTTAAGGTTGAAAAAACTGCTGGACATCTAATCTGTGTTGCCATAAGGTTAAAGTGATTTTAGAAGAATACACCCAAGAAAAAATTATTAAAAATCTGATGGAGTCAATTAATGTTAAGGGAAAACAAAAACAAATCAAAGGACTACAACATATCATCAACCTAAGTACGTCGACGTATATTTATATGCCATTACGACAGCAACTGACCAAAGAATTGTAATTGAAGCAAATAAAAATTTTGACAGACAGCTAATGCAGGTACTTGTGTAATGTGAACCAGTATGTTTGCTCTTTTAAACAAATGGCTGAGATTTGTAAACAGACTGGCACTAATGATGTTACCATGTACATAATTAATGACAAAGATACAGATCAAAGACGATGCAACCACGACGGATGTATCAGCTGCAATTCGGGCTGCTGACGGTGCTCCGCCTCGCGAGAGAAATCTAGCAGTGTACTCAAAAACTATAACTGTATACGCTGTATTCCAGGTCTCGAACCTTCTCTTGATCCCATGGCCTATCCTCTTTTATTTCCTAATGGAGGTAATGGCCGGGGTTAAGATTTGAAACATGCTCAGGGGACATTTTTAGGGTACGTAACCATCTAATCATGTTGCGGTATTTATCCTATCGACTTGCTGTACGGTATAGTTTTAGTATTCTGTATAGGTCCGAAAAACTGCTTTTTGCGATGAAGGGTGGAGGATAGAAGGCACTCGACTTGACTTTATTCGGAATCATCAAAGCCAACTGAGAGCAGATATGTATTTATATGTAACAGACTTTGTCCATCAGCGAGCTAACCACCAAAACTTATGTATTGGAAGAGTGGGTAGCCTAATCCTCCCTTCTTAGTTTATTGGATCACCACAAAACATGAACTAAAACTACCTGGACGCAATAGCTGTCGTTCAACGGTTTGGGAAACCTCCCTTACTCAAAACACTGACATGTAATCCTATAGATGGTCTGAAATAACTGAGAATTTGGAACCTGGAGAGTTGGCACATTTTATACCTGATTTTATAGCAAGAATTTTTCACAGCAGGTAAAGGAGCTGATATCAGGAATAAAATAAATACTTATTTGGAAATGCTATTGCGCTGATATAAACAAGGTAGTTTTAGAAACGTGGTTTACCACATACACGTATATTTTATTAACTATAGATGAACAAGACCGAAGCCGAGAAGTAAATACTATTGATCACGTTGTCCATGCACAACTACCTGATCCTGAAGCAATATCAGTAATAATGTCAAATAAAATATTAATAAAATCGATGTTATCAGTACATAAATATTGCTCGATTTCGAGCAACAGGCAACCTAGTTCTATATTAAATTCCAATTGGAAAAAATTAGATTTCAATGAACCTGGAGCTTTAAAATTGCTATTTAAATTTATTAAAACTTAAAAGTTATAATTTTCCTAAGAATGATGAAAAACAAGCTTAAAATGACTTTCCATTTAGAAAGTTTAACATTGGGATGAATAATTCAACGATATATTACTTAGGAAGTCCGTTTGGGGAAAAATTGGGACACCCATAACTTCATTTGGGGGGGGGGGGGTTAGATCCCCCAAATTTGAGGTTTATGGACTTTTTTAAATTGTTGATTTAAGTCACATTTGTGCAGTTCTGTCGACGAAAGAACTTTAACGCTAGGTCAAAACCACCCTTTATATATAATTCATAGATAGATAAAAGCCAAAAACGGTTGACTGACTGACTGACTGACTGATTTACCGACTCACTCACTGATCACAGTTTCTCAAAAACTATAAGGAGTATCGGCACAAATATTCTTTAAAGGCTCTAGATGCGTACTAAGAATGGATTTTAGAATATTCTTTCTCAAAAGGCGTCAAAAAAATCAAAATGACAGCCATTTTCAGTTCACAAAGCTTACTTTTTCAAAACCTGTAAGGCTTTTGGCGATGGAATTTAGAATAAATGTTATTTTTAAAGTATAGATCTTTTTAGAGTATAGCACCAAGAAGGAATTTTAAAATATCTCCTCTCAAAAGACTGAAACAGAGTTAGTTATCAAATTCGAAATGGCGGTCTTTACAGTTTTGAAAGCTTATAACATGACAAAATGTGAATAGAAAGTCTAAGTAATATTTTCAAGAGGCAAAGAGATTCAAACTTCCACCCGCTAAAGGGATAAACTATACAAAACTATTATGGCCATCAACGATATACATTTGTCTTTTGGCCATCAACGATATATTTGCCAAATACTACTTAGATCACTCGCGTTTTACGGAATGCCAAGAGTACTCGAACTAGAATCTTAAGCTCTGCATGTCCGTTCCATTCACAGTATAAAGCTGAATAATTAATTCAACTGGAGCTTAATCCTGGGTGTTTAAGAAGAATTAAACATTTTAGTAGGGTTTGAGTGGCTGAAGGGGCTTCAAGTTCCAAAAAGATGACTATTTTTCCCACCCATTTTCTTAAGCATTCGAATGATCCGATCTTCAATGTGTTTTTCTCAATTTTAAGGGAATTACGATCCTCATTTTTTGGCAATAAATAATTTTTAACTATTTTCTCTCTTACAATTTTCTGTCTATTTAAAAAACGTACTAAATTTAGATGGTGAGAGTTTTTAAGTCGAGAGTTGACCCTTAGTGCTATCTACAGTCATTTTAGGAAATTTGATATCCCGGGTTATACTTGGTATTCTCATGAATCAAAGTAACTGATAGGTTGAAGGCAAAGTGCAGTGAAAGTTATGAGTTCAAACCCCTGAAATGGCACTGGTATATATTTTTTTATCGAAACACTAATGTAAATCGAATTGTATGTTCAACAACGGATGTTTATAAGTATTTTTAAGACTAAATTGCTAAATTAGCACGTGCTGACAAATGGTAGGCAATTCATGTCATTTGTCCATCTTGAAGGAAGCAGAAAAGTTTATAGAAGAAACGTTTCAAATTCTCATTTCGACCCATGATGGTGTACCTAAGCGCTTACAGATTCTTAGCACAGATAGTTTAAAACCAATCATTTCATAATGTAGTTTGTAAAACGTAAAAAATGCGTATAGAAATCAAAGCATGATTCATTAAACATTAAATCTTTCAGCATTCGGCTAGTATTTTATATATTTTGAGTAACAAAACTGTCTTACACTGAAGTAAACGTTTCAAAATAGGTCATGTTTCTTAAATAAAAAATATTGGGATTGAGGCAATTTAAACTATTTTCCTTAAAAAGCTTAGCTTAGCTAAAAACTTGCTTAAAAAACTCAAATTTTGTTTAGTTCAATGTTTTATAAGTAAGAGCTCAAATTTTATTCGTGTAGCCAATCCCATCGCTAATCATTAAATTTACGATCTCCTTTCCTAACTAGAGACCACAATTTAGAGAACAGAATCACTACTAGTCGTATAATTTTTCCCTTTTTTCTTACAGAGTAATCATTAAAAATAAGGTTATAAACGTTACTGCCAGAGGCACTCTGTGTAGCTACCATAATTAATTATGTGTTAAATTGAGCAGTAGAGCCTACCAAAATAAAAAAAAAAGTTTGTAGTGCATGTAGTGTAGTGTATGTAGTGTAGTGTATGTAGTGTAATCCGTTCGTAGTGTATGGCAAGTAGAAGCAAATTAAATGTTTAGAACAAGTTCCCAAATGATATAAAAGTGCTGCTTGTATCAACAATCTCTCTGGATGTTCTAGTACAAGTCGGATCTCCGACTTACGTTGGAGGTATGACATGTGTAATGTGGTGGACAAACGGCATCAGTCCTAAGACTGCCGAAGTTATGGCGTATCACCTAGAGGCCTAAATTTTGTAATTTGCTTTAAAGCAACGATTCAACATCTAATATTCACGGAACTGATCTTGGAAAATCTTTTGACTCATCTACGGTACTCAAAACTTTAAATAAATTTGTTGACTCATGTAATGTAAGAGCAAGTTTCTAATAAAATTGTGACTTTTATTTTGAGATGCATTTTAAAAGAAAGAACCCACTAGGTTAGGTGGTGGTTGGCCTACCCACCAGGTAGTCCGGGGCTTGGGCCCACCGACAGTTAGGACCTCAACAGAAACATGTCAAGGGTTTGCCATGTTTAGGACTGGTCTCCGCCATCCTGCTGACGGCTCAGGCGGTGCCTTACCCCGGACCCGGCCCCAACCCCTACGCCGCCCCCGAGCCCATGCCCTTCGCCACGGCCTACGCCGTCGCCGAGCCCGGCTGCTGCGCCGTGGGACAGGTAAGCCAGAGAGCGAAGTAAACAATCACGTCCAGGCATATTAAATAATTAAATAGTGTTACAAACCGAAGAATATACAAAAGAACTATTCTTACGGCTTCTGGAGCATTTATACCGTAGTTTTTGTAGTTGTTGTTCTGCATAAGTATGTGGTAAACTATAAAATTGGGTTATTCTATATTTTAAGATTCGCAAGAGAGGTGCATACTTCGTAAAACTATTTTTACGAGGCAACTATTTACAACAACTACAACTATTTACAAAGGCAAGAAACCGCAAAGTGAGGAATAAAATACTTTATTTGAAACTGATTAAAAAAACCTCTAGCAAATAAAATTTGCGGTCCTATATTCAAAACCTAGGACATAGACGAGTTTTAAACATTTTGTTTATCAATACAGTTAGATTTGAAAACATTTTATAACAATTATGCATATAGAAATTTTTACTTTTACAATCCAAGGCCTCTATAAGAATTAAGATAGCAAAAACCAAACAACATCTTATTACAAAATAGCCTATTAAGTCTGCAAAATAGTCTATTTAGTCTGCAAGAGTAAATAGGCAGGAGTAAATTATAAAATTATATTTAGTAAATACTATCAGCCTCGTCACTTCGTGACTTTAAAACAACTTGAGAGAATAAGCTTTAGTTTCATGTTGATTATGTATAGAGTTTTGCAGTGTAAGAACCTTTCAATGAGGAAATGTGTGAATTATTGTGTTTTTTAATTTTCTAGACTAATTCTTTGTGAAATAGAACTGGAATAAAATTGCCTGTAATTGAACTTCTCATCGGGGCTGACTTTTAAAATTATTTTATTACTTTAGACTTGAAACTTCAATAAGGGCAAGATATTCCTCACAGAATTTGAGAAGTTCATTTTTATTTAATCCGCTTTAAAAGTGACTTTTGCATACGTGCTACTCATTGAAATTCCGACAGTGCAACAACATTCATTTTGCATGAATGGGGGTTAGTTTACATGGCTCTTCATTGCTTGGCTCATCTTAATGTCTCTGATTTATAGGTTTCTTTTCAAAAGTATTGAATCTTAATGTTACACAGCATCTATACGCATTAGTTTCTTGCATTCAAGTCTTAACAACAAACATTAAGAAGACGGACAAACCACTGATCTTCTAATGAACTAATCTCTAAATATAATTTATAAAATAGCCATTTGCTGTAAAAACTAATTTTCCAACACTCATAATGGCAAAGGGATTAAATGTTCAAATTGAACCGCATTTTCCGCATCTTATATAAATGTTTGGTAAATTTTTACCAAAGCAAATAACATAAATTTCTATGAAATGCTCCCATTAAACAGACATATTGTTGTTGTTTTATTTCAAAATTTAATGAAATAGGCAGGCCAACTGTTAACACCTCAATATCCTTCAAATTCCAAGAACATTGACAAAATACAGGTTTTTAATTTATAATACGTTTTAAAACTTGAATTTTTAGGTTAATATTCAACTAATATTGATATTATATTAAAACTCTAAACGTTTAAGCATCAATGTGTTGAAACATGGATCGACGTGTATTACTGTCAATAGTTTGTTAGAAAATCACATTTCCACAGAATCTCCTGAGTTACGTAGGCTCCTTTTTAAGTTTCCTTTTTATGAAAAAAATACAGTAAATTAAGATAATTACAGGTTGTTGATCTTAATTTCAATAGGGCAAATACACTTCCTTATTTTCTTTTGACTTAATACACTTCCTTATTTTCTTTTGTCTTCAAAAACGTCCATATTTTAAGAAATCTAAATCATATTGTGGATGAATATTAATTGACTTTCGCTAGCCCTGCATTCTGTGGTATATCTCTGGTACTATTTCAAATCTTGATCATCTGTTTTGTTACAAATAAATGTGAATTGGAAAAAGTTACATGGGTATTACCACAGATAGTAGCACTTTCGCTGAAATTTTAAAAGCCTCCTGTATGAAGGCGTTTCATGGGATATTCTCCAAACCCCTCAAAAGGAACATCTAGAGAGTATTAGCTTTAATTTGGTACCATATATGTATAGAAAAATTAATTTGTAGGGGTCGATTTGCTCTGTACAAAATTTTAGAAATTCTTTTAATAATATAAGAAATTCTTTTAATAATATAGATGGATAGATTAGTTTGAAACAATTAACTACATTGCTACAGCCTACGTTTTAAAAAACGTACTTTTTGTAATTTTTTTAAATTAAAACGTTTACTCACGTTTAACGTTAAATTAGCACGATAGCTCAAACAAATTTGGAGATATATTCCCTGCAATGATTAAGTATGTGCTTTTAAGTTTGTAGCTTCCAGTATCAAATAACTTTTAATACAACCCAGTGGTTCCTAAATTTTTTGGCTAAAAGTATATGTAGCCTAAAGCGTCATATACAAATATACGTGTCGAGGAAATTATCATGTTTGTTTTATAAGAAAAATAACACTAATTTTGGATGACACGTTATTCAACTATAACGTGTCTTTGCAGTTTATGAAAAATTTCTTAAATAAAGATTCAATTTAAAACATGACAAAAAAGAGCTACAGTAATTTTTATTGTTTTGTTCTGCTATATTGTAAAAGTACAAATTATTGCAGAATTTTCTTAAGGGGTTTTTGATTGCACAATGGAATTTATTTTCACAAAACCTGTGAGTGGCTCCAATAAAAACTAAATAGCCTAGTAAAAAGAATAATAATGTAATGAGATTTCCATATTATGTTACGTGCAATACTTTTAATAACACAGATAGCAATAAAACAGACGAATCAAACTTAAGACTGGAAGAGAAAAATTCGAAGCTCTTGCACTGTAGATTATTTAAATAATCAGTTTTGATGTGAGTGAAAGCTAAGCAGAATTTTTAACGGATTCATACAATAGTGTATCTAAACGGACACTGGCTTTCTCCTTTACAATCAAAACGCCGCAACATAGTGCTACAAGTACTTCTTAGGATAAAATTATCAAATCAGTCACCCTAATTTACTTAGAATTTATGAAGTTTTAGTAAATATGAACAGCACTTTCCGACCTTTGGAGGGTTTTCATATAAAAAGCAATATTTCAAAATAAATTACACATTGTAACATTGCACCTTCCTTAGAGCAGAAAAATGAGCAGACCAAACTGAAAATATTTATGAAACAAATCTGAATTTGTTTCTATCACATAATTTTTTTCACTGTTGGCTCCTATACTACAAAATAGGCTTTAAAAGGTACAGCTACATTCCACAAGTTCCTATTCATTTTAGGAATAACACTTAGTTGTTATTATGGAATTACGTGTTTTTAGGTCTCGTTACTAGATCGCATTTTGAACTTGTATAATTTTGTATACGGATTTTATAACCAAACCCCATTATGACAGGAAACAATTTTCGCGAATTTGTATTTAAAATGGCGGCTGCTTAAACAAATTAAAACGTAAATATCTCAAAGATTCCATACGGTAAAAAGATTTAGTTCATATATTCTCTGTAGAAAATTCTATTAAAAATCTAATGATACAAAAGTTTAGAATATCGGTTCATAAATAAGGGGAAAACAAATTTTTAAGAAAATAAGTTTATATAAATATCGTAAACTAGCAGAACCCGTGGCTTCGCTCACGATAAAAATTATCGTCTAACCTTGATATGAAGAATCTAGAGGACTGAATAGAAAATATTTATATCAAGGAATATGTCATGTAGAGATATGTTTCTTTTATGGCGGAATGTAGGATGAAAAATATATACCACAGTAGATAGTGAAGGTTTTCTTTTCACCGTTATAACTCGGAAATGGCCAGACCGATTTTAACATGATAAATGTGTCGATTTTAAGGTACTTCTTTGTTGATTTACCATTACGTCCCTGGATTGCCTAGTAGGGCATCAATTAAGTACAGTAAAGGGCTGAATGTTCGAAACAGTTATGGTGCTATCCGTGGGCAGTATTTCAAACTCGGTTCACTTAACTTTTAATTTAAAATACGGGTGGGTAGTAATAGTTTAAGATCAACCACTGATTGCAGCATTTATTTTTCCATGAAAAACCGGGACACCGTCGAATTAGATGAAAAAGGAATTTACCAAATGATTTTAACTGGCATGATTGTAATTAAAAACATAAAGACCGCCCTAAGGTAATAACTATAGCTCCCGCTGCCTAAATAGATGGTACCACATAATGAGCTTATGATTGAACGATGAAGGTACGAAACTAAGCCAAATGTAACTTTATATAGTACGAATGACATAACAAAATCATCAAAACAACCATAAAACCATGATAAAAGGAATCAAATTATAAATCAGCTGTAGCAACGTATCTGTTGTTACAGCTGAAGCTAATATGCTTGATTGAACAAAATTTGAAATTTAAACAAAAGATCATCCATTACATTAACATGGAGCATTTTCAAAGCTTCAGCTCCACCAAAAATCTCTAAAAACCTCGAATTAAAAAAAATCCGTTTTTGGTGAATGCCGACACTCTGTAAGGAACGTCCATGCAAATTTTCAAGGTTCTAGGTTAAATAGTTTGGGCTGTACAATGATAGGTCAGTGGTATTTGACAAAAATATAGTAGAAAAGATAGTATAATTATAACTAAAAATCAGGGATTTGTAAAATTTATAAATTTTCACATAAATAGATCAAAGAATCATATCATTTCAGCACATTCTGTTTGTGACTGAAAATCCACTGTACTTTTCTCTTTCCATCTTGCCGGGATTTAGTCTCAAGACTTAGCCACAAAAGGCAGTATGCTCTTCACACGTTTAAAACTGCGTACGTCGAATTATACGAAACACCAAATCATCGGACAGGCATAGATGTAATAAAAAAATTATTAGGAACGCCTCCAGGAAAAACGACAACTCCCGCTACCGAAATAAAGAAGGTGCCACATAACTAATTAATGGTGGATTTTATCTAAACTAAATGTAACTTTTATATAGTACTCAATTATCTCCTTGAAACAAATCAACAAAAATCAATTAAATCAATTTGTTATCATCTGTATCAACGCATACAATTTCCGAAGCTTACTACCAGCTGATTGTTTTATGAACATTAAAAATGTAAACAAAAATCGTCCAACACACTTTTATATGGGAAAATTTGAAAACTTCGGCCTCGTCTAAAACCCCTTTATACTACGAATTTTGTAAAATCCGTTCTTAGCGGATGCCTACGCCCTAAGAGGAACATCCACGCAAAGTTTCAAGCCTCTAGGTCTTATAGTTTGGGCTGAGCGATGATTATACGTGAGTGGTATTTGACAAATATATAGTAGATATCAGCTGTTATTATGTACAACCACTGCTGGTTGTGTGATGTGAGCCACGTCAATCAGATGAGTTAAGTTTATTTATACTAATCAGCTGCCTGGTTCAGTCTAAAACACCCTTGTTCTTTCTGGGGTTAAGTGAGGGCTAATGTAAAGCATTAAAACCCTAAAAAGTAGCGAAATTACAAAAAGAAACGTTATATTTGCACGAGATATATAATATTTACTGTCACATGTCTTATGTAAACAATGTTTTTGTATAAGGTTAATAATAAAATCTTTTTAGGCCTTTGGGGAGAAACACAATTAACTTAGGATGGGTGCCCTAAATATTTCTCTGTGAAACGCTACATATATATACCAAGTTTCACTGCAAACGGTCCAAAGCTGAGATAGCCTATTAACTTCATTTATACAGCGTATATGCAAACCAACATGATCTTTTATAACGATAGATATTTCATTGAAATTATCTTTTTAATCTAGAAAAGGGGTTTAAGAGAGCAATAAAATATTTGACTGTGATTGTTGTGTGCTTTCGTGTTTTCGTCTATACCCAATTTTTGGCATCATGTGATTTATCCTAAAAAAGTGAAATGGGCTTAGTTTAACTATTAAAAAGTTAATAACTAAATTTGTAACACTATTTTAATCCCCTTTATTCCTGGTTTTGCAAAACAATTTAGAGAGGGCTACTGTGAAAAGAGCAAAGATTTATATAAAGTTCGTCTGAGACAAAAGTGCCTCAGAGAGAACTGTTGAACAAGAGTGAATGTGATAAACGTTGTGAAAATTAAAAGGACATATGGATGTTCCTTCATCTTCTTTTTTCATAATCTAGAACGGAACAATTGTTTTCAAGTGGAACACTTATTGGGCAACGAAGTGGATAGACACGTAGTTACTGCTGTGTACCTTTAATTCAGTTTAGAACAAGTTTGAGTAGCGAAGTTTGATGCTCGATAAACCATCTCAAAGTTGTATTGTATTTGTGTATTGCTGTGTAGTTTGGATTGGAAGTTAAACTATATCATGTTAGACACTCAAATGACAATACTTAATAATTGTTGCCGTCATTTATTGTCAGCTTATAACAAAGACGTTCTTATTTAGTTACATTTGATTATAAGATTACAGTAAAAGTCCTTTCCAATTCAAATTTTACCTGCATTCGCATAAAATACCATTATTAAAATTAACTGTGATTTATTATCGATTATTTATAATTTTTATGAAAGATTTAAATTTTCTAGGCTTGCGGTCTTGGACTCTGCAGCTGCTGCGGCGGATCTAAGTGCGAGAACGGAGCTTGCAATCCCATAAGTGAGTCTACTTTACATCTCATAAATTAAGAACCGGTAGCTTAATGAATAGGACAAAGAGATGTCCAGATCGAAGAGTGATTCCGAAGATTTATTGGTTCTATCACGGTCCACTTACGATGTATCTTTATACGATTTTCCTTATTTATTGCTACAGTTTTTGGATATTCGCGTTGGCCAATTAAGTTAAGTTTGTAGGACGTAATCTAGAAGAAATTTACAACGGTTTTACAGCAAATTTAATTTTATGAAAACAATTTATTCATACATTGACTGAATTTTTGAACTGACTGTGAACTGTCACAACTAATTCCATTAATGGTAGGCGAGAGATGCCCTGGTAAGAAACCATTTAACCGTTTAAAACAAAGAAACTGGAGTATAAAAATAGTGTTTCTTATTATTGAGCGCGGGGAGAAAAGGTAAAATAACTGAAATTGATGCATTGATTAATGTTATTTTACGAATCTATGTTATTTATTTACAAAATAGATAATCAAGCTTAACTTTAATAATTTGAGTATAACTTTAAATTTAGTGTTTTGTTTAGTGCGCAAAAACGGGTAGAAGTTTGAGTATTCCTTAAAACAAGTACAGTTTTTTTTAGCATTTACAACCTCCCATGGCTTTTAAACATTCTTAAAGTATTCTTGGAACAAAGACCTAAAAGTAACGAGAAGAATGAATTATTTATTTTTATATAATTGTATTGATATCTATCTGCTTTCCTGTCGATTCCATTCCTTCATAAAGACAAGGCTAATACCATAGGGTGGAATTTATTTTACATGCTCCCACAATTTGTTTTACTATTCTATTTATTTGCATTTCTGTAATGTATTTTATTTTCATTTCCCAGTCCGGTACGCCGACGGTTTCTACGGCGCCCCCAGGATCCAGGGAGGATACGGCAACACCTACGGCTACGGACGTTAACTCTCATCACCTCCCTCTATCGCAACCTTCTTCATATTTTATACCAATTTTAAACAAAATTAAGATTTTATTTATTGTTTATAATAAATGTTCTTCTTTAATTTAGATTCCTTCACCACTAACACGTTAGTCGTAAAGTCTAAAATACTCAAAAAAGTGATGAAATGTTAGATGCTATGAAAGCAAGCATGAAAGCAAAGAAAATAAAATATACTTTTGATCTATTTGAGGCATTTTTTACCCTCATTATATCGCTGTAAAAAATATTCATTTTCGAGGATTAAATAGAGTACATCATTGAAGTGATTATAACACTCGTTTGCAAAACTAGTATATTGAATGAAATGCTTTGGTGACATACACCTACATTCATTACTAAATATATGTCTAGTAATAGTATTATATACCAATTAGTAAACTAGCCTGTCATTCTAAAAGTCACAATTTCAATAAAGAAGCAAGCTAACATACAAAAAAGGTTTTGACAATATCCTTATTAGAGATTTGAAACCACAATTGACTCCCTTTTATCTGGTTCCCTTAAGTCCGAGACTTGGTAGGATTCTCGACCTTCCTTAAAACTCGTAAAAGTTGTAGGACTATTACACGCCAAAATGATTTTTACGTAAACAATATTTTTCAAATAACAATTTGTCCCCAATTGTTTGGGAACCATCGATATTGTCCACTTCTAGCAGATGTAGGCAACGGATAAGGCAACGCTTGAAAATAAGTCAGCTGGTAAAAACGAATCCACTCCTGAGGAGGGTAGAGCAGATAAAGCGACGGTCGGCTAAAAGGAGGCTGGATAAAAAGTCTACTGTATATCTTTTCAGATAAAAAAAGGGATTGGGTTTTTAACTTTAAATATGCTAGTTGTAAACGCCAAAATATTATATAGCTTTGAATATATTTATAAAAATTTAATTGCATTGATTCACTGAGCCAAGACATGACTCATTAGACAGGCCTATTAATGAAATGGCGTTCCATTGTTTCAAATTGGTGCATTATTGTAAAATTCATAAACATTGATGAACCGACTATATTGGTATTTATGTCTGAAACATTTTGTGCTAGTCAGTAATTTCGAATGTTCGTATTGATTTTGTGAAAGAGGGTTAACAAGAAAGCAAAAAGAAGCCTTTGTACTAAATAAATCCGTGTAATAGCAAAAGAAAATATAAAAATAAATTACGATTTCTTTTAGTAAGATAGATGTGTAAAAAAAACAGACACGACTCTAATCCACAATTGAAAATTCTTAATGCAATAAAATATCTCAGTTCTGGCACTAATCCGAAAGCTGATATAGAATTTGGACAGGACCGATATAGTGAAAAGAAAAGCAGAGCAATTTGAAAAAATGCGATGGTATGTAAGTTTATATAATGTGTGGTTGATGTTTGTGTTCCTTCTCAAACAAAAATTTATTTTGGAACGAAGACAATCAATCCGAACCCAACAACATTTCAATTATATCCCAAATCTACTACATATTTGTCAAATACGACTCACCTATCATCGCACAGCCCAAACTATACGACCTAGGACCTTGAAATTTGGCGTGGACGTTCCTTTTAGGGCGTAGGTATCCGCTAAGAAAGGATTTTAAATGATTCATAGTATAAAGGGGGTTTTTGGCGAGGTCGAAGTTTTCAAATTTTCCCATATAAAAGTGTTATGGACGATCTTTTGTTTACATTTTTAATGATCATTCAATCAGCTGGGAGTTAGCTTCACAAATATACGAAATACGCTGTTACAGCTGATTATAATTTGCTTTCTTTCATCACGGTTTTATGACTTTTTGTTGATTTATTTTATGGAACATAATTATGTACTATATAAAAGTTACATTCAGGTTAATTTTAAAACCTAATAAATTCAGTATATGGCGCCATCTTTATTTCGGCAGCGGGAGTTGTAATTATGCCTGATACGATGATTTGGCGTTTATACCTCAATAGCTCTAGAGTTTAAAGCCTGAAGAGCGTGCTGCCTTTTGTGGTTGAGTCTTGAAACTAAATCCCGGCAAGACTGAAAGAGAGGGATACGGTATTTTATTTAGTCTCCGACAGACTGTGCTGTAATAATCTAATTATTTGATCCATTTATAAAGAAAAAAAATTAAATTTCCTATATTGAGCTTTCTCTAGAAGAATTTAATATTCAGTTAAATTTAGATTTAGGCTAATCTATAAAAATCTCCAGGTTTTAAGGGTCTGTTAGCGGACTCAAAGTTTTGAAATACCCCCATAATGGGGGTTTGTTTACTTTTCCAATTTCATTCAGTCAAGCAGAGGGTAATTAGCTTCACATACGGATCCGCTGTTTCAGTTTATTTATAATTTGATTCCCTTCATCATGTTTTTATGGTTGTTTGTCAATTTATTAGGTCATACTCACTATACAAAAGTTACATTTAGTTATGGTTTACGTTTAATCCATCATCGTTTCTGTACCTTATCTGTTTAATCAAATGTGGCGCAATCTTCATTTAGGCATCGGGGGTTATAGTTTTTCCCTTAGGGCGTCCTTAATGTATTCATCCCCCAAAATAGTTTGGCGAATTCCTTTTTCATCCGATTCAAGGGTGTCCTGGCTTTGCACGGGAAAACCAAGCGCTGCAATCTGTAGTTGACCTTTAAAATATATTAAAAATCGCCCATATAATATATGCGATGTATACAGAACCCTCTAAGTACGGACACCTTTCGGAAAAATGAGTAGTTTCCGTGCCGAAAACGAGATGGCGCCACTTTCATTTTTCAGTCCGATTGGAATATTTGTTGGATTGAGCTGACTTTCTAAAGTCAATCAGCTGGTTGTAATATTTTTACAGTTGTATGTTAGTGTTTTATATTGCTGTAATCTTTGACCATATTTAATCTGTTTTTTTCTCATTTTACAAACATTCTCACTTTTCAATTTGGACAATGAGTGGAAGCGCGGACGACGGAGCCAGCTTGAACTATTCCATTCGTCAGCGCTAATTTATCCTCTGCTTTAAGGCGGTGGAACTGAAAAAAACATTGAATATCCCTACTCAGAGGGTTCTGTACTCATTGATATATGTGAAGTGAATCAGTTTGAAACACTGTCGACGGAGAGCACCACTGTACGAACATTCAGCTCTTTATTGTAATTTATTGATACCCTATATTTAACAGTTTTAAGCTATATTGGCAAATAAGCATAGAAATACCTTAAAATTGACACATTTAAGGTTAAAATCGGTCTTGCCGTTTTAGAGTTATGACTGTAAAAAAACCTACACCATCGACTGTAATATGAATTTAACTGTTTTTTTAATTGTTTTTTTTAGGCCTACAACGCCACAACACGTTAAAAGACCTCTACATTACAAATTCCTTGATATAACCTTTTTTCATTTAGTCCCTTCAGATTTGTCAACTCAAGGTTAGACTTTAGTGTTTGTCGTGAGCGAAGCCACGGGAACTGCTAGTGTAATTATAAAATACCTAATAGAAACAAGATTTAAAACTACATATACTTTTTAAAAAATCCACATTAATTTAATATATTATTATAAATAATTCAAAAAATAAAAATTCCTTTTTTGAAACCTTTTTTTAATTTAACCGAACACATACAATATTGCTTAATAAAGTCGTTTGTAAAAGATAAATACGATTAACTCCTTATAGTAATAAACAGTATCAGGAAACTGACACATAATTTCTCCCTTAAAGTTATTTAAAACCAGAAAACTCATACTGTACAATGAATTAAAACAAATTAACAATTAATTATCACACAAATACATACCAAGTTACATAAAAATTACGTCGGTTAGTAAATAACGGATATATCGGTTTTTAAATATTTGTCATAAGAATATAACATTGGACAACGTACTGCGTTTACCGCCGAACTAAAATAACAATTATCTGGGCAACCAGTTGACGTAGACTAATGATTAAAAATACTGGATTATTTAGTTTTTCAAACCAAATTTAATGGTTGCAAGTATATTTTCTTTGGAAGTTACAGATTTTGTGAAATTTGAAAAATATGAATTCTTTAACACTTAAACCCTATAACTTCTGAACATAAATTTTTACAGACATTCGGGTGATGCCATTGTGTATCATCTTAAGTACTATAAACCATGAAAGTTTCATCAAAAGCGTTAGAGCCGTTTTTGAGAAATTATTTTGAAAATTTAAATATTAAATATTACTTTAAATATTATTTTTGTTGTTGTGTAGGCTCCGAATCACAGATTAAAAAAAAAGTTAAATTACCTTACATCCGTACAAGGTATTTTAACCTTTCTTTGTAATTTAATATTATATTACATCCCTTAATCCCCTCGCTGTTTGAATTATTAAAAAAAAAACAGATTATGTATGCTGTTTTTTTAAATTGTTATTTATTTCAGTGTAATTTTCCAAATTTACACTGGAAATAAATAACAGCAATAAATCAACATCACTGTATTTAAAAAAGATTTTAAAATTTTGTTGACAAATATTTTAAGCTGGCAAATACCTCACGTTGGAAAAGAAAATCCTAAAATTGTGTCAAGCACTAGACTATTTGTATAAGGAAATACTGCATTTCTGTTCTGTAAGAACAAATAGAATGTAAATAAACGGTATCAGGTTACTGACACATACCCTCTCCCTTTAAGTCATTTAAAACCAGAAAACTTATATAGTGAAATAAAACAAATAAAAAATTGAATATCACTCAAATACATGTAAAATTTTAACAACATCGGTTAGTAAATGACGGAGATATCGGTTTTTAAATATTTGCCTTAAGAATAACATTGAACAACGTACTGCGTTTACCGCTGAACTAAAATATCAATTATCTTCGCAAATAGTTGACGTAAACTAATGATTCAAAATACCGGATTATTTAGTTTTCCAAGTGAAATTTAATGGTTGCAAGTATATTTTCTTTAGAAGTTATAGATTTTGTGAAATTTGAAACATATACCGAATTTCATGAAAACCGGTCCACCAGTGTCGTCTCTAGTTTTGTTTACATCCATACACACACACACACACACACACACACACACACACACACACACACACACACACACACCTGTTGTGTATTTACCTGTTGGAAAATAAAACGTAAATGTAAAAAAACTGTCTAAAGTATTAAACGCTAACAGTACGTGTAAAGGTGTAATCATACCTTGAATATGATTTTGTGTAAAGGTATTTAAGATTAATGTAACAGGATATCTGTCACCCATCCGGTGAAACTTAAATAGAGTGAAGACCTTGATGTATTGTTTCACACCAAATGTTTAAAAATGAGTCTGGTGTGTATGAGTTTACCAAATAAGGCTTTCTGAACATACCACTAACAATAAAAGGGACTTATGAGTCATATGACGTATTTTTTCTAACGAATAACCTACGAGAATTTACAAAATCTTTTAATACCTTTACATTTTTTCAACAAATTGTAGGGGGATGCAGTACATAGTCTCTAATGTGATTTTGACTAAAAATCTATGTTATTTCATGGTGCATATGCAATTTTTGGAAAGGAAAATGGTAGTTAGAAAACACTAGGATTTTATTAGGGACTAACGAATTTCGGATTATAAGGATTTCTGCCTACTTCACTTTGACCGTAATGAATTACTCTTTATTGAGGTGCGAGTTATGCTCAATATAACGAGAATATGCTTTGTTGATTGTGGATCGGTGATAAGACGCATACGAATGGAATACAATATTTAAAAATTCCCTAACGCACAAAAATGTAACTTTACTAAAATCAACAGGTTTAGTCTAGAGCACTGCAAGATCGAAACAGTCCCGATAACTTAACAAACACTGATAACTTTCCGGAGTGTTGTGAGGCATGGAAGTCAGGTTCACGATTCCATCCCGCCGTCTCATAGGAGGAACTGGAATGGATGAAACCTATGAACATGAAAATGTTTGGACACTACCGAACTTATTAAGTGCAATCAGGATCGTTCTGTCACCATTTATCGCGTATCTTATTGTAAAGGAGGAGTTCACATTAGCGCTAGTGGTCCTGTGTGTCGCTGGGAAAACGGACTTCTTGGATGGCTGCATAGCAAGGACTTATCCAAGTCAGAAGTCCATGTTGGGAAGTTTCCTCGATCCACTGGCTGATAAGGTGTTGATAACCATCCTTTTCGTGACCTTGAGCGTTGCCGACCTCTTGCCTGTGGCCCTGACTGTCCTTGTGGTCACTAGAGACGTTCTGCTCATCATCGCTGGAGTAATAATAAGGGTCATCTCCCTCCCGCCACCTCGAAGTGTGGGGAGACTCTTGGACTTCTCTCAGACGACGGTGCAGCTATCTCCCACTCTTATCAGCAAAGTGAACACCGTGGTGCAGCTGATAACGGCAGTCTTGACCTTGACCGATGCCGTGCTCCAGCATCCTTGGGACGAAGAATACCTCGTATGTTTGTGGGCTTTGACAGCCGCTACAACAATCGTTTCTGGTTTTTATTATATTGTCGCGAAAAATACGTTTAAGATAAGTAGTATAGAGAATCCAGAGTGAAGTGTGTTTTGCTAAGACAAAATAACGTTTTATGTTTTATAAGTGATTTTACTGTAGTGCGTGTGTGTGTTTTATTTGTTAAAAAATCCAAAGAATACAAAACACTGTGTTCAATCTTCATTACGGCCAAAAAAATCAAAACCGAGTATTGTTAAAACATTCGATTCAAGAACTACATTGGCTTGAACGCAGATAAAAAATTTTCTTTCAAAAATACAGAAATGTGTAAATTTTTAACAAACTCGGATTTTTTTATTATTTTGGACATTTTTAAACCCTTAATTCTCTTCTTATTACTTATATGAAACAATTGGATGCTTTACTTTGTTTTGTGTAATACAGGTTCAGGAATATAAGAGTAAACATCTGATGACAAAGAAAAATCCAATTTTAAATCTCATGACACAAAAACTAAGTTAGTGATTTTTAATTTGATTCGTACAATATAAATAGGCCTACACTGGGTGGTCATTAATAAAATATTTAATTAAGTACTCCGCTTTTAACCATCAAATATTTACGTTTGATTATCTTTACATCGATACGTAGGTTTACTACGTGTCGAAGGGAATCTACCGGAGTAATGCAGGGAAGGCAAACACAAAGCCATACAACTGTCAAGACGAAGATCCTTGGTAAATGTGTTTTACGATGCCGCTGTAACTCTTTCGATGATAAGAGATATCGAGGAAGAGGCGAGAGGGTAGTGCAGTAAATCCATACTCTGTGTTCGACGTGAGTGCGGGGCATCAACAGATTAAAATGATCGCCAGGTCTATAGGTATGTGCTTTGTTTTTACAACATATTTTGACAATTAAGTAAACATGAAGATAATAGAAATTGATAAGAAATTATGATGTTAAGAAAGTAGGCGTAACAGGCTAATTAATTATACACGTTAAATAACTATTAATGTATAATAGGAGAGTTGATTAGTTTTTCAGGTACTGTATACGATTTTAAATTTGATCTAAAAACCATATTTTGTATAATTAATGAAAATGAAGAAGAGATAGAAGAAAAAGTGAAAGCTCAGGTTAGGAACTAATGATTACTAGCACTGAAAACTGTTTAGAAACATATTTAAATCAATTTCTAAATTTCAATTAAAAAAAATGTCTTTTAGTTCAATGTATATAAAAAACAATTACTAGTTAAACATGAACTTGTACCGTCAGTTTATAACCCTAAGATAAAAACGTTCGTTAGAGCAAAAATAAAATATTTTGGGATTTAGAAATAACGTTTATGGTCCACCAAGTTTATTACTGAATAACGTAAGGACGTGAGAAATTTTTTGATGTTTACGAATAAACTGTATTTTCTAAACCGCTACAGTTTTGCGAGTTCTAATTCAAAATTCATAATCTTTGCAAAAGCATTGCTCCAACACAATAAGTCACATTTCAACATTTTCAAAATATTCATTTTAAAAATTAAGTTGGTACCCCTGGAAATAAAAAATATCAAATGGAAATTCATATAATATGTCATATTATCATTGAAGTTTTAAAAATACTAGCAATTTTTAAATTTACATCTACCATCTCTCTATCTTTTACAGTGTTTACGTTATAAATTAAAAACTTACTTTTACTATAATACAGTGCATGTTAATGTATTTCCATATTCATAGGGAGTGGTCCATAGTTACCCATTAGTTAATTAACGAGCATTTTATGGGGAGAAGTTGAGTTTTTTATCACTGAAATGCACAAAATAAGGACTCTAGGTGTAGATAATTGGGAAATTGAGATAATAGTTTTCAAGGCCTATAAATAATATGCTTATCGACAAATGTTGCCGTTTGAAATTTTTAATTTACGGCTACCAACATTTTTAAACCGTTGATATGTAACATATCATTGTAAAGTTGTGTCTACCAGGATTAAGAATATTGAATCAGAACTAAAACATGTTTAACGGTTTATAAATTATGGGGCATTTGGTAGATAGAGATTAATTTCAAAAAGTGGCTGACATTTTGAAGTGGATTGAGATAGTTTAGTTCTGCTTTTACTAAAATGTTTCTTTTAGCATGAAATTTACAATGGTATACAAGATGTTTCACGTTTACGTAACAAAATGCTGAGATTTAGAATCTGTGACTCTAATTTCTGGAAGACCTTGAATTTAGATCGTGGTGAAATATTTTGATTGGAATTTGTAGAGAAGAATGTTATTCAACGTTTCTAGGTTAAACTGTGTTACCGTTACGCTGTGTGCACGGTTGGTCTAACTCTGTATAAAAACAAAAACAATACAACCTTTACAGATTACTCAAGTATTGGCGTTTTTGTAGGTTACACAATAAGAGTTTCATTTGTGAAAATTGTTAGAGGTCATTAGATAATGATATGTTTAGAATGATAACTCAATTTGGGGAAAAAGGTTTCATATAAATTTTTAAATCTCAAAATAACCCAAGATTTTGTAAATTTAATTTAAATATTTATTTTTAAACTGGTCCTTCAAAGTAAATAAAAATGATTACGATATTTGATTTAGTAATTACTTCAAGTAAAACAAAATTCGAAAACATCGCAATCCAGAGCAAAATAAATGCCTTTTGATGAAGGTATTTCATAATGCCTTAGATATTTTATGACACAAACTTTACATTTTCTAGGATACATCAACGTTTTGATTAAACATTTTAATTTGATGATGATGTGTATGTTTAAGAAAATGTGCATGAAATGTCACTTCAGGACAGAGGAATAACCTTGACAAAGATAGATATGCTTCAGATCCAGTAGTTTGATAGCTTCAAGGTCTCAGTAGTAAACATGCTAACTCGACATCACTATTAAATGAACATTTGCCCAAAAAAGTAAAAAAAATATTACTTATGAACAAATTATTTCATCATAAATAAAAACGTTGAAAGTAATATACAAATATTAATTTTTATCCACCTTATTTTAGTTTTTTGCTACGAAATGTATTAAAATCCTTTCTTTGAACGCACTAAAAACGCAGAGCTAAAAACATAATATTTTTGATTTTAATTTTAAAAAGTCTTATTGCTGTTATGAAAACTGCAATGGGTTTCAGTCTGTTGGAAAGTAAGTCAATTGTTTAAGTATATATGACTTAAACCATAACGACGAAATATGGTAAGGCGCAAAGTGTATTTATGTTCCACAAGAAAACACTGAGAACACATAAATGCCTAGTTCTTTAAGAATATTATTTTAAAAATAGTTTTCTCAAGAGAGTCAGGATAGTAAAGTTTTTATTTTATTGTATATTTTGAAAAAGAAGCATTGAACTAGATTAGATAACTACTAGCAAGTCAGGAGAAGGTTATCCGAGTATTTTGTATGCCAGCCAGGGTAGGAATCAGTCCCTGAATTCCTCTCCTATCATCCAAAAAACCATGATCTGTATAAATATAAAGCTCCGTGGTAAAAAGAAGAACCACTCACTTATTGGTAGAACAGGGACTTTAAGTCCTGATGAATTGGGTTGGCATAACAGTACTTATGTCTTGTTAATTTTGATAGAGTTTTTTTTTTGTGGCTACAGACTGTAATATAAACCCATGTGAATAAGATGTAAGTATTGATAACATTTATTCAAACGTACTCCATGTTTGCAGTCTTCTGTTATCCAAGTTAACCAAACATTTAGATACATATCAAATCTCTCCAGAAGCTATTTCAAGCTACACACATTCGGTATCATATTTCGGTATCACATTCTCAGTCCAGCAATGAGTTCAGTCAGCTCCGTCGGACCGAAGAATCGTAAGCACTGTCCATTAAATGCTTCAAAGATTTGACATTATAAACTTATCAAAAAATTAAGAGATGAAGATATAATATACTAGAAAATATTAAGAAATAGGTTATTGATGTGGATAGAGATATAATCCTTTTGTAATAAAATGATCGTACATGTTTATATCGTTACATACGTCTCTAAGAGTTATGTCGGGGAAGCCCACAGATAAAAGCCTAACTTGGGTTTGACTAGTCTGATTAGATTGTCTCTTATTTTGAACGTTTTTTCAATGTATTCATTGGCATTACCTCAAATTTACCGTTACCAAATTATTTCTGCACCATCTATTATGTTATTGAGTTATCTGTCCCTGAGTCAGTATAGCGACTTCATAGTCCTCACGTTCCTATGATTCACTAACATGTCAAAATTATTCGGTTTTCCTCGTAAAAATTTCCTTCCTGTTTTATCTTCAGTTTCCCTTTTCTGTCCCATTCACTATTAGCTCATATTTAACTTTCAATTTTGTGATATATGTGTGAATAAATTCAACTCCTCCGAGCTTTACCTCCCTGTCACTAGAGCCCACTCTGGACCCTGGTAATCCGGTCGCCGATCCGTGTGACCTTGAAGTAGGGTCTGACTCAAGTTTTATGATTGATTTTAGTACTAATTGATGTACTGAACTAGCATATGAAAGATGCCAGAGTGGCATCCTTGGGCAACTTTGAATATCGAAATAAAAGTTCATAGGGCCGAAAATGCAGAAACAGATATTGAAAAATAATTGTATTTGTGGTATCTGAACGAATACTTCCCCAGATATTGATTTAAAATCACCACCGGTAGTTGCTGGATGGTAAATATTTTATTTTGATCAGGTATTAATTTTCAGCCTCCATCTTGGATTCACCATATTGGATACAAGATAATTTTTTAATGAATGTAGTGTTTTGACGCATCACTACAGACTATATTTTCACGTTGAATACAATGCCGCAATCCGGCTTTGAAAATATTGTTTCCTTCTCTAGATATACTCAAATATAAATTCTTGCGCGTATATTAATTAAGGGAGTTTCCAAATTTAAATTTTTTTTAAACATATAACATTTGTTTTGGCCTTAAACTATTCACAGCCATTCCAAGTTTCATACAAGGGACAGATAGACCATGTTCACAACTAGTTTATGGACTTAAAATAATATTAAAACTTGTTTTACAGGATAAATCTTTATATTAATAGGCAAGCATTTTTTCCATAAGGTTTTTGTCCTCCTTTTTTCTCAGTCTGTGTGCAACGTAGCAAAAATCTAAGAACACCGATAAAATACTATTTTTCTGTAGATGTGCTCCCATTGAAATTTATATTAGTCTTTTAGAAATGTAGAAAATTGAATTTAAACTAGATAACACGTAGCTCGAAATCGAGCAAAAAATCATATAGTAGAAGAAAGAAGAATTAACAGCCTACTTGTATACTTTAGAAATTTAATCAAAGGGCTAAATTCAATAGCAAAATTATGGCTAAACCATTGAAACTCTCAAAGTTGATTTGATTTACTGCAGGAGTTTCTGGTTTACGACTTTTTGGGAAACACCTTCATTTTCCATGTTCTCTTTATTCTGAAATGTATATTTTAATACCGGCAAAAGATCGAGTTCTACTTTACAGCAACATGTAGCTGACCGAGAGCAAACACTGGCGCCGTGAGCTAAGACCTCATTTGTTCAGGGACTGCCCCTGCACCTTATTGATAGTTATCGACAAAGCGGAATCATAGGGGACGGCTGTCTTTGTAGGGATCAACGCATAAATAACGCACTATCTCTACCAGTCTTTTAATTACTGAAATGCAACCCACCGCGATGAAAACATTGTAAGTTCATTGGTCTGAGGTTGGAAGGAGCATCAAATGTTACATCGGGAGGGTGATTGTAGGTGGTTGCGATAATGTTCCTTCCAATCGGTCAATATTCGCCTTCTTCTTATTGGCATTATTACCGCACCATATCAAAAAATAAATTGGCTCAAGTTAATAAAACTTCAAAAAACACTATGCTGAAATGTATTGGGATATCATAAACTGCATTGTAAAACTGGGAACTGCAATGTTGAAGCCCTTTAAAAACACTTCATAACATAACCTAAATTACATAATAAATCTTTTTGTTGAAAGCCAAAGCAGCTGGAAAAACAAAAAACTTTTCTTTTCAAAAAAATAAAGTGCTGCAATCTGTGGTTTACCTATAGAACTATTTCAGAGCTTGACAGGCTTGACCATATGTTCAGTTTGTAAACAAAGTGAACTGAGCTTGCTCAAATTTCGATGAATAGCGATGTTTCGAAACTTCAGCCCTTTACTGTACTTTAGTGATGCCCTTTTTTAAAATTCTGAGACTTGTTGACAAATCTACATAAAATTCCCTTTAATTTGACACCTCAAACGTTAAAATCCGCCCAGCCGTTACTGCGGTTGGACTGTGAAAAGAAAACCGCTTGCGTATTAATATATAGATTAAAATAAAAATAAACATTAACCTTATGAGTTGCTGTTTTGAAATGTAAACAAAGTTAGCATCATATGTAACTGTTATCACATGCTACTTTTCGTAGAGTAAAGATTTGATGTAGAAACATTAAGCCACAGTTTATTGGGGCATGGAGTAAAAATATAGAATTTGATTGAAATCAGGACTACTTAGAGAAGATTAATGATATCATACTCAAATGTGTTCCATTTTACATATAAATGGAAAAAAATAAAGTTTACTTGCTTAAATAAGATTAAGAGATACAAATGTGCTCATAAAAAGGGAAGAAAAAAGTACATTAAGTTCAGTACCTACCATCCAATGTACTAACTGATCGACATGCAACCGGCAGGGCCAGTGACGGGGGGGGGGGGGGGCAAGTGCACAGGGGCCTGGACTCACAGAGGGCCCGGATCCACACGAGATTAGTACAAATGGGTCCCAGAATCGAGATAAGTAAAAAAGGCGGGTTTCTCAATTGCACAGGGGCCTGAAAATCCTGTCACCGGGCCTGGCAACCGGAGTACAAATGGACACATTATATTCAAATTTTGTTTTTATTGGTGGCTAATGGGTAAAATATAAATTACATTTTAGTGATAATAATAGGGAGAGTGGGAAGGAGGGAAAAAGTTCCAAATGGTAGGAAATAAGGGAGGAGAGATGGTAAGAAGAGAATGAAGGAGAAAAGGAGGGAAAAGTGACTGAAGTTTTACTTTCCTCTGATTCAATAATCAATCTTAAAAAAATAAACATGGAATCTTAATAAAATAGTCATTATTTTAGTAAAATACTAATTACAAAAAAACATGTTATAAGTCAGAAGTGAAGTAAATAATTAGTCAAGGATTGAGAATTTCTCTTTTGGTTTTGGCCCCCCGTTTGGTTATATTATGTGTTTACATGGACAAAATGTACTACATTAAATGTATTTAGAAACGCATTGGTATATGTGGGGATCATTTACAAAATTAGCTATCCCTTTGTCACTTTGAAAATTGGTCGAATTTTCGACCACTGGCGATCTCTAGTAGTAGTAACTTCTAATTGTATGTCGATTCCTCAATTAATATGCTATTTGTTTTGAAAACTTTGCAAACATTTTTTTCTTAGAAAATAAACATTAGGCTAGTTCCGTACGGGGCACCACAAAATTATATGTCATCATGGATTTGATAAAAATCTTTGCAATTTGGAAAAGAGTTTTTTAATGAAGAGAGGTATAAAAGACATATTTTTTCACCACTTAACGCTAATGTTTCATGTTTATCAACGGTTACTTCAGAGTTGTAATGAAGTTTTCTGGATCCGTATGGGTCATGTAAAGGTTTCGTACGGGACTGAGTGTTCGGAGGTATGAAACCAAGTACTTTTTATGTTATAACACGGGTATTGTTTTCTCATTAATACGTACCAAATTAAGAACTTATTAAATAAGTTCTTAATTTGGTAAATTTGGTACAAATTTTGTGAGTATTTTGTGTTAATGTTCATCCATTATGCTTACATTGTGTACAATATTTTTTTAAATAACTTTAATTACGCTAAAAAAACTAGGGCCAGATCAACGAAAACAAACAAAAATGAATGTTTAATGGTCGGATTTAAGTTATAGAGGGCTAAAAAAATCATGAGTAATGAACGTGAGTTTAGATAGGATCACTATTTTAGAAGGAGTTTTCTCTTAAATAAACAGGGAAAACTTGATTTTATTCTTACTGCTTGAGACTCATCTATTCTCGAACCGCTGTCCAGTGATTAAATGGCTTTAATAATTACCTATTGATCATTTAAATACGACCAGTCAAAGATGAGATGAGCCGCATTCAACAGATTTTTTTTTCAAAATAAACTTTTACTTAAGGATTTACATTTCAGGTTCTAAACACGTCCCCATATTCGTCCTGATCTCAACACACTCTAGTAATCCTTGGCCTTCATTTGAGGCATTTTGAACCTAAATCCACTGTTCGGAAGATAAAAAGTTAATTCACGTCTTAAATTTAATAAGAGTTCATTAGCTTTCCTTTTAGCTTCGGACCATTTAAAGCAAAATAGGTTAAAGCGAGGTGTAAGACTTAAACTAAATTGTATTTAAACATATAAACTTTATAATATTTGGATGATCGTAACTCTTTTCCACATGGTGGATTTAAGTCAAATGAAAGCCAACGATCACTTGAATCTTTTAAGACTGGAACGAACACAAGGATGTATTTAGAACTAAAATAATTTTGAAAAAATAAATCTTTTGTTGAATGCATCTTTATAACTCTTCTTTGACTGGTTGTATTCAGATGATGATTGCCCAAATAAAACCATTAAATCACTGAATTCTTTAAGACCAAAACGAACGTCATACTGTAATTAGAACACGATATGAAAGAAAAAAACAAAACAGAAAATTGATGATTTTGGAAACGCTCATAATTAATGTACTGGGAAGAATTTATATTTGTGTACATCTCGGAAACGTAACAATATTTTCAAAAACGGATTGCGGCACTGTAATCAACGTGAAAATATAGTCTGTAATGATGCGTCAAAACACCACACTCATATTACAAAAACTATTTTATATCCAATATGGAGGATCCAAGATGGCGGCTGAAAAATTAATACCCGATCAAAATTAAGTATTTACCATCCAGGAACTGTCGGAGGTGGTTTCAAATCAATATCTTGGGAAATACCCGTTTTGATACCACAAATATAACTTTTTCATTATCTGTTTCTGTATTTTCCGCCCTGTGAACTTTGACCTTCGCTATTCAAAGTTGCCCTAGGATGCCACTCTGGTATCCGCCATATTCTAGTTCAGTATATCAAATAGTACCAGAATTAATCATGCATAGTTTAAGATTCATGCATAGTTTCTTATTTGGCGACTGGACAATGATATTTCTGACAAAAGATAAATTAGGATTAGTAGGCATGGTTTTATTAGAATATAAAAATGTTTGGATAATCCAGGACAAATTTCTCTTCAGAAAAATTGGCGATTGATTATTGTATATACACAAATTTCAGTTAATAATTTACTTTACAGGAGTTCTGCTGCTCTGCGGGCTAGCCCTAGGGTTCCCCTCGCCCTACCCGGGCCCCAAGCCAGGCCCTGCCCCCGGCCCCGCTCCCGCTCCCGCTCCCGCCCCCGGCCCCAACGCCAACCCCAACTACTACGGCGGCGGCTACGGCTACGGCGGCTACGGAGGCTACGGCATCGGTCTGGTCGAGGAGGTCATCACTCCCCCCCGTTATCCCCCCCGTCCTCAACACCGTGGACGTCTATGACATCGCCACCCTCGGCGTCATCCCCGCGCCGCCGGTGGAGTACGTCTACCCCGCCGTCGGCTACGAGGCTTTCGGTCTGGGAGGGTATCCTGAGTACTTCGGTGGAATCCTCGGAGGCTACGGATATGGCGGCTTCCCGTACGGCGGATTTGGCGGCTACTATTAGGCTTAGTTTTACTTCAATAAAAAATTTAAAACCCATCAAATGGAACTTTTAATTTTCCGTTTTTAAGCAGATTGGTTTGCAATCTACTGCATTATTCAAGATATAATTCTTTTTAGCTTCAACAAAAGAATGTTCCCATTTTACTTTTAAATGAATGAATGAATGACTGAAAAGAAAGTTTATTCCTCCAAATAAAGACAATACATTGGTGTATACAACTTCTTACTTTTATAATCTTATAATAAAACATAACTAAATTGTATCTGGAAAAAGCCTACATGGGCGTTAAAGCCTGTGCGTGGGCTCGTTGTTAATTCAAACTAGATGGGAGATATTCGTTGTAAAATTGCATGAGAATCAATTAAGTCAAATAAAAAAAATAAAAATAAAAATAAATAAAAAATATTTATTAATTTGTATTTGATGAATGAAAGTTCTACAGGCTAAGAAAATATATTTTGCCAAGAGAACAAAGTAGGGTTAACTAGTGAAAAAGGATATTGAAATTCTTCTTCTTCTTCTTCTTCCTTTCAAGGATTAGGCAGCGCCTGTTCCGATCTCACAAATTTATTTAACTTTTACTCCCATCTCTTCCTAGGTCTTCCAACGTCTCTCTTGCCTGTTGGGTTGTAATAAAAAATCTTCCGTGGTATTCTGGTCTCCGGCATTCTTTGAAGGTGTTGTCTCCAGGTCTCTCTGTATTCTTTGATTTTTTCATTTAAGCTGTATATATTTAATTCTCTTCTTATTTCCTCATTCCTTATCATATCTCTTCTTGTGCAACCATTTACTCTTCTTAAAAATCTCATTTCTGCTGCCTGAATCTTACTTTCTTGTTTGCTTGTGGTGACCCAAGACTCACTACCATAAAGAATAGTAGGAGCTGCCATAACTTTGTAAAACTTCAAAACTGTTTCTTTTTGTACTTTATTACTAAGGGTTCTATTAAGTGTACCACAAATAGCTTGAAACTTCTGAACTTTGTTCTCAATGTCAAAATCTGCTTCCTAACTAATATCACAGCCAAGATAAGTAAACCTAGAGACCTGTTCAAGATTGAAGTTGTCAACAACAATTTTTGACCTAACAGGATACTTTCCTCTAAATGCCATCACTTTAGTTTTACTTGTGGAAATGCGGAAGTTATATGCCTTACAAACAATGTTAAGCTGATGGATTGCTTGCTGTAAACTGTCTTCATTTTCTTGAATAATTAACATATCGTCTGCGAATAGTAGTGTATTTAGGTAGTCGTCATTATTTATTCTTATTCCTGGGTCAACATGGCACCTCCATTTGCGGAGAATGTAGTCGATATATATATTAAATAAAGTAGGTGATAATCCACACCCTTGTCGTACACCTTGATTTATCTCAAAGTCTTTAAGTCTAGTTGTACCTGTATTTATTACTATGCGTGTATTTTGATAGAGGCTTTTGATTACTTCCAAAAGATGTAACGGATACCCCCGTTCAGCCAAAATGCTCCAAAGCTTGGTCCGGTCAACCCTGTCGAAGGCTTTCTCAAAATCAACAAAACCAATATGAGTCTCCAAATTGAATTCCCTCCTCTTTTCGATGATTCTTTTCACAACAAAAACATTATCTGTACAGGAACGCCCAGGACGAAATCCACACTGCTCTTCCAATAGAATTGCCTCAGTTATAGCTTTCATCCTATTGTTAATTATCTTAGAGTATATTTTATAGCCAACATTTAACAGACTGATTCCTCTATAATTCTTGCAGTTGTTGCGCTTTCCTTTCTTAAAAAGTGATACTACTTCTGCAACTTTCCATGAGTCCGGGATTAAAAAAATTCTTCCAGCATAAATTCAGTAGGTGTAGAAATCTTACGTCCAATGCTGCACCACCGTACTTGAAGAGTTCACCATTAATTCCATCCAATCCGGTAGCTTTCCGATTTTTTGTGCTCCTCAGTGCTTCATGTAGCTCTTCAATAGAAAGTAGATCCACTCCAGAATTATACCTCTGGTCCTCACAACCAACTAATTCCAGATCTTGTGCACACCAAATATCCTTGTAATGTTCGACCCACTCTTTTCCAGAAATCACATTGAGAGAGGCACTGTCCCTTTCATCCTTCTTTAAACATTTCAGAACTTTATACGCACATTGTTGTCTTCCATGTACGTCATTCTCCAGGACGCTAATGAACTTATCCCATGAAGCTTGATTTGCTTGTCTGACTATTAACTTTGCTGAATTTCTTTTAACTCTGTAGTTTTCCCAGGATTCATCGGATTGGGTTTGCAGGTGCTGTAGGTAGGCTCTCTGCTTTTCTTGTAATGCCTCTTTGATTTCCGAATTCCAAACTCGCAGACGCCTTTTCCCTCGAATTCTGTTCCTTGTTCCCAACGCCTCCAAAGCCGCTTCCTCTATACACTGTTTATGACAGCCCATTCCATTTCAATGTCATCTCTTAATGGTCTTGCTAGAAGCTTCTCTTTTAGTCTCCTTTGGTAAAGGTCTCTTATGATCTGGTCTTCTAAAAGATGGATATTGAAATTGAAATGGGAAATATCTGAAGTTTGTACGAGCTTGGGTGGAGGGGGCGGGGTGGTTCGTCGGGAGGGGTCAGGTCCGCCCGTATCTGCCACGATAAGTTTCGGCGACTTCACGGCTTAACAACTTCACGGCTTAACAACAATAGCCATGTATTTACTGTTTTTTTAATTTAGAAAATGTTGGAAGGCGGAAAATAAAAATGTCTGGAAAAATATTACATACATTAATATAAAGAGATTGAGCTATATAAAATGGGTTTGTGTTTAAAATTGATCGTTGAAGCTGGATAAAATTTATACCAATATTTTGGGCAAAACGAGTGCGGTGAGAATGTATGTCTTTATAAATATGAATGAAAAGGGTTTTGATAAAGAGGTGTCCAACAGAAAGGATCTGTGTTTCATTAAAAAGAACGTCAGTAGGATACCTAGTTGTCTTTTTGAAAGCTGCTTTTGAAATTGCTTTTGCTTTTTAAATATCAAGCCTTTTTTGTATTTTAAAATGTGATCTTTACGAGGGAATTCCTAATACGTTGTTATGGAGGCTACCCGGTTGCCTGTGTTGATCGGGCTATTAATTAATGGTCCCGGCGATTTATTCTATGGGATTTTGTAATTTATCATGTCCCACATATACGCTCTTTCCCTCTAAGCATATCCGTATCCCAGTTTGTAAAAAAATCATCCATATGGAAATAAGTTAACAATAAAACAGCATCCAGGAAAATATAACTGCCAGTTAAAACATTACATTGCACATAAAATGACCACCATTACATTTTATTTTGCGTTATTTAGATCACTTCAATAATGAAAAACTATTTTGTACCGAATAGCAATCCAATTAATAATTTAAAATACCCCCGTCGCAGCAGACCTGCGTACTCAGCGAATTTCCTTAGGGTTTATTTCTTATATGTGAGCATTAAACTTATTTGAAGGAAATCATTGTTTGAATACGTTAAGTAAGTAATATACTAATACCCCCGTCGCAGCAAACCTGCGTACTCGGTGAATTTCCAAATACAAATTAATCAAATAATTGATCCATATTACGAAAAGAAGAAATGTAAACAAGTGATATATTTATATATTTAAAAATATTTAATTGCTTGTTTTACAAAGTCTCAGCCAACAAATATTAGTATAAAAGTTTTACAGAAAAATCCAAGATTGCTTTTAAATAAGTAGGCAAGATTGTTAATTTTTAAAATTATATTCACAAAAAAAGTTAAAAAAGCAAAAATCCCATACATATCTTAATAAACTCAAGAAATAATCCTCGAGATTCGCTGCAAACTTAAGTAGAACGTGAATAAGAAATTGGCAAAGGCAACATTTTACTGCCCTGATACTAAAACACTCAGTAAAAAAATAAGAAAACACTCAGTAAAATCAAATCAAATCAAATCTATATTAAGAAAAAAAAAGAAAAAAGAAAAGAAAAAGAAAGAAAAAATAAGAAGTGGAAATATCTTGGAGACCAAAGGACTTAGAGAGATGATTTAACATACTAAATTATACGTTTTTTCGAGCAGAATCCAATGGTGAAAACAATAATTGGATAGATTTAATTTTTCAATTTGAAAAACTGAAAAACCCCATTTTTGGGGGGTAAAATGGAGTCTTAGGATATGTCGATGTGGCTGGTTTACGAACTCGTCCAAGAGAATATAGTTTTACATGTCTCTATCAAATTTTGTCACGATCGGACGATATTTACGAGAGTTATCGTGCTGACAAAACTCCAAAAATGAAAATTCTATTTCCCACATAAGACCATGTTAAATTTTGAAACAAATAGTGATTTGTGCAGTTAAAAATGAGTTTTCAGAATAAACTCACTTTATATCCAGAAAGCACACATAAAATACACGTCTAACAGTGTATTTTTTTTATCAATTAATATAAATATTAATATGATTGCCGAGGTTGCCCTGAACGGATATTTTTTGTCCATTCTGTTAAAACGACGGTAATAGCTTATTTTTAGGGAATTTCACTAAACACGTATGTTTAATCATTCATGAGCTTTGAACATGAGGAAAATCAACAAAGAGACCACATTTGTTTTCATTAGTATTACATACACTTTTGTATTTTATATAATTCTCAGTCTTTTAATTTTTAATAACTGTAATCTTGTTATAGTATAGTACCTGGTGGACCGAGTCTTGTTCGGTGCCATTTCATGTTTACTAGTTCATCCAGTTACTATAAAATATTTCAATGTCATAAAATTGATAGATAGAAACCTTTTTCATTGCTCCATGGTCACTTCATCCCACTTGCTGTATTTTCCCTTGATGGCTGTAGATTCTAACCAGCTGTTATGATTACTTCATTTGTTTACACTTTCCTTCTTTATTTTCTTTGCTATCACGGCAACCCATAAGGCCAATGTTAAAATTTTACAACTTTAAAATTCGATTTATTACGTTATAAGATTTTCTCTGGCCAAGTAATCTGCATAAAAGACGTTTTTGAGTCATAAATTACTTATTTCCAGACTTTGAAGGAAATCCTCGGAGCCGTTTTTGAGATAATTGTGCAAACATACACAAGCACGCACGCACGCACGCACGCAAGATAAATGTCAACAAGCATATAATCAGTTAATCCAAAACACTCAAAACAAACAAATAACTTAATGTCATGAAAAAATTAAATTTAATCATATGGTCAGTTTTACAGTAATTAAAACATCATTGTTGCAACAGACCTACAACTCCAGCCAATTTCAATAAAACATTATCAATCCTCATCATTGTAAACATACTATACAGGGTGTCTGTAAAGTCCGTCACCAAACGCCATAACTTTGTTTCTTGGGTCAAAATAAGCAAAAAAGTTCCAGTGAAGGTATGTCCTAAAATGCATATTTACCCAGATGTCCGCCATTTTGTATTTTTCACAAAATATTTTTTATCTCCGACGTTTGTGAATTGATTTTTTTGAAACTTGGTATGTACCTATAACTAGTCAAGGTTAGTTTATGAAAAAATAATCAGCATGATTAAATAATAAATTTAAAAATGGCGGCCGTTTGAAACCTTTAATTTGAAATATCGGAAAAACGTTACATAGTACAAAAAAATATGAAGAATTAAAATGTTTAGAAAATTTAATTTCCTGTCTATTGACACGAGAATTATGAAAATCGGTTAATAAATAACTAAGTTATGGTCAAATTTATCTACTGAGGCAGCGTAGTTGACCTATGTCAGCGCATGACTCAATGCAACAATGGGCCATTCTCCTTCCAATTTATGCTGCCTCGTTGGATAAATTCGACCATAACTCAGTTATTTATTGACCGATTTTCATAATTCTTGTGTCATTAGACTGAAAATTAAATTTTCTAAAAATGTTAATTCCTCATATTTTTTTGTACTACGTAACGTTTTTCTGGTATTTCAAATTAAAAATCTTAAGCGGCCGCCATTTTGAAATTTAAGATTCGATCATTCTGATTATTTTTTCATAAACTTACCTTGACTAGTTATAGGTTCATACTAAGTTTCAAAAAAATCAATTACAAACTTAGGAGATAAAAAATATTTTGTGAAAAATACAAAATGGCGGATATCTAGGTAAATATGCATTTTAGAACATACCTTCACTGGAACTTTTTTGCTTATTTTGACCCAATAAACCAATTTATGGAGTTTGGTGGCGGACTTTACAGACACCCTGTATATTATGCTACATTTTCAGGCAGTTTATACCAAGACATCCCCCTCCAAATGCTCATACTTTCTTTATTAAATTTAAAAATAATTAGTATTTTTTGATATAGTATATATTTTCTGCAAAATCTTAATCAATGAAATCTAACTATTCAAAATAATCACAAATAAAATATTCATCACTTGAAAATTTAATCATATGTTCAGAATTGTATTTTTTTAACATCTTAAATGAGGGTGACTACACTGAGAAAAATTTAGTCCTGAAATACGTGGAAAATACACGAAAATAAGGGTGTGCGGTTTACCCACTGCAATCTGGACCCGGCTCAATGCCCCGGCAGTGAGGCCGCCACACGGAAAATCAGGACTCAGTTTGTCTATATAGTTATGACGTCACTGGCTATGACGTCATTACTGTCGGTTGTAAGTCCTGCCGATCAGAGTTGGCTCTCGTAATTGCAGAGACGTTTCTCAGAATATCCTGCGATTCATTTTGCTTTCACCACAGTTTATCACAGAATATACATTCCTATTCTCGTAAAATACAACCAATTTCTATGCACTGACTTGCCTAGTCTCTGCATTTACCGGTATTTTTGACTTAAAATCAGTAAAAAATGTCTGGGTCCTTCTAGCGGTCACCCACCCAAGCTCTAACCACGCCCGATGTTTCTTGACTTGTATGTTCAGGTGAAGACTGCTATATCCATTGCGTTACGGCTGCCTGTTGACGAATGTAGATGTTGAATAGCATCTGAAGAAATGATAAGTGCAGTTTTACGCCTAATGGTACTTCTCTACAGTGACAATTTATTGCGTAATTGAGTCTAGACAAGCCCTCCGTACATGTCGTGCATGTTTCCCGGTACCGGAATTTTCATAAAAAGTAATGTTTGTTCGTTGTGTGCGTCTACCCGTTTGTGTTACGTGGGTATGTGTCATGATGGTTTTTAATGCTTCTTGACGACTTCCACTGGAAATAAATTTGATTTCCATAGCCTGAGGAAGATCTCTCTGAGATTGTAACTGACGTAGCCCATAATATGAGACTACAAAGGATCACTTTGACAGTACAAGGTATTTACACCATTAATAGTTACAATTTTATTGCCCTGACATATTTATTTGATACATTTAAAAGTGGCAGCAAATAAATGCAAGGTTATTCTCGACCTGCATTCTATATCTTACAATTCATCTTGTTTAAGACTTTGCTAAAAATCCCTGAGTTATTAAAATCGAGGCAAGATTTAAACAGTGCAATTACTTTTTTTGGTAATTTGTTCGTGTAAACTTTGGGCAGATAAAATCAATCTTAGGTCTAAAACTGATCAATGCGTCCTTGCAACTATTTAAAAATAAAACAATATTTAACGTAAGTAACTGCTGACAAATAAAACGATTTGATTTTCTTAAAAAATCTTAGCTTTTTCTCCGAAAAATTGAAAATTTGATATTCTTTTAGACGTTTCACTACCATTTACTTTATATGTATTTAGTTTCAATGGTACTACAGTAAGTAAATCTGTAAAAACAATTAATAAAATTTGTACTATAGAAACCAAATGTTATTATTCAAACATATCACTAGTAAATTTTCAATCCCAAATATAAAACTAACACAACGGACTTAAAATCAATCGAGATTATGTTAAAAAATATTTATTCGATTGAAATAAAATATTTGATAATAGTGCGAACTAAAACAAGGTAAAAACTAACTAACTATGTTTTTACCAAATCACATGGAAATAATTTAAAGTTCTTATCCATACGCCTATCGTAAATGCAGTGGGCTGCAGGCAGAAAGTAATCATGGATAAACTTATGACGTGTTTGATGACGTATACAAACCGTCCATGACGTCACTTTAATGTTTTTTCCTTAAAATCACGGTAAATTCCTTGATTATTTGCAAATACGGCAGTTCGAGCGTAATTGCAGAGAAAAAGTTCTTAAAGAAGGACTGCGAGTCCTGCGTCTGTACTAATGCCATACTTTTTGGAGGGAAAAATTAAAAATAATATTGGACAACGTACTGTGTTTAGCACATCCAATATCTAGGAAACGGTTTGACGTAGAATAATAATTCAAAATGCTAAATCGTTTGTTTTTTAAGCTGAATTCAATTTTGAATTTTCAGTTTTGATTAAATTTAAAAATAATAAGTAAAAAGTTGTCAAATCTTGAAAATAAATTTCATTTCGTCAAAAAAACCTTCTAGAGTAAACCAATCTTGCTAGTTTTCGAATTCGAAGGCGTCATGAATGGCGCTTTACACGTTTGTTCAAAATTTCATCAAGATCGGACCTTTTTTTACAAAAGTTATCGCGCCTACGGACTGATATATATATATGAAAATGAACGGTGTTTTTGGGGTCTAGGGACCACAAAATGAAAAGTTACGGTGGTCCCGCGCTTAAGTCTCACCATGCCGCCTACGGTAATAGCTACTTCCCTATAGGGGGAAATTCGCTAAAAAGGCAGTTCAATTTAATTTTTCTTATTTTAAACAATTATGTTAGTGCCTTTTTGCACTGCAATTGTCGACAGTCCAGTAAGTAAAGTATTTTTTAGTTTCTCAAATTCAAGTCAAACGATGTATATTCACTGACAATTATGTCTTGATTATGATTTTTGTGGATATTTGCCAACACTGACTAGTAAAAACAGTGTTTTAAGCTAATATTGTTTTTGATAATGATGGCAAGTGGCAAAAATCAAAATCAAAACATAAACTCACAATCGCTAACAATGAATTTTAAACTGAGGACTTAAAATTAATTTAAAAAATAAAAATATTACCCTGGAATAATAAACTTAGATAACATATTAACTTTAAGCACATTAACTCCGAAATATGCACTATTTGATCCAAGATGGCGGCCGAAAATGACCACCAACTCGAAATGATATACTTCCTACCCAACAATGTTTGGGGGTAGTCTGGGATTGATACTTAAAAGAATGTGGAAAAGGTTAAGGGGGGACATTTTAAAACCACCTTGTAGAACTACACAAGTCTATGGGTAAAGCCCCGTTTTCCTAGCAACGGCGTATGATACGACGCGACTTGCGTATTACGCTATGCCGCCGGAAGTCGCTAAATCGCAGAGCGGAAGTGTTTTCCTAGAAGCGATCTAATGCGAGCGGTCTACAATAAGGAGCTATCGTTTTGCATTACAATAATCGATTAAATAATAATTTTAATGTGTCTTTTTGTTTTGATGTAATAGTTTTATTTGATACTTTAGTCCATAATGTCAGATTATCTAACTTTTAATCAGTATTTGGCAGTGTTATTGGCTTTAGAAGAGGAGATCGATTTTGAAATTGATGATTTTAGTTGTGGGGTATTTAGATACAGAGGACCTTCCAACCCGATTTTTAAAGAAAGAGAAAGTGAGGGGGCTAACAATATTTTAGTGCAAAGGCATTTAATGAGTAATGAGACGAAATTTAAAGAACAAATTTAAAGACAAAATTTTATTCACACATCACAGCAAAATTTATTGTAATATAGGCCTATATCTTAGTATAGACTTTAAATTATATATTACCGTAGGAAAAAAAATCTGTCCTATATAACACTTAATTTTATATTTTTTATTACATCATTCTGTATTATAAAACAATACATTTATGGTGCAGTAATCCAGTTACAGCGTGAATAAATAAATAAACATTTACCTGTCTTCCAGAGTTTTTTTTGCCTACTTTCATCCACTCCAGGTCTTTTTTAAACACGTTTTTGTAATTTTCGTCGCTCTTTTTAAATAGTATATCTGTTAGGGATATTTCAGAAATTAGTGTCTCATCCTCCTCGGTAAACCGAGGAAACACTGTGTTATTTTTAACACTTTTCTTTTTTGCTTCACTTTCCTGATTTTCCATGATGCAAATGTCGCCGGCAAATGTCGCTGTGCCACTGCTCTAGATGCAGACGAACGTGAGTCGCTGGCGACAGCCGCGGGCGTACTAGGCCAGTCCGCTGCTAGGAAAACACGCTCATTTATTTCTATGCGAACCAGTGTTCCGCGTAACGTCGCCGCGTATTACGCAAGTCGCGGCGTACCATACGTCGTTGCTAGGAAAACGGGGCTTAAAATATTTAAATTGTAGTAGGACCAAAAACCTAACAAAACCGTAGGAAGTCATTCACCCTTAATCCAGGAAATTGTAGCAAATCGACCTAACAAATCCGGAACAAGTTGAAAATTTGCACAGATGTTAAGTAAACTTTCCAAAATAAAATGTTAAAAGTCTCATAAATACCTGCTGTGCTAAAAGAACAACAAAAACACTTTTTAAAATATATTTTTTCAATTGATACAAAAACCATGAGATACAAAAAACTGTTATTGGTGTATTTGTAGAGAAATTAATTTCTAGTGAAATTAGTATTAAATGTTTTAGGAAAAAACTGCTAATATTACATTACTAGCAGTGCCCGTGGCTTCGCTCACGACAAACACTAAAGTCTAACCTTGATCTGACGAATCTGAAGGGACTAAATGAAAAAAAGGATATATCAAGAAATTTTTAATGTAGAGGTCTGTTTACGTGTTGTGGCGTTGTATAGGTTTAAAAAACAGTTAAACTCATATTACAGTCGATGGTGTAGGTTTTTTTTTAGACACAACTCTAAAAAGGCAAGACCTTAAATGTGTCAATTTTAATTAAAATTTTAACCTTAAATGTGTCAATTTTAAGGTATTTCTATGGTTATTTGCCAATATAGCTTAAAATTGTTAAATAGGGTATCAATAAACTACAATAAAAATCTGAATGTTCGGAACAGTGGCGCTGTCCGTCGACAGTGTTTCAAACTGATTCACTTAACATCAATGTGTACAGAACCCTCTAAGTAGGGATATTCCTGGGATATTCAATGTTTTTTTCAGTTCCACCGCCTTAAAGCAGAGGATAAATTAGCGCTGACGAATGGAATAGTTCAAGCTGGCTCCGTCGTCCACGATTCCACTCATTGTCCAAATTTAAAAGTGAGAATGTTTGTAAAATAAGAAAAAAAATAGATTAAACATGGTCGAAGATTACAGCAATATAAAACACTAACATACAACTGTAAAAATATTACAACCAGCTGCTTGACTTTAGAAAGTCAGCTTGATCCGTAAACTCCAACAAATATTCCAATCGGACTGAAAAATGAAGTGGCGCCATCTCGTTTTCGGCACGGAAACTACTCATTTTTCCGAAAGGTGTCCCTACTTAGAGGGTTCTGTATACCTTGCATATATGGGCGATTTTTAACATATTTTGAAAGGTCAACTACAGATTGCAGCACTTGTTTTTCCCTTGCAAAGCCAGGACACCCTCGAATTAGATGAAAAAGGAATTCGCCAAACTATTTTGGGGGATGAATACATTAAGGACGCCCTAAGAGAAAAACTATAACCCCCGCTGCCTAAATAAAGATTGCTCTAAACTATATAAATCAAATTAGTATAAACGCCAAATCATCGTATCAGGCATAATTACAACTCCCGCTACCGAAATAAAGATGGTGCCATATAGTGAGTTAATGATTAAACAGATCAGGTTTTAAAATTAAACTAAATGTAACTTTTATATAGTACATAATTATGTCCCGTAAAATAAATCAACAACAAAATCATAAAACGGTGATGAAAGGAAGCAAATTATAATCAGCTGTAACAGCGTATTTTGTAGATTTGTGAAGCTAACTCCCAGCTGCTTGATTGAATGAACATTGAAAATGTAAACAAAAGATCGTTCATAACACTTTTATATGGGAAAATTTAAAAACTTCGACCTCACCAAAAGCCCCTTTATACTACGAATCATGTAATATCCTTTCTTCGCCAAAAACCCCTTTATACTACGAATCATATAAAATCCTTTCTTAGCGGATGCCTACGCCCTAAAAGGAACGTCCACGCAAAACTTCAAGGTCCTAGGTCGTATAGTTTGGGCTGTGCGATGATAGGTGAGTCGTATTTGACAAATATATAGTAAATGTTAAATTTCATGATTATTATTATTTTATAATATGTATTGATTTACAATTGGACAATAGTTGCAATGAAAAAATACTTCATATTTTGAGGGTTTTGTTTTATTTTTGTAAAATTTAGAATTGATAAAAAACAACGGTATGCTAAATAACAGGCAATCGGCCGTTATAGTGAGAGATTACTTAAGAGTATATTATTTTAATAACCCTTGAAAGGCATATATAGAGTTGTATCTGTATAACACGTTCTACAGCCAAACTACATGTCGTAGACCCTTACTCGTGGTGTCCAATAAAAGGCTTAGTATCTCATGATGTATGTTGGTTGGCTTCGATATCGTTTAGGGCTTAGCCGTAGGGCCGTTTTAAGGGACCTAGCCAATAGTTTTAGGAAATACTCTGTGTAAAATTGTTAAAAGAGTAAACACATAGTCATGGTGTGAAATGGTGATTATCAACAGAATACAGTAATCGCTAAACCAATAAGAGGAAAATCCCTCTCAGGAAAAGCTGGAGTTATCAGCTAGTCTAATAAGACTCCTGTTGCAGCAGACCTGCATATTCAGCGAATTTAAAATGCAAAAAAACATAGTTCAATCCAACCTAGCGAGATTTGACATGTTTTTGGTAAGCTCCATAAGAATAACATGTGAATTAGTACGCAGGTTTGCTGCAACAGGTATTTAAAAACGGGTGGTTTTAATTTAATATTTAGTAGATGTGAACTAGGAGAAGTCATATACCAAATTTTAATCAATGTTGATAAATAAAGAAGATATAGATTCTTTATTTCCTATAACAATAACATGTGGAATGAGTATGCACGTTTGCTGTCTCGAAAATATAAATATCGGGGATTTTAGTCTAATAAACATTAGATCTCATCTAGATGAAGCCACAAACCAAGTTGTATTAATAGATGTTGAGAAATAAGCAATATTTAGAATTTGACTTATTTCCCACAAGGTTAACATTGGGGAAACGTTCAGTGTTTACCACTTTCAATATCTCGGTAACCAATGGATATAGAGCAGTGATTCTAAAAACTATTTTTAAGAGCAGTGATTTTAAAAACTATTTTTTTAGCTGAACTCAATGGTGCTATATTTACAGGCATATATATATATATATATATATATATATATATATATATATATATATATATATAGAAGGAATAGTGTTTTTTTATTCTTGGGGCCCCAAAACGAAAACTTATTATGGTCTCGGGCTTAGGCCTTATCATGAGTTCTACGGTAATATAGCTTAGTCCTTCAAGGAAATTAGTCAAAAATAAACAGTGAGTATAGAGACAAATAATTATATGACAATAATAATCCAAATATAATCAATTCTACTCACAGCTGTTTTTATAACCGAATGGGTTAATAGCTCCATGAGGCTTGTGCAACCCCTATTGTTGAATTGATTCATTATAAAATTTATTCACAAAATTATTTTACAAACAATTATTTGCATAAAAGTAATCAAACAAATTCTATTATTATACAAAAAGACATATAATTTTAAATACTTTATTTACAGAAATTACAAGTAGCCATAGCCGCTGCCGTAGATGCCGCCGTAGGGGTAGGGGCCGAGCCCGTAGACCTCCAGGGGGTAGCCGAGGCCGCCGTACGCGGGCCCGTAGGTGCCGAAGCCGGTGTAGCTGCTGCCGGGGAAGTAGCTGTCCACGTACCCCCTCACGTCGACCACCCCCGAGGCCAGGGGGATGACGGGCTCGGCGATCACCTCGGCGACTTCCACGCCGTAGCCGCCGTATCCGTAGCCGCCGTAGCCGTAGCCGTAGTTCGGGGCCGCCGACACTGCCTGGCAGGCGATGAGAACTCCTGCGAACCAGTTTTAGTTTAGCTGTATTTATAAAAACTGTATGTGTTAATATCTGTTGAAATTCTTTAGTGCTATTAGCCACCACGTCTTCGTTAAGCATTTCGTAAAAATATTATTTATTTGAGAGAGGGAAGTTACTCTAAACTATATTCCCAACACTACTCGGCGTCAAATGTTTGGAAACATCAACATTACTAAAACGGCTTCCTTCAACTTCATTCTATTTGAAATTAAAGAGATTAGCTGCTTTAGCAATTTCGCAGCTTGAAATTACATGGCACCGAGTTTATAGGTCTACCTACCAAAGTAATCTTCATCTAAACTTCAAATCGGCTATTGTTGTTATCTATTTTAGTAACATTGATCCTTCATTTTGTATTGATTAACGAAGGACCGATTACCTTAGGTTCTGAGACGGAGGATATATATATATATATATATATATATATATATATATATATATTATCATTTTTTCACAGTTTAGGGCTACTAATATATAAAGTAAAATTGAAATAAAAACAAAGTACCCTTTAAATTTCTTTAATCGACTGACTAGTTTCAGCATTTTCAAAGTTTAGTACAGTACCTACATAACCTCTTCTACAGTTCGCGCATTATATCTCCGGCTACGACCACTACGTTACTGACCGTTTCATTTGATATTTTAAACATATGATTTTGGTAAACACTGCGTTTGACACACAGCGGGACTGTAGAACAATGTTTTCAGAAAGGTACCCCCTCTCCCCCCCGCGCCTGGCAACCAGCTGACTCTGTCATAGCCGGAGATATAATGCGCGAACTGTAAGTGAATAATAATAATTTGTTTCAGCTGAAATGTGACATATGGTTTTTGGCAGTTTTTGGTGGTTCAGTTGTTTTTATCTTATTTTAAATTATTATGTTATTAACAATATTTTCTCAAAAATTGGATTTTTGATTTTAAGTTGTCCATTCAGCATTTTATTCGGATCTTTCAAATTATTAGAGAATATATGAAATTCCACTTTAGAGTTCATTTTTTCTCCTTTCGTCTCGTAGCCTAAAATATTCATGTTCTTTTCCATGCTTTCGTATGTATGGTTTGATAGCAGCAGGTGTTCGGCAAAATTTGATTTCATGGATGTTATGTTGTTTGTTTTGAGGGTTTGGAAATGCTCACGAAATCGAGATTTAAGTGGTCTCCCAGTTTGCTCTATGTATATAGAATCGCAATCTGAACACCGTAGTTTATATTCCAGATTTGTCATAGTTGTCCTTTTTTTAGCGAATTTCCCCTATAGGGAAGAAGCTACTACCGTAGGTCTCATGGTAAGACCTAATCCCGGGACCACTATAACTTTTCGTTTTGGTGCCCCCAGAACCCAAAAACACTATTTGTTCAAATTTATATCTATATATGTTATCAAATATTTATCTATATATGTGTCTGTAAGCACGATAGCGCTCGCAAAAATGGTCCGATTGAAATGAAATTCGGCACAGACGTGTAAAGTAGTTATTATTCGGACGAGTTTGAAAACCAGCCTGATCGGACTATCGGAAGGGGGGTAGGGGGGGATAGACCCCAAAAAAATGGGATTTTTGAGCTTTTTACGTAGAAAAATAGAAACAATCCGATATTTGTTAGCACCATTGAATTCAGCTCAAAATACAAACAATTTAGTATTTTGAATCAATCACTGCTCTATTTCCATTGGTTACCGAGATATTGAAAGTGGTAAACACAGTACGTTGTCCCAATGTTAACTTTATGGGAAATAAGTAAAATTCTATACATCGGTTATTTCTCAACATATCTTGATAAAAATTTGTAAATAGCTTCTTCTAGTTCAGATCTACTAAATATTAAAACCACCCAGTTTTAATATACCTGTAGCAGCAAACCTGCATACTCATTCCCCATGTTACTCTTATGGAGCTTACCAAAAAATGTCAAATCTCGCTATGTTGGATTGAAATATGTTGTTTTGCACTTGAAATTCGATAAGTATGCAACTCTGCTGCAATGGGGGTATTATGTTTTAGATGTTATTTTATTAATTAGATGAAAGCTATTATTCTTAGTTTTAAAGCTGACAGTGTAGTTTGACGCCTGAAATGATTTTTTTGTGGCTTTATTCAGTTTTTTGTCATAAAGGACGCTAATATATTTCTTTTCATTGAATTGATCTGGTTTGTTCATTTGTTTAGATTTTTTCAATGTTATTCTTTTATCAGGTTAGCGATTATTTTGGGATTGTAACCATTCTTGTAAGCTAAATATTTTATGTTTTTTTCTTCTTCATAGTTATTCTTATTAATTGCTATACTTAGCATTCGGTTAATCATTGATCTAAAACTTGATATTTTATGCGTCCAAGGATGGTTTGAGTCTGATGGGATCAGCATTTCAGCAAGTCGCTTTGGGTCGGTTTTCTAAAAATTTTGAATGAATGTTTTGTTATAAATATTTGAAATTGTTATATCCAAGTAATTGATTTTTTTATTTTTTTGTTCTTTAGTGAATTGAATCTTGCTATTTAATGAGTTTAAGTAGTTTAACAAATCAATACTCTCTTCTTTATTACCATTAAATAGGCAAATCACGTCCTCGACATATCTTTACCAGTAAATTATTTTATTTCTATTGGGGTTACAATCATTAATAATTTGAGATTCTTCTAAATTATGAACAAATATGTTTGCAAGCAGTCCTGATATTGGGAATCCCATTGGTAATCCATTACATTGTTGGTAATATTTACCAATATATTCGAAGTAATTTTGTTCCATACAAACTTTAGTAATTTAAATAATTTCCTTGACTTCATTGGTATTCAATGTATTATTTTTTGAGAGGGTTTTCTTCAAAATGGTTAATGTCTCTTCTATAGGGGTGTTTGTATACATATCATTTATATCAAATGACAAAAATGTGCATTGATTTGGGATATTAATATCTTTTATATTATTTACCAGATCAGTAGTGTTTTTTTATATTGTAATTATTGTCCCAAATTATGTTTTCTTGGACCTTTCCATTTAAATGTTTACAAAGTTTGTATGAAGGTGCATTTTTAAAATTCACTTCAGGTCTTATTTGGACATCAGCTATGTGAGTTTTCGGTTGGCCTTTTAAATGTGGTGCTTTGGGGTTTGTCATTTTTAATTGGTGTTGTTTTTGTTTTGAAATTATTTTGATTTTTGAAATAGCATTATTAGTTATTTTGGAAAAATGACTTGTTGGATCTTTCTGAAGATTTTTCAATTCAGTTTTGTTCATAAAGTCATTTATTTTCTTGTTATAGTCGTTTTTGTTCATAATCACTGTTGTGTTTCCTTTGTCTGATTTTGTAAGGAAAGCATTATTTTCTTTAAGTTTTGTTGAAATTGAATTCACTATTTTCATATCCTTGTTTGATATTTGTCCGTTTTTTGCCTTGAGATTTATTTTTTTAGTTCATGTACAAATTTGTATCTTAAAGGTAAGTGATCTTTTGTGTTAGTCATTTTAATGGACACGTTTATATTGATAAGATCATCTTTAACAGGCCTAATATGATTCTTGTGATCAACATCAATATTATTTTTCAATGATTTGTTAAGAATTATATTTCCTTCTTCAGTATATGTTACGTCAGTTAGATTTTTAGATTTAGGAGAAAATGAGTTACCTTCAAATGAATCATTTTGAAATTATATTTCTTTTTTGTATATTAGATGGTCCAGTTTTGATTCTTGAGTTTTCTTTTTCTTTGTAAAAATTGAATCGATCCATTTTTCAATGTATTCATTTATCTCTTCTATTGTCTCGGTATGGTATTTAGGTTTTGTCTTCTTCTTTGACTACCTCACTCAATTTCGCATAGAGTGTTTTTATTTCTTCTTTGATCCAGATTTTCTTAGCAGTTTCTATTGTTATAGAAGCAGCTCTTGATTTAGATTTTGTGCTTACTTGTACATAATTAGGTGTCACAATTTCAGATAAACATTTTTTGTTGAATTTGATGTCTTCTCTCATACTTGTTGTCTTCAGGTTTAGGTACTTAAATCTGTGAATAATTTTTGGGTAGTTAGCCATATTAATATTATCACTTTTTTCACAGTTTAGGGCTTCTAATATATAAAGTAAAATTGAAATAAAAACAAAGTACTATGAAATTTCTTTAATTGACTGACTAGTTTCAGCACTAGACCATTTTAAAAGTCTAGTACAGTACCTACATAACTTCTTCTAAGTAAATAATAATAATTTGTTTCAGCTGATATGAGACATATGGTTTTGGCAGTTTATGGTAGTGCAGTTGTTTTAGCGAATTTCCCCTATAGGGAAGAAGCTATTACCTTAGGTCTCATGGTAAGACCTAAGCTGGGGACCACTATAACTTTACGTTTTGGGGGCCCCAGAAGCAAAAAACACTATTCGTTCGAAATATATATATATATATATATATATATATATATATATATATATATATATGTCTGTGAGCACGATAGCGGTCGTAAAAATGGTCCGATCTTAATGAAATTTGGTACAGACATGTAAAGTGGTAATCAATTGGACGAGTTCGTGAACCAGCCCGATCGGACCACCGGAAGGGGGGGTAAAGGGGGATAAACCCCCCCAAAAAGGATTTTTTGAGTTTGAGTTTTTCACATAGAAAAATAAAATTTATCAAATTTTTGTTGGCACCATTGAAGTCAGCTCAAAAAAACAAACAATTTAGTATTTTGAATTACCGCTCTATGTCCATTGGCTACCGAGATATTGAAAGTGGTAAACACAGTACGTTGTCCCAATGTTAACCTTATGGGAAATAAGTAAAATTCTATATCTCGGTTATTTCTCAACATATCTTGATAAAACTTGGTAAATAGCTTCTTCTAGTTCAGATCTAATAAATATTGAATTAAAACCACCCAGTTTTGATATACCTGTGGCAGCAAACCTGCTTACTCATTTCCCATGTTATTCTTATGGAGCTTACCAAAACATGTCAAATCTCGCTATGTTGGATTTAAATATGTTGTTTTGCATTTGAAATTCGCTGAGTATGCAGGTCTGCTGCAACGGGGGTATTTATCTTATTTTGTTATTAACAATATTTTCTAAAAAATTGGATTTTAGCGAATTTCCCATATAGGGAAGAAGCTATTACCGTAGGTCTCATGGTAAGACCTAAGCCCGAGACCATGATAACTTTTCATTTTGGGGCCACCAGAAGCAGAAAAAACCATTCGTTCGAATTTTTATATGTATATATCTATATATCTATATATATATATGTGTCTGTGAGCACGATAGCGGCCGCAAAAATGGTCCGATCTTAATGAAATTTGGTACAGACATGTAAATTGGTAATCCCTCGGACGAGTTCGTAAACCAACCCGATCGGACCACCGGAAGGGGGGGTAAAGGGGGATAAACCCCCCAAAAAATTGGTTTTTTGAGTTTTTTACATAGGAAAATAAAATTTATCAAATTTTTATTGGCACCATTGAATTTAGCTCAAAAAATAAACAATCTAGTATTTTGAATCACTGCTCTATGTCCATTGGTTACCGAGATATTGAAAGTGGTAAACACAGTATGTTGTCCCAATGTTAACCTTATGGGAAATAAGTAAAATTCTACCTCTCGGTTATTTCTCAACATATTTTGATAAAACTTGGGCTTTTTCTAGTTCATATCTACTAAATATTGAATTAAAACCACCCAGTTTTAATATACCCGTAGCAGCAAACCTGCATACTCATTCCCCATGTTATTCTTAAGGAGCTTACCAAAACATGTCAAATCTCGCTGTTAGATTGAAATATGTTGTTTTGCATTTGAAATTCGCTGAGTGTGCAGGTCTGCTGCAACGGGGGTATTTGATTTTAAGTTGTCCATTCAGCATTTTATTCGGATCTTTCAAATTATTAGAGAATGTATGAAATTCCTCCTTAGAGTTCATTTTTTCTCCTTTCGTCTCATAGCTTAAAATATTCATGTTCTTTTCCATGCTTTCGTATGTATGGTTTGATAGCAGCAGGTGTTCGGCAAAATTTGATTTCATGGATGTTATGTTGTTTGTTTTGAGGGCTAGGATATGCTCATGAAATCGAGATTTAAATGGTCTCCCAGTTTTCCCTATGTATATAGAATCGCAATCTGAACACCGTAGTTGATATATTCCAGATTTGTCATAGTTGTCCTGTTTTTCTGTTTTAGATGTTCTTTTATTAATTAGATGAAAGCTATTATTCTTAGTTTTATAGCTGACAGTGTAGTTTGACGTCTGAAATGATTTTCTTGTGGCTTTATTCAGTTTTTTGTTATAAGGGACGCTAGTATATTTCTTTTCACTTTATTAATCTGGTTTGTTCATTTGTTTAGATAGGACAACTATGACAAATCTGGAATATATCAACTACGGTGTTCAGATTGCGATTCTATATACATAAGGCAAACTGGGAGACCAATTAAATCTCGATCTCGTGAGCATATCCAAGCCCTCAAAACAAACAACATCGGGGATTTTAGACTAATATACATTAGATGTTTTCTAGATGAAGCCACAAAACAAGTTTCATTAAGATATTTTGAGATATAAGTGAGATAATGAATTTTACTTATTTCCCATGAGGTTAACATTGAGACAACGTACTGTGTTTACCCCTTTTAATATCTCAGTAACTAATGGCAATGTATACAGAACCCTCTAAGTAGGGACACCTTATGGAAAAATGAAGTTCCCGCCGCCGAAAAAGAGATGGCGCAACCACAGTCTAGGAGAGAAATTTTTCTACTTTCATTTTTCAGTCCGATTGGAATTGTTTTAGGAGTTTACGGATCAAGCTCACTTTCCAAAGTCAAGCAGCTGGTTGTTGTATTTTGACAGTTGAATGTTATTTTTTGTATTGTTGTATCTTTTGCCATAATGTTTACCTTTTTTGTTTACAAACATTCTCATTTTGACATTTCGGATTATGAGTAAAAGCGCGGACTATACGAAACCAGCTTGAACTATTCCATGCATCAGCGCTAATTTCTCCTCTGCTTTTCGGCGGCGGAACTAAACAAATTAACATTGGATGTCCCTACTTAGAGCGTTGGACATAGAGCAATGATTTAAAATATTAAATTGTTTGTTTTTTCGAGCTGAATTCATTGGTGCTAACAAAAATGGGATTTATTATAAGTAAAAAAACTCTAAAACCCCATTTTGGGGGGTATCATTATACCTTTACCCCCCCCCCCCTTCCGATGGTCCGATGGGAATGTATGAAATTCCTCCTTAGAGTTCATTTTTTCTCCTTTCGTCTCATAGCTTAAAATATTCATGTTCTTTTCCATGCTTTCGTATGTATGGTTTGATAGCAGCAGGTGTTCGGCAAAATTTGATTTCATGGATGTTATGTTGTTTGTTTTGAGGGCTAGGATATGCTCATGAAATCGAGATTTAAATGGTCTCCCAGTTTTCCCTATGTATATAGAATCGCAATCTGAACACCGTAGTTGATATATTCCAGATTTGTCATAGTTGTCCTGTTTTTCTGTTTTAGATGTTCTTTTATTAATTAGATGAAAGCTATTATTCTTAGTTTTAAAGCTGACATTGTAGTTTGACGCCTGAAATGATTTTTTTGTGGCTTTATTCAGTTTTTTGTCATAAAGGACGCTAATATATTTCTTTTCATTGAATTGATCTGGTTTGTTCATTTGTTTAGATTTTTTCAATTTTATTCTTTTATCAGGTTAGCGATTATTTTGGGATTGTAACCATTCTTGTAAGCTAAATATTTTATGTTTTTTTTCTTCTTCATAGTTATTCTTATTAATTGCTATACTTAGCATTCGGTTAATCATTGATCTAAAACTTGATATTTTATGCGTCCAAGGATGGTTTGAGTCTGATGGGATCAGCATTTCAGCAAGTCGCTTTGGGTCGGTTTTCTAAAAATTTTGAATGAATGTTTTGTTATAAATATTTGAAATTGTTATATCCAAGTAATTGATTTTTTTATTTTTTTGTTCTTTAGTGAATTGAATCTTGCTATTTAATGAGTTTAAGTAGTTTAATAAATCAATACTCTCTTCTTTATTACCATTAAATAGGCAAATTACGTCCTCGACATATCTTTACCAGTAAATTATTTTATTTCTATTGGGGTTACAATCATTAATAATTTGAGATTCTTCTAAATTATGAACAAATATGTTTGCAAGCAGTCCTGATATTGGGAATCCCATTGGTAATCCATTACATTGTTGGTAATATTTACCAATATATTCGAAGTAATTTTGTTCCATACAAACTTTAGTAATTTAAATAATTTCCTTGACTTCATTGGTATTCAATGTATTATTTTTTGAGAGGGTTTTCTTCAAAATGGTTAATGTCTCTTCTATAGGGGTGTTTGTATACATATCATTTATATCAAATGACAAAAATGTGCATTGATTTGGGATATTAATATCTTTTATATTATTTACCAGATCAGTAGTGTTTTTTTATATTGTAATTACTGTCCCAAATTATGTTTTCTTGGACCTTTCCATTTAAATGTTTACAAAGTTTGTATGAAGGTGCATTTTTAAAATTCACTTCAGGTCTTATTTGGACATCAGCTATGTGAGTTTTCGGTTGGCCTTTTAAATGTGGTGCTTTGGGGTTTGTCATTTTTAATTGGTGTTGTTTTTGTTTTGAAATTATTTTGATTTTTGAAATAGCATTATTAGTTATTTTGGAAAAATGACTTGTTGGATCTTTCTGAAGATTTTTCAATTCAGTTTTGTTCATAAAGTCATTTATTTTCTTGTTATAGTCGTTTTTGTTCATAATCACTGTTGTGTTTCCTTTGTCTGATTTTGTAAGGAAAGCATTATTTTCTTTAAGTTTTGTTGAAATTGAATTCACTATTTTCATATCCTTGTTTGATATTTGTCCGTTTTTTGCCTTGAGATTTATTTTTTTAGTTCATGTACAAATTTGTATCTTAAAGGTAAGTGATCTTTTGTGTTAGTCATTTTAATGGACACGTTTATATTGATAAGATCATCTTTAACAGGCCTAATATGATTCTTGTGATCAACATCAATATTATTTTTCAATGATTTGTTAAGAATTATATTTCCTTCTTCAGTATATGTTACGTCAGTTAGATTTTTAGATTTAGGAGAAAATGAGTTACCTTCAAATGAATCATTTTGAAATTATATTTCTTTTTTGTATATTAGATGGTCCAGTTTTGATTCTTGAGTTTTCTTTTTCTTTGTAAAAATTGAATCGATCCATTTTTCAATGTATTCATTTATCTCTTCTATTGTCTCGGTATGGTATTTAGTGTTTTGTCTTCTTCTTTGACTACCTAACTCAATTTCGCATAGAGTGTTTTTATTTCTTCTTTGATCCAGATTTTCTTAGCAGTTTCTATTGTTATAGAAGCAGCTCTTGATTTAGATTTTGTGCTTACTTGTACATTAATAGGTGTCACAATTTCAGATAAACATTTCTTGTTGAATTTGATGTCTTCTCTCATACTTGTTGTCTTCAGGTTTAGGTACTTAAATCTGTGAATAATTTTTGGGTAGTTAGCCATATTAATATTATCACTTTTTTCACAGTTTAGGGCTTCTAATATATAAAGTAAAATTGAAATAAAAACAAAGTACTATGAAATTTCTTTAATTGACTGACTAGTTTCAGCACTGGACCATTTTAAAAGTCTAGTACAGTACCTACATAACTTCTTCTAAGTAAATAATAATAATTTGTTTCAGCTGATATGAGACATATGGTTTTGGCAGTTTATGGTAGTGCAGTTGTTTTAGCGAATTTCCCCTATAGGGAAGAAGCTATTACCTTAGGTCTCATGGTAAGACCTAAGCTGGGGACCACTATAACTTTTCGTTTTGGGGGCCCCAGAAGCAAAAAACACTATTCGTTCGAAATATATATATATATATATATACTTTTTAAAACCCCGGAACTTGTTGGTCCGACGTCTATTTCTCTGCAGAACAAAGCAGGTCCGATAGAACATGGTGGTCCACGCTTAGAAGATGCTGGTCGGACCAGCTTAATGTGAACAAGTATATAAATCCGCCATCTTGGTTACTCAAGCGGACCAGCATGATGTGGACGTTTTTACACCAGCCGCCATGCCAGTGGACCCACAAATGATGTATCAGCGTATATTATATATGCTGTAAAACCAGAAGATGTTGGTCTCTGATGAAAACTTCATTCAAAAAGGAGGGGAAGTGTATAACACGATCTTTAATACCCCCTCCAGTCTAAACTAGAAAAACTGTGCAGGCTGTTCTTCCAAAAGTTGAATGGCCATTTTTATAATATGTAGCCTACTGCAGTAAAAGTCAGTTATCATCCGATACTAGGTAATTATTGGAATATTTTTACATGAAATTCATATAATCCAAACTCAACAATTATTTGTAATGAATGCATATGTCATATTGCTCAAGACTTGTATTTCATATTACTGAGGGTTGTTAAAATATTAAGAAAGTAATTTGTACGTTTTGTTTTTGAAATTTTTCACTATGTATCATCTACAAAATAAATTAAAGTATACTGATAAAATCAAATAAAAAATACATTGGACCATGAAATGTTCAAATTAAAATTTTTCGTCAATATCAGCTAAAATATTAGATAAAAATACATTTTAACTAAACATTCTTGTATGAAGATTTTGAAAATGGCGTGAAATCTGAAGAGCGTGAACGGAACCTCTAAACAGGCGATTTGCCTCAGAGGTCCTAAATTTTTTCAAAGCATTGATTTGTTTATTTAACTTTAGTTTACTGTTTGCCTGTTTCATAAAAGATTGTTTAGTTTTAAAGAGGATCTTTTATTTATTTTATAAGTTTAAAAATAGATTTTGTTTTGGAAATATGCAATGTTAGTAGTTAAGTTTAGCAAATTATTGTCTATGTTATGGCATGTAATGTTTTGAAAAAATAAATATATTCTTATTCTTATTCTTATGGTATCGCCGATGCCGAAACTTAAGTAAATCACTATATGTTTACGGTTGAATTGACGACAGTTATCCAGGTATGTGACCTTTTTTCCAAAGAAATGCAGTTACAATTTACTTGTGGCACATGCATAACTAACAAAACCTGTAAATAATGTTACTATGTCCATGTGCAGACAACATATTATTAGAATTTTAGTCAAATTAAATACATACTTATTTTGACTGCTCAAACTCACGTTAATGTGGCATGCTGACTTAACAGACACATTCTTATAAGCGCTCTTACAACCGTATTCCAGGTTGTAATACGTCAGGTTGCGAACAAGGGAGTATATGACTAAACTGTGTCATGTGTCCATCCATGTGTGGTCTGCGTCTGGAGGAGTGGAGAGAGGAAATGGAGAGGGGAGGCAATGTGAAACCATACTTTTGACCATTTAAATTCTATTTAATTATCAGCCCTCCATTACAGCAGATCATTCAATAAAGATATTTGAAATGTGTGACAATTTAGGTTTTATAATTTTAAACTGGAGAACAATACGAGATGCTGAGGGTGAATTTACATTTTTAAATTCGATGGGTGCTTCTGTCATAGATTAGCTATAACATATATAAACTGTTTACAGCAAGTAGACGATTTCAAGGTCGCGGATCAGATAGGATCAGATCACTTGCCGGTGGAGTTTTCGTTACAGATAAGCAGAGAGGTTGAGTGCGGGGAGGAGGCGATGTTTACCTCTGGCATGGTTTTTTAAATAATAATGTAGTACCGATAAGCAAAAAAATCATGTGTTATGCTGCTATAGTTCGAGCAATCTTGTGTTATGGTTGTCATTGTCAGGTTTGGGGTTTGTGGGAAAACGACTTGGTTAATGGTGTTCTTTTTACTTTATACGTTGTTGTGTTTGGCTTACTAAATTGCACCCCAAATTACGTATTAATGTTAGAGACAGGCTTAGAAAAGGAATATATTTACACTTTAAATATGCATTTGGGGTATGTTTTGCACGTTCTTGCGTTACAACCAAACCGTCTGCCAAAGTTATTTGCTAAAGAAATAATAAAGAAAAATATATATTGGAGTAAGGATTGGAAATGATTAGGTAGAAAATACGGAATTGAAATTAATTTAGACAATTGACCGTTAGATGAGATTAGAAGACAATTGCTATCGGTAGTTGAGGCGGTGCGGGGGGAGAGTAGGGAGGCATGTGTTCAGGCAGCTAGGTCCGCGCGCTACCACACAACTTATGGATCGCTGGAACGCGACCTTGGCGATAGCGCTTATCTTACTGATAATATGCCAGGTAAAATAATCCGCTGGGTCTTCAAAGTACGCACTGAATCTGTCAATCTTAATTACAAATCCTGGATATTAAATATAAATTATAATTGCGGTCTCTGTAATTTAAATGAAAACGAAGACTTGAATATAATTTTATTGCAATATGTCCGATTTTAGCTCACCTAAGAAAACGATTCTTTTTTTAGAGGGAACTAACTCACCCAGACTTCATTGAGTATTCAAACGGGAGGAATTGGCGTGGTTTGGCTAATTTTTTATCAGAGGCTTGGAAGTATAGATGGGAGTTTATACTAGAGTTTAATTTTTAATTTCTACTAAGTAAATTGTAATTATAACCATATCTTTGTTAACATGCTGTTTGTTTGAAATTGCATATTTCAAGCTGTCATCCCATCAGACGGTCTTATGTGACCATTGCTGATATAAGTGCAAAGGCTAAACAAACAAAAAAAAAACAAGGAAGTGTAGATTTAGTAAGTATTGATTTAAATATTTATTTTGTACAACAGTTTGTGTATAAGGGTATGCAATGTTCATGTTGTTAAAATGATCAATAAAGCACTTTTTCACTCATTCATTCATTCATTAGTTAAAATTTACCATGATGAAAATATATGATGTGATAGCCCCGCCCCATACAACTAGTAAACAAACACATATTTTTCGTTGTTATTCCTGTGGTTAGCCCATGGTTTTTAAAGAGTCTAGTTCTTTCTCAATGCAAATCTTAACGGTCGGAAACTAACCAAATAAGATAAAAATGTGTATAATGTACTACTGTACAAAAATCAATGGACTAGAGCAATCTGTAACATTCTGTGATATGCAGTGATAAATAACGTACTGCCAGTGGTTGGCGCACAGCGGGACGAGCGACGACGTGAACTTAGTAAAGTCTGATTTAAATGCTATGGCCAAGTCCGCCCATAGTAAATATTTTAATTTTAGCATTATCATGTGGCTTACAGACATCATTTGTAGGGTGTCCATATGTCCTAGGTTGAAAAAGAGGACATTTTACACACATGAGGCCTAAACCCCCATCGAGCAGAAGCCCTTCTCCCCCCCCCCCCCTAGTTACGAAATTAGTTGTCAAAAGGATTGGAAGAAATTATTACCTTACGTTAATTATTCACGATGAAACATGATGATTTTTGAATATGTTGAAAAAATAAGACGTTTATAACTACATAATGAGGAACATGTTGAAGCTTGGATGTTTACAAACAAAAGCGGTTTGAACTGGTTATTTTGGTTTGAAAGAACAATAAAATGTCATAATTAATTGACATTTTCAATAATTTAAACTAGCAGCCCGAGTCATTTCGTGACTTAAAAACAATGGTAAAATATGCTTTAGTTTCATGTTGTATGGAGTTTTTCAGAGTAAAATACCTTTCAATGAGAAAGTGTGTGAATTTTTGTATTTTTTTTAATTTTCTAGACTCTGCTTAAAACTATCTATGTATACCTTCTACACTTTGAAATTTTGACAGAGCAACCAAATTCATTTTGCATAAAATGGCGGTTAGTTTTCATTGCTTGGCGCATCTCCATGTCTCTGATGTTTAAGAGTTTTCTTTCAAAAGTATTGACTATTTATGTTAATTCTACATAATACCTACGCGTCAGTTCCTTGCATTCATCTTTGTTAGGCCTTAACAACAAACGATAAGAAGTTTGTCAAACCTTTGATCTACTGAAGAACTAATTTATAAATTAAATGCATTTATAAAATAGCCATATTCCTTAAAGTCTGTCTATTCAATGCTCATAACGGCTGAAAAATTCTGTTTTCAAATTTACCCGCATTTTTGTTTCTCATCTTGAATACACGTTTGGCAAATTTTTACTCAAGCAAATATCATAACTTTCTATGGAATGCCCTCATTAAATAGGCATATAGTTATTGGTACATTTCAAAATCGAGTAAATAGGCAGGCTAACAGTTAACACCTTAATATCCATCGCATTCCAAGTACTTTAAAAAATACAGGTTTCAAATTTACATTGCATTTCAAAACTTGAATCCTTTTTTTAAATATTCATCTAATATTGATATTTTAGAACACTAAACGTTGAAACATGCATCAATGTGTTGAAACATGTATCAGTGTGTATTCACTGTCAACAGTTTGTTAGAGAGTCCCTTCTCTAGAGCACTTCCTGATTTACTTATGTTCCTTTTTAAGTTTCCTTTTAAGTTAATACAGTAAATTAAGATGATAACAGACTCTTGGTCTTAGTTTCAATAGGTCAAATACTCTTCCTTATTTTCTGTTGTCTTAAAAAACGTCAATATTTAAGAAATTAAAATCATAATTAACTATGAATGTTAACTGACTTTAGCTAGCCCCGCATCTCTGGAACTATTTCAAATCTTAATCATCTGTTTTGTTACAAATAAATATGAATTATAAAATGTTCACAGGTTCTCCCACAGATAGTAGCACTTTCGCTGGAATTTGAAAAGCCTCCTGTGTGAAGGCTTTTCATAGGATATTTTCCAAACCCCCAAAAGGAACATCTAGAGATTAATAGCTTTAATTTGATAACAAATATGAGGAGAAAAGTTCATTTCTAGGGGTCGATTTGCTCTGTACAAAATCCCATAAATTCTTTTAATAATATAGAAGATAGATTAAATGTCTTTAGTTCATCCCCTAACCAAAAAATCCGGTTCAAAACTGCTTTTGTTTGTAAATACTGTACCCAAGCTTCAACATGTTCCTTCGTCCAAGGCAAGAAGTGAGCCGATACAGTACAAGAATGAACAGCAATGGCAGCGGCTGTACAATCCAGTATCACTACCATGCCTACGAAGTCCGGTGCGCTACCGACTGTTCAACCGACTCACTGTCATATTCATTAATATCATACCGTATCATACATAACACAATAATATTAACAAAGGAAAAATGATTATTTTTGTAGGAGATATACATATTTATCTGTTAAAAAGAGAGACAATTTCTTACTCTTTCCTTCGCGTAGGCCTTAAACTCTTCCAACGTACGTAAAAAACGACAATATTTAAAACCTTTGATCAGTGTTATAGCATGACAGCACATGTCATGCAGTAACAGCAACAAACGACATCAGCAGTATCGGTCGTGTAGTATTTCGGGAAGAAATTCTGAACAAAATAGTGACATTAAAACGGTTTATTATGCATAAGTAAAATCTTTATTATCATTTGGAATTATTGCGTTTGGATGTGCATACATACATGAGATAGATACATTATTTGAAATGATGACCTACCCAGGCAGGTATTCCTATACTCTTATATGAGCAATGATATCGTCCGTTCTTGTATACTTGCTTGCTTGCACAACGATCTCAAAAACGGCTCCGAGGATTTCCTTTAAAGTCTGGAAATAAGTAATTTATGACTCAAAAACTCCTTTTATGCAGATTACTTGGCCAGAGAAAATCTATTAACGTAATAAATCGAATTTAAAAGTTGTAAAATTTTAACATTGGCCTTATGGGTTGTCGTGATGGCAACGAAAATAAACTAGGAAAGAGTAAACCAATGAAGTAATCATAAGAGCTGTTTGGAATCTACAGCCGTCAAGGGAAAATACAGCAGGTGGGATGAAGAGTCCAAGGAGCAATAAAAAAGGTTTCTATTTATCAATTTTATTACATTGAAATATTTTATAGTAACTGGATGAACTCGTAAACATGAAATAACACCGAGCAAGGCTCGGTCCACCAGGTACTTTAAGCTAAACATGAATGACAGATGAGTGAAGGATGATTGTGGTGCGATCTTCCAGTCTAGTTGTCTTGTTACTGACTAAGGTTGTCTTGTTCCTCAAAACTATTTTACAACCACTCTGTCATTAAAAAATAAATCATGAAAGTTCCCTTAAAAATGAAAAAGGTACCCTACGGACTAACGTTTTCTGAAATGAGCGTTTTTAGTCTGAAAACTATTTTTATAATTTCTTTTCTCCACATATATATAGCCATTCTGGCGTGTGTCTATTTTGCTCCACGGTTAAGGGTCATTATGGAAACATCGCTTTTGCTCCACGGGTCGGCAGGTAGATTTCAGGGGCGTACATCATTTGCGCGGTATGCGGAGAGCCAGGTAGAAGGGTTGCGTGTTCTGCGCGGTGAGTTCCAGGGGGCTCTCAGGTATCTGCATCATCTGCGCGGTGAGGGGTGGCGGAAGCGGCATTCAAATTACTAAATCCATCTCGCAGTTGTATTTTTACAGTTTTTAAACGGCATTTTAGGATTACAAAATACAGAGTCAACATTATTAATTTACCAACATTGTTTAGAAACAGCCCCCTGTTGTATCGATTCCCATAGAGTAATAAAACGTCAAAATTTCTTCCATTCCTCGCGGGATTAGATTTATTCTTTCGCCCCTTTTCCACCTTTTCCCTTTTCCCTTTAAAATACACCTATAGTAACTACAACCTTTAGGAACTTCCTGAAAATCACGTGATCATAAGCTGCAACACCATTGGAAGGCTGCAAAATGACCAGTTTTGCAACCAACAGTCGTGATGAAAACGGCGAGTTTTGCTGCAACCGCTAAACTTGAACATCGTTTTTAAATAGAAAATAACAAGTTTCGACACAAAATGAGCACACAGTCTGGTGTATTGACTCCCATAGATTAAGAAAACATCAAAATCTCAATTTCGAAAAAATGTCACTTAGCCAGTTTTCCTACGACCCGCCTCATGTGGTACGTGCGGGAGGGCGTCTGTTGGCGAATTGTTGTCGGAAGGCTGAGGCTACCTGGACGGGACACCGCGCAGATGATGCAAGGGGATTAGGCGACCCTTCAGAATATTTCACAGCAGGCTTACATACAGCGCAAATGATGAACGACCGATTTCAGAGCCGCCCAAAACATCGCTTTTGCTCCACGAGAGAGGGGCCTGCGCTTCCTCTCACCAAAATTCTCTCTTTCTCTCACCTACAAGCTCCAAGTTCTTTCTTGAATACTGTCAGCTAAACTTAATATGCAACTTTGCTTTTTTGGCCTAAACGAAAATATTTATAACTGAAAGAATGTTAAACTACTTCAATTGTAACAACAGTAACGACAAGTAAACAATAATGTTTAAGAGCAATAGCTTACAAAATTAAATAGTATTACTATGTTTTATCCATCTTTCATTTATTTTACACAATAAACCACGATTACAAACATGGAAGCTTTCTAACACAACATCAAGCTTTTAGGCACGAACATGAGATTCTAGGTCACTACTATAGATTAATTGTAGATTTATTCAATTGTGTGGTTTTTGCAGATTGCTTCTTTTTTTTAATAAACCATGTAGCCTTAAAATAATGTGACCTTGAACCTTCAATTGATTTCAACTTTACTTTTTATAGGTACCAATATTGGTCTCAAAACAGCTTTATTTATATAATACAGAGTAGCAACAGATCGAGATGGAAGACTGAGTACTGTACTAGGGAGAAAGACTTTAACTATTCTAAGCTTGAATTTTGTGAAATAAGGTTATTTAAATAGTGTTAAAGCCCGTCGAAAATATACTCTTTCGACTCAAACGTGGTTTTCTGCTCCATGCTCATGCCTAAAATCTCTATCTTTTGTCAGAAGGCTTCTCTGTTTCTAGTGAATTATTGTAAAAAATATATGAAATGTGGATAAGTATTAAATAGCAACACATTTTATCATGTAAGTTATTTCTTATACACAATATCGTTTACTTACTCATACTCTTACAATTTAAGTAGTTTAATATTCTTTCAAAAATCAATATTTTCGATTAGACAAAAAGTAAACTTGTAGTATTACGTTAAAATGGCATTTTTCATTTTAACGTAAGAACCTGGAGGTGAACGAAAGAAAGAATGTGGGGGAGAGGGAGCGCAGGCCCCTTTCTCGTGGAACAAAAGCGATGTTTCGGGCGGTTCTGAAATCTACCTGCTGACCCGTGGAGCAAAAGAGATAACCCGTGGATCAAAAGCGATGCAGCCCCATTCTGATACAGTTTTTGAAAGAATTTGGCATTATTATAATACCCGTTTTTCTAGGATTGTAGGCATCGTAATCCTGCAATCAAATAAAAAAACCTTTTCTAAGGAAACTACTTAAATATATCACACTTTTTTTATCGAAGTATTGGTCAAAAGTTTAATAACCCGCATTTTTTAATGTTACATCCTTTTCCAACTTTAAGAAACAAGTTGTGGAGTTACTTGTATCTTTATAGGCCCGGAGTAAAGTGAGGCCGATATCATTATGGGCCCGGCCTGACCCCTGTTCCCTGCAACAAGCGGAGGTACACAGGTTTTGCTGCGATGGCATCCGCAGCGGCACCGCGGCGGCAGTTATCTCAGTGCGCGACCACCCTGTATGCACGGACGGCAACTTGCGGCGCGCTACGCAGCGGCATCTAGCTGGCTCTGCGTGGAAATTTCTCAAAAACAAATTTTTTCTTTGTCACATTTGTGCTGAAATCGGAGTCCATCTGAATGCTAACTTCTTCCCACGCATTCCTCTTCTTAATCCTATCTTGATAATCTTTCAATGCAGTATTCCAAATGCACGGTCGCTTCTTAACTAGTTCTACAGGGTGAGTTTAATTGTCCCCCCATACCTTTTCTACATTTCTAAAAATAACTATCCTAGACCCCACCCAAACATTATTGGGTAGTAAGTATACCTCGTTTTGAGGGGGTACTCATTTTCGGCCGCCATCTTGGATCCGCCATATTGGATACAACTATTTTTTTCAAATTTAAAGATAGGGTTGCGACCCCTTTTTTAACACTGTTTTTAATTTTGAATTCAATGCCGCAATACGTTTTTTGATATCTCGTTTGTTTTCAAGCTATAAAACGTTTTGTGAACAAGTTTTCAAACTTGATTTTCTGTTATACAGAGCTATTTTTTTACAATTCTACCTTAGATATCAACAGCCTAGTACCACATAACATTGTTAAATTGTTGGTACTTAATTTTTAGAAAGTTGAAATTTTTGCCTGCCTTCTTGGATCCGCCATATTTGATAAAAAAATATTTTTAATATGAAGGTAGGGGTGTGACCCCTTTTTTAACACTGTTTTTTATTATAAATTCAATGCTGCAATCTGTTTTCCTAAATTTTTTTTAGTTTTCAAGATATTAGAAATTTAAAAATAATAATATTAGTTACTAATCCCTTTTTATTGATTTGTTTATTTTTAATTGCTCCAGATATCGAAAACAGATTTCCACTCAAAACTATTGGTTAATTAAACATTTTCCGTTGTGTTACAATCATCGAACGCCATTTTGGATCCGCTGTACTGGTCAATTTTTTTTATGTGTCGGACATACATCAGTGGATGAACAAAAAAACAAACGAGGTGAATTTATACAGACCAGGCGAGTCGCCGTAGTCGAGCTGCAGCGACAACCGACGGCACGTGGGAATGCTCCCAAAACTGCCGCAACGCGGCGGCTGTCTGCTACTCCGCGCGGCACCGCTGCTAGGCTGCTGCCACCAACCGCCCATTTGTACTCAATAATTTGTCTCTGTTGTCCGCTACGACGCACTGGAGTTGCCGCCGTGGAAAACCCGCTCGTGTGTACCCTGGGAACCCAGAGCCTCCTTACCCCGAACGACATTCCTCCACACCCCCCCCCCATCCATGCACAACCCATGTACATTGCTCGTGCAATGCACTGACAACATTGTTAAAGATTTTGCTTTTTATTTCTTTCAACAGTACACTCTTCATCGTTTGTCATCAAATTACTCAACATAAAATTTAATTTCAAATAAATTTAATATACATTTCAATTTCCATATTTTTTAAATTTAGTTTATTTTTTATTTTCATCAAATTTATGTATTTGTTTTAAAAATTCTACTTCATTTGACCCTGCTCTGTAACGCAGAGTATGTACAGGCTATTCGTCCATGTACGCTCTTCCATACATTCCTACACTCATCTCTCAGTCATACTTGGCTTAAAATACCTACCTGGTTAGGTCGCCATTTCAATTATAAGTATTAAAAAGTACAAACGTTTGGTGTAATTGTAACAAATAAATTAATTTTGCTATACTCATGTAACGAAAGTTTTTTTTAATTTTACACTCTGTGTACAATTATGAACTCTAGGCCTAAAAATGAATACTTAAAGGTTTAATGTAAATTGTATTTTCAGATTGCCTGAACACTTTTTAATAACAGGTTTTCTCACCTAACAATAAATATTATATATTTGCATTGTTTATAAAGTCAATGATATTAGTTAGTATACATTCCTTAATACAAAATTTAACTATACAATGATTAAACCCAACAATACATAAATAAGAATTCTAACACACTTTAAAGAAATAAGCAAGACTAGGAACTTTTTAATCTACATATTTAAGTTAATATTACGTGTTGGTTCAACAAAAACAGCAATCATACAGTTTATGTATAACCAAGATCACACGCACCGTTTCAGTAAAAATGTGAATGAGTGACCATAGAAGTACTGAACAGAGATGAGATAAGATAAAGTTAGGAGACTGTTGAAATTATGTGTAAACACAAGTCAAAGTGAATTTTCCTTAGTCTCACGCGTGCTCAAAGCATTTAAGTGTCTAAAATATAATGTACTATATGATGTAAGATCAAATAAAAATGATTTAATTTAACTTCATTCATTTCTCCAACTTATTTTTAGCTCTCGAGTGGCCAATGTCTGATAGTGCAAAGGCTGCACTAGAAGATGCTGGTCAGACCAGCTCAATGTGGTTAATTATACAAGCATAAACCGCCATATTTTTCTCATGTGGACCAGCATGATGAGACAATTTTTACAATTTGTCCGTTGACATTTCCCCTCATCCCCTCCACATTCTCGTCACGTGGTGGACCAACAAGATGAGAACGATTATACATGGCATGTTATATAGGACCAACATCTTCTGAATTATAAAAAAGGACCAACAAACTCTGTGTTTTTTTTAATAATGGAATATAAGCACTTTTCTGTGAATATAAAAGTTCAGAATCATTTATATTTCCACAAAAACATTATATACTCTGTGTAACATAATTAGAGCTCTTCAAAAAGGGTAGGTCCCATGGACCTGCATAATATAAAACTTTACACAAGACCAACATCTTCCATAACTTTACAAATATATATATATATATATATATATATATATATATATATATATATATATATATATATATGTCTGTGAGCACGATAGCGGTCGTAAAAATGGTCCGATCTTAATGAAATTTGGTACAGACATGTAAAGTGGTAATCAATTGGACGAGTTCGTGAACCAGCCCGATCGGACCACCGGAAGGGGGGGTAAAGGGGGATAAACCCCCCCAAAAAGGATTTTTTGAGTTTTTCACATAGAAAAATAAAATTTATCAAATTTTTGTTGGCACCATTGAAGTCAGCTCAAAAAAACAAACAATTTAGTATTTTGAATTACCGCTCTATGTCCATTGGCTACCGAGATATTGAAAGTGGTAAACACAGTACGTTGTCCCAATGTTAACCTTATGGGAAATAAGTAAAATTCTATATCTCGGTTATTTCTCAACATATCTTGATAAAACTTGGTAAATAGCTTCTTCTAGTTCAGATCTAATAAATATTGAATTAAAACCACCCAGTTTTGATATACCTGTGGCAGCAAACCTGCTTACTCATTTCCCATGTTATTCTTATGGAGCTTACCAAAACATGTCAAATCTCGCTATGTTGGATTTAAATATGTTGTTTTGCATTTGAAATTCGCTGAGTATGCAGGTCTGCTGCAACGGGGGTATTTATCTTATTTTGTTATTAACAATATTTTCTAAAAAATTGGATTTTAGCGAATTTCCCATATAGGGAAGAAGCTATTACCGTAGGTCTCATGGTAAGACCTAAGCCCGAGACCATGATAACTTTTCATTTTGGGGCCACCAGAAGCAGAAAAAACCATTCGTTCGAATTTTTATATGTATATATCTATATATCTATATATATATATGTGTCTGTGAGCACGATAGCGGCCGCAAAAATGGTCCGATCTTAATGAAATTTGGTACAGACATGTAAATTGGTAATCCCTCGGACGAGTTCGTAAACCAACCCGATCGGACCACCGGAAGGGGGGGTAAAGGGGGATAAACCCCCCAAAAAATTGGTTTTTTGAGTTTTTTACATAGGAAAATAAAATTTATCAAATTTTTATTGGCACCATTGAATTTAGCTCAAAAAATAAACAATCTAGTATTTTGAATCACTGCTCTATGTCCATTGGTTACCGAGGTATTGAAAGTGGTAAACACAGTATGTTGTCCCAATGTTAACCTTATGGGAAATAAGTAAAATTCTACCTCTCGGTTATTTCTCAACATATTTTGATAAAACTTGGGCTTTTTCTAGTTCATATCTACTAAATATTGAATTAAAACCACCCAGTTTTAATATACCCGTAGCAGCAAACCTGCATACTCATTCCCCATGTTATTCTTAAGGAGCTTACCAAAACATGTCAAATCTCGCTGTTAGATTGAAATATGTTGTTTTGCATTTGAAATTCGCTGAGTGTGCAGGTCTGCTGCAACGGGGGTATTTGATTTTAAGTTGTCCATTCAGCATTTTATTCGGATCTTTCAAATTATTAGAGAATGTATGAAATTCCTCCTTAGAGTTCATTTTTTCTCCTTTCGTCTCATAGCTTAAAATATTCATGTTCTTTTCCATGCTTTCGTATGTATGGTTTGATAGCAGCAGGTGTTCGGCAAAATTTGATTTCATGGATGTTATGTTGTTTGTTTTGAGGGCTAGGATATGCTCATGAAATCGAGATTTAAATGGTCTCCCAGTTTTCCCTATGTATATAGAATCGCAATCTGAACACCGTAGTTGATATATTCCAGATTTGTCATAGTTGTCCTGTTTTTCTGTTTTAGATGTTCTTTTATTAATTAGATGAAAGCTATTATTCTTAGTTTTATAGCTGACAGTGTAGTTTGACGTCTGAAATGATTTTCTTGTGGCTTTATTCAGTTTTTTGTTATAAGGGACGCTAGTATATTTCTTTTCACTTTATTAATCTGGTTTGTTCATTTGTTTAGATAGGACAACTATGACAAATCTGGAATATATCAACTACGGTGTTCAGATTGCGATTCTATATACATAAGGCAAACTGGGAGACCAATTAAATCTCGATCTCGTGAGCATATCCAAGCCCTCAAAACAAACAACATCGGGGATTTTAGACTAATATACATTAGATGTTTTCTAGATGAAGCCACAAAACAAGTTTCATTAAGATATTTTGAGATATAAGTGAGATAATGAATTTTACTTATTTCCCATGAGGTTAACATTGAGACAACGTACTGTGTTTACCCCTTTTAATATCTCAGTAACTAATGGCAATGTATACAGAACCCTCTAAGTAGGGACACCTTATGGAAAAATGAAGTTCCCGCCGCCGAAAAAGAGATGGCGCAACCACAGTCTAGGAGAGAAATTTTTCTACTTTCATTTTTCAGTCCGATTGGAATTGTTTTAGGAGTTTACGGATCAAGCTCACTTTCCAAAGTCAAGCAGCTGGTTGTTGTATTTTGACAGTTGAATGTTATTTTTTGTATTGTTGTATCTTTTGCCATAATGTTTACCTTTTTTGTTTACAAACATTCTCATTTTGACATTTCGGATTATGAGTAAAAGCGCGGACTATACGAAACCAGCTTGAACTATTCCATGCATCAGCGCTAATTTCTCCTCTGCTTTTCGGCGGCGGAACTAAACAAATTAACATTGGATGTCCCTACTTAGAGCGTTGGACATAGAGCAATGATTTAAAATATTAAATTGTTTGTTTTTTCGAGCTGAATTCATTGGTGCTAACAAAAATGGGATTTATTATAAGTAAAAAAACTCTAAAACCCCATTTTGGGGGGTATCATTATACCTTTACCCCCCCCCCCCTTCCGATGGTCCGATCGGGCTGATTTTCGAACTCGTCCGAATACTCGTAGTGGAATGAAATTTGGCACTTTACACGTCTGTGCCAAATTTCATTCCAATCGGACCGAATATGTGCCTGTGAGCGCTATCGTGCTCACAGACACATATAGTAATGTTATGTATTATATAAATTTGAACGAATGGTGTTTTTGGTGTCTGGGGGCCCCAAAACGAAAAGTTATGGTGCTGGCTTTGATCTTACCATGAGACAATACAGTAATAGCTTCTTCCCTATAGGGGGAATTCATTAAAATAAAGAATTTGAAACCAATTAGAATTCTCTGAAGAAAATAAGAAGTGGTTATTAAAATTTAAGCTTCTTCTTGCAATGAACTGCAATTAGTGCAATGAACCACCGACTAATTAGTGGTCTGATGAAACGTAAATTTTCTTTGTTCTATCCTAGGAGGTAATATACTAGGTATTTTACCTAATGTGAATTAATGATTAATATTTAAGCCAAATTATTTGTTTTGATGGTAACTTTTTCAATTTCGAGATTTTTGAAATTTGAAATAAATGACGGATAAGCTTTTCGATTTTTTATAATTTTATAATTCCAAATACCGAATGTAAAAAAAAAACTGAGTTAAAGTTGTACCTAAACACTTTGTATGGCACCAGAAACGTTAAGACACATGTATTTTGCCTTGTACTTAAAAACATTCCACTATAACAACAAAATTAAAAACATAGTCAAATAATTATTCTATAGGGTGTTTTTTTTAACACATCTCATTTTTAAGGTTGAATAATGCAAATATAAGTATGAAATGAGTATTGTTTTGTTAATATTTACATTTTATACAACCTATTATTTAAGTTTGATCAAGTTTAGTTTACACTAGCTGTTGGTAACCCGCTTCGCTGGTTTGAAAAATCTTATGAAGGCCTAAATAGAAACTCCAAAACACGTAATTTGGAAGCAAGAATTTTAACGTCTAATGTACAGTAATGTAAAAATTCAATATTTTTTTATGTTTCTCCATACATATATTTGAGAAAGCCGGGGCTGACATAGTTGGTGGTAGCAGTCTTATTTTCCTTTTCAAACAGCACATAATATGCGTTACCTTTTTGAATTAATTTCTTTGCTATGCAATACCTACAAATTATGTCCATCTTGCAAATTACTACATTCGGGAGTTCAATATAATTTACATTTGATAGGAATAATGTGTCCTTTACGGTTCAAATCATAGTTCCCTGTCCTTTTGCAAACAGCTTGTAAATTGTTTAGTTTAAATCAGCTTCTTCTGTTTGATCCCTTTTTCGAAGGTTCTCCGTTATCTCTGTTCTGATTATTTCTATCATCACCTTGTGCGTCCGTCTCCCTTTCTGTTCCAATCTGTTACAATAGTGTTTCTTGATGTCGCTGTGAATTTTCCCGTGATACCCTTGAATGCGTTTCTTTTTCTTCGTTGTTTAATTTTTCTTGCAAGCTTTCGTCTATGTGATAAGATACAGAATTGCAAACATTTTCTCCTACGTTTTGACATTTTCTCATATTATTTTTACTTCTAACTTTGAATTTAAAACAGATAATGTAACTATACATTTTAGTGTACTTTATGTTTTTAATAACATAACCTAACAGTAAAAATTTACCAAATAATTGAAAACGTAAATAAAAACAAATTTGCTAAATAAGACTGTATTCATCTGTTCTACAAAAACAATTGTAGGTGCTGCATTCTATTGGCAACCACTGTAACCATATTTCAAATTAAAGCATATGTTTTGATATAAAAAAATAAAACCTAAAGTGCTCACAAAATCCTTGACATAGGTCCCTTTCGGACGATCCTGTGCCTACACCCTATAAGATATCAAAACCCAACCACCATAGTGCACATCATGAGATTCCAAGCTTTAATTTGATACCAAGATCAAGGGTCTACGACGTTTAGTTTTGGCTGTAGCACTAAATATACCAACACACAACTCTCTTTATATATATATATATATATATATATATATATATTGATTATGTATTCAAACAATCCGCCATTAGCATTTGTACAAAGTTGTGCTCTCTCCATCAAATTCCCGAGCACGTGTTGCTAGGCACCTCTTTGAATTTCTTGCATTAGATTTGTTATGTTTGTTTTGAGGTGCTGAATATCCTGTGAATTGTTTCGTAGGCCTTACTTTTTATATATCCCCAAAGTAAATAATATAGTGGCGTCAAATCCGGGGATCTTGGGGGATATTAATCTTTCACTGATAAAATAAAGTTTCGGGTTGCGTTAAAAAACACCTTGTGTTTTGTAGCCAATGTTTGGAGTTCTAGCTATCTGCTAAAAGTACCCCCAAAGTTTGAGCAAATATATTCAATTTTAATGAACCAAATACGAGTTCTCTTGCTTGAGTAGCTTTAAAACAGGATTGTTTTTTATACTCGCCGTTAACTTTTATATTGTAAGATATTATAAGTTCATATTATAAGTCGTCGTAAACTACACTTTAAGTTAAAGCACTATTAAAACTTCAAAACCAAAACAATTCGGAAATACCTGTCAAATAATTTTAACTACACTGAGATTTTATCTAAATTTCACGAGTAACCTCATTATCAATTATAAAAAAGAGAGAGTTAACAGTCAACACTGATTCTGGTATTCTTTCTCCTCCTCAACCTTTGTGAACGTTAGCTTGCGACATCTATTTGTAAATTCTTACAAAGTGAGAAACGGACAGCGTACTTTACGCCATACTTCACCTACGAATGGTAACCAAATGGTCATGTCACCGTGTGGAAGGGCTGTAAAACATATCCTTACTTTGTAAATATGAAATTTAATTCATACAAAAATTAAGGTAGGGCCTATAAAATAGATACAAGGTACAAATTAACTTTCGTTCTACCTTTTTAACTTTCAGACAAGTACAGAGAAAAATACCAAAGTTCATTCATAATAACTAAAGACAGTTAACCTATTTTTTTGTGCGGTTACGGACCATAGACCGCCCAGAGGGGACGGCCCTTAAGCTCTGAGATGAGAGTTTTTAATATAAACTAAAGCAATATATTTTTTAACTATTTTTTTTAATATTATACAAAAAAAATCGAGTAGTATTTATATAAAATTAAAGATCTCCATTAGTAAAATACGTGACAAAAATCAGATTTAAATTAACCATTGAGTACAAGTGGTCGTTCTTTGAAGATGCTGTTAGTTGCGATGTGATGATACCCTTTAAAACGACATACCATTCTTCCAGTAGGGTTCCATAGGGCAGCCGTTTTCCTTTAAGGGTCTTCCGAGGATGGAACTAGGAGATTTCTGTGAGGGGCAAAGCTGAATTTGTCCCTCACTTGCTCACTGTATTTTAAATATACTTTTTATACACTAATTTGACGTCACTATAAACTATTAAAAACTTTGAAGTCCACTTTTAATAAAGAAAATAATACAGTTAATGACTAAATCCAATTTTTATTATTGTCTTCATATCATTAGATATATTAAGATTTGGCCTCCTTATAGTACAGTGCATTTAGCTCAAAAACAGGCCTTAGGTCACCCTTCAAAAACACAGAAGAAATTTGCTTGGAATATGTGCAGGACACCTCCCTTGCTTTGGGAACAAAAGTCCCAAAAAATCCCGTGACGGGTTTTCCGCCATCTTGAAAAAAACCTCCGCCATATTGGATTTTGGTAAGCTTCTAGTAAAACTTCAATCAAGACAAAACCAGATGAGCCCAAGTATTGAATTTGATTTCATCTTGTTCGAAAATAAATTTGCTTCAAGAAAAGTATAGTTTTTGTGGTAATGTAATGGTATAAAGCATGGTTTAGACGCGATAAAGTGAAAAAAGTTATAGTTTTTCCCGAAAAATCAAGTACACTCTTATAAATTTGCCGCATTTGTAAATGTATGATATTTATAAATACTTAACTTTAACCGATTAAAAATATCACAATAAAATTCTGAACAAAATTTACTACTGTACAGTTTTCAGTTAGTTCTCTAAAGCTACTCCGGGGACAAAAGAAAAATGAAGTTTAAACGCGAGCGTCCGGTATTGCGTCGGTTATTGGATTTGTGTAAGCTTCTAGTAGAACTACAATAAAGTCAAAACTAAATGTCCCAGAGTATTGAATTTGATTTCGTCTTGTTCGAAAATTAATTTCCTACTAGAAAATTATAGTTTTTATGGTAATTTAATGGTAAAAAACATAGTTTAAACGCGATAAAGTGAAAAAAATTATAGTTTTTTCCGAAAAATCAAGTACACTCTTTAAATTTTGCATATTTTTAAATGTGTAACATTTATTAGTACTTAACTTTCACCGATTAAAAATATTGCAATGACATTTTGAACAGAATTTACTACTGTTCATTATTAATTGGTTCTCTAAAGCTACTCTGGGGTCGAAAGAAAATTGAAGTAAAAACGCGAGCGGCGGTGTTGCGTCGGTTATTGGATTTGTGTAAGCTTCTAGTAGAACTACAATAAAGTCAAAACTAAATGTCCCAGAGTATTAAATTTGATTTCGTCTTGTTCGAAAATTAATTTTCTACTAGAAAATTATATTTTTATAGTAATTTAATGGTAAAAAGCATAGTTTAAATGCAATAAAGTGAAAAAAGTTATAGTTTTTTCCGAAAAATCAAGTACACTCTTATAAATTTGGCATATTCTTAAATATGTAACATTTATTAGTACTTAACTTTCACCGAATACAAATTTTTAATCAAATTATTATTATTATTATAAAATTATTAAAAAAATTGCCTACATGAAAGCTTTAATTTTAGTCCAGGCAACGAAAAGGTATAGACGGAAATTTTCGGAACACAATTTTTGACTTAGCAGCTTTGTTTGGACTAGTTAGGAGGTGAAAATATCCAAAGTCCTCGTCCTTAGCCCTTGGGCGGAGGGAGGGAGGGGGGTCTGAAGGTACAATTTTTTGTTTTTTGCTAAATATCTTGAAAATTATCAACTGTCAGTGCTCCCTATTCAGTAGGAAAATTAAAGTTTCTGAAAGAAACGTATATAACATGTCTAGTTTGGTCGAACCATTTACAAGATAAGCACTAATTTTATCATTATTTATGCAAATATTCCTTCTATGAGAATTACATTTAAATTTATGTGTAACATATTTGCCCAGTGGGGCAACGCTTTTTCACCTAAAGTAAAATGAACAACACTCAGAAAATATTGAAAAAATTTACAGTAATTTGATACCCCTGTCATAAAAGTTAGAAAAAATTAAAGGTGTAGGCGAGCTCACAAAACGTTGTAGAACCCCGAATATTAGTAATAATTTCTTGAAAAATCTATCATACAGTACTTATATTTTTGATATAATTTAAGTATAGAAAGATCTTTCCAAATCTGAAATTTTATCATGTTTGATACATAGTTTTTACCTAAAAGATCCAGACATTTTTAGGTAAAATCATCTAATGGTATGATGCTTTCCGAAAAGAATTGTTTGAGGAAGTTTACAGACATGGAAAAAATTGGTAATTTTAAAGAAAATATAAGCCAAGTAAGAACTTAAACTATAAAATTTTAAGATATATGCTGGACACATTTTTATTGCCTATTGCACATCAAGCTTACACTAGACAACGTAGTATTTTCCACTTGTAACATCCCGCTTGCAATGGTCATGGAAAAATTACTAACAATAACTAGCAAATGTATTTATCCTAATTAATGTAAGGGTATCACCAACTATAACAACCTGCAAAATATTTTCGGATTCCAAAAATTAAATAAAGAAAAAATTAAAATACTATTTTTAATCATTGTTCTACTAATTTGTAAATACACATTAGCACTTACTTATGATTTTGGAGATGATATAAAAAAAGAAGTCCTAAGTCTATCCTGCTAACAGCAAACTGAAAATACCGTTAACACCTCTTAAGACCGTCCCGGTCTTACCGACCAGGCCCGCAGTGGTTGCGTATTTTAACCGGAATATGAGTAAAGGGTGAGTGCAGGATTATTGTGGCGCGATCTTGTAGCCTTGTTACTGACTAGCGAGCGCAGAATCCTATACTCTTATACGAGTAGTGTTATCTTGTATGTATGCTTGCTTGCTTGCACAACGATCTCAAAAACGGCTCCGAGGATTTCCTTCAAAGTCTGGAAATTAGTAATTTATGACTCAAAACGTCTTTTATGCAGATTACTTGGCCAGAGAAAATCTAATAACGTAATAAATCGAATTTTAAAGTTGTAAAATTTTAACATTGGCCTTATGGGTTGCCGTGATAGCAACGAAAATAAACAAAAAAGTGTAAACAAATGAAGTAATCATAACAGCTGTTTGGAATCTACAGCCATTAAGGGAAAATACAGCAAGTGGGATGAAGAGACCATGGAGCAATAAAAAAGGTTTCTATTTATCAATTTTATGACATTGAAATATTTTATAGTAACTGGATGAACCGGTAAACATGAAATAACACCGAGCAAGGCTCGGTCCACCAGGTACTTATTGACTTAAGGCCGACATTTTCCTTTGGCAGGATTGTTAACAGCCAATGGCAATTAAAGGACCTACATTTTAACGTGGGATCCGAACCACAATTTTATTATGTTTTCCTTATCAAATAATTTACATCAGAAAATTATTATTACATTATCAGACTAGTCCTTAAAATTTACTAGCATATGACGAGCTCAAAATTAAATTAATATCGATCCGTAGTACATTTTGTTCAGAATATAATTGCGAATTGCGATTTCTAAACAGTAAAGGTTATTTAGCATCAATTGTTAGTGGTTTAAATTGGAGGAAAATTTACGACAGGGTACTTGATTTGTCCTAACAAGTTATATGTTTTTCACTTTAAATTTCACTTTAAAGTTTGTAAACCAAGCCTTATACCATTAGATGACCATAAAAAACTTAATTTTACTTGTGTAAAATTTATTCCGTTATAAATTTCAATCATAGCTAATACTCTGGGCCTATCCCTTCTCCTAAATAACAGTTTTACTAGAAGTTTACAAGGATCCAATATGGCAAAGGTGTTTTTTTAATGGCGGAAATCCCGGCACGGGATTTATTTTAAGGCATGGAAAGTGTCCTGCGCAAGTCCTAAACATATTTTCACTGTTATTTTGAAGGGTAAGGTAAGTTTAGCCTGGGTACAATGGTAATAAGGTACAAAGGTAAGTTTGGGTGCTATTGAGGAATGATCTTTTGATCACCAAAGATAAATGTTAAATTTCTTCATCTCTGTTACACCTAACAACAACTGTTATATATGACTTCTGCAGAGAATTTCTTTCATTTAAACTTTAGTTGAAATTAAAATTTCCTATAGGAAATGTAAAAAAATATATCGTAATCCATTTTTAAAAGTGGCGAATAATTGAAATTAAACTTTCCTGTAGTAAATGTAAAAAAATATATATATATCATCGTTCATTTTTAAAAATGACGAAAAATAAAAAAAAATTATTTTAATGTCATATATGGTATTGTTATCGTGGAATAATGAATATATTATTACATTAAAAATGTACAGAATTAAATTCCGAATAATGTGACACCATTCCCAGGTGTGTAAGTAAAAAAATACGTTTAGAATTTTTCAAAATTTAATTGTACTACATAAATTGAAAATGGCTACCTTTTTCTCAAAGTGGCGGAAAACCCGTCACGAGATTTTTCGGGACTTTTTCTTGAAGCTTGAGGAGTGTCCCCTACACGTTCCAAACATTTTTTCACTGTTATTTTGAATGGTAAGGTAAGGTTAGCCTTGGAGCTATTATTACTGTACAAAGAATTAAAAATGCAGTTTCGTTCACATACGATGAATGTTAAATTTCTTCATGACTGTTACACCTAAAAACCATTGTTATACATGAATTTCATAGAGAATTTTTCGCTCTACAACCTTACTTCAAATATTAATTTCCTACAGTAAATGTAGAAAAATGTATCGTGATTTATTTTAAAATGTGACAAAAAAACTAAAAAAAATTATTTTGATGTGATATATAGTGTTAATATAGTGGAATAACGTGTTCATAATTGTATTTAAAATGTACAGAATTTAATGTCGAATAAAACAACACCATTCCCAGGTCTGTAGGTTAAAAAATACGTTTAGCATTGTCCAAAATGTAAATGTATTACACAAATTCAAAATGGCTGCCTTTTCCTCAAAATGGCGGAAAACCCCGTCACGGGATTTTTTGGGACTTTTTGTTTTGAAGCTTGAGGAGTGTCCCCTACATGTTCCAAACATTTTTTCATGGTTATTTTGAAGGGTAAGGTAAGGTTAGCCTTGGAGCTATTATTACTGTACAAAGAATGAAAAATGCAGTTTCGTTCACATACGATGAATGTTAAATTTCTTCATGACTGTTACACCTAACAACCATTGTTATATATGAACTTTATAGAGAATTTTTCGCTCTACAACCTTACTTCAAATAATATTTTCCTACAGTAAATGTAGAAAAAATATATCGTGATTTATATTAAAATGTGACAAAAAAATCTAAAAAAATTATTTTAATGTGATATATTGTGTTAATATTGTGGAATAACGTGTACATAATTGTATTTAAAATGTACAGAATTTAATTTTGAATAAAATAACACCATTACCAGGTCTGTAAGTTAAAAAATACGTTAATTATTGTCCAAAATGTAAATGCACTACACAAATTCAAAATGGCCGCCTTTCTCTCAAAATGGCGGAAAACCCGTCACGGGATTTTTTGGGACTTTTGGTTTTGAAGCTTCAGGAGTGTCCCCTACATGTTCCAAATGGTTTCCTTCTGTGTTTTTGGAGGGTGACCAAAAAGTCTAATTGCACTGTACTATTAATGGTTTTTACGTAATTAATTGTAAATTGAGAAAATTGTATTGAGCATACATTCATTTTGAGTCTGATTTCTCTTTTATTTTCCATATAATATTGAAATAAAAATAGTTTAATTGATACATGTATATAAAAATATTGCAAATAATAATAAAATCGTGATTTTAACGTTAAAACATCACACTATGGAAGAAGTCAGGTTTAAAAGGGTACGAGGGGTTTGCCCTGTTCACCCGGAAACAAATCCTACTGTTTCAACGCACTAGAAAAAAACTATTCAACAAATTAAATACATGTATATACACATATTCCTCACTAAATGAAATTTATTACTTATGCTTTCTTGACAAATGAACGAGTAATCAGCGGGCAGTAGTGTTATGTAAATTTTTATGTTAGATAAGAGAAATAAGTTCTTCCCTATCATGTAAATTTGATAAAAGTTTACATTAAAACTATTAAAATAGTTCTGGAAGGCAGATTTTTTCTTTCACATTTAAGAAAATATCAATCCCAGACTACCCCAAAACACTTTTGGGTAGTAAGTACTTCATTTTGGGTGGGTGGCCATTTTCGGCCGCCATTTTATACAATAGGCGCTCTAAATTAAGCAATTTTTTACAATACGCTCTAAATTAAAATGTTAACTTTACTTAGCTCTACCAAACTGTTGAACACATTATAGTGTTGTAAAAGACTAACATGACACTATTTGAACGATATTTCAAAAGATTTAGAAAAGAAGAACAGGTGGAAGAAATGCGCACACATCGTGGCCTTGTAATCTGCAACTATTTAATTACTCTGCCTTATTAAGTACGGGCATCATTCTCTCTGTACAGTTCACTCCATTCGCCGATATGATCCACAAATAATATAAAGTTCAAGCATGAGTTTTTGAAGCAAAAATAATTTATTATCTTATATTTACAAATCATTCCCTACATTTTCCCTCATCGCAAATCATTCCCTACATTTTCCCTGATCGCAATGTCCAATTTTTAACATGCTATCATAATTATTGAGTACCTGGTGGACCGAGCCTTGCTCGGTGTTATTTCAGTTTACCAGTTCATACAGTTACTATAAAATATTTCAATGTCATAAAATTGATAAATAGAAACCTTTTTTATTGCTCCATGGACTCTTCATCACACCTGCTGTATTTTCCCTTGATAGCTGTAGATTCCAAACAGCTGTTATGATTACTTCATTTGTTCCTTGTTTATTTTCGTTGCTATCACGGCAACCCATAAGGGCAATGTTAAAATTTTACAACTTTAAAATTCGATCTATTACATTATTAGATTTTCTCTGGCCAAGTTATCTGCACAAAAGACGTTTTTGAGTCATAAATTACTTATTTCCAGACTTTGAAGGAAATCCTCGGAGCCGTTTTGGAGATAATTGTGCAAGCATACAAGCACGATACAAGCACGATAACATTATTCATATAGGATTTATTTTATTTAATTTATTTTCACCTTACCCTAAAGTTTGTTACTTGAGGCAAACGGAGCACGTGTCCTCTTAACCCCCCCCCCCCATCGCTGGGGTCACCTAAGAATGAAGGCTGTAAATGGAAAAACAACTCAAAAATAGTTTATGGCAAACCAGTCAAAAGAGGTACTTACCACCCAACAATGTTTTAGAGTAATCTGGCATTGAAAAAAAATGTGGAAAAACGTTAGGGGGGCCTTTAAAACTCACCCCGTGTAGAGGTTACAGTAAGCATTAATTTGGTTTAAAGTTTGGTATTTTCTCCTTTGTGATTTTAAAGTAGAAAATAAGGTCCCAGTCTTACCCTAAATATATAAAATGATGCACGTGTTAAAAATGTTTTTTTTTTTTCAAACACATCGGTAATCCAAGGAACTGAATTATAGTATGCATTCATTATGATTATTTTTTAGAGTTAGTAAATTAATCCCCTCGTGGAAATGTTTATTTTGTCATGGCATCCCACAGTGCCAAAAGGAAAGGATAAATACTATTTGCAAGTAACGAAGTAAAGGCTGGCTGCATGTAAACTTTAATGCTCCATTATGTCAAGCCAACGGCCTATGATTTCATAATCAATCTTGTTTTCAAATTTATCAGTAAAAGAAAAATAGCCCAGGAAAATAAGTTCATCAGGTAAAATTGATATGAGCCCGGCTATCAAACATCCTACTAGGTAAAAAATTAATAGTTTCCCATCTCAAAAGGACATTAAAGATATATTTATGATAATTTATTTATGGTAAAAAAAAACAACCGACTTCAAACGCTCTAAAAAGTATGAAATAATTTTATTTTATAAGTCAAATTTTGTAATATCCAAGCTCACGTATTTCAAGTCGGCGCCGGCGCGGCTCTATATTGCATCTTAGTTATGTATCTTCTTGGCAGAACGGCTCGAAGTCATAGTAAGATTTGAAGAACGTATTTATAAACGTTGTTATGGTTTACATGAATGTAACATTAAAACAAAAATTGTTTTAATTTCAATTTTGTTTAATTTTAATTTTTGAGAAAGGGAGAGTTTAAAATTAAGACTGGAGAAATTATTTCTAGGTCTACAATATTTGAAAATTTGCATTTCAAAGGAAAATATTCGAGTTGACGAATGCAATTTTTTCCCACATTTATCTTTGGACCAAGACTATTCTGATCCTTGCTTACAGAAGTTAGTTTAATTTATCATGTATGGATAAAGCCGCGCCGACTTGAAATACGTGAGCTTGGATGTTACAAAATTTGACTTATAAAATAAAATTATTTCATACTTTTTAGAGTGTTTGAAGTCGGTTGTTTTTTTTTTACCAAAAATAAATTATTTCATACTTCTTAGTGGACGTTTTTGTCTTCTATGTTTGAATTCGATTTATTCAATAATAGTTGTAGGATACCATTAATACTCTACTCCAGTTCATTTCGCTGATGTCTCAATCACTTAATAGATTTCTAAACTGTACTACTGTATTTGCTGAACTCATTTTTCGGACAGGTTAGAACAGTCTATTGTACAGCGAAGACTCAGGTAAATGACAATGTATATAGTAATTTTCACATTTGACATACATTCAGATCCATATTTACATTATAAAACAATATTTAAATGTTTCACAGCATTTCACCACTGTACTGTGAGCAAAAAATCATTTAAACAGTTAGTTGTTCTATATAACATAGATAAGCCACCAGACATTTAAAGATTTTGAGGGTGTAAAATTGTCTGACACCGAGTATGTTCCAGTTCTTCAACATTGGCCGTTTAAGAGATATTAATGTATACTCAATTTTTTTGTTAGCTCGAAACAGCTGATCTTGATCCTGCTCAATGCAAAATATTTTCAGGTGTATTTTTTTTGTATTTTGTGTCTTTCTACGCCAGTGGCATTTTTTAACTGTATTTTAAGTGTATTTTAAGAACTGGAATAGATTGCCTCTGTCCTTAGCTCAATCTATTTATTAGTTTTTGCGCGTTTCTATCCTAAAGACACAAACAGGTATATCAGACAAAGTTTACTATTTCATGTCTTTACGCTTTTTTTGCTTTAAAAACTCACGACCACAACATTGTAATTTTGGGAGAATTCTTAAAACAATTTTGAAAGCAGATAAACTAAACATTAAAACCTTATCCCTTCAGCACAGCCTTGGAACATTTCTGAAATTCTGATACGCGGCGGTCATATTATGAATTATCTCACGTGCACAATTACAATCTTCTATTGAACCCTCGAATTTGGCGACAGATTTTCTCGGACAGTTTACTGCAGAGGTTTTAATACAAGATAACCATGTGCTTGGCACCTGGAAAATGGAAAATGAGTTCATTTAAGTACATTTGCAAAACTGTCCAGGGGCTCACTCATAAGATCGATCTAGTCTCGAATTGCGATGCTTGCACGTTAGCACTATAAGTTGCCCAATAAGATACATGAAAATAATGTTTCGCATGTTTAGACCTGTGAAACACGAACCCAGAGAAGTGCCAATGACTTGCAAAGCTTGTTGGGGATTTTTTCAGTGGAAACTGCAAGAGCGCTCACATATGACAAGTCACAAAAAAATCCTCTTTGTACGACGATGCCATTATTTTTTATGGCCATTTAAAATTAACTGGTATGCTATAGAAGCAATCTATGATGGGCTTAAGTTATGTAGGTATGTTCTTCCAAAAGATCCAAGTTTCCGATGTATTTCTGAGGTATTCCTAGGCCACACTAAAACGTTAAGATTTAGACGTGCTCTTCTTCATTCATGTTTTTTGGTTTACCTTTTTTTATTTAAGTAATAATAATCACAATAGAATTGACTGTGTTTGAATCTACATATAATTAATTCATAACCTAGAAGACAAACCGTTTTGACATTATATCAACATGAAGCAGCTGATCATTTGCTTTTATGATTATAAATTTAATTTGAAGGATGTAACAGCTGTAATAAAATAAACCTGACTTATTCCTGTTCACCTTAGCTTTTTTTTGTAAACAACAACTATTTGAAAATGTAGAATATTTGAGGTTTTTAGATTTTTCTCCCAAATAAATATTACAACGTAACATAATGTTATGTATGGGACCAACGGGAAACCATCCCGGTTATTTTGGTGGTAGAATCACGTTGATTGGTAAAAGTACTGCAGAGAAATTGGTGAACATCCCTAGAAAAAAAACATACCCCAAGACGAATTGAGAACCTCCTCCTTTTGTTGGTAGGTGGAGGAAGTCGGTTAAAAAAGATTAGACATACGGCAAACCAGAAAATAGACCTGTGATTGCGTAGTGAAATATCATGTGTCATAAAAGTCCCTCCCCCCTTGTAATTTGTTTATTAATGAAGGTGAAAAGATCAACTTACGGCAAAGTTCACATGACGAAAGCAGGAGGTTGTCGATGTGGTAAAATGTTCACCTCCTCCCACCAAAATTGCTTAATTTGGGGTTGAGTCAAAATTCTCCTCAAGTAACCCTCCAATTGACAAATAATTTTAAAGGTATTAACAAAATATGAATAAGGGCGCAAACTAGAGACGAAGACTTAAAAAAACGAAGACGCATATTCATATTCTAAACATTATACGTTAATTTCAAGCACAGTTATGGCTACTCAAAGTCTGTGTTTCATGTACGGTTTTAACATTGCAAGACATTCAGATAAGCCCCTATTACCTTGATTTCGCCAATACGTATCAGTGAGCCACCAGGGGTCACTTTTAAATAATGTTTGCCAAACTGTCTTTGATGTAAACTCGGCCACCATCTCGGATCCACCACATTGAATAAAAATAATATTTTCCAAAGTAAAGTTAGTATTTTGACCCATTATTTCCAACAGGGTTTTCATGCAAATTACAATCCCGCAATCAGTTTTATCAAATTCTACTTAGTTCTCAAGATAAAAGCAATTTTCATAAACAAATATTTGTATTTTAGACCGGGAGCTGGGAGCTCAAAAATTACGTCTTAAGGTGCACATGTAAAAGCTGTGCCATTTTGAAGGGGCATCCTGTTGGGTTTCAAAAATGGGTTTGTGAGCCCTCAATCTGGGGGCTTTCTCCAAGGTGGACAAACTTGAATGTGACTTTTTTGTATTCTCCCTAAGAATAACATGGGGATGAAGTTTTCAGGTTTGTTGCAACGGGTATGTACAGATTGGGTGGTTTTAAGTCAATATCCAATAAACCTCGACTAGAAGAAGCCTTATGCCATGTTTTATCGTAATGTGTTGAAAAATAAGGATGATGTAGACTTTTATTTTCTCCTCATAAGAATAACATAGGAAATATGTGTGCTAGTTTACTGCCACAAAAATGCAAAAATGGGGGATTTCAGGCTAATATACAGTAGTTCTTAACTAAATGAAGCCACATATCAAGTTTCATCAAGAAATGTTGAGACATAAGCGAGTTATATGATTTTATTTATTTCCCGTAAGGTTAACATAGGACAACGTTTTGAGTTCATCACCCTCAGTACCTCGGTAACTAATGAACATAATAGAGCAATGATTAAACATACCAAATTGTTTGATTTTTAAGCTGAAATCAATGGTGTGAACTAAAATTTGATCATTTAAATAAACCTACATGAAAATTGCAAAAACCCATTTTCATGGGCTATTTTCAAGTTTGTCCACCTTGGAGAAAGCCCCCAGATCGAGGGCTCAAAACCCCATTTTTGACACCCCCCAGGATGCCTATTTAAAACGGTATAGCTTTTACACGTGCACCTTATGACGTAATTTTTGACCTCCCAGCTCCCGGTCTATTTAATGTAACAGACGGATCCAAGATGGCGGCCGAAAATGGTAAAAGTAAAAATATCTAGTTGTTTTGAGGCGATTCAACTAATGAAATGAACCCTCAGGTTGTTTTAAAATCACTAAAACAAATTATTTAATACACCTCTGAAAATGATGATCTGTTGTTTTATTTGTTGAAGAAAATTGTAGTCACATATAAATAGTAATGTATTTTACTTTATATTACTTAACTGTTTTTAGAAATGTTTACTGTCTTATAATTGACTAGCTGTAATTATAAAAATTGATAAATGATTAGTTTTAAAGGCTTCAGCCACTTAATTTCAAATAGTAGACTTGTGACTATGTATGCTGTTTATGTGTTTTAATCTGGTGATTATATTGCATATTCTAAACATAGTTAATTTCCGTCATGGTAAAAGGGTATATTTTACATATGTTTTTTTAAACCTTGAACTGACATACCTAATAAAGCGACAAAGGTCCTCATCGTGCAGATCTTTCTACCACCAGAACACGACTATCAAAGTACTTTATTGTTTTATTATCATGAGCAGTCTAAAAGAATATTTACAATTCGATAAGACCCAATGTTTGTTCTCAGAAGAGTTCTCCTAGGAGAGGAGGTGCATAAAAACAAACATTTCAACGCTGAAGCCTCTGCACTGAGTGTTGATCAAGCGGATTGACGTCATACAAATTGAAATATGTCAACACCAAGTTAAAATTTGCAAAACCCAAATTTTTTTCTCTCTGTTAAAAGCGACGCCTGTTGTATTAAGTGCTCAATCTGCTTACACATTATATTAATTGGTATCCTCGTAGGGGTGTATTCGAGTGATTTTAAAGTCGAGTTTTGTAAATACTTGTTTAGAGCATTTTTGAGTCGAGTTTTTTATTATTAAGGTAATAGAATGCGTACTTATACATAACTATCATAACGAAAGTAATAATTCCCAATTATATAAAATGTAAACCTTTTGAGTAGTTTAAATTAAATGTGTCCCTAAATTAAGCCCAAACATATTAAACGATAGTGACTAAATGAAGAAAATTTAAACTGGAACCCACCAGTGTCATTTTTTATTTGAAGTCTCCTTCACATTTAACTGAATTGGTGGAACCACTAAAACTCTGGACATTATTATAAGCCTATAGTTAAGTAAAATAATACATTGTGGTGCAAAAAAGGTTGGGTAGTTGTTTGTGATTTTTGGATATATTTTTAAAGGCCGACAACTTTGAAAAGAGACTGTCCACAGTTGCATTTTTGGCTGGCATTCTAAAACCCAAGGGAATTTTGTAAAACCGTTTAAGAATGATCATTTAGGGCCTAAGAGGAACCTAAATACCAAATTTCAAGATTCTATGTATTGCGGTTTTGGAAATGAGACCTAGAGATCGATTGATAGAAGGCTCTTTTGTAAGTTGTCAACCTATAGTATTGGGCTAACAATATAAAATTCAAGTTTCCGACCCCGAGGAGCTCAGGCGCGCCATGGGGCGCACCACTTTCTGTTTTTTTGAATTCCCACACATATATTAAAAACTATATGTATTCTACAGACTTTCATTATATTACGATTTAAATCAGACGTAATTACCTGTAATTTAAGTGCTCTTGAAGCTCTATAACATTGATGGATACCAAGGTATGGTCCTTCAAAGATAAACAAAATTCTTTGATTAACATAGGTCAATTTGATTAAAATGGGAAATTTTAAAATTTTGGAGGCCACAAGGACAGAGCCCTAAATTTTTAGGACAAAATGGATAGCATAAAAATATTTTCCGTGCAAATTTATAAATGAATAGCAAATTTAATGCTAAAGAACCAAACTGCCCCCGAACTAATTAACTTTAAACATTTTGTATCTTTCTACATGTTTGCATGTAGTTGTATAGAAAGATTAAGTTTGTTTGATGTCATGATCCGTTTTTTTCGCGGCCGTGATCACAGTTTAGTTATGTTACCAAAATTTAAATGAAAATAAAATAATTTTATACTAAAGTTTTGTATGAAATAAATCGAAATGAATCAAAAAAGCAGATTTAGTTGAAGTGTTTATCTAATTTCTTATTTCAATTTTTTCATATATAGAAATATTTATTTAATTTGTAATCTGATCAGTATATTATCATTGGCTTTTGATTATACTGTATATATGAAGTACATAGTACCACCACTGTACGGTACTGTAGTTTGGGTATGTACATACTATATTTATTTGTTGAAACGAATGGTGTTTTGGTATCTGGGGACCCAAAACGGTAATGGCTTCTTCCCTATAGGGATAATTCGCTAAAAAAATCACGAGGAGTCAAAGTTAATAAAAAAATAAATATCAATAAATTTAAGAGTGATTTTAAAACTTTCTTGTACATAATAGTTTTTATAGCTTGAGTGAGGTTTTTGAACTTTGTAGCCCTAACCTACGCTTTTCCCTCTCAAAAGCCTAAATCCAAATTCACCAACTACTGAATGTTGGCCTATGGCCACATTATGACGATGCCTCACGCTACTGGCCAACGAGGCGAATCCCCAAGTATCCATGTAAGTAAGTAAGTAAGTAAGTAAGAAGAACTAACTGTTAAAAACGATTGACAAATTCGAATGCACGTACGATCGTGATAAACGGCAAGAGTACCTACTTCACTTGACTATCTAGTATTTTGTGAAACTTCGAGTCGAGTCGAGTAGTGTAAACTCGTCTCGAAAAACTCGATACTCTACTACTCGCACTCCCCAAGTATTCTGATATATTTAGAAGACAGCGTGGGCTTGGTGGAACAGAAAATATCGAATACAGATATGGAGAACAGATATATATACCAACATAGTGTGTACGTATTTTCTTTAGTTCAATGTAATGGTAGCATTTACTTTTTTATGCCTATACACCTTGTATATTGCTACTCACTGAATTGAAGTAAAATGCAGACAATGTTGGTGCCAAAACAATTTTTCTGTGGTACTGGTTTCGAGTAAGTGACGACTCATCTTCAGCCACTATAACTCAACTCAGCCACTATAAGTGTGAAAATAACGAGTTATAGTCGCTGAAGATGAGTCGTCACTGACTCGAAACACTTTCCACAGAAAAATTGTTTTGACACTGTATGCTGCATTTTACTACAATTCAGTAAGTAGTACTAACATTTGATTTTACCTAGCTCACAAGTTCGATCCTATGTTGCTTGTAAATATATTGGAAATTCAAATATAGACAAAAGTACAAAAAAAATAACGATTAATGTTTTTTAATATCAAATCGTATCACTTTTTCAACAATAATTTCGTGAAGTCCCATATTTCTTCCTTATCAAAGGAAAATAGTAACAAAAATTTCTACTCAAGACAACAACATTTTTTGGCCAATAGTTAGAATGTTATTAGATACATAAAAAACTTTTTCCATTAATGGGATTGAGTATATAAATGCATGTTATCCACCTTTGCTTATATTTTACGTTTTATTAACGAAGTACATAAATACAACTTTTTAAAAATTTGTTAGTGGTCAAATAAAACTTCACGAATCAAAGTGCTGTAGTTTAAAGTGAAATAAAAAACTCAATATTAAAGGCTGATTTACATTTGAAAATTTATAATTTTCTCCAGCTTGCCTTAAAGCTTTCAAACCCCAACATTTCTATAATGAAATAAAAGGAATATTAAACAATTGTTGGGAAATTCGTGCCTGGTTTAGTACTTAGTTATCACTTAGAAACTCCAGAATAGATTATTAGTCTGTCAGTACTCCAATCTATCGTAAGACGATCAACTTAAGAGTAACACTCAATTTCAGAATAAATAACAGGATCATAAAGACAAGTCGACTGTCAATTAGAAATACTTTCCATTCAATGACATATTGTATTTACTTGAAAGTTTCACCATAGCGTTAATACACCTAAATTGAAATTCTTAACTTGTAAGGTTGAATATTTAAGTTTTATTTAGAGATTATGTGGTAAAATGACTAACTACAACCACCAAAGATGCAAGCCCTATAGGACTCGTTACGTAACTGTTTATAGAGCCTTAAAGATTATTCAATTTCGTAATTTGACATATGGTTAGCAACATTTACTCTATAGTAACCATTCATCCTTAAGTTAAAGTGGCCTAAAACACCTAAGTATCCTTATTTTGGGGGTTACTTTTTTATGTATTCTAAGAGCACAACCAGGACAATGCGTCACTCGCCGAGCTGTCCGCTGTGGCAACATGTTGCCTGGATCCATCTCTCAGTATCTCGTAGCCGTCACCGTCACAAGTTACGTATCATGAATTTTTCCCTTATCAGTTTCATAGAGGCCTGTTTTATTTCACAATATCCACTAAATAGTTTGATTGTTTTCAACAATTTTAAACAGATTATCAATAGATTTTTTTCAATGTTTAGCTGGAAGTTCAAGCAAGCCGTTCCAGGTTTTGCTGAATTTAACTCCAATAAGTTAAAAACCCAATAAACCCCAATTTCCAATAAAACTTTCTTACCAAAAGCCGTGACAAGAAGCCTGATGTAAAAAAATAAATGTAACATGCCTGAGTCACAAAATGTGACTTACCCCCTTCTTCCATGTGACAGAGTCAGCGAATGCTTTGGCAAACTGGATGTCTTGTTTTTAAAATCATTTTACGTGTAATTTACCAATTTCTTAAGGCTCCATTTCCAACACAGCGTCAGCGCGCTCAGCGTCGACGTTGACGTCATTGCGGTAGAGTTAAATGTGGAGCAGGCAATGGAGACTATTTCGTAGACACTACACGCGCTGATAGTTGACTCTTTATAAATCACCGTTGCCCGCTTTACATTTGACTCTGGCGCAATCACGTCGACGTCAACGCTAAGCGCGATGTAAAAACGTTTTTGTTAAGGAAAATTGCGTAAGCTGATATGGCCTCTTAGGATTTTGGTAGTGGACATCAGATCTATGATTGGTCATTCTGAATAAGAGGCGTAGTAAGAAGCGTCTGACTATTATAATACTTGGAGCAATATTTACATGGAGATTGTAAATAACAACACTAATATAGTATTACTAGTAGATATACCCGCAGCTTCGCCCGCTGAAAACATGACCAATTTTATTGAACTAATATTATGCCATGTGCAATTTTTGGTAATAGTTTTGAGATGGACTGATTTGGGTTATGGGCCATTGGCCTACAATTACACCCTTAAGGTGCAGCTAGTAATTCCACCCTAGATTGAAGTGAGATGGTGTAACGTATCCTCTAAACATTTTCCCTCATGATTGGCAAATGGTACGAATTGGCTTTCTTCCATTTGCCAATACAGAGAATAAGACATAACCCGGGATATAAAACAAAAAAGATACTAAGGGCGGCTTTTCGACTTAACATCAACATGAATTTAGTACATTTTTGAAAATAGACCGAAAACTGTAAGGAAAAGAAGACGGTAGGTCTAAGTGCCTTGGCCAAAAACATACTTCCAAAACCTTTCTCAATCACATTTAAGATCGGGTCTCTAACATATCGATAAGGCAAAATTATTTTTGTAATGGTATATTTTTGTAATTGAAATCTTCCTCACCTATTTAATTTTAATTTTGAAACTCCGTTTCTAGTGGTTATACATGTACTCGAAATGAAATGTCCATGATGAGTTCTAAGATTTTAGTTTGAGGAAGGTCTTATTTATTTATTTAATTATTAGATGTATAAACCATTTTAAGAGAATACAATATTTTGCTTCGGGCGGTTCGTACAACGCAAGCAGCTTAAGTGGCATTTGACAAAAATATAGAAGGTGGCTGAAATAAATTTGTACATTTTATTTTCTTAGTAGATTAGATATCGTAACTTTTCTATCCCCCAAAAAAATTGTCTAAGCCTTCCATCCATAGCTTTAAAAACTGAAATAGCCGCCATTTTAAATTTTATAATAAACTCTATTTTGACCATCTGAGAAAGAATATTTTAAAAAGTCTAGTGCCTATAAAGAACATTTGTGTCAAGTTTCATGGCCCAAAGACTTTTTGTTTATAAGAAAATAAGCTATGAAAGCTAAAAATGTCCGCCATTTTGAATTCCATAATATACCATATTCAAGCCTTTTGAGAGAAAATATTGTAAAATCCTTTCTTAGTACGCATCTAGAGCCTGTAAACAATATTCGTGCCAAGTTTCATTGCTCAAAGCCTTATAGTTTTTGAGAAACTGCGATGTCAATGGGTTTTGGCTTATATATATGCAGTATTGATAATAGATTTTTTCCTCTGATTGGATGAGTTTTACCGCAGTAGTTTTTCTCTTAAACAAGCTTGAACCAAGGAGCATATTGCATCTACAAGGGTTGCATCCAAATTTTCTTTGATTTAAGCAGTTTGATTTTCATCTTCTTCATAGTTAGCTTTAGACTTCGAAATAATGTTATTTAAGTTAGGAGGTTTCCTGAAGATAACTTTGGGAACTTTTTCAAGTAGATTATAGGTGTCTGTAGAATCCTGAAGAGTTGGGAATGAAACTTTTATAATTGTGTTTATTTCATATAGACCGGGATGACATTGGGTTATAAATTTTGTGTCATTGGCATTGTTTGTGATTTTTTTGCGGCAGATCTGTTTTTGAACGAGAGTCCCGGAAGTTTTGTCGTGCATTGAGGCCATAATGAAGTGGGATATTTGGGTACATCGATTTTACATCAATCGTAATCAGTACTATTTCCTCATTTATTGGTAGGGTTGTGTTTTTAAGTCTTTCAAGAAAGTGTTTTGTGTCCTTAACATATGAAGGCAGTTCTTTGACAAATGGTTGTGATATATCATCCACAAACTAGAGATTTTTAAGAGTAAGCAGATATTCTTTCTGTGAGACTTCTATAGATGGAAACAAATGGTCCTCCCGGAGGTGGTCAATTAGGATTGTAAATTTTCGGTAACAAATAGAATACTGATATTCTTAGGTCTTTTGATGTAAAAAGATCGATTGGTTCCTGTGAGAGACCTTCCTGAGGGTTATTATTTTGAAGGAACTTACGAAACTTTGGTTATTGGTAGACGTAGGATTATCATTTAATTGGTTACCTCACCTATTTGTTTAAATGTTTTAAGAAGGCAGTCCTATTTATTAAAACAATCGTGTTACCTTTTCAGCACGTAATATAACAATGTCTTTATTTTCTTTTAATGACTTTATAGCTTTTTTCATCGGTCATCTGTTTATTTTCTTTATTCAAGTAATTTGGAAAGGAATGAGTCATTTGACAGCATGACAAAAATTAACCGTTCTATAGGGTGATTTGGTGGAAGTGGATCTGGTTCAAAAGATTTATTCCTATCAAACTTTGATAGGAATTAAGGGTAATCTTTTTCAAAATTTTTTTTTACTGAAGAAGTACTTGAGTCTTAACTTTCTTAGAAGTATCTGTTACTTATACTTGAAGTAATCGAACTTTGGCGTGGGAGAAAAAGTAATGTCCTTTTCGAGAATTGAAATTTCAGAACTGTTCGGGTTATAGGTTGAACTATTCTCAACGTTTGCGCAATATATACCAAGGAAGAGCTAATTATGTTCCCCTCAATATTCACAACCTCGTTTGAGGTTTCAACGTTGTCGTCAAATGTTAAGTAGAAAGATGAATAAACATATTGCTACCACTAATGTATGGGGCTGTTTGGCATATTAATCGGTTGATCGCAGTAGTAAAAGCCATCAAATGACTGATAAAAATTAGCAAATAGATGATCAGAATTGTTCAAAAGGGTGAAGTTAGGTATTTTTTTTAAATATAAAATGTCGAATTTATCAGAAAAATAACTGTGGAACTTTAGGGATCAAAAGTTTTGTCAAATTTCGCTCAACTGTGCTTCATTTCAATGATATCTGAGTCAAAATCTTTCGCACAAATTCGAAGCACCTCCAAATCTAGTTTTGGGGGATATACAGAAACTTAAAACTGTGCCACCATTGCTATCTAAAAAACTATTGGATTTAGAAGAATCTTTAAAAGGGGGACTTCACCTCCTTTTTAAGGACATTAATGAACATGCATTTTGTTTGTTGTATTTGAATATATGAATGCATTTCATTTTGTTGTAAATGGCCACCATTTTTCTATATGAGGGACAACTGATTTTCTTGTGGAATATAGTTTCTTCTATGACGGATTAAATTTACGATCGAATTTAAGAAAATTTTATTTTATAACATTTTTTCCTAAACCCAATGGTTAAGGAGATATAATCCGTTAAAATTTGATTTTGCTCCATTTGAAATACATTTTAACCGATGAGATGACACGTTACAAAAATACATTCCTTACAAAAATATTCAAAATCATTCATTTCCATGAGTGAATCTCATGTTTGTATGATTAATTCCAACTAAAAAATGTTTGTATCATTAAATGTTTGTATGATTAATTCCAACTAAAATCGCTTTTCAAGACACTTTTGTTCTCACGGTGTGTTTTATTTAATCCAACCGTTATCGATTTACAGACTACCGACAATAACGCAATGCATTTCTAAGGGAGAAAAATCCAACTTTAACGGTTTATATCTCCATAACCATTCGGCCTGGGAAAAAATGTTAATGAGTAAAAACTTCTTAAATTTAAGCGCCTTGAAATCTAAATACGCCATAAAATACAGGATATTCAATATTAAAATCTAAGTTGTCCACCATATTGGAAAATCGAATTAATATTTTTAATATCCTAAAAATTAGGCGAAGCCCCCCATGTAAGGTTTCCTCTAAATCCAATGAATGGTTTCTGAGATACCAATGGTGGCTTAGTTACGTTGGACCGTTTACCCCAAATTTGGGGGTTTTGGGCCAAAAGAGTGTACAGTAATATAAACCCCGAATGTAAATTATCTATACCTATAAAAGGCAAAGCCCTCACTCACTCACTCATTCATTCACTCACTCACTCATCACTAATTCTCCAACTTCCCAATAACCCAGAAGGCTGAAATTTGGTTCACTGTTTCTTTAGGCATTAAATAGGAAAAATAAATGGTTTTCATCCTGATCTGACCCTCGGACTCCGCCATGGACCCTCTCAAAGATCCCATATTATCCTTATGGCAGAATACAAATTGGTGAAATGTTTATATTTGAACAGATGTAAAATGCAAGAAATTTAGTGGAATGTCAAACCAGCTGTCAGGAATAGAACATAAAATAAATCACTGACTAGAGATACTTCTTCCCCGTAACAGCTGTTAATGAAAGAGCTAATTTAATCCATTTATTTTATCAACATCATTAGAAAAAATACTTTGCCTTTGTCTTTTAGAAAATTTCATTGATGGAATTATTACCATAGGTCTCACGGCAAGACCTAACCGCGAGACCATGATAACTTTTCATTTTGGAGCTCCCAGAAGCAAAAAACACTATTCGAACTATATTTAAAGCTGAAAACACAGTATATTGTCCCTATTAAAAAATTCTATATCTCGGTTATTACTCAACATATCTTGATAAAACTTGGTATGTGGATTTTTTGGTTCAGATTCACCTGATATTGTTTTAAAACCACCAAATGTTTGAATGACTGTTGCAATATACCTGCATACTCATTCCCCATTTTATTCTTATGGAAGAAATGAAATAAGGTCATGCACGTAGTCTGGAGGTCTGCTGCAACGGGGGTATTTTTATGTTCAAGATATACCCTAAAAACCTTAGAATTTTTTGACATTAAATCAAGGCAATTTCTACGTTTTACGTACATAAACTTTCATGAAACAGAAAACTGCCTTAGGATTCTCTAAGTACGCAAGGTCTGCTGCGACGGAGATTTTATATTCCTGCTTAAGGGCCACTATACAGTATACCATGCATGCGAGCAGATTCAACGATATTGGGCATAAGCCTTCCCAGGGTACTTGCACCCTTGAGGCCTTTATCGGTGGGGCGCTGAATATGCTCATATGTATAGTACAGGAAGGCCAAATAGAAATACCTCCTGCGGGGGGCAGCAATAGAATAACTCCAGTCGCAGCAGACCTGCGGACTTTGAGGATTCCTGAAAACATCTTTCTGGTTAATGAAAGTCCATCTTCTTTATATTTGTCCAATACCACTTACCTATCATTGCTCAGCCCAAACTACAAGACTTAGGACCTTGGACCTTTGCATGGACGATCTTAAGGGCGTAAGCATCCCCTAAGAACGGGTTTTTAATTCAAAGTTTTAAGGGTTTTGGCGGGGTTGAAGTTTATAAATTTTCCTACGCAAGTGGAATGGATGATCTTTTGTTTAATTTTCAATGTTCATTTAACAAGCAGGTGGTTCAGCTTCACATATGGATACGATTTTACAGCTGATTTATAATTACTTTCATAATGGTTTTATAGTTGTTTTGTTGATTTTTTAGGTGATATGTACTATGTTAAATATATAAAAGTTAAATTTAGTTTAGTTAGTTAACTTAAAGTCGTCATTCGTTTTTGTACCTCATCTGTTTAATCATAAACTCAGTATGTGGCCCTATCTTCATTTAGGCAGCGGGAGTTACAGTTTTAATCGTGAGCAAAGCCACGGGTAACTGCTAGTATATATATATATATATATATTTAAAGAAAATAAAAACACAAAGTTCTAATCCCCCTCCCAAAGTCATAGCACCAACAATAACCGATTTATGAACGAAATAGTATATTTCATTACTAGTACCGAAAGTGGCACTTTCCGGTGCGCGCCCAAGTTTCATGTGTGAGGCGGAGCCGAACACAGGAATATCGAATTTCACGTGTGAGGCGAAGCCGAGCATGTGAAAGTTCGCCTCGTACGGGAATAATTGGAGCAAGTGCCGGAAAATCACTTTCGGTGCAAGTTATGAACGGTACTTTTCATCACGACGCAAAAATACACACAATGCTGAAGAAGAAACTTCAGTAAAATGCAAACTATTATATTTCTCAATCAACATTTTTTTATTATAACAAATTTACTATAATAAGCCTACATAACAACGTAAAAATTAGAGGTTCAAGGTTATGTTTATTGTGCAGTTGGTGTTGGTTGAGAGATTTTAAACATGCGCTATAATAACAACACAGCAAAACTCATTTATACCTATTCCTGTTTTCGGTTTACATTGTTGAACAATAAGAACAACAATTTCTTCTTTAAATTGTAAGAATAAACGGCCAAGCGACGTCAGAGCGCGTAGCGGGCAAATGGAAAACTAATTGAGAGCAAAGGAAAACAAATTTAGAGCAAGGGAAAATCAGCTGATTGTTTTTCCCTTGCTCTAAATTAGAGCTTGGGAAACGATCGTTTTCGTTGCTACCAGCTGACATCGAAAGTAGCTACTTTCGGTACGGAGTGATGAAAATGTGATTTTACTATACGCTATACGAGTTAAAAGGATTTTGCTCTCAAATGGCCGCAATTATCATTTGATTTACTGTTTTTAATTTGGTGGAGATGTTATTAGCTATGGATCTGACTAGCCGGAAATAAATCGAAAGCCAATATCCTCTTTGGGGGGGGAGCATAAAGCCCAAAATTTGGGGTTTTTGGGTCTTCAATAGACAATTTAAGCTCTAAAAATTGAAATCCACTCCGTCATCGTCAGCGTGCTGCGTGAGTACTCGTTTAATTCTGAGTAGATATTTAAAAACAAAGGGCTTGTTTATTTACGCGTGAATAAACTGTTTGCTTTTTCTTCAAAGAATTGACATGTAGTAAACTGGCATATGAAATACAAATACATATACAACGATTAATTAAAATATCGCATGCCACTGTAATGCACAGTATCTATATTAAAATCAAACTAAAATCTGCAAAGAATACCAATCACCTTTACGTTATGTACGTAGAACGAAAAGCATACACATATTTTATTTACGTCTTTCGGGCTTCAGCTTAATTTAAAGTTAACAAGCTCTTGTACCCGTTCTTCACAAGGTTAGAACTGAAACATTAACAGTAGTTCCTATAAAAACGAATAAAAACTACTAAGGCCAACGATTGGTGATTATTGGCCGGGTTAATTATCTACCTTTGTGAACATTTCAGCCCAATCCATTTGGTAGTTTTTGTGTTTACCTGGAACAATAGGCAGACAGAAACCACTTCTACTTTATGACAATTAAAGTTAATGTACTAAAGGTTTCCAAGGTACATAAAAGATCATGTACGAACGAAAGACTTGTTTTAATAAAATATGAAATTAAATAACTATAAGGAGGAGAGAGTAGGAGAGCATGAGACGGCTTAGCAGCCGTAGCACTCATTGCAGCCGCAGTTGCAGCCGATGCAAGCGGGGCCGGAGTATCCGTAGCCGCCGTAGTAGCCGTAGTAGGGGTACCCGTACGGTCCGTAGGCGGGGAAGGGGAACTCAGCTGCAATGCAACGGGAGGTTAGTAGTGAAAGGTTGTGACAAATGTATAATCAGGTCATAAAAAAATTGTCACATTTTGTCAGTTCAGTGCCTGTAAAAACCAATTTACAGGTGACCTAACTTGAACACTTAGTACTGTACTTGTAAAATTTTAACAAAAAGGTAAATGAAAAGGAAAAAATTATCCGTTTTTAACTTTGTATGAACGTTATATCTGGTTTACATATCAATGATAAAAGTGGGATAGTGGAAGTCCCATTTTGAGGGGTAGAAGTTTACCAGTGTTGTGACACATCATTATAAATAGATTCCCTGGCTGATTACAATGAAGAAAATTTATAAAATATTGTTTCGTTTTCAAGATAAACTCAAACGAAAATTCTTGCTTTTACATGAAATTTTCCAAATTAACCTATATTTAAATTGTTTTTCTGGTATCTCTGGTTCTAATAAAAGCATGAAGTTCAATTTGGTCTTGAAAAATTCCTTGATTAAAATTAATGGCTTCAATTTGAACTGTCGATCGTCTAAATATAACGGATCAGAAATTAGTCATAAAGTCGCATTTGATAGAAAAATTATGAAAAAGAATTATTCGTACTCAAATATTTGCAACTCAGGTTCCAAATAAGTCCCAATATTCTCATGAAGAGAATTATAACGTTTCGGGTACTTTGGTATTATACGGAGGCCACTATTTTTAGAGAGATTGTTTTGCTGGACACCAAATATAACTACATCATTAGGAAGAACGTACTTAAATCGACTTACTGTCCAAATTTGACTTAATTTTGATGAACGGTATTTGTGTTCTGCCTCCCAGAAGGCAGTGATGTCAGCTAGGATTGAATGTTCAAGTCGTCACCGCCGCTATCGTCCACATCCGATCGCCACCCTTACAGAGCGCGCTGCGGCGGTTATGTTAGGTTAGGTTATCATAAATATGTTATTAGGACTTCCCTTGTTATTTTACAAATCAAACGATACCAGATGAGTCATACTTAGCCCGCCAAATCCCCTCCAAGTAGGCACAGGTCTGGTCGTTGACCGGAGTTCGCGCATCACCTGTCAACGTGTTTTGGCGGGCGAAAGTAAGACTCATTTGGTATCATTCGATTCGTAACGAAATGAGGAAACTCCTACTCACATTTTTTTGATAACCTAACTTAACACAACCGCCGCAGCGCGCTGTATGAGGGTGGCCTCCGTATAATACCAAAGTACCACGTTTCGTATTCAAACTGTTGGATTTACATGAGCAATGGCTCAAATGAATAAAAAAATCACCCGAGTGATTCAAGCCCAAAACGATTTACACAGTGTATAAAAGTGTATTATGTGTATCAACTATTAGAAAAAGGATATCAGCATTAAATTTTGTATTGCATTTTCAAGATACATGTATAAGTAATATAAAATTTTAAAATCATAAAATCATGCACTTTTTATTTTTTAGAGATATTTGTTTTGAAGAACATTAGAAGGAAAACATCAGCATAGTATGTAGTAATAGTGAACCATTCGGTTTATTTCACGCGTGGAAGAAAATAACGAATCTCTTTCATAGAAAAATACTTAACTTTTGATTACACCATGAACACAACACGTGTCAAAGAAAAGAGTAAAACAATTTTGAAAGGTAACATGTTATCAGCCTGTAGGAGTTCATCTTGGGGGCTTTTCAATACATCTCGTTGCTAATAGATAGAAAGTAGGCGTATTGTATATAAAAATACTTACAAAAACTTTCGTATTATTATGAGTTTAATGATAAATATTTTAATAGTATTTTTCAATTATTGAAAAGCTCCCCCCTGTCATATATTGACAAGATAAATTTATAAAATATACAGGGAGGACAAATAAACGAATTTCAATAAGAAACGATATTTATATAAAATTTTGGATGATGTGTTAAAACTTATTTTATAGCTTTAATAGCCATAGTAAGGAAAACGACCAGCATTGTACATCGGAAAATTTAACGTTCCTGAAAGAACAAAAAGAAATCATTAAAACCTCTAGATCCTCTAAGGGGGAGACTCACCAAGTCACATTTGGTGGTAATAAAGTGAATATAACATTTTTTATTTCGGTTCAGTAAATTAAGAACTTTGTTGTTGCTCTTGACTTGATGAAAATTTTAAAACTCTATTTTAACTAAGACGTACATGTATCGTCTATTTGTTAATAATTATGTATGCCTAATGTTTTTAGCATACTAAACTATTAGGATTACCTGAAATCTAATTGACGTCAAACTTCTGTGAGATCGTCTATATCTTAAGAACTGCAAAGTGTGCATTTCTTAAACGAGTTATTTACGTCGTGTGAAAGGCAATAAACTTTATACATTAAATATGTTAATATAAACAGAAATATACTGAAAGCAATAATACTTTATCAAGTATTTTGGTTTATCAAGATTTCCAGTTAAATATGAATTTCCAAGAAAATAAAGACAACATACTTGTAACTGTAAACTTGTTTATTACAGTTTTGAAAATTAATCAAAATTTTAATCTAACTCCCCATATTCTGTGTCTGGAATGAGCGCCACAGTAGTTTGCCTCAGTAACCGAAGAATGGGTATTGATATCCGTAATTGGGGAATGGTTTTGTGGCTAAACAAATAAAAAAATCAAATCAAAATTTGTAGGAAACAAATTTTTTTGGTGTTGCACTAGAACTTATCCTACAGTTAAGGATAAGATAAACAAAGTTGTTTTAAGATGTAACCTTCACGAAATGTCTTCTGTATGTTTTATAATGGTATAATTGACTGTAAAGTAATAATGTTAGGTTTCCTGAATTCCCTTATAGTCAAATGAATTACTTGTTTGTATCAATATTTGGTCATTTGAACATAAGGTTCTTAACATTTTAATATTTTGAAGAAATATTAAGGTAATGTAAAATATTTTAGATAAAAATTTTCCACCCGGCACAAGTAGGCAAAAGCGAGGAAAATACTTATTATATAAAATAGAAACAATTTATGAGCGAAAAAAACTTTTTTTGTTTATTACAATATAAGAGAACAAAATCATGTTTTTATAAACCAATAATAGTGTTGTAAACGTGAAAATTAAAATTCTCTTGGCAGCTTATCCAACTATTTAGGAGTACTCATTTTTAAAAGTGCAACTCTATGTTTACAATTATGTAGTAATTTGTAATATAGGAACCAATTCGATGACAAAAAGGAATATATATATTATTTTACTATTTGTTTGAAAATACTTTAAATAAAATATCCCCTTTATTTGATGATTAATCTTCCCCAAATTTTGATAAAAATTTATCAGATTCAAACATGTGCTTTACCTTAATACAGCTAAATTACAGGGATAAACCGAGTTGTTCTAAAGTAAATTGTAATTCTTGAAATGTTTCCGAGGGATGTCACAGTTAGTAACCGAAGAGTGGGAAATATTCAGCTCCAAAGCCCGGACCGTGACCATAACGAGGAAACGGGTACTGAGCTAAAAACAATAAACGGTTAGCTTTGGTTAACGGAGATCGTAATTTTATGCTAGTCCTTGGAAACGATTAAAATAGTGTCACTATAATCATACTGATTAAAAAGGGTTTTAACTATCTGAAGATGCTGACAAATGTTCTATAGTTTTCTTTTATAAAAATAAGCTTTGGCTGTTCTTTAAAATTCAGGATATGGAAAAGTCTTGTAGGTTCCTTAACGTGAAACAGCATTAACGTGTTGTGCGTGTCACCGTGAGAATGAAAGAATATGCTTTTTCATCAACATGCCTTTTTGGTTGTTTTAGGAATCGTTGATTTGGCTGAATACATAAAATAGTAAAACCTGTTCTTTTTTTATTTTTAAAAATTTTCAAGCAGTAAATTATATAATTCATAGAACTGCAAAATGAACAAAACAGTAAAAATTATGTAAGCAGTAACTATGAATAAAAAAGTACTTTATAAGTATCATAAAGTAAAAATCAGGTAACGCTTTTTGTGTAAAATTTAAACAACTTATGCTTCTGCCAGGTCTTTGAGATAACAAGAATTAATAAACATGTTCATATCTGAACAATGTTGACCAAATAACACCTTACTTGACTATTCGGATCGTCAAATTGAATTTTTATTAACTTATTAAAACCATAAAGCGACGATTTGGCTTCCCCTTCACCCACTGCTAAAACTTGTTACTTACACAGGCAACTGTTAAAAATGATATAATTTATCATTCCGTCACATACTTCTACCGTTGAACTGAATAATAGTTTTATCGCTCGGACGGTATTGAAAGTGTTGTTTACCTGCTATACACGTGAGGGCAGGTCCGCAGGCCAGTCCACTACAGCACTCCCCACTGTAGTAGGTGCCGCACTGGAGAAAACAAGTTTATTATGAAGGAAAGGGTATCAATGTATTTAAAGAATAATAATAATAATAATAATAATAATAATGTCGCAATAATAATAATAATTATAATAATAATAATGTAAGGCGATTTTCGTGCAGAAAATTATTGCTAAGCTACTGGGTTGATTTTAATTATTTTAATGTAGTTTGAAAGCCTTCGACATGTAGATGCGCCGATTGAGGGGCTCAACTTAGTGCGTATGGACTCAGCAACCCTTTTGGGGAAGCCCATAAAGTTCTGACCCGTTTAAATATCATTAGACTATAATAAAACAAAAGAGCTATCTGCTGTGGTTGAAAAAACATGTAACTGTTAAAACAAACATTTTGTCTTAGCAGTCAAATAATTTGTTTATTGATTATATTTAAATTAGATGTACTTATTCTTAGTTTGGGTTAGGAGGCATTACTCTATGGTCAGTGAAACTTGAAACAGCTGCTCCTATTTTTACTCTTTAAATTGTCAAATTCACATATTTGTAACGGTTTACATATTATTATTTGAATTGCATAAAAAGTAAACATAGAAACTGAGGACGTTCACGGATCGTATTCCGAGATTTTAGGGATACATTTGTATTTGTTGGCTGAGTTAATGGTCCACCTTTGTATAAAATTTCAACTCAGGCTGTTCCGCTTCTTTTACTCCAATCAAACAATTACACTGTCAGATACACAGATAGCTAGACACAAACCCCTTCTATTTTATAGTTTATGAACTATAAAATAGAAGGGGTTTGTGTCTAGCTATCTGTGTATCTGACAGTGTAATTGTTTGATTGGAGTAAAAGAAGCGGAACAGCCTGAGTTGAATTGAGTTTATTGAGTTCTTATGAGAACTCAATAAAATATTTTAGAATGTGTAAGTAGAGCTAAAACATTATTTAAAGAATGAAAATAAAGTGCTAAGAAACGATATTGCGTTGACTTGTTTATAACAAGGGTCTTGTTTGTAGTGTCTTTTACCTAGTTGATTAATTATAGTGAAAGACAAAATCTCATCCCAGTAAGTAATTTATGTAACTCTAGGGAAACGAGTGAGTACAATTTATAGGTAAATTCTTCGTTCATTACCTAAATGGAATATATTTTTGTGCTGTAGTCCTACAATGTAAAGTACAGATATTTTCTGACAACATCTTACAGTATTGTTTAGCCAGATTAGATTAAAATGAATATGTTTTAATGGGATGAGTTAAATGACAAATTACTTTCAGACTATCAGATTGATCTGTTTTGTAAAAGCTATTAGCAAAATGCAAGCAGCAGATAGATTTACAAAGCTTATAACTGAATGTGGCTTTAATTTTTTATCTGCTTAAGTCTATTTAAACCTGTTGGTTAAAAAACGTATTATTATCGCGAGTACCAAATAGTGTGGGAGAGTAAGAACACTGCTGGTGAAATGATCGATTATTACTTTAAGGGTAGTGATAATTTGTTAAGGTAAAAACAAATTTACAATTAAAAGGCCCTAAAAAAACGTAAAAATTGACAGTTCCACACATACATTTTATTTAGTAATTTTAGCTGACGTTAAGCAGAAAATTCCATGAGTTTACAGTTTTTGCCGCCCATCTTATTTAATGAGGAATAAATGTGAAACACAAAAGTAAAGGTTCTTGATTTTCTCATTGTAAATATCCCAAACCATCATTGACTATAACCATGATACGATTACATTTGTTTTCGATTGGTTAAAAAAATAACGATTTGATCAGACCTGATAACGATCTGATCGGACCTGTAGACAATCTTACACCTGATAACCAAAGGATCAGACAAATCACAATCTTGTTCAGTTGTGAATTTAATTTTACCTTTTTCTAATTTTACTTGACCTTGAATGAATCACGTAATGGTAGTTATTTTAACGAGAAATTTGGAAGTACTTATTAAACACTTTACATTGTAGTACTAATCAATAATAAACGGTAGTACTGACGGGGGAGCCCAGGCCGCAGCAGTTGGGGGTGGGGACGGCGTCTGAGTAGGAGATGAGGACGGCGCAGGCCAGACCTGCAACACAACGTGGACATCACACTGCTGCCTGGTGACGCTGTTGCGATGCTGAGTCTATTATGTTACAAACGATTTTAAATGGCAATCATAAAAATAAACTAGAGTTATTAAAGAGGTAAAAAAGTATCTGTCACTTGTAAAAATACAAAAAGTTTGACTCTTGGTTTGAGTAAAAAATTACTTTTGTATTTTGTGGCAGAATATTTAAACATAATGAAGTAAGCACATACTATATTGTTGGAGCTTCTTAACTACATGATGCTTAATTTGTTTTGTAAAAGATCTTCTAAACTATTCCATTAATAATTTTCAAAAAATATTCAAATAAGTCATATACATGATATAATAATTATATAAACTATAAATTAATTATCAAACAACATTTTGATTATCTCGAGTCAGTTAGAAAATTTATTGCATATATTATAAAAAAAACTTATGAACCAATTATTTGTTAATCTATCAAAAGTTTAATTTGGGGAAAAATAATCTCTTTTTATAAACCTATATGTTAAATAACATTCATAAGATCGTTTGATTAAATATATCTTATTATTAAGGTTCGTTGACTTAATTATGACTTTATTATTCATTATTATTCATTTTGCTTAAAAAGAATCTTTAATTTGCATTAAATACAAATACTTATTAAAAGTTACGAATGGTAATTAATTATAACGTGTTGCTTCATGTTGCTGAAAGGGGCTCCAAACAATTACCAAGCTGATCAATTCGCATTCAAGTGAAATTCATAAAAATACATTCATAGGATGTTAATTAAAACGATTGTAAGTTTTATGTTTCGTTGAAGCATAAAATACCAAAATTTGAAAATAAAAGTTTTTCTCCTTAATTTTAAAGATAAAAATACTTTTGATCCCGTTTGAGTATTTTATTTACAGTTAGGATGGTATCACTTCATTCCCTTAGTACATCTCTCTAATAGAAATAATGTTACTGACATATAAAAAAGTCTGAAATTTCAAATAAATATATTTAAAGATTAAGATTAAAGCCTTGTTACTAATACATATAAAGGAAAGGGTGTGTTCACTTAAAGCGTTCACTTGTCTGTAATGAAAAATATGGCAAAAACTATTGGAATTCATTGGAACTATTGGAGATTGGAATTCATCCCTGAGTAATGTTTTAAGTTTTACATATTTTTTTAATAATATGTATCCCAGCCTCAATAATATCAAACGAAGAAGGATTTTGTTTGGTTTCATTGCATGGAATATAGGGTAAGTATAAAATAGGACCAAAATATAAAATATAAGACCAAATATAATATAAGACAGAAATAAATTATAAATTTAAGATTTTTTCCGAACTAATCCTTGAATAAAAATGTTAATATTTACCCACGGTTTGGTATTTAAAATTTTAAAATGAAGCCAGAGGGATTAACCTCCAGCCAGCCAGCCAGGGGGGACCTCTATCGAAAATAATGAGTAAATATGGAAATGCAGAATAAGAAATAACTAAAACATCAAAACTCTTGTGTCTCTGGGACAACAAAAGAGCATATGGTCACGCTCCCAAATGTTTAAAAGCATTCCAGCGTAAGTGATGTTTACTTATTTGTTTCCCTTTATTTATAATACAATTGTATTCTTTAACTAATGTTTTGTGAATTTTTTAAGCAGGGAAAAGTAAATGTACCAGAATCAGTCCCTCATAAGGGAAAATGTGGTATTATTTTAATTAAATATTAACTTTCGAATGCATCCCTTTATTCGTTAAAACATGGTGGGAAGGGAAAAAATGATTCCACTAATACAAGTAATTATAATGTAAGAACATCTATTTTTACCTTAAGGTTCCCCATATATTTCATTATTCGAGTATATTAAAATGGATTCTTATCCTAATCCCTGGTTTATCCTTGTTAATTACTTGTAAACTTACCAAAAAGAGCGGCGACTGCCTTCATTTTGTAGTTGTGTGTCGATAAAGTCTACGGACGTAATGGCTATATCAGCAACAGGCCTTTTTATCACCTCGCATTTATAACACCGTTATCGTTGTTTATACGCTTACTTATTTGCTCGTATTTTACTCTGATACCTGTATATACCTTTGAAAAATGAGAACAAAGAAGAGGGTGCACTCTCTGCTTTGCACTTTGCAGAACAGAAATAACTAAACTGGAAACCAAAATTATTAGTTTTTACACTGTGTAATTTCACTTAGCAAAAAGAGATTTCGGATCATACCGACGTACCTCATTAAACTCCAAGAAAACACACTTTTTAAAACACTATTTCTCATTGCATTACTTTACCAAAGCTAGGAAAGTAGCTTAATAGCTTTAAATATTTTAGGCTAATAAAAAAAGAGCAAGCTTCAACTATAAAATTTAGAAATGCCGTGAGGTAAATGATATAGTATTCAGATGATACAGTCATTTCCGCTTCATGTATTCATTTAGGCAGTGCCTAACCACTCGGATTCTGGTAAGAACTTTCTCGTCATACATGATGGAAAAAATGTCTATTAGTAACTCCAAAAAATGATATGTGATAAATAACTTCGTGAAAGAAGCTTAAGAGAATATGAAAAACTGCCAACCACTCAAAAATTGTATAATCTTTAAAAAATAACATAGATCTATAAATAGTTGTATGACATTTTCAAATATTTATGTTTTTAACTGAAAAACCTTATTGCATTCTCCGAAACCAATATAATTTGTATTGCGGTCCAAGGTATATTAATCGCAAATAGATTTTAAAATATACTTTGTGTTGTAAAAAAATGTATGAGAAACTCACTTGAAAGGTTCTACATCAAGGTCGATGCATTTCTGAGAAATGTTCACGTTATCTGCTCCGCCTCATTTATATTGACAAACGGCAAGAACATCAGTTTCAATTTCCCGCCCGACCGCTATGTAGTTTTTCAATATATAATACCATGCAACTGCGATGAAATAGTATACAGACGCCAATCTTTAACAAAAGAAATAGAAAAACGATTACTTGAGAGCAGTAGAATGAATCTAAATGAGATGTTATTCTCTCTTGACGTTATTATCTTAACATAGTATTATATTACACATTCATGTAATACTGGATTGCCAAATAAAACTTAAATAGGTTTCAGTTTTATTAGGTTGAAATATAAAACAAAATACCCCCGTTGCAGCAGACCTGCATACTCAGCGAATTTCCAGTACAAAACAACATATTTCAATCCAACATAGCGAGATTTTACAGGTTTTTGAAAGCTCCATAAGAATAACATGGGGAATGAGTATGCAGGTTTGCTGCTACGGGTATATTAAAACTGGGTGGTTTTAATTCACTATTTAGTAGATCTGAACTAGAAGAAGCCACTTACCAAGTTTTATCAAGATGTGTTGAGAAATAAGCGAGATGTAGAATTTTACTTATTTCCCATAAGGTTAACATTGGGACAACGTACTGTGTTTACCACTTTCAATATCTCGGTAACCAATGGACATAGAGCAGTGATTCAAAATACTAAATTGTTTGTTTTTTTGAGCTGAATTCAATGGTTCCAACAAAAATCGGATTATTTTTATTTTTCTATGTAAAAAACTCAAAAAACCCATTTTTGGGGGGGTTTACCCCCTTTACCCCCCCTTCCGGTAGTCGGATTGGGCTGGATTACGAACTCGTCCGAATAATTACTACTTTACACATCCATGCCAAATTTCATTAAGATTGGACCATTTTTACGCGAGTTATCGTGCTTAAAGACACATATATATATATATATATATATATAGATATATATATATATATATATAGATATATATATATATATATATATATATATATATAGATATATATATATTTATGAAAATGAACGAATAGTGTTTTTTGCTTCTGGGGGCCCCAAAACGAAAAGTTATCATGATCTCGGGCTTAGGTCTTACCATGAGTACTACGGTAACAGCTTCTTCCCTATAGGGGAAATTCGCTAAAAAGGAGTTTTGAAAGAAAAGTTTTACATTTAAACCTGTTTCAGTTATATGAGTGGTTTCCCTTTCCTTGTCAAATGTTAGATAAAAATTAATTTTAGTTCGTAAACTGCGGTACACAAAAATAAATACTAAACGAATTTCTATTGATTGTATCAGAAAAAGCTATTGCACATATATTTTACAATTTTACAAGAATTTTTATAATATGAACTATTTGCAAAAAACAAATATAATATTTTATGGATAGTACATTATAATTGCAAGATGCAAATTCTATTATTTAGTTTAGGTTGAATGTGAGATTCACGTATTTATCCACACTGCCAGTGCCCCTAACGAATAAAAAATAAATATATAGTGTTGTGGAAGTGAAACACGATTCGCAGTAGTAAGATAACAATAAATAACGTACTTAGATTACCATGTAAGGAAAAATCCACTAGAGGTACATTCATTTCACATACTGAAAACACTATGTGAACCGTGAACCGTGTGTTATACATGTGCCAAAAGATTAAGTGCTTATGTTCCTCTGTATTTTGGCGATTTATTTACTTTGCAAACAAAAGTATACATTTATATATATATGTAATATATACTTATATATATATATATATATATATATATCTTGTACTAACATACAGAACTAATAATTAGAAAGCTGTAAAAAATATAAAAGCTGCATCTGTTGGCTACATTATTTCTTATAAATCCTCCTTAAAAGGTGCTTGACGCCCACATCCACCCACCATCCATTAAAAATATCTGACCGCAGTGTTGCTATGATCAGCTTTTATTAGAGTTATAAGATTGATTTATGAATTAATAAGCTTATGAAGTAATAAGTGACTCTTTCTACATATTCATGGTCAACTATATTCTAGTAAAAAAATTAATTTGCAAAATATCCTTAAAGTATTATTGAAATAGAAAAAAATTAAATCCTAAACACAACAACAACAACAACAACAACAACAACAACAACAACAACAACAACAACAACAACAACAACAACAACAACAACAACAACAATATCAACAATAACAACAATAACAAAACTGAAAACAAAAAAGACATAATTTTATGAAGGACTTCCTGAGATGTGTGTCATATCCGAGTTGCTCTGCTGTTTGAAGGTTGAAGGTACATTGTTGGCAAGTTCAACAGCATGAAGGTTCCTAGATGCTTATCCTAGGAAATTACAATAAACTTGTGCACAGTAGGCTACCCATAAAATTACCCAAATTGAATCAAAGATCGGAACCAAGACCATTAAATTAACTAGACTTGGTTGTAGCCACAACGTGGTCGGTACAGATTTAAAAGCCCCATCTGAAGACTGATTCATTTTTCTGACGAAAAGTTTACCAAGAGAAAGCTTAGGGAGTTCGGACTCGTTACTAACGTCATAACGTCTAAAAAATGTCGTTGTTCTCGCAGTCAATCGTGACTGCAGAACAGGAGTCTCATTTCAGACTTGGAGGTATCCAAGTTCTTTTGTGTGGTGGGTTTTTTTTTATCGCAGTTACCAGAGGAGTGGCGTACCCACAAAATGTCGCTAGCAATGACGGCCGTTGTGCCGCTCCTACTCCGGGGACATCCAGGAAAACCGTTGTCGTCATCGGTATTCCTGGAGTAAAATAAGGCTGTAAGCAAAACAAGTTCGTGTTCGGTCAGCCACACGATTCCGAGGCATCCCCCTCGGAGGCTGGTTACCCCACAAAAGTGACCTCGGACATTATTACCACGTTGACATCCCTTACGTTCTCACATAATAAAACCATCTGATTTTCAGCCACCACGTCGGCTGGTTAAAGGCTCGGGATAAAGCTATTCTAGAACAGTAAAATTATCGGTAAGAACAGAAAAGGAAGCGCAGAATCTGTCATCGACTGCAGTGCATTACGTCGCTGTTTGAGTGCGGTGTTGAGTTTCGTTCGGTTAGATCCTCGAATAATATTTGGAACCGGTTAATTCACGTCGTGTCACAAGTGTTCATTCGACTTTTTATTTAGGGGCGAAATCAATGTTAACGCTTGGTTACTGAGTCCGTAATAGGCATTAAAAGCCGGCAATTGTTGCCAACATGGGATTGATTCCAACACAATCTGAGACCGTATTTGGTGTGTTTATTCGAATCTTGTGAGCTTTAGACATAGGAACAGTAGTGTTTATTCGGGTTGTAAATACTTTAAGCATAGCCAGGACAAAGGCTATAGTCTAGGCTCGGATAGTTTTTGACCCAAGTAGGCTTGCGATTGCTATAGGACTACATAATATTCTTTGTATATGTAAAATATTACCCCATGCAAAATTTGACACGTTACGAGTGAATAAACCACATTAACTAAAAAAGTTACCAAAACAACTATGAACTGTGAACATATTTAACTTGAAACATTTATAGACACAAAATTTGACTAATGAATCGAACTTCTAAATACCTAAACCTACATCTGAAGTACTCTTATCCTGGAATAGTGGAAAGTGTCATTTAAAAGATTTTCTTGAAGTATAAGCGGTTTATTAATAAAATAAAATACAAACAAATATTGTTTTAAAATTCTACACCCATTTTTCTATTTTATATGTAATAATTTGCTTGTTTAACCATTTTGCACCTTTCAATCGATCTGAAATACGTATTTATAAATATTTTCCTCCACCTCTGTTGCATCTCGTAACTGAACGTTTACCACCACGGAATTCACTCATCCGTAATAAGTGAATTGTTGCGTACAAGGTGGTTATTCTAGTGCCAGAGTATCTGAAAATCACTTTGCTCAATATCCTGGCTGTACGGGGGATGATCAATGACAACCATAAAAATGAATCAGAATTTCTTGACCTGATCTGTAGCAATGTTGTTTAGCTGTGTCAGCAGACTTAATGTCTTCAATATTCCACATCTTTTGATTTTATCGTTAAATAAAACCATTTTAGAGTTGATAAATAAGATGCGGTGTTAATTTTAAACTTTGTGACACAAAAGTGATTATGCAAAACACCTCGACTCACCCAGAAATCATTGCATTATTGATGTTTTACAGTGATTATATGGTTTTAAAGATGATGTCCACGTGTTTCATATCCTTCATTCTGTGTAGTGTGCTAAATCTAGGCACACTACACTGCTGTGTAAATGGCATCTAGGAGCTTACTACTTTATTGTAGGAAGCTGTGCAGGTAAATATCAAGTTACAAGACGAATGGGAGGTCTTAAGAAAAACAGCCCTCACTTCTAAAACACTCGTCTTTAGGGAAGATGGGTTTGAGCCTGAATATTACAACTTCTGAAGAATGACAACGGTTGACTGAGAGGTGATTGTAAAAACTTGCGACGGATAGCATCCGACAGCGGCTATTAGCGCCTTCCATGGCGGCAGAATTCGGCAATATAGTCTTAACGGAGCACGGCACTCTCCATCGTATTTTTTATTTAGTTACTTCAATCTTTATATTACATTTGCCAATCATGCAGCGGTGTATATATATATATTAATGTTTCGTAGTGTTCTAAGATAAAGCCTTTCCCATTTTTTGTACATTTATATTTTCTTAGATGGAATAGTAAGTTTAAAAATTTGCCTAATTTATTTACACTTTAATAGCTCAGCACATGAATGATATTCACGATCTACTCGTAAACACCGTCTCCGAGCTGCTCGTGCACGGTGTAACTGGTAAACTTGACAAACAATAATTAAATCGTCGTTTGTCATACCGTGCAATCGGTGACATGGTAGTTTGTAGATAATTAGTGGATTTCCTCGTAAGTTGATTAATTTATGTTCATCTAATACTTATCTCAGCTAAAGCTGCTTTATGTCATACACAATATTTTCAAGACCCCCCAAAAAGTGCTAATACAATAGATAAGTATCAATCACCTTTGTAGTTGTATATTTCATTGTCCGGAATGTACTGTTTTACTAGGCGATCATGATAGTTTTTTATGCGAATACGATAAACATACCGGGCGAGTTACGTACGATACTTGACATACTCAATATAGTCTGTGGAATTAGTTCCCAGAGTCAGCATAATATTTCATTTTTTGATACCACTTCGAGATTTTTTTCAGTAAATATATATGTAATAAGAATCAATAAATTACCGGGAGACACTCGATCACAGGTCAGGAACTCCCTGTTATGACGTCATGAAAATGGCCGCCATAATAAATTATATGGGTCTATTTAAACACCTATATCTCCATGATCAAGTGTATAAACCCCATAAATGTTTATATTTCCAGAAAGGTAATTAAAATTTAAATAAAAAGTGCCATTTCGTTAGTTTACATCACACTAGCCGTTTACGAGATAAAACGACTCAAACTTCATTTTCTTCATTTTCACCACTCAATATATTAAAGAAACGCTTAATTCTCCTTAAATAACTACAAAACCCCCATAAATGTATATATTTTCTGAAGGGCAATATAAGACTTAACAAAATTTCCCGTTGCATTAGTTTACCTCGGGCTAGCCGTTTCCAAGATATTTCGACTCAAATTCTTTTTGTAATTTTCACTACCCGATAACAAATTTTAAAGAATCATATATTTCTCCGTTGTTATCCATAAAATCCCCATAAATATTGATATTTTTGAAAAGGTTAGTAGGGGGGTTTGGTCACCGCTGGGTCCGAGCTGACTCAGCGGTTTTTAAAATGCTGAATTGCAGATTTGGAATTGGTAAAAACTGATTTGAATTGAGGAAAAATCTTTCAAGGTACTTTATTTGTCCGTAAGTTTCTAAAGATTAGTTTGGTATTATTTAATAAACAGACAATACAAAATAAACAAATTATAAACCAAATTTTGTAATAAACTATTATATTGATCCGTAAGTCCCGGCCGCGGTGTCGGAGCAGCGCGGCGCGGCGGCCGGACGGCTACTGCGGCCGACATGTGACACCGCGCGGCTGGTCAGCGCTTCTCACGCCGCGGCCGCGGAGTTCATTCACGGCCCTCGGTCGTTCACATAGATCTCGGATGACCAGCTGGTAATCATTGATGAAGATTGAACATCAGTTGCTCGCTTTGCATCGAAGAGGAAACATTGCTGCTCTAGTCAAGCTAACAATGTTTATAAACAGTTTTAATAATTGGCATCGTTTCTTCCACAAGCAAAGAGGTAAGACATTCTATCAAAGATTTATTTACAAAAGTAATATTGTTTCAAAGACTTCAAATCATAAAATATCAACTAGTTAAATATTTTCAAATAATGTTTCACTACATTTTCTTTTAGGAATATTTGTAAAGTCCCACCGTTAGAGTTATTTGTTACATGATTGTAAACTTTTGTATTATGGACATTTAAATTTTATCAGAATGTCTATACTTTGAGATTTACACATTTATTACCTATTTAGGATTAATAGTTTAAAACTTAGGGAGTAACTGGAATATTAAAAATTAATTATATGTCCACTGTAATCAATGGAAATAATTTTTATAAATACATGGCTTCTGATTGGTCGGGCGTGGGCCAATCAGAAGGCGAACCGCGGGGATAAAAGAGGGGTCGTCACAATGAACAGCGCAGTTAACAGCATGCCTTACTAACGGTAGCATTGGGGGTGCTTGGGTACTAACAATTATGAATTAAGTTAGAATTAAGAATTGTCACTAAGTTAGTTATCCAATGAAATGTTTCTATTAAATTAGTTAAAATAATGTATACGTAGAAATAATCTTTAGATTAGTATTAAGTAAACTGTGAACTTAGAATTCTTGTCAATAGTCCAGAGGAACGAAGCCCTAGAGGCGGGTATTGACCAGAGGCTTGCAACAAGATTCTAAGACAAGTATTTAACAATTTGTAAAAGCTTATTATTAAGTGAAGTATTGAACACTTAGAAATCTTGCCAATAGTCCAGAGGAACGAAGCCCTCGAGGCGGGTGTTGACCAGAGGCTTGCAGCAAGATTCTAAGACTAACTATTTTGAAACAATTACTTTCAAAATTAATGTTAAAAATTATTTGATGACTAAATTTTTATAACATAGAATTTTTGCTAACAGTCCAGAGGAACGAAGCCCTAGAGGCGGGTTTTGACCAGAGACTTGTAGCAAGATTATTAGACATTTATTTAAAATAATGTTAAACAATTTGTAAAAGATTATTATTAAGTGAAGTATGAACACTTAAAATCTTGCCTATAGTCCAGAGGAACGAAGCCCTAGAGGCGGGTTTTGACCAGAGGCTTGTAGCAAGATTATTTTATAATTATTTAAATTTCAAGTTAAACAATGTGTAAAAGATTATTATAAACTGGATTGTATTAACACTTAGAAATCTTGCTAATAGTCCAGAGGAACGAAGCCCTCGAGGTGGGTGTTGACCAGAGGCTTGCAGCAAGATTATTTTATAATTATTTAAATTTCAAGTTAAACAATGTGTAAAAACTGGATTGTATTAACACTTAGAAATCTTGCTAATTGTCCAGAGGAACGAAGCCCTAGAGGCGGGTGTTGACCAGAGGCTTGCAGCAAGATTCTAAGACTAACTATTTTGAAACAATTACTTTCAAAATTAATGTTAAAAATTATTTGATGACTAAATTTTTATAACATAGAATTTTTGCTAACAGTCCAGAGGAACGAAGCCCTAGAGGCGGGTTTTGACCAGAGACTTGTAGCAAGATTATTAGACATTTATTTAAAATAATGTTAAACAATTTGTAAAAGATTATTATTAAGTGAAGTATGAACACTTAAAATCTTGCCTATAGTCCAGAGGAACGAAGCCCTAGAGGCGGGTTTTGACCAGAGGCTAGCAGCAAGATTATTTTATAATTATTTAAATTTCAAGTTAAACAATTTGTAAAAGATTATTATAAACTGGATTGTATTAACACTTAGAAATCTTGCTAATAGTCCAGAGGAACGAAGCCCTCGAGGTGGGTGTTGACCAGAGGCTTGCAGCAAGATTATTTTATAATTATTTAAATTTCAAGTTAAACAATGTGTAAAAACTGGATTGTATTAACACTTAGAAATCTTGCTAATAGTCCAGAGGAACGAAGCCCTAGAGGCGGGTGTTGACCAGAGGCTTGCTGCAAGATTCTAAGACTAACTATTTTGAAACAATTACTTTCAAAATTAAATGTTAAAAATAAAAATTATTTAATAACTAAATTTATATGACATAGAATTCTTGCTAACAGTCCAGAGGAACGAAGCCCTAGAGGCGGGTGTTGACCAGAGGCTTGCAGCAGAATTCTAAGACAAATTACTTTGAAAAATATTACTTTAAAATTAATGTTTTAAGAAATCAATAACTATTTAATAACTAAATCATCATGATTGAAAAAATTCTTGCCAATAGTCCAGAGGAACGAAGCCCTAGAGGCGGGTTTTGACCAGAGGCTTGCAGCAAGATTGTTATATAATTATTTAAAATTCATGTTAAACAACGTGTAAAAGATTATTATACAGTGGATTATTAACACTTAGAAATCTTGCCGATAGTCCAGAGGAACGAAGCCCTAGAGGCGGGTTTTGACCAGAGGCTTGCAGCAAGATTATTATATAATTATTAAAAATTCATTTTAAACAAAGTGTAAAAGATTATTATACAGTGGATTATTAACACTTAGAAATCTTGCCAATAGTCCAGAGGAACGAAGCCCTCGAGGCGGGAGTTGACCAGAGGCTTGCAGCAAGATTCTAAGACTAACTATTTTGAAACAATTACTTTCAAAATTAATGTAAAAAATTATTTGATGACTAAATTTTTATAACATAGAATTTTTGCTAACAGTCCAGAGGAACAAAGCCCTTGAGGCGGGTTTTGACCAGAGGCTTGCAGCAAGATTGTTTTATAATTATTCAAAATTCATGTTAAACAATGTGTAAAAAATTATTATAAAGTGGATTATTAACACTTAGAAATCTTGCCAATAGTCCAGAGGAACGAAGCCCTCGAGGCGGGTGTTGACCAGAGGCTTGCAGCAAGATTCTAAGACTATTTTGAAACAATAACTATCAAAATTAATTTTAAAAATTATTTGATAGCTATATTTTCATGACACAATTTTTGCTAGCAGTCCAGAGGAACGAAGCCCTGGAGGCGGGTTTTGACCAGAGGCTTGCAGCAATATTATTTTATAACTATTTAAAATTCATGTTAAATAATGTGTATGAGATTATTTGGAAAGTGGATTATTAACACTTAGAAATCTTGCCAATAGTCCAGAGGAACGAAGCCCTCGAGGCGGGTGTTGACCAGAGGCTTGCAGCAAGATTTTAAGACTAACTATTTTGAAACAATTACTTTAAAAATTAATGTTAAAAACTATTTTATAACTAAATTTTTATGACATAGAAATTTTGCTAGCAGTCTAGAGGAACGAAGCCCTAGAGGCGGGTTTTGACCAGAGGCTTGCAGCAAGATTCTAAGACTAACTATTTTGAAACAATTACTTTCAAAATTAATGTAAAAATTATTTGATGACTAAATTTTTATAACATAGAATTTTTGCTAACAGTCCAGAGGAACGAAGCCCTAGAGGCGGGTTTTGACCAGAGGCTTGTAGCAAGATTATCAGACATTTATTTAGAATAATGCTAAACAATTTGTAAAAGATTATTATTAAGTGACGTATGAACACTTAAACATCTTGCCTATAGTCCAGAGGAACGAAGCCCTCGAGGTGGGTGTTGACCAGAGGCTTGCAGCAAGATTATTTTATAATTATTTAACTTTCAAGTTAAACAATTTGTAAAAGATTATTATAAACTGGATTGTATTAACACTTAGAAATCTTGCTAACAGTCCAGAGGAACGAAGCCCTAGAGGCGGGTGTTGACCAGAGGCTTGCAGCAAGATTATTTTATAATTATTTAACTTTCAAGTTAAACAATGTGTAAAAGATTATTATAAAATGGATTGTATTAACACTTAGAAATCTTGCTAATTGTCCAGAGGAACGAAGCCCTAGAGGCGGGTGTTGACCAGAGGCTTGCAGCAAGATTCTAAGACAAACTATTTTAAACCAATTAATTTCAAAATTAATGTTAAAAAGTAGTTATTTCATTACTAAATTTTTATGAAATTGAGTTCTTACCAAAGTCCAGAGGAACGTAAACCCTAGAGGCGGGTGTTGACCAGAGACTTGCAGCAGGATTCTAAGAAAAAATACTTTAAAAGATTGACTTATGAAATTAATATTTGAAAGATTGTAACTTTTATTTTTATTACTAATGCAAAAGAAAATAAAAAATTCAATAATTGATTAATAACTGAAAAACAAAATGTTCATGACAATTAAGCAAGATATAAATTTTATCCTTGTTAAAATCCCAACGTAATGAAGCCTTTTGATCTGATTTATTGTTTAAAGTAAAAAGAAAATTAGCCTAACTAATTGCTTGTTTCATAATAATGGTTTACACTCACATACCAATATGAGATTCTCTTAAAATTACAAATAATAATATTACAAACCAAACTTTCAAATTTAAATAATGACACTCAACATTTTAAAACAAATATTATCATTTTAATTTTGTCAATACCGATCGAATAACGAAGTCTGTTGTAAAAATTCTAAGTTGAAAAATAAACATGGTTTCTACGACTTTAATGAACATTTGTTAAAATAAATAAGTAATTAATTCATTATTAGATTGTTTGTTAATGATAATGAACTTATTTCCATTCCTTCAATTCCTTCCATTCCTAATTTGTGAGCTTGGTCATGTCTGTTTGCAAATAGATTTTCCTTTATGGTGCACCTTTTTGCTTAATGCAATAATAAAAAATTATCATTAATATCGGACATGGTTAAGCACACTTTAAGCCCCGAATGAGGAAGCTGTTGCTTACGGATCCACCTCATTCGGGGCTCTATTTTTTTAATAATCGAGTGACCTTGACATACATTTTGTAAAACAGAAAGATATATTAATTTTAAATTTTGATGATCTAGCATAAAAGTGGGGATGCTAAAGGGTATAAAGGGAGAGATTGTCAGCTGTAGTAGTACTATCCTGTTGTCTGTTGCAGCATGATGGAGGATCCTTGTCTGAGGAAATCGACAATGCCACGGCCTGTGCTTGCCCCTAGTAAAAATTCGATAGAAACAAACATGGAAAATCAATTAGAAAAAGATTTAGAAATAAGTGACAGTGAGATAAACGAGACAACAACATCAGTTCAAGATTTACTTTCCCTGATGGTGGAGGAAGCAGTAGGAGAAAGCCTGGAGAAGAAGAAAATTGAAGAAAAGTTGGAAAGAGATGAATCGGAAAAGATGAAAAAAGAAAATCAGTTGGAGAAAAAACATTTAGAAGGAAAACCAGAGAAAAAAATGGCAAAGAAACGGATTTTGAGCAAAGAATTTGTATCAGATGAAGAAGAAAACGTGGACGAGCCTCCAAGGAAAACCATTTTGATTTCACCTAGAGGCAAAAACCAATGCCGTCACATTTATGTGAACAAACCCAGAAAAGGTGAGAGATGTACAAACCTCACGGACCATCACTTTTGCTCATCACACTTGAAAAAAGAAGAGAAAAAAGAAGGTTTGAAAGATAAAATCAAATTGGCTCACGACCAAAAGGAACTTAGAGATGTAAAAATAGCCAATCAGGAAATAACAACGAAGCTTGATTACATACTCAAACAATTGCCTGAAAACGAGAAAAAAATGAAAATAAAAATTGAACAATTGGAAAAAACGATTGAAAAATTACAAAACAGTGAACAAACCACCACAAGTCGAGAAGTAGTTGTCAAAAAAAAGATTCATAAACTGAATAAAAAATTGTCCTACAAAGTCATGGATTATGATGGGAAAAGAGAAATGAAATTGGCTGCAAATCAAAAGATAATTATTTTATTACTGCCGAAGAAAATGCAAGTTCCGGAAAATCCAATTGAAAAAACATTTAAATTCATTCCTCCCAAAAACCAATTTGATTTTGTTTTGTGAAAATCTGAGCAAAAAAAGTTGTATATAGATGTGTTACAGTCAAACCTATACGTAGTCAAACTTAGTAAAAAACATAAAAAATAAAAAAAATAAAAATCGAAGAAAAAAAAACAAAAAAAAACTGTCGTGTGAGTGGCTTTAGCCTACCTCACACCTGATGAGACCCAATAAGGTCGAAACAGTTTTTTTAAACCATATCAAATGTTGATAGCAGGTTAAATTATTATGATAATGTGGAGGGGATGGTGGCTGTAAAAAGGGTGGGGATTTATTATATATAGGGGGCTTAAAGTTAAATGAAGTCACTTCGTTGAAGACTGTTAATGGTAAACGATGCATCTATGTCCTGAGTGTAATGATGAATTTGATGACGAATGGTTACTTATCGCACATATAGATTTATTTCATCAAAGTACAAATTATCATAAAGAAGAGACAGTATTTGATTGTTTTAATGAAGAAGAACCGAGAAATTCAAGCTACCTTTGCCACTTCTGTGGGGAATTATTTGAAGATAGTATTTCATTTGATATTCACAATGAATGCTATCATAAAAATGAGAAATCGTTTGAGCCCATGCAAGTTGATGAAGTTTCAAACGGAGAGACAGCATGTCCGGCTACAACCTCCAATAATAAACAAATAAGACCAAGAGATGATGCGAGTAGTAATTACCAGGGAAGGAAGACAGGTAGTGGAATTAAAACCAATGATAGTGGAGGCTTATGTAAAGGTCAGTCTGGACAAGACAAAACAGGTTTTATCGAGACATATGCTGAATCACTTGATGGAGTTGTTGTTAGACATTACAGAATCAGAAACGTAAACAATAACAAGGTAGAAACATTTTTAACAAATAGTGAAACGGTAATTAATAACACACTGAAAACTGAATTGAAACGACTTAACTGTGTAAAATTTAACATCGTATTAGATGCAACATTTACAAACACTGATGGTGAGACATCTCAAAGAGGATTTATTGCAAGGAGTAGATCTATAATCAAAACATCAAACCTAGAAGACATTGTACAAGAATGCTTCCAAGAACTTATAATCAAGTTAACAGAACACGAATCGAGAGGATCCGGGTGGTCTTTACTGCAAATCAACTCAATGGATGTTAGAGTTCATAAACAGGGATATGGAGATAGAGGAAGTAGTTATATCCCCCTTCCAAAAAAAATCTCGAACACTAAATCCTGTATAAATGTGCAAAATCAAAACAATGAATGTTTTAAGTATGCAATGCTAACAAAATTTGTCCTCAATGAACCAAATTTTCACCCTAAATGTATAACCAAGTTCACACCTTTTTTTAACAAATACAATTTCAAAGGAGTTGACTATCCAGTTGGCTTTAAGGATATTGTCAACTTCGAAAAAAACAATATTGGTGTGTCAGTAAACGTTTTTGGTCTAGACGACAGGCACAATGTTTATCCTTTAAAAATTGCAACTACAGAACTTAGAGATCATACTGATCTACTGTTGCTTAAAGATGGAGATGTATCTCATTATGTTTACATCAAAGACTTCAACCGCCTTGTTGCTCGTCAGCTTCGAAAAAAAAACAAACACGCTTTGATCGTATGCAAACGATGCCTCTGCTTTGTAAATAAATCAAACAAAAGACATGGAGTAAATTGGTTAGCTGAACATCTAAGAATATGTGGTAAACATTCACAGGTGAGAATTGATTTACCGCCCCAAGATAAATCTAATTTGGTTTTTAATAAAGTGAGTCATCAATATAGAATACCAATAGTTATCTATGCTGATTTTGAAGCAACATTATTACCCGTAGATGATGTAAATGATACAGGTTCTCGATGCAAGTATCAAAAACATGAACCTAACAGTTATGCAATTTTATTAAAGTCGACACTTACTGATAACCACTTGGAACACTATGGTCTATCATCAAAGCCAAAGGTATACAGGGGGGAAAATGCAGGTAAACACTTTATTGATGATTTATATGATATTGCTGCAAAAGTAGAAATATTATATAGCTACATCGTTCCGATGGACGACTTGAACGTTGATAAACAAGCGATACACAATGCAGCAACACATTGCTATATTTGCAATAAGATTTTCACAGAATTAAATGCAAAAGTAAGGGACCATTGCCATTTATCGGGCCGATATAGAGGCCCTGCATGTAATTCATGCAATATCAATTACAAAGTACCAAAATTCATTCCTGTAATACTGCATAATTTACAAAAATATGACTCCCATATGATTATTCCAGAGCTCGGAAGGGATAATGGATCTATTGACGTTTTGGCGACAACAAATGAAAATTTTATAAGCTTCAGCAAGAAGGTTGGAAAGATGAAGCTCAAATTCATTGATTCGTTCAAATTTATGTCCTGCAGTTTACAGAAACTAACTGAAAATCTTCAAAGAAGTAACTTAGTTGAGACAAAAAAACTGGTGCCTGAAGATAAGCTGGACTTAGTTATAAGGAAAGGAGTTTTTTGTTATGACTACATTGACTCTCTTGAAAGATTTAAAGAGACATCCCTACCTCCAATTGAAAAGTTTTATAGTAAGCTTTCTGAGGAAGAAATCGATCCCAATGATTATCAACACGCATGTCGTGTTTGGGAAGAGATGAAGTTTAAAACTTTAGGTGAATACAATGATTTCTATGTCTCGTTAGATGTGACTTTATTATGTGACATAATGGAGGAATTCCGTAATACATGCTTTAAAGCATATGGTCTTGACCCTCTATATTACTGCACAGCACCCGGTCTGGCCTGGCAAGCCATGTTAAAGGAGACTAAATGCAACCTAGAGTTGTTAACTGATATTGATATGATTCTAATGATTGAATCTGGAATTCGAGGTGGTATAACCCAGAGTGTTACCAGAAGAATGAAGGCCAATAACAAGTATCTTTCTGATTATGATAAAAATAAAGAGTCTATATTCTTAGCCTACTTTGATGCTAATAATTTATATGGTTGGGCCATGTCGAAACCGCTACCGTACGGTGAGTTTAAATGGGTCGACCCTTGTGATGTAGGTGATATCCTTCAAATAAAACCTTATGGAGAGGTTGGATATATTTTAGAATGTGATATTGAATATGATAAGAACTTACATGACCATCACTATGATTTACCTTTGTTCCCAAGATCTGAAATTCCTCCTGGGAAGAAACATCCAAAACTTATGACAACCCTATGTCACAAAACTAAATATGTAGCTCATTATTGGGTCATACAACAAGCGATTAAATTAGGACTGAAGGTTACAAAAATTCATAGAGCCATTCGGTTTAAGCAATCTTGTTGGTTAAAGCCTTACATCGATTCAAACACTTCGAGAAGGACGAAAGCAAATTCCGCATTTGAAAAGGACTTTTACAAATTAATGAATAATGCTATATTTGGAAAAACGCTTGAAAACAAAAGGAAGCATAAAAATGTCAAATTAATATGTGACTCTAAAAAACTGGAAAAACTGGTAGCAAAACCTAACTTTAACACGTCTATTATTATCAATGAAAATTTAGTTGCAGTCTGCATGAACAAAACTTGCGTAAAAATGGACAGACCGTTGTATGTAGGAATGAGTATTTTGGATATCTCGAAGACCCACATGTATGACTTTCACTACAACAAAATGGTTAAACACTTTGGAAGGGAAAACATCGGAATTTGCTACATGGACACGGACTCGTTCGTTTACTGGATAAAAACAGAAGATATGTACTATGATTTGAAAGTATTTCCTTATAATAATGACTTTGATTTTTCTGATTGCCCCACGAATCATTCACTGTACCATGATAAAAACAAAAAGGTATTAGGGAAATTCAAGGATGAAGCAAATGGCGAATTGATTAAAGAAATAATAGCTTTAGCTTCAAAAATGTATGCCATTGACTTTGCGGAATCTCACTGCATTAAGAAAGCAAAAGGAATAAAGAACATGTATGTAAAGAAAAGAATTACTTTTGATCATTATAAAAAATGCCTGGAAGAACATATCACATACACTGCAACGTTTAATAGTATTCGAAGCTTTAACCACCAATTATTTACTGTCAGAGAAAGTAAGAAGTCCCTCTCTCCTTATGATGATAAACGTGTTATTTTAGAAGATGGTGTCCATACCTTGCCATACGGGCACTACTCTCTTCATTGATATCATGAATACGGTTATATTTACGATCGAAACATTAATTATATTGCAGTGTGGTTCAGGTTTCTGAGCAGTAAAGGTTGTATTACTTCAAATATGAGTTTTACAAAACAGGATATCGTTAATGAGCTACACAAACCTGCAAGAAGGCATTTCCCTAGACGAAACACTGTATTGAAGGGTTTAAATGACTTATATCAATCAGATCTCGTTGAAATGAAACCGTACAGAAGTATAAACCAAAACTATAAATATATATTGACGTTAATTAACTGTTTCACAAAAGTTGCATTTGCAGCTCCGCTTAAGGATAAAAAAGGAGAAACAGTATCAAATGCATTGGAAAAAATCATCAAAATAAATAACATAAAGATGAATCACCTGCAAACCGATGATGGAAAGGAGTTCTTCAATAAAATATTTTCAAACCTCATGAAACGGCACAACATAAACCATTATTCTACAAAAAGTGAGAAAAAGGCAACCATTATAGAAAGATTTAATAGAACGCTAAAAACTTTGATGTTCAAGCAGTTTTCTTTAAGAGGAAATCACGTTTGGTATGACATTCTTTCCGAGCTCATCAAAACCTACAACAATAAATTCCATAGGACTATTGGAATGAGGCCAGTTGAAGTAAACAAAAGTAATGAAGATTTAGTTAGGAAGAGAATAAAGAAACAAACTGCACCTGCTGAAGAAAAGTCTCCACCTAAGAAGTTTTTCCCAGGAGATAAAGTTAGAATTAGCAAGTACAAAAACCTATTTAGCAAAGGATATTTACCGAATTGGACCAATGAAGTATTTGAGGTCTATAGAGTACAGCCTACAAATCCCGAGACATACATCCTTAAAGATAATAGAGGGGAAATACTTCAAGGCAGTTTCTATGGTCATGAAATGTTAAAATCAAAGATTGGTGACATATATCTCGTTGAAAAAATATTAAAAAGAAAAAAAGATAAAGTATACGTTCGGTGGTTAGGATTTAACAAATCACATGACTCTTGGGTGTCTAAAAAGGACTTGATGTAAGAGTCTTAATTATTCCATCTCCAGTGTTCTTTGAATGTACATTGTTGGGTAAAAAAATGAGTTTTAGGATAATGCAACAAGAAAAAAAATTGAACGTCCTTAACATTGATGATTTAACAGTTGATAATATAAGATCGAGAAATAGTAGTAAGCATGGGAGTTTATTTCCAGATTCGATTAGATGTATTATATCAGGTCCATCGAACTCCGGAAAAACAAATGTTGTTTTTAATCTTTTAACACAATCAAATGGTCTGCATTTCAACAATGTATACATCTTTTCAAAGTCGTTGGACCAGCCAAAATATCAGTTGTTGGAAAAGATTTTAAAGGATGCTGGTGAAATTGGATACTACAAATTTAGTTCGAGTGAAAATGTCATTGCACCAAACAAAGCTAAACAGTATTCAGTTTTTATATTTGATGATGTCTCGTCAGAGAACCAAAAGTCAATATCAAATTACTTTGCAATGGGAAGGCACAACAACATAGACTCAATATATATTGGTCAGACGTACAGCAAAATTCCAAAACAATTAATCCGGGATAATGTAAACTTGATTGTGATTTTCAAACAAGATGATTTAAATTTAAAACACATTTACAATGATCATGTTGGATGTGACATGACGTTTTCGAAATTTAAAGAGTGTTGTTGTCAAGCATGGAGCCAAATGTACGGGTTCTTAGTTATAAGCAAAGACCATCCACTTCTAGAGGGTCGGTACAGAATTGGGTTTGACCAATATATTATGTTATAATATCTAACCCAAACCATTTACATATATACCATTACTGAGTGAACATGGCTGATCAAGAAGATTTGATTGGGAAAATAAAATTCCTCAGTGATTCAATACGAAAAAAGACACGTGATTTAAAAGTAGGAATTCAGGAAAGGGAACGGTATTTGGAAACTACATTTAAACCTGTAATCAATCCTATAAAAGAAATCTCAAGGAAAATGGAAATGCAAACCAAAAAGAATGATGATTTAGACAATATTTTGCCAGTTGATAAAAAAAATGTATCAGAAGGGGAACTTTCGCCTACAGATGATAACTATTCTACTACTTCTAATAGTTCAGCTGATAAAGATATAACCGAAGAAAATGATATCGAAAGGGAAAGAAAAGATGGGTTTGAAGTTAGTGAAAATGAAGATGATGCGGATGAACAACCAACAACTGAGGTTACAGATAAGTCTATTACTAATGTCAGTAACATAGCTATAGATATCGGTAAAAAAGGACTTTTAACAAGAAAATATATATTGAAAATGCTAGAAGGAAACATACCGAAGAGGAAATGTCACGTCTATGGTGCTAGAGCGGAAAATGATAAAATTATGATTGGTAATAGTGTTATTTCCACGGATGATATGGATAACATAACAATTAAAGGAAAAACATATTCTGGTACACCAGGTCTTTTTGAGCTGATCTTTAAAACCAATCCCGCAAGATACACACCTAAGGATCTTATTAATTTTAAACAAATTATCAAACTTACAAATGCACACAGAAAGGGTTACTCATCTACTGCTCCAATATATCGCAATAAATCTAAGAAATATGAAAAGATTATTGTAAAATTATTTCCCCCAAGAAATGCTAAGTCTGGCCATGGAATGCTAATGAAAAATGCCTACGAAACAAACATTATATACTACAATAATGTCAATAAACTCGTTGACAGGATGCGTTTACTTTATGAAGCTAAGCAGGCAGGACATACTGGGCTTGATAGTGAAATTATAGCTCTAACTCAAGAACTTCGGAATCAGGGATATATAATTTAGTAAACCTTTTCAGAACATTCAGTTGTGTTTAAGCTCAATACATGATATCACATATAAGAAAAATCAGTGCTTTGTAATGGTCAGTTGTAGGCAGGAGCTTCACAAGAAAGGAGGTGGTATAACTTCTGCTCTTGTTTCAGCAGGTGAAACTATTCTTCGCAAAATTCCAATTGGAAAACTTGTTAACACAGCGATTGATGTGTTACCTACTGAGCTTCATTTGCCTGGTGGCTACCAATATTGTGGTCCTGGAACAAGACTGAAAGAAAGGTTGAGCCGTGGAGACCCTGGAATAAATAAACTAGATCGAGCCTGCAAAGACCACGATATAGCTTATTCAAAATATTCTGACACCTTTAATAGGACTGTGGCTGATAGGATTTTGGCTGAGAAAGCCTGGGAGAGAGTGAAGGCTGAAGATTCAAGTTTTGGTGAACGAGCTGCAGCTTTAGCAGTATCAGCCGCAATGAAAGCGAAAACTGCTATAGGAGGAGGAAGAAAAAAATCCAAAGCAAAACGAAGAGTGGCTGGAAAGCGAGGAGGAAACATCAAAAGAAAGAAATGTAATAAGAAAAAAAACAAACCCAAAAATACATCGGTGTGGACCATGATAAAATCAGGAAAAGGTCTATACCTAAGGCCCTACAACAGTGTGTAAAAAGTAAGCAAAACAAACTTATTATTCCAAATATAGCTTTATCCAATGAAGAACTAATGGCTTATGCAACATGTTTGAAAATTCCTTTCTTCCGAGGTGTTTTCATGAGAGACACATTGCCAGAAAAAATTTGGGAAAATGAAACTGGCATTGTTAATTTAGATAACTCAAGTGGTCCTGGAACTCACTGGGTTTGTTACAAGAAGTTAAAAAATAAAGTATATTATTTTGATAGTTTTGGGAACCTACCTCCACCTCTAGAACTTCAAGAATATTTTTCTGGTGTAGATGAAGTATTTTATAACTATGACAGGTTTCAAAGCTATAATACATCAGTATGTGGTCATTTATGTTTGGAGTTTTTAGCGACAAGCGTTAGTATGCTTTAAGATGTCATCATATACGGTATCCATCAGTGGAAAAACATCAAATTTGCGGACAACTCTTTTCCCTCCATTACATCTTCAAAGAGATAAAAACTGGGAAGCCAGTCTTTTGGATTTCACAACATACAATTCTATTCCAAACATAACTGAAGATGTCAATAACAAATTTTACTATTACAAGGAGAGAGATTCTAATGGGAAATTAAAATTTATGGAAACAATCAAGTTGGATACTGGTTCTTATGAAGTTGAATCTATCAATGAAGAACTACAAAAGCAAATGGGCAAAGATAATATTGAAATTAAAGCTAATAACAGTTCACTTCGGACTGAGATTAAATCAAGATTTTACATTGATTTCAAACAACCTCATTCAATTGGAATGTTGTTAGGTTTCCCTCCTTCAACAGATATACTTGAACCAAACAAAACACACATAGGAGCAGATACAGTTAATATAATAAAAGTTAATACTATCAACATAATGTGTAACATTGTTCATGGATCATATAAAAATGGAGCAAACCATCATATTTTACATACACTCTACCCAACAGTTGCACCTGGATTTAAAATAATTGAGAAGCCTCATAACCTTGTATACCTACCATTAAATACCACTTCCATCTCGGACATTGAGGTGAACATACTAGATCAAGACGATAATCCTGTGGACTTCAGAGGCGAAGAAATATCATTAAGGTTGCACATTAGAGCTGCAAAGTAACAAAACTTTTATGGGGCTAAGCTTTATAAGAAGGGGCTCTCCAAAGGAAGCTCTCATTTCTCCTGGAACTAGCAGCCAGTTAACAAGAGAAAACATAAGGTTCCTGGAAGAAATTGGTTTGACTGTAAATGATCATGGATATATTGGACATCCGTCAAGGACCGCTGTTCGACGAGACCCTTTGGGAAAAGGAATACCACACCCATCATCCCTACGCTTCATCAAAATTAGGAAATAACGATGAAATTCGTATACCTATCCAACAACAGGATGCTTATACTTTACCTTGTGAAAGTTATCTATACATAGAAGGAAAAGTAACTAAAAAAGACGGGAAAACAACAGGATCAACTGTACCATTCATAAACAACGCTATGGCATATCTATTTGAAGAAATTAGATATGAACTATCAGGGATCACAGTAGATTCTACTAAACGAGTGGGAATTTCCAGTACCCTAAAGAATCTTGTTTCTTTGTCACCTAAAGAAACCAATAGCCTGCAAACTTCTGGTTGGGTGTTACCTACTAATAACTCTTTCACGCCATCTGATAATGGTTATTTCGATTTTTGTGTACCACTTTGGATGCTTCTAGGACTTACAGAAGACTACAAAAGGATAATAATTAATGTCAAACATGAACTGGTTTTGCTTCGTTCATCTACAAACAATGATTTAATTGTTGCACCTGATGGAACTACTTCAGATAAGTTAGAGTGGAATTTTTTTCTAGACAAGATTGTTTGGAGGGTACCTCATTTGAAAATCGCTGATGAACATCGTTTACCTCTTTTGAAACAATTGAATTCAGATCGGGAAATAGTGCTACCCTTTCGGAGTTGGGAAATGCATGAATATCCTTCACTACCAACTACACAAAGACACACATGGAGCATAAAAACTTCTACTCAACTTGAAAAACCAAGATATGTAATATTTGCAATGCAGACTGGAAGAAAAAATGAAATAACTAAAAATGCAGGAATATTTGATCACTGCAATCTAACAAATATCAAGTTGTTTTTGAATTCACAGTTTTTTCCATATGACAATTTGAACGTTGCGTTCACGAAGAAAAGATACACCCTACTGTATGATATGTATGCAAGATTTCAATCATCATACTATGGTAAAACAAACACACCCCTACTTGACCCTGAAAAGTTTGCTTCTGATGCACCGTTAGTTGTAATCGACTGTTCAAAGCAAAACGAGTCACTGAAATCATCAACGGTCGATATTCGTTTAGAACTTGAATTTGAAGATAATATCCCTCCAAATACTACAGCATACTGTTTGATCTTACACGATTCTATCGTTACATACACACCACTTACAGGGATCGTTAAAAAGGTGCTGTAATGTGACACCCATCCCCTCCTAATACGCCTTCGGTATATAAAAGAGAGCTCACATTGAAACGACCAGTTTCTAGATAACATTCATTGTGGAAACATTAATTTGAAAACCATGGAGCCCATAGACAACGAGTGTGGGGGATTAGAAGAATCAGCTTTTTCTTTGAAAGGGAATCATTTCCTTGAAGATTCAGAAAGTTTAAAAAGAAAAATATGTAAAGACAATTTGGAAGATGCCATAAATGTAAGTGAAGGATCCCAAAATAATGAAGAAATCAACAAAAAAGCTATGAAAACCTTAACTAAACGAAGGAAAAAACAAGAAGTGTTCATGCCTTTGTACCTGTTAAACGAGATATTTTTACGAATCGTGTATCCTCTATCAGTATGTGCAAACAAAAATGTTACTGTTGGATTCTGTAAGTTCTTGAACTACAGCCCAGGTGTATTACTTAATCATGGAGAGAAACAAATCGTAATTTACGAAAATGCGTGGATGTCTTTCAGTAAATCCATGCAGCTGATTCATTGTTACCTAATTAATCAAGTTTATGGGAAGAAAACAAATATCTCCATTGAAAGCTCCGATATTGAAGTTAGCAATATGAAAGTTCGAGGTGAATTATTTGTACGAGTTAGAAACCTTTCTTCACACGATGACAAAGTGTTACTGAACAGAAATGAATTAGAAATATTCCTGAGTGCTGTACCTGCTATTGAAAGGTACATGCAGCAACTAGAGTCTTCTAAAACCACAATTAAAGATTATTTGGTGAGCACAATTGAAAACGAACAAGATTCTCCTTTAATCTATAGCCCATTAGATACTTCAATATACAACAGATTGCCTCAAGAAGTTTATTTGTTTCGAAATATGAAATTTACTTTCCCTCAGAACGAGAAACGTGATATGACTGAAATTGACGAGTTTATTACGTTCAAAGTTGAAAAGGAAAGTGATGAACCCCTTGATTTAAGTAATCGTGAAGCTTTAACACATAACGTTTAGTAAGTGGTGGGGGTAAAACATATAATTAAGATGAGTTGTATGAAATTTCAGATCTCTGCGATTCTTCATGATGGACACACAAAAGTACGGGTGGGAACAATTTCCTAGTTTATCTAATAACTCATGTGTTATCGAGTTTCAAGCATTCAGAGGAAACAATAATGAATTTATCGTAAAAGAACTCGTCATTTTAGATCTAAAATCTAATGTAACAAACTATTTTCTTTTTAAGCCTCCATTTCCATTCCATCATCTTAATGAAAAGAATGCAAGAACCAACAAATGGCTTTCAAATCACTTTCATCATCTATCTTGGCATGAAGGGTTCACAAATTACAGCGAACTTGAAAACATTTTGATGCAATACTGTAATAAGTACAAACATATTTTTACCTCAGGGCTAGAAAAATGTGAATTTTTCTCATTGTATGCCAGTTCAAAAGTAACGATCTATAACATTAACAGAAAAGAACAAAAAGTCCCTGGGATATGCATTGGAGTTAGATGTAACAAACATAAGTTTTCTAACTGTGCCGTATCTAATGCTTATGGGTTAAAAGCTGTACTAAACAGTCAAGTTAAATCAGTTGTAGTGGAGGGGATGAGTGGTGGGGGTAAGGAGCATAAATAGAGGTAAAGAACCAGGAGTTCACCATTACCACTCCACCAACCCCAACATCAACAGTAAACCCAGCAGCAATGAGTGACTCGAAATTACAGACCCTAGTGGACATATTCAACCAACATTCAAAATCAAGCGTACTACAAACTAAAAAATGTTCTGAACTGAAGGAAAAGAAGCAGTACACAGTTCACTATTTGAAAAAAGTGGATACATCTGTTGGAGACGGAATCATTGCAGCATTGAGTGAAGCACCTTACAAAGGAGGAGACACACCGAGATTTCAAGTTTATCTTCCAAAACGATTTGTAACATTACTTCAAAACGAAGATGTAGAATCAATTGAAGCTGGAAAACTTTGCCTTGTCTCTCATGGTCAGACAGGAAATAACTCTACAGAATTAACACTTCATTTGCTCTAGTCATGTATATTATTGTAAATTGTATATGGTTGTAAATTTTATATGTGGTAGTACTTGTAGTCCTTGTAGATTTAGAATGATTTTGTATTATGTAATAAAAAAATAAATAAAAAAAATATAAAAAAAACAAAAAAAATTAAAAAAACAAAAAATAAACATATTGACCGGACTGAGTAGGTCAATATGTTTATTTTTTAAAAACTGCTACAGATGACCTTGACCTAATTTCAATATTGAATATATTTATTTTACTAATAGTTGAGGATTCAGTATTAAAATGAACGTTGACAAGTTCGGACGTCATGAAGACTATGTTCTTCGGAAAAGAAAAATCATTAGATCCCATGAAAGTTTTCAAGTGAACCACACAGGTAATTATGATATGAAGAATCGAGTTTTACAAAACGTTGGTGAACCGACCTTAGAAAATGATGCTGTTAATCTAGGATACTTGAGAAATAACTGTTTGATAAAATATCGGAATGGGTCATCAAATGAACTTTACAGAGATGAGAGCTTTGATGCTTCTAATTGTAAAATTAAAAATGTAAGAGATGGGGTGAACGACACTGATGCTGTAAATCTTCGAACTCTCAAACGAGAATTAAATAAAATGGTGCAGGAGCAAAACAGATTACTGAAGGAAAACCAGCAACAATATGAAAGATTAAGTATTCTATTATTTCAACATGTACATAGATCAACGGGAAAAACATCAACTAACAATTGATGAAGTGTTAAATTTCATAAAACTGCTGACACCTAAAAATTAATACAAAAATATTTATGATTGGAACCAAATAATTCACTCTCTTACACAACGTCCGAGAATACACATCAGGGAGACGTGTTGCTTAACAGCGAACAATTTTAAATAATTTTTATTAATATTAACCATATATAAACATTTCTGAAAAGGAAAACTTACGGTTATTTACATCAAAATTGTCTAAATAAATTTCAACCTCATGTCTCAAAGAGAAGAAAGACCGATCCAAGTTCCAGACATAACATCGACTTCAGAAAGCTATTCTTCATCAACAACAACTCAACATCAGCGGTCTCATATTCGAAGAAATAGTCCTATACAAGACCAGCAAGTCACATCAACCACCAAAACCCCTCCTGTTTTTGATCGAGCAGTTGTTGAAGCACTTGAGCGTTTAATAGGAGTATAACTAATAATAAACATAATTTTACTTTGTTGTAAACATTATTAAAATTAAATTAAAGCCACATTACATATCAAGACATTTTTCGTCTTGATATGTAAAATATTTTTTAAAAACTCAACAGATTGACCTTGAACTGTAACCAGTTTTTACCAATTCCAAATCTGCAATTCAGCATTTTAAAAACCGCTGAGTCAGCTCGGACCCAGCGGTGACCAAACCCCCCTACTAAGGTTATACAATTTTAAGTAAAATATGTCATTAAATTAGAGTACATTCAACTAGCCGTTTCGGAGGTATTTCGGCTTAAATTTTTATTTCATTTCTAATTTTAAAAATATTAAAAATTGAAGGTTAATTTGTACACGGTGTTCTCAAGTGCCTTTCCTAACTTCATAATTTGGTTCTTTGGGTCAAAATAAAAAAATTCTCGTTAACATAGGTCCTATCACGCTTCGTTTTTACCGTCTGTCGGTCTGTAAGTTTTTTTATATAAAACAACGTAGATTTAAAACGGCTTGAGAGACTGGCTTGAATTTATGTGTGTGTACTGAGAATATTATGATCTATTTCAGTACAGGCTATCAAGTTTCTACTTTGTACCGATTCAAAATGGCGGTCATCTATATTTTTCAACGCCTAATATCTCAGAAACCTTACATTTTATCAAGAATTGTTAAGTTTAATAAGGGTGCACAATTTAATTTTCTTTACGGAAATGTATAAATTTGTATGGTTTATTGTATGAATAACGGAAACAAATATATATTTTATTTTGTTAGTGCACGAAAATATTGCAAAAATACGTTAATTTTGCTCTATTTATTTGTGAAGATGAAAATTCAACCGGTCCTCCTTATACAAAACCTGTAAATTATGTATATTTCCAGAAAGAAAATTAAATTTCAAACAAAATATACCATTACACTGGTATATCTCAGGCTCGACGTTAAAGAGATACTTTAAATAAAAACTTAATTCCAATTTACACTGCACAGTATTAAGCTAGATATAAAAGAAACGCTTTTATCTCAGTTATAACGCATAAAAACGTAGTTTTAGAATTTGAATTGATCAACTCAATTCCTAAATCAATAAAACTCAATTTAAATCTTTAAAAACAAATTATTTTATTCTGTACACTGGTGCTCACATTTACACAGCGAAATTAATTTTAGTCCCGATTTGGCACATCGATAGCAAGTGCACATTTCAATTAGCTCTTGCAATCTGGCCATCATGATTTCAGTGTTAGAGGACCAAAGAGGTCTGTAGCCATCTCCAACTTTTTCCCAACCCCATTTACAAGGATCCAGAGGCTCGAAGTTTCTCTTCAGGCAGTTCGTCAAGAGCATTGCAAATAAGCTCTTTTAGTACTATGCTAAAGTAGAGCGTTACTTGTTGGAGGAATTTTCTCAATCGGTCTGTTTTGTTTCGTAAACAGGATTCGCCTCCCTTTATTCACCGCCTCTGATGAACTTGACGGCTGATACATTATGTTAACAAATCGTTGGATAAGTAGCTGAAAAGTGCTGAAAAAAATTGAAGCTACAATATCTCCTAAACAACTACTCTGAGCTAAAATAATATAAGTACATAATTTGTTGTCATTGCCTATTTCTGAAGATGACTCCATTTCTACTCATCCAACGATTTGTCAACATAACGTATCAGCCGTCAAGTTCATCAGACACGGTGAATGAAGCCAGGAGAAACTTCCAGCCTCTAATTGCAGGAGAGATAGCATGGGCTAATTGCACGCAACTATAAGTAAATGTGCACTCGCTATCATATCCTTAGCGTCGATCCTGAGATATACCAGTGTAATGGTATATTTTGTTTGAAATTTAATTGTCTTTCTGAAAATATACATATTTACATGGTTTGTATAAGAAAGAACGGTTGAATTTTCATTTCCACAAATTAATACAGCAAAATTAAAGTATTTTTGCAATATTTTCGTGTACTTAATCACAATTTATACTTATTTCCCCTATTCATATAATAAACCATACAAAATTATACATTCTCGTAAAGAAAATTAAATTTTACACTTTTTTTATACTTTAACAATAATTGTTGATAAAATGAAAGGTTTCTGAGATATTAGGCGTTGAAAAATATAGATGACCGCCATTTTGAATCGGTACAAAGTAGAAACTTGATAGCCTGTACTGAAATAGATCATAATATTCTCAGTACACACACATAAATTCAAGCCAGTATCTCAAGCCGTTTTAAAGCTACGTTGTTTTATGTAAAAAAACGTACAGACCGACAGGCGGTAAACGAAGCGAGATAGGACCTATATAACATGAACATTTTTTATTTATTTTGACCTAAAGAACCAAATTATGAAGTTAAGTGAGGCACTTAAGGATCACCGTGTACGCATAAACCTTCAATTTTAAATATTTTTAAAATTAGAAATAAAATAAAATTTAAACCGAAATACCTCCGAAACGGCTAGTTGAATGTAATCTAATGTAATGACATATTTTGTTTAAAATTTTATAACCTTTTCAAAAATAACAATATTCCTGGGGATTTTGTGGGTAATAACGGAGAAATATGTGATTCTTTAAAATTTGTTATCGGATAGTGAAAATTACAAAACGAATTTGAGTCGAAATATCTTGGAAACGGCTAGCCCGAGGTAAACTAATGCAACGGGAAATTTTGTTAAGTCTTATATTGCCCTTCAGAAAATATATACATTTATGGGGGTTTTGTGGTTATTTAAGGAGAATTAAGCGTTTCTTTAATGTATCGAGTGGTGAAAATGAAGAAAAATGAAGTTTGAGTCGCTTTATCTTGTAAACAGCTAGTCTGATGTAAACTAAAGATATGACACTTTTTGTTTAAAATGTAATTACCTTTCTGAAAATATAAACATTTATGGGGTTTATACACTTGATCATGGAGATATAGGTGTTTAAATAGAACCATATAATTTATTATGGCGGCCATTTTCATGACGTCATAACAGGGAGTTCCTGACCTGTGATCGAGTGTCTCCCGGTAATTTATTGATTCTTATTACATATATGTTTACTGAAAAAAATCTCGAAGTGGTATCAAAAAATGAAATATTATGCTGACTCTGGGAACTAATTCCACAGACTATATTGAGTGTGTCAAGTATCGTACGTAACTCGCCCGGTATGTTTATCGTATTCGCATAAAAAACTATCATGATCGCCTAGTAAAACAGTACATTCCGGACAATGAAATATACAACTACAAAGGTGATTGATACTTATCTATTGTATTAGCACTTTTTGGGAGGTCTTGAAAATATTGTGTATGACATAAAGCAGCTTTAGCTGAGATAAGTATTAGATTAACATAAATTAATCAACTTACGAGGAAATCCACTAATTATCTACAAACTACCATGTCACCGATTGCACGGTATGACAAACGACGATTTAATTATTGTTTGTCAAGTTTACCAGTTACACCGTGCACGAGCAGCTTATTATGGCGGCCATTTTCATGACGTCATAACAGGGAGTTCCTGACCTGTGATCGAGTGTCTACCGGTGATTTATTGATTCTTATTAATTATTTTAAGAGAAACTCATTCATAGTGAACAAATTATATATTTTATAAAACACTGAAAATGGACTACTGAATGTAAACAACAACAATAATAACAATAATTTATATCACATGATTCTAAAATATGTGCTATATTAAACATCTCCCTCTTCAGCTTCTTATCTTACACTTTCTCTCCTCTTTATACAATTTTCATTTCTTCTTTTTATCCCCTTGTCTTTGATTTCGACTAGATATGACCTTGGCTGTTTGAGCTTTTGTACAATCATCCCTTCATCCCACTGTTTGTTTAGTGTATCTTGAACCCATACTTTCTCTCCAACAGCAAAGTTTTCTTCATTTTTTAATGCAGTTTTGTCATAGTGCGACTTTTGTTCTTTTTGTGTCTCGAGCATTTTCTCACAAACATTTTCATCAACTAACTTTGGTCTTAATAATTCTTCTCTCATAGGAATCTTACTCCTTAATGTTCTGCTGTTAAGCAGCTGAGATGGTGACTGTCACATGATATAATAATCATGTGTTTAGTTGTTATTGTTTTGTTTTTAATATTGTAAACAAGTTACTTAAGTTTTTGAATTAAATGGTATTTGTTCATAAAGGATTTTTATAATAATTTAGTAGTATAAAGATATCATGGCGCAGTCATAAAAAAATGGAGTACAATAAACCAGCAACATTAGATGTCACTGGGGACATAGCCAACAATTTTACCAACTTTAAAGAGGAAGTGAAGATATATTTAGTAGCCACAGAAACTGAAAAGAAATCACGTGAAGTGCAAGTTGCAATACTAAAAAATTTATTAGGCTCTGATGGTTTAAAGCTATACAATAGTTTGAAAGATGGCTCTGAAGATAGAGAAACCATCAATTCAATCCTTGATATCCTGGAAAAACATTGCATACCAAAACGAAACCTTAATATGGATATTTATAAGCTGTTTTCAAGGAGACAGCATCCTGAAGAATCGTTCGAACAATTTTATGCTGATCTGAGGAGACTGATAAGACCGTGTGAATTTGGAGAGCAAGAGGAGAAAATTATGAAAGCGCTCATCGCTCTGGGGATAAACTCAAGAGAAATGCAACAAAAGCTTCTCCGTGAAGACACAAGTCTTGAGAAGGTAATAAATTTTTGTAAGTCGTTCGAGCTTGCAGACAAAAACATGGAACTTTTACGCAGAGGAATTGAAAAAAAGAATACCATCGATGTGATTAAGCAGAAGTCTTCTATCGTTACAGATAAGTTAAATAAAACTAGTTTTAATGAAAACCCTAAGAGACCACAACAGTTTGACAGTAAAAATAAATGTTTTAGGTGTGGTAGGGAACACTCAGGAGCTTGCCCAGCTATGGGTAAAACTTGCAACTATTGTTCAAAGCCTAATCATTTTTCCAACATGTGTAGGCTAAAACGTTATCATCAGACTAGTAACGTTAGCTGTCTAGAAGATCAAAATAAAGCTGAAGAGGATTATGGTACCTTTCGAGTATCTGATAAGTCTGGTGACTGTGATGATAATCAAATCAATAGTCTTTATATTGTGAACTCTCTTGGTAAGAAACCTATCTGGTGCAAAGAGCTTTCTGTAAATGGGCATAAAATAAAACTAAAGCTTGATAGCGGGGCTGATGTTAACATATTACCTCTTCATATGCTTCAAAAATGTGGTATCTCGCATAAGTCACTGGAGAAATGTAATATACAATTAGAAGCTTATGGTGGATTTAAGATTAGACCTGTAGGTTCTGTGACAGTACAGATTGAAACTGATTCCAAAATATCTCTTGCACAGTTGTTAGTTGTAAATAATCATACAGCTATTCCAATTTTAGGATTGCAATCATGTGTTGACCTGAATTTGATTAAACGATTAGATACTGTAGATCGTAGTGGTAGTGCCAGTAATAAGATAGAAAAAGATAAACAAGTTATCTTTGAGAATCACAAGGACGTTTTCAATGGACTTGGTTGCTTTCCCGATATATGTAAAATTAAACTGAAAGAAAATGCAACTCCATCTGTAAGTCCTGCTAGGCGTATTCCATTTAAAATTAGAGAAAAGTTTCGGGAAACATTAGAGTCATTACAAATGAAAGGTATAATTGCTCCAGTTGAGGAGCCTGTAGATTGGATCAACAATGTTGTAGTTGTAGAAAAACCAGACGGTTCGCTTAGAATTTGTATTGACCCTATAGAACTAAACAAATACATAGTTAGGGAACGATATGTAATTCCAACCATAGAAGAATTGTCCCAGAATCTATCTCACAAGAAAGTATTTACTGTATTAGACATTAAAGATGCTTTTTATCACATTGCCCTTGATGATGAGTCAAGTAAATTGTGCTCATTTAGTACAGTATTCGGTACATTTAGATTTTTGCGAGCTCCATTTGGTTTGTCATGTTTACCTGAACTATTTCAAAGGCTTGTGCACAAATACTTTGGGGACATAAAAGGTGTTTCCCTTTACTTTGATGACCTTTGTATTGCTAGCGACTCCAAGGAAGAAAATGATAACATTTCAAGAGAAGTATTAGAGAGAGCAAAACGTTTCAATGTGAAGTTTAACTTTGCAAAGTTTCAGTATTGTCTTCCTGAAATAAAATATGTAGGAGTCATTTTCTGTGAAAAAGGAATGCTCCCTGACCCAGAAAAAATTAAAACAATCAAAAATCTGGAAAGTCCTAAGAACAAACAAGACTTACAACGCATGTTAGGAATGGTTAACTACCTGAGACATTTCATACCAAACATGTCAGATCTAGTATCACCTTTACGAAAACTTTTGAGAAAAGATATTGCTTGGCAGTGGAACGATACACATGACCAAGTCTTCCAAAAACTAAAACAAATGTTGTGTAGTCCTCAAGTATTGGCTTCATTTGATCCACAATCTCCAATCGAAATTCAATGTGATGCATCTAGGGATTCAGTTGGGTTCTGCTTGCTTCAAAAAAGAAAGCCACTGTATTTCGGATCCAGGTCTATGACAACAACTGAAGAATCCTACGCTCAAGTCGAAAAGGAACTGTTAGCGATTTGTTTTGCTGTACAAAAACTACATAACTATATCTATGGTCATGAATCTGTAACAGTATTCACCGATCATTTACCATTAGTTTCTCTGATGTCTAAACCAATGGACAAAATACTAAACAATCGATTGAAGAGGCTCAAGCTTAAGCTCATTGACTACAACCTAAATGTAAAATATTTGCCTGGGAAATATATGTTTATTGCTGATTTTATGTCCCGTACTGGATTGAAAACTGAACCTAAAGAAGATAAAACGATGAAAGACTTCATTCATACACTAGGTTCCAATGATGTACATCTAAGTGAGCCAATACAAAAGAAATTTCAAGAGAAAACCAAGCTAGACGAAACTTTGAAAGAAGTTATTTCGTATTTACATAGTGGATGGCCTGACGTGGATCAAATGCAAGGTGAACTGAAAAACATGTACAGGATGAGAAATGATTTACAGCTCAGTGATGGCCTGGTATACTTTGGAACAAGATTGGTTGTACCTCAATCACTAAGAAAAATGACACTAAATCTATTGCATGAGACTCATCTTGGAACCTCCAAGATAACTTCATTAGTTGATCAATTTTACTACTGGCCTGGAGTTTACTCTGATGTCCGCAACATGATTGCATCCTGTGCTGTCTGTCAAAAATACAATAGATCAAACACTAAAGAACCTTTAATCAATCATGAAATACCAGATACACCATTTACGAAAATCGCGGCTGATATTGCAGAGATTAATGGAATGTACTATCTAGTCATTATTGATTACTTTTCACGATGGCTTGAAGTATATCAAATTAACAATAAAAATAGTTCGACTATAATAAGGAAGTTGAAGGAAACATTTAGCAGATTCGGAATACCACAGACAATGATTGCAGACAATATGCCATTCAATAGCTTTGAAATGGGACAGTTCGCAAGAGAATGGAACTTTAAAATTGTTACTTCAAGTCCTTATCACCCTAAATCAAACGGTTTGGCTGAGAAGGCCGTCGGGATTTTTAAAACCATGTTTAAAAAAGCAAATGAAAACAAACAAGATATTGAATTGTATTTACTAAACTATCGCAATGCTCCCGTGGCTGGTTTGGGATATTCTCCTTCTCAACTTCTCAACAGTCGTCATATCAGAACAAAGCTCCCAATTAATGAACAATTTTTAAAACCAAGACCTGTGTCAGAAGATGTAATCAATAAAATGAAAGAAAATCAATATTTACAAAAGTTTTACTATGATCGAAATGCATCGGGAAATGGTGGTGAAGAATTCTATGTTGGTCAAGATGTCCTTGTACAGAATGTTTTTAACAAACAATGGGAACCAGCTAAGATTATAGAAAAACTGCCTCAACCAAGATCCTATTTAATTAAACATAATAATGGCAGCATACAAAGAAGAAATTCGATACACCTTCGGAAACATTACAAGCCTGCATTAAGAGGTCAGTGTGACGCTAAAGGGGAAGAAAAGAGGGATCCTCCAGTGAGATCAAGAATTATAAGTCGTAGAAGTGGTAGAACAATAAAACCTCCAAACAAGATGAACTTGTAAAAAAAAAAAATTAAAGTCTCAAAAGGGGAGATGTCACATGATATAATAATCATGTGTTTAGTTGTTATTGTTTTGTTTTTAATATTGTAAACAAGTTACTTAAGTTTTTGAATTAAATGGTATTTGTTCATAAAGGATTTTTATAATAATTTAGTAGTATAAAGATATCAGTGACACTTCAAGATTGGATACAGGACTATTTCTGTAATTAAGTAAATATAACTCTAGATCTTGTTTTGTTTCTTGACATTTTTTCAACATTTCCTTGACTATTCCAACTGATTTTTCAGCCAGTCCATTTGATTTAGGATAGTACGGACTTATGGTAATAATCTGCATATCCCACTCATGTGCAAACTGTTTAAATTCTTGACTGTTAAATGGTACATTATCAGCAATCACCGTTTTAGGGATCCCAAATCTTGAAAAAACTTCTTTAAGCTTGGATATTATCACACCGCTTCTTTTGTCACTGACTTTTAAAGCTTCAATCCATCGAGAATAGTAGTCGACAATCACTAACTAGTAGCTTTTATGAAATTCAGCAATGTCCACTCCGATTTTATTGAATGGAATGCTTGGGATTTCATGATTTATCATTGGACTTTTGGTTTTAGACTTCCCAAATTTTTGACAAATCTTACATGTTGATACAACATTTGTTACATCAGATGCTATTCCTGGCCAATAGAACAACTGTTTCATTTTCTTCAAGATTTTAGACGATCCTAGATGGGTTTCATGTAAAACATCTAGAACACATTTCCGCAAACTTTTTGGAACGATCAATCTGTCGCCATAGTATATTAAATCATCATTAGCTTGCAGTTCTTGCCTAATATTAAAAAAATGCTTAGGTTCGCCTTCAAGGAAACTTGGATCTGGCCAACCTTGATGAAGATACTCATTAATCAATGTTAGAGTTTCATCAGTTTTAGTTTTGGTTTGAAACAGTTTCAATCTAGGTTCATCTTCAGTTATTTCATGAGCTTCGACAGTGTGAATGTAATCATCCATGAGCACATCTTTAGTTTCTGGCGTTTTGATTCCACATCTTGACATGAAGTCAGCGATGAACATGTATTTTCCAGGTAGATATTTGATTTTCAGTTGATAATCAATTAATTTGAGTTTCAACCTTTTGAGCCTGTTGTTTGGAATCTTACTAAGTGGTTTTACCGCAATTGAAACTAGTGGTAAATGGTCTGTAAACACAACAACATTTTGGTGACCATAAATGTAAGTGTGTAGTTTATTAATTGCAAAACAAATGGCCAAAAACTCTTTTTCTATCTGAGCATAATCTTGTTCTGTACTGTTCATTGATCTTGATCCAAAATGTACTGGTTTGTTGTTCTGGAGCATGCAAAAGCCAATGGCATCCTTGGAAGCATCACATTGAATTTCCACCGGTAAATCTGGGTTGAAAGGTGCAAGAACCTGTGAGCTGCAAATTATTTTCTTCAAATCTTCAAACACTTTTGTATGACTTTCAGTCCAGTTCCACTCAACATTCTTTTTTAATAGCTCTCTAAGTGGAGCGGTGATTTCAGACAGTTTCGGAATAAAACTTCTCAAATAATTTACCATACCAAGCATTCTCTGTAATTCAATTTTATTGCCTGGTTTAACTAACTTGTTAATACTATCAACTTTGTCGGGATCAGGTGCATGCCTTCTTTTGAAAATCGTACACCTAGGTACTTCACTTCACTTTTGCAGTACTGAAATTTATTGAAATTAAACTTTATGTTGTATTGCCGTGCTCGGTCAAAAACCTTTTTAAGGATTTCATCGTTTTCTTCTTTAGAGGTGCTTGCAATGCACAAATCATCAAAATAAACTGATACTCCTGGTATATCTTCAAAGTATTTACTTACAAGCCTTTGAAACATTTCTGGCATACAGGAGAGTCCAAAAGGAGCTCGCAAAAATTTGTATGTACCAAAAACAGTTGCAAATGAACATAAGTTACTTGACTCTTCATCTAAACGTACATGGTAAAACCCATCTTTCAAATCTAGAATGGAGAAGTGAGTTTTGTTTACTAGTTTTGGAGCAATTTCATTTAATGTTGGAATTGTGAATTTCTCTTGTACGGTATGTTTATTCAACTCAATAGGATCTATGCAAATCCTCAAAGAACCATTAGGTTTTTCCACTACTACAACATTACTTACCCAATCGACTGGTTCCTCTACAGGTTTTATTATTCCCCTTTCCACAAGAGAATCTAGAGTCTCCGTAAATTTGTCTTTAATTTTCAAAGGTAATCTTCTTGCAGTACTGATGGTTGGTTTTGCTCCCTCTTTAAGTTTTATTTTGCACTTATCAGGAAAACAACCCAACCCTTCAAAAACATCTTTATTTTTCTCAAATACATTTAGTTTCTCCTTTTCCAGGTAGAATTCGTTCTCTTCACTACTTACCATGTCAATACGTTTCAGCAAATTGAGTTTAACACAGGTCTCAAGACCTAATATTGGCACTGTATTTTCATTTTTTACTATCAAAAAGCTAGCTATATCAATTTTGTTTTCTGTCTCGATTTGTCCATCAATGACACCAAAAGGTTTAATAGAAAACCCCCCAAATGATTGCAAAGTTATATTGCAAGGTCTTACTTTACAATTAATTTTGAGGTCCTTGAAATAATGATATGGTAAAACATTAACATCGGCCCCACTGTCAAGTTTGAATCTTATCTGTTTCCCTTCAAGCAAAAGTGTTTTGTGCCAAGCGTTTTTGTTCTTTAAAGAATCAACTATGTAGAGACTATTAATATCTGGACCATCACAAGGTTTTCCTTTTACTGTTGGCTCATAGTTACTTTTATTTAATAAATCATTACAATGTTTGTAACCAAGAGACTTTTGAGATGTCTTGCAAACATTTGCAAAATGATTTGGCTTACCACATTTCTTGCAAGTTTTTCCCAAAGCTGGACACAAATGAACCCCATTATGGAAACCACCACATCTATAACAATTTTTTTTTGTCTTATGTGGACTTACCTTTGACATGCTTTTGAGACCTTGTTGTGCAGTTGATACGCCCTCATTAGCTGATACATCTTTACTGAATGATTCAACATTAAACTTCTCATGTACAATGTTACTATTACTATTGGTGATTTGCATATTTTTCCCAGCAAGCTCAGATGCTTTACAAAAGTTCAAAACTTGTGTCTTCTCGTAAAAGTTTTTCTTGCAATTCTTTGTTACTGACTCCTAGAACTATTAGCGCTTTTAGGATTTTTCCTTCCTGACCTTCAAACTTACAGGGCTTTATCAAGTGTCTTAGGGTCGCATAAAATGATTCAAAGTTTTCATCGGGTAATTGTCTCCTAGAAAATAGAGTATGAATGATCATGGTCATGTTCTGTTTCGGCGTACAATGTTTTTCCAACGTTTCCATCACATATTCCACACTTTCAATTACAGATTCATTTTTTATGGAATTGTACAGTTTCAGTCCATCTGAACCTAATAAATTCTTCAGCCTTGCTAATTGAACTTCTTTACTTTCCTTTGTAGTTTTTGTGGCAACAAAATAAATGTCAATTTCTTCCTTAAACTGCTTGAAGTTATCCGCAACATTGCCTGTTAGGTTAAGAGGTTCTGGTTTGTTGAACTCCATTTTCGTTTTGTATTTTGTTGTAATAAGGTATATTTTTAAATCACTTCAAACTATTTATTTTGTATTAATCATTATTTTTACTTCTTTATTCGACTGCGCCATAATTATTTTAAGAGAAACTCATTCATAGTGAACAAATTATATATTTTATAAAACACTGAAAATGGACTACTGAATGTAAACAACAACAATAATAACAATAATTTATATCACATGATTCTAAAACATGTGCTATATTAAACACTTATTACATATATATTTACTGAAAAAAAATCTCAAGGTGGTATCAAAAAGTGAAATATTTTTGAGCAAATGACTTTTTTTAACGATTGCATATCCTTTTAATAAACCATGATTGTTTCTAAATTGTTTCTAAACTTGTTTCCAAGCCATTACGTTTCTAAGTTTCTAAACTATATCTAACAAAACCTATTTAACGTCTGGGATTGTCCCAATCAGCCTGTTACTAATAAGAGTTTTTACTCAAAAGTGTACCGTAAATTTAACAAAAGTAAACTTACCGTAGAGTAATTTTCCTGTCAACAAAAAGGTATAAGAAAAGCTACTTCATTGTAATGAGGTGTAAGATACGATAGGCGTTCACACCGTCATTTCAGTTTCAGTTTTAAATTAATAAACAATTAATTTTGTCATACATCCACTTTATTAGTTTTTTTAGTGGAGTTTTATTTAAATAATTTTTTTTATCTAAAGCGTCAGTACTCTGGGTTGGCTAATGAAAAGTGCTGAATCTGTCAATGTTCAAAATGACGGCCGCCACATCCTTTGGTACCATTTCGCACGAAAAGGGTGTAAAGCAAGAACACCAGTTAAGAAACTCGATCTAGATTTACTTAATGTTTTCCTGGTCAGAATATAAAAAAAATCTTGAGTTATACGAATAATAAAAATTTTTCCGAGTGAATTTTGTTAATCACTTTGGTTAACCAATTAATATTTTGAAAATATTTACACTGTTATATCTCTATGATTACACAGTTTTAAGTAAAGGCCAGCAAGCCAGCAACATAATTAACCACTTGCTATCCATTTTTTCCAGTAGAATATGGAAAAGATTCGGCAACTCAGCAGCCTTATAGGATTTTTTCCCTCTATATCTCAATCAGCGACCATATAGTAGAAATAGACGGAGCACACGAACCACAACTTGAAGCCTAAATTTTCTTCTAGTCCCTGTATGGAAAAAACACACTATGAACGTAAAAATTACAAATATGGTATTAAATGAAAGGTCTGAATCTCAGAACCACTATAGTACCAAATATAAATGGTTTACAGGTAGTTTACATATCGTAAACACTGATAACCTAGAAGCTTGTCCTGATATTTTTTGAGAGAAGCTGCCGCTACGTATTGCACCTGTAACGTTCGTATGATGTGTACACTGCTTCTAAACAATTTATAATTGGTACCATAGTAATTGTGAGATTCAGACCTTTAATTTGATACCACATTTGTCTTTTTGTAATCGCCTATATTGTTGCAAACAGCAGTTTAGAATTGACTTTGTTTTTTGCAGGCGCCGCACGGATAAACGTTCCCACAATAACTATGTTATCGACCAAACTACGGCAGCTATTTTTTTTTAAAATATGATTTAAAAATTCAACTCTTTAGCAACAATTTACACTGTTTTAAATTTTACTTGGCCAAAAAATAAAAATAAGTAGCAGCCGACTACTTTTTTCATATAAAGTTTTAAAATTGAATTAAAACTTGTGACTTGTTGTCATTTTTTAAAATAGAAAACAAATTATTTTGAAAATTCGATTGATACTATTACTGTTCAAAACTAGGACTCTTCACATGCAACATTTCAACCTTAAGCCCCAATGCTAAATGGTATAAACTACGAGTTATTTGAAACATGAGCACTGTCAGATTACGTGGTTTTAGGCGTCATTTTATGTTTCTATACCTAGACAATATGGCGGCCCAGGCTTCATTCGCTGTAATGCAAGTAAGATAGCTATGCTCCGTCTATTTCTACTATGTGGTCGCTGATCTCAATTTAGGAACAGAATGACCAGGGTATATCATTAAAAAAATATTTGTTAGGAGTCAGGATCGGGATTTGAACATACTGTCATGCTACAAAACATTGATCCGAAGGCAGCAATTGTGACTTATCATATTTTTTAAAGTAATCTTTTTTATATTTGAGATTTTATGAATTTTAAAAGTAATACGTATACTTAACTCGCAACGCAGTAAAGTTCTATGGAAACCTTTGATAAATTTTACAAAATTGAAATCGTGTGGTTAACTCAATTCAGTATTTTTTTGAGATTACAATAGATCATGGTTGAGTTCTTTAGTATAAGGAAACTCTCCATCCGCACGTCTGTCCATCAATAATTAGTATAAAAAGATGGGAGACTGGAATACACTTTTAACTATGCAAAATAGTTCTATGTAATGAATACACTGTTCACTATGTAAAATTTGACGTTTATAATATATGATCTATTTTATGAACGTCCCATGGAGAACGAAGGTAGCGCTTCTCGTAATATGGCCAAAAACCTTATGCCGTAGGGCCTTAAAGTTAGCTGATCGTTTATTTAAAAAACAACGGATTATCATCACGGTATTCGATAGGTTCTAAAGACCACAGTAACGAATAGGTTCTGTCCAGTAACGAATATAGGTAATGAGCAACATGTTGACGCTTGAGTTTGACGTCACAGCAGAGGAGGGGAGGAAATCATCGATGACGTGGAAGTAAACAGAGCCATAAAGTAACTCTGCTCTTTCTATGATTTTGTAACTTAATACTTTTAAACTAAACAATAGAGACAAGTTATCAAGCAAACGTGGTACGGTTATTATGGAACTTCCTATCATAAAGGTCATCTTATGTTTACGTTTACTTAAGACAAATACGCATCAAGAAGGCGACCCAATTACAGTCATTGAAAACAGTCTCAAACGCTCATGTACAAGTATTGTTTTCTCAATAATCGCTTGGTATTATGGGGAATATTGACATCTTTCGTGCTTGTGGTGGCCACTTCAGTGTTAGCCACAGAAGTCTTTATACATTGTTTTATATCATGAAAGAATATATTAGGTGCGTTAGACTGGACTTCGCCATTCATTTCTTTCTATCTTACATTTTCTAACGTGGAGTGTTGTTACATAACTCTTGAGGAATTATAACAAACCAGAAATTAATCTCGGAAGGATCAGGTGTGCTTGTGTTTTTGTTGTAATCTAAACCTGTGGTGCGATTTCAAGAAAGTGATTATTGATAGAAGAAAAGATGATAATAATCCATCGGACAAACATTCAGAATCAAGATAAATAATCATTTTTCTGACTTACTTTAAGTTATTTACACTATATATAAATACGATTTTAAGTGTACAAATTGTGAATAAAGTGAGGTTATATTCTAAATTGTGAGTAGGCATTTATAGTTCATCATTAGTAGCATGATTTCTTTTGTAGGTTATACAAAGTGCTTTCGTAAAATAAAATACGCATTTAATTATTTTATTTTATTTTTCGATGACTGTTATGAACCCTCACCTTAAATTGCTACAGTTGTAGCGAATATACCCCGAATAGGTATATTCGGCGTATACGCTGTAGTGGTGTTACATGACAACCTTTAAAATTTACAGGAAATTTAAATTAGCTAGACCACATAATATAAATGTGTAAACATAACATAAATTGTGGGCGTTTGGTAAGTCGCGGGACGAAAGGATAGGACTAAAATTGAAGAAATTAAATGAAAAAAATATATTTATTCCAAAAGGATATTCACAAGTTTCATTATAACATTTTGTATGTATTCTTGCAAGGTTTTTATTCCAGAAATTCGGAAAGAATACCCGAATTTAATGTATTGATTTAAATTTCTCATATTGTGATCAGGTGATTTCAGCCTCTTCAAGCTAATAGTTTTTTAACTAACAAATAAACGATAACAACTTTCCATAGGAAAGGATGTGATGAACATGGAGAATCACAACAGTATACAGAGAAACTTAAATGCATAAAGAAGCCACATTCAAAGTTTTTATATATTTTTTGGTTCAAAGTAAGAAGTTAAAAGTTTGAGGCAAAAAAGTTAACGGATAGGCCTGACCTTGAACTAACCAATAAATCTGTCTGGTATTACTATAATTGCATTCAGTGTGGGGTTTGACGTTGCTTGCTCATCTTCCCCTGAACACGAGTGAGTGATGACCATCGTGATGACTCATCCAAGAGTGGGGAGAGGGTAGGGGGGTAGGATGGGTGACGATGGCTTTAAAAAAAAAAACAAAATTGGTGTTACACATCCTTTGAAAGAGCGGATAGTACCACTCAATAAAAGAGTGAGCTTCATTTATTGAAGAATGGGAAATCATTTATTAGAAGAAATGCGATGTCACATTATCTTTACGAAAGAGAGAAAACCATAACCTACAACATACAACGACCAGTAGTGAACCAGTTATATAGGTTGTCATTTGTATGTGGCTTTACCTTGATTCCATGTCATATGATTTAATTAAAAATTATAAACGTTTTTATGTAAAACTGTGCTATATCTAAATCTACTGCATCAAGCGAGAGACTAATACAGTGTCATTTAAAACTGACTAATGCCAGTTCTAAAACTTATACTATTAAAACTTTTCACTAACACTATCCAACAAATAAAATTGCACTCCAACAAAGACAAAACAGGAACTTTTCTTTCCTTTAAGTGAAACAGAGCTCTTATTTCAGAGTTGCAAAGTACATACAAGATGGCTGACAAATGTTTTTGCTTCACTTCCACAGATCAAAGACACTTGTACAGAGTGTGCAACCATAGCTATCTCCAGTCTTTAGATCGATACATGTAGACTTAAAAGCCTTTTATTGAAGAAGTGAACATTTTTCTCCTTTTATAAAGATTGGGGATTTTTTCATCTTTCAGGCATGAAAATTTACTGTTGTGGGGTGTACAAGTATTTAATTTAGTAATTTTTTCACTCTTTCTATACAGTGCTTTTTAAAGATTACCTTTGAAAGCTATCTATATTAAAAGCCCACATTATCCAGAACTAGTTGGGTGTTTGATATAATTTGGATTACTAAGTTTTCAAAAATCCCTGGAGCAAATACCTTTGATTGTTTAAAACCATCAAAGGTTTAAATCTTGACTGGAGAGAAATTTCAGGACAAGATTTATGATCAATCTATATCAACTAATATATGATTTTTGTGTATTTAAACACAATTATAGTGGATTCGCACTGTTACCGATCCACAGAGAATGATGTAATTCAAAATGGTATCAGCGAAATTTAGTATGTAATTATTTGGATACATTATTTAATGGTTCACAATTTTCAATCAAAAAGCACGAACAGGAAGAATTCGTTGGCATAAAAATAGTGCTTCAGAGGACGAAGATGATAAATAAATTATAATTAGACTCTTGGAATTCTTTTTTACGCTAGGTTCATTTTGATCAAGACTGTTTCTTTGTTCTGAACTGAGTTGTTAGATTAAGGCTACGTTGGTAGAGTTCGGCGTGAGTTCCAATACACAAGGGTCTTGCAAGTCTCTAAGGTCAAACTCGATGGAAGAGCCTTAGATGTTAAAATTTAGTATTTCTTCATAAGGTAGGTAATTTTCATAGACATTTCAAAGAACACCTGATAATGCCAGAAAACCTGCTTATTAGTGTTTTTCAGCAGAATTCCCAAAAGAAGAGATAAACGAAAACTTTAAAGCCTCTGGCCAGCGCGTGTTCTCTCGTATTTGTAAAGCTGCTTCTACTATCTCAATGTGGATAGAATCGTGAAAGTTACAGGCGTTCAATAATGAGATTTTGTATTTTGTATTTTTTGTATTTTATGTCTTTCTACGCCAGTGGCATTTTTTTACGTTTTGATCGGGAACGGTCCAAACCCGGGTCTTGTTACTACCTAACGACGATCTTTTGTTAGATAGCCCAATGATCATTAATTCATAGCCCAATGACAAATGACAACTGGACCTAGTTTCGATCCTGTCAGGAATCGAACCGGTGACCCTCAGGTTGTGAGGTGAGCGCTTTATCCACTCGGCTGTGCAGTCAATTTACTAATAATTTAATTACCATTCGTATTTAATTTGCTTGACTAACTAAAAACATAAATGAATTTACTAAATGACTTAAACAATCAAGTTGGGGTCTACTGCATCGATAAGATTAGGTTTTTTTTAATAGTCATTAAAATTAGTCTAGGAAAGAAACCACGAACAACAGTGAACATAGGAAATCAACCATCAGTAATGTGATTCAGGTTGATGCGACATGATCAAATTAAACTAAAAAAAAGTGAAACATGGGTAAAAATAAAACTAATAGAGTGGTTATGAGTGATTTTATAGAAAATAATTATAATAGCGTACAAAACATTTTAGTGCGTACAGAATTTTAGTGCATTATTTGATATATATATATATATATATATATATATATATATATATATATATATACTTAAAAAATGTATGGTGTAAGTTAGACTTTGAGTATTAGATTTTTTGTTCAAACCAAGATAATTTCTGATTTGACAGGTCGTTTTTGAAAATGGAAAAGGTCTAATTACAAGTTAGAAAAAAATAAATTAAATATACTATAAGCTAGCAGTCGGTTAGCAGTTGCATCCGTATTTGCCGTAGCCGTCACAGCCGCAGCCGTCGTGGCCGTAGACGCCGCCGGGTACCCGGGTCTCGAGGGCGTAGCTGCGACCCAGGCCGTAGCCGCCGTAGCCAAGAGGGTAGTAGGGGAAGTTCTCCCCCACACCGTAGCCGCCGTAGGCCGGAGGGCGGGAGCCGCCCACGTTGCCGTAGAAATCAGTGAAGGGGTAGGACCCGCCGAACAGGTAGCCGGTGTAGGAGTAGTCCTTGATCACTTGACCCTCGCATACTGAGAAGTAGGCGGACAGCAAAACTGAAAAAAACATAAAGCATGTGTAAACTTGAAAATTTCTTGAAGGTTTCATAACACTCTTCATAAGATTGAATATAAACATTTTTGAATGGTATGTTTTTAAGATATACTGTGTATACCTAAAATATTAATCATAGCAAAACATATTTTTTCACCACACTACGACGAAATCACCTGCTTTACATACGTCATATGGAAGCCAAAAACAGCTCATTTCTGTCAGAGGGCTGAAAGCATACGGGCAGAGGGTCGAAAGTCAGCTGATCGTTATTTTCTTGAAACAACTTGTTAACACCTTACTGTACGGCATTCAATAGGTTCTAACGACGGGATGATGGCCGATCATATGATTTTCATTGTTGGCGTTGCTTAGCAACCATGAAAAGGAGTTATATCGCAAGTTGAAGTTTTTTCAAGTGTGTCAAATAAAAATACCAGAGTTTAAATGTTATATAGTGTTTATTTCATTGTGTAGTGTGGTGAAAAATAGTGTTCGCACCTCGGCCGAAAAAGTTCTCGACTTCGTCTCGAATTTGAAACATGATCCGAGTTCGAAAAACCTCAATTTCGGCTCTAGTTTATTATTATAAGTATTGTCTGCAACATTTAACATTATGTATAGTGCTGTGGGATGACTCTTTGCCACACTCAACCTACGTGAAAAGACTTTTGTATTAGTTTTAACTGCTTTGATGTAATTGGGGTTTGTAACCTGTTTTAAAGCAAAAAAATAAAATAAAATAAAATAAAATAAAATATATAGTAATGTATATAAGGAAATATAAATATTAGTAATGTTAAAATAAAAATATTGAAATATTTTCAATCACCCGAACATACTTTTCTAATAATAGAACACTTAATGAATATATTTTAAACTAAATTTATTAATGTATTTTTAGTAATTTTACTTTTCTCAACTAGATATATTTAGTCGTTTTAACCTAAAAATAAGTCATGAAACCGGTCAGTTAATTACATCCCCATACACCTCGTATGATTCGAATTTGACACGAATAGCAAAACAATCTGTATGTGTTTAATAACTTTTTGAATGGGAGCCTACTACTTACAGGAAAGTTACTTTTTGTATAGAATTCGCAATGTTGTTATTACTTGATCTTAATGTTCAGTTGACGCAAACAAGGATTAATTATGATCAAAGCTTCACTATTTAGAATCTGAAACCGTGTTAACTAGATTTTGTTGAGGAGATTCGGTTTCCTGAATAGGTAACTCTTGATCACACATAATCTCATTTAATCACGTTAAGACTATTAAATACTCTCGTTCCTTGATTACGATTTGATTGTTGTGCGCTGATAAAGGAAGCACATTCCAAGGTTATTGTAGGCCTGGTTCCAATGCTATTAAATATTAGTGGTCATAATTATTATTAGGTAAGAAATAATACCAAACCAACTCCTATGGTAGGTAGAGTAAATGTTGTTTAGTTTTAACAATTTAATTATTTTACAATTACTTTTTAAGGCACTTTATACATTTTCTATTCTATACCCAGTGTGGCCTGTTTTTCATTGTCTAATGGTTAGGTTTTACCCATGAGTATAAATAATTAATCACTCTGTTGGTAATTCACTATAACTAAGAGCACTTTATAGTGATTGAGCTCTGGGTCAATCAAAACCTGGAACACAATTGATAATGCGATGGAAAGTCTGCTTCAGATTGAAAGTCAATGGTTTAACATAACGTCATATAGTATTTTATGTCCAAGAAAAAAGGAAGGTGTTGCTCATTCTTATGTTCTTTATTAGTACCCAGAGTAGCAAAACAAACTATCTAAAATGGCACTAGACTGGTCTATGCCGTAAATATTCATTTGAGATTTAAACTGGTAAGTGCTGGATTTACAGACGTTGAGGCCCCAGCCCATAAGATTTCTGTGTACCCCCTCCTCCTCCGAGGGCTCTGACATTGGGCTCGGAACAAGTGTTAACCTTTTTACTAAAGCAAAAACCGCCGTCACTTTAAAAAGGTATTCTCATATCTGGCCTAGTACTGATTTTATACCTTGTGCGACCCCCGCCTCAGCCCGCAGCCCTAGGGAGAGGGCCATTGTATACCCCCTCCACCGTGGGAATTTTCGACACATATATATTTTTTGTTGCTACTGACATGTACTTTAAGGTTTTGCTTGTTTGCCACTTTTAAATTACAGCAAAACCAAGAAAAACAAAAAATATCATCGATATTAGTAGTTGTCATTACTAGGAGCGCGCCTCGCCTGTAAATTACGATCTCGTACCAAGGAGACACTTTTGCTCCGTGTGATGAACAACTATTTTCATCATTATGTATAAATAACAATTTAATCGTTAAAAAATTAGACTACATAATTTTGAGGTTATCCAAAATAGTCATCTTCATTTACACATCTGTTAGTTGTTTACAAACACAAGTTAAGAAATCGTTCAACTTTTCAAACGTAACATAAACAAATTTTGACATTAGAGTACAGCAAAATTTACCATATATGTTTTTTCAGTACTATTCGAAGTGATCCAAAAACGATCATTTTGCGTACGATTTAGAGAACTAAAAACGGCTGTTTTCGGGACAGTACGATGAAAAAAGTTTTAAAAAATAGTTAAATTGAAAATAACTTAAATTGTAACATTATGTGATCCATCGTGATACTATCAATGGAACAATTAATGCAAATTTGTTGGAAAAGATTAATCATATTAAAATGAGGAGAGCTTAATTATAGAGCGATAAATAAGTTTCAATAAGTAAGGATTTTTATTTTTGCACAACTGTGACAAACTTACTCATATCCTAAGTTTATCTTAGCTAATAAATTAAAAGTTTCATGCTATGTTTTCCTTTTAGAGATATTGTACGGCTGTACGATTTTACAAAAGAAACGTTTTTGAACTGTCTAATTTTTCTGGCTGTTAAATATAGATACAGATCTTCATAATAAAGGTTTGTAGACTGTTGTTAATTTAATGTTTAACCTAGCGAAAGCTATGTGCAATTGATATTTATCTTAACATTAACACCCTGGCCTCGGTTATGGGGTTGACCGAGGAAAAAGCCGATACCTTCAGAAAAGTTTAATTTAAATATTTTTTCAAGTTTAGTTACATATTTGTTAGCGCTGGATTTTATTTATTTGGCATTTCCCTCTCAGAATAACATATTAAGTTGGCAATATAGTATAGTTTAGTAGTATGAAAAAATGTGTTCGTCACTCATGCAAGGTGTCGGTATATTTCCCCGGTGACCCGGGCAATACCGACAATGAATGCCGACATAGGTGAGAAGTGGTAAAATATTCAGAAACCTGTAGTTTATTGTTACATAAAGTAGAGTATAAGATATTATATACATAAAAAGTATATGTATTAGTAAAAGACACCTTCCATTACTAATTTAAGAAGGTCATAAAGAGTGATTCCAGGCATTCCCACTTCAGCCGCAACACAGTTTACCGATCTCCGTTATAGACTACCTCTAATTGCCCTTTTTTAGGGTTCTTCATCCCTTTAACCCCTTTCCAGGTCTCACATCAGCAAGATAATAAAAAATGTTTTGACTCTACAAACACCATAGTGATATATCATCGAATAAGCAATTTAGACACCAGTCGGTTTTGCCCCTTTTGGTGTGTCGACATTACCCCAGGTCGAAAGACAAGATGGCAGATTTGTAACTTTAGGCGTCTTTTCACTATCAATCCTAAAAGAACTATACCAAAATGCTCGCTATGAAATACACTTTCTAGCTGACCAAGTCTTATTTCAGTAGGTCTAATGGTATAAAACGTATCTATATACTTAATACAATAAGGGTTTTCTCTGTTACATCCCTTTTTCAGCCGTCTTACTAATATTTTTACGACTGAGGTGTCATTTTAAAGATTGTAATTTAGCGCACCAGCGACTCATAATCAAAATGAGCATTTCTCTTAAGCTTCAACCCCCAATCCTTTGATTTATTTCTAGAGGGCGCTTTCAACGCCTCAGTGCTGAACAACTTGCGTTATAACGGTTTTGACATATGATTGTAATTTAACAGCTGATTACCTTCACATGGATTTTTAACCTAAGTCAGATTTTATATATTTTATGAATATTAATTCTTAAATAAACAAAATATTTGGTAATTTTAGCCTATTTTAGGTATGAAAATCATTCTTTATGGTACAAAAAAAAATAATATTAAAATGCGCAATTTGCTCATGGGCCCCCTAGTATTAGTTATTTAAGGAGTCCGATTTTAGATCAAAAAGTGAAAAATTACTTTTGAAACCGTCACAAATTAACTACTTCGTCTGCTGACAAAAACTCTTTTGACTGAAAGTTCTGGTGTCTCCCGCAAGGTACCAAAACTATCCAATAGCGTTTTACTCTAATACTGCGACTGCAACTTAGGGTGTCAGAATTGCCCTTGGTGTCGGTATTTTCCCGGTCTAGCCTACTTCTACAGATGGGTTACACCTAACCTTATAATTGGGGAACTCGGTGGAAACCTGTAATATCAGGACAGGAACTACTGACTAATAATCATTACTAAATTACAATAGTTATTTGTGTGTTGAGTGAGTAAAGTACAACATTGTCTCAAGAGTAAAAATGTTAGCGGCTGAGCTTGCGAGTGCTCTTGAAATACACACGAAATTTTTCCCCCATCTGCAATAATAAATACCCAATCTTTAAATATCTATCTCATTAACTTAGAACAAACAATATTTATTTTGTTTCGATCTGCATTTAGCATGTTTCGATTCACTGCAACCATTCATGCACCAGCGATCAGCTGATTGTTACAACGTTCGTACGTGGCTCCCGCCGGGAGACAAAGTAATCACTTTACTCCCGCTGGGAGGCAAATTGTAATTTTACTCCCGCATTACAAGGAGTGTAAGGCGTCTAAATTTAACAGATGGAGGAAAAAAATTTGCCTGGAACATATCTTAGCTATTTTAAAGAGAATTAAAATAAACATCAACTATAATCGAACCACTCAGACAACCATTGTTTTGAAATGGTCTGAAATGTCAGGAGAGGAACTACTGACTTATATAATCCCACGAATATGATAAATGTGAAAGTTTGTGACCTTGTTTGTTTGTCATTATCTATGTAAATAGTTTGTCATATAATAAATAAGTCAGCTATAAACGTATCCATCCAAGCAAAAAAGGTAACAAAAAAAGGTAAAAAAGGTACAAAAAAAGTGCGGAAGCAATACCAGCTGTTTGAAATTTTGAACGTGTGTAAAGCCATGGGTAACATCTATTTATTTATTTATTTACAATCGTTCATCAATGAGTTGGCACCTGACTAGTCCAATTATTTTATCTATACACTTAAACTTAAAGCTAAAACACATACAAATAAATTTCACTGTTATACTCACTCAGCAAAATATTCATCTGAAGAGTGGTATGCCTTCTCCAATAACCATGTCTTTAGTATTGTCTTGAATTTTGTTAGAGAGTCAGTGTCTTTTACAGAGGAAGGTAATCTGGTGAAATCTTTGGGGCCATACATTGTGGTGACAAATGACACAGTTTAAGCCTATTTTTTCATGGTTTTATTAAATGTTTATACCTGGTGTCATGAGTATGGTTATGCTGGCACCCCATGAATCTATCAAAGTCACTTTTTACCATGACAGCGAGTTGATAAATGTATGAGCTATAAAGAGTTAAAATATTAAATTGGACATAAAACTCTTTACAGTGAGCAACTTTAGAGACTTTGTCAATCACCCTGATGACTCTTTTTTGCAGAAGAAAATTTTTTTTTGCATATGGTTGGATGATCCCCAAACAATTAAACCATAATTCATGATTGAAGAAAAATAAACATGATACCAGCTGTTTGAAATTTAGAACGTGGTAAAAGCCATGGGTAACATCTACTTTTTATTTATTTATTTACAATCGTCACATTACATCAGTGAGCTGGCAGGTGATTTGTCCAATTCTTTTATCTATACACCTAAACTTAAAGCTAAAACACATACAACCAGAAACACTGATAGTGTTTCAAATTTGGCAGTATCTCTAATTACACAAAGCACAAATACAGCTGATAGATGATTAGCCATCTTTTAGAAACATGTTCGATTTGTGATTGCCAATTAAGATTTGAATCAATATTTATTCCAAGGTAGTCTACTGGTGTCCGGCTAACGACAAACAACCAAAACAAAAAATCTAAAGAATGCGGTCAAAACAACAAATATCCTGGGTCTACTACTTGGGGAGGGTCAGTAGGCAATCCAAACAAGACTGTGGTGGCTAAAACCACAAATATTCCGTCAACCGATAGAAGTACACATTTTGATGACTTCAACGATTCTTAAAGTAGCATAATTATAGCTCATATAGGTAGATTGTCTTGAAGTTTCACATTAACTGAAGCGAAACAAAAATCTTATTGTTATCACATATAGAGATATCATCACTCTATGATTTGTGTTATTTCAACAAATATGTATTCATGTAATATGAAAAAAATCATAAACAAACATTTTAAATTTTATCAGGGAAACATATCAGAGAACTGAAGCGCGACAACACCAAGCGGATCATGATTAATTGTTTATTAATTATTACAAAAAAAGTCTTTAAATATAGTTTGGATATATATTTTTATTGACAATATACCCAGTGGTATTGTATGTAAATATGACTCGTCAACTATTTTGATTGAACAAAATGCCATTAAATATCTTATGTCATACGCCTTATATTAGTCATTTTTAACCAAACAACATATGATGATAGGTTAACTACACCTGATTTTAAACACGCCAAAGTGATAATAAAGTTTTACTATCACTTTGCTAGTCCAAAGCACAGACCAAGAAAAAAACTTTTTATATGGTCTGTGGTCCAAAGCCTGGATAAAAGGTGATGGAAATCAGATTTCTCTTTCGCTTCACTTAATGTGGAACTCCAAGACAAGCTTTCACTTCAGTTAATATGGAATTTCAGTTTATGGTATACTTTTCCGCGAGAGAGTTATTGGACCCTACCTTAATGTAAGAGATTTCCTTTACTTAGGTCTACAGAGAGACATTCCAGCTCGCTGTAACAGCGCTACTTTAAGAATTGCTTAAGTCATCAAAATTTGTGTTTCTTTCAGTTAACGGAATCTTTGTGGTTTTAGCCGCCACATTTTTGTTTGGATTAGCTACTGTCCCTCCCCAGATTGCAGACCTTGCAGATATTTGTTGTTTTGACCACATTCTTTAGATTTGTGGTTTTGGTCATTTGTCGTTTTAGCCGGCATTCAGTCTACTGAATTTTTAGAGAAAATGGTAGTCGAGTTACATTTGATTGAAATATCTTTATATAAATTTGAGGGAGAAAATTGTATTAACTGTGTCTTTGACACATTCCTGGACAGCCCATAAACAGCAAACCAATCCTCAAGCAATTGCAGGTCTTTAGTTATGGAGTTGCAGACCTCTAGTCATTATTAAATTATAAAATAAATTTGCCTGAAACATTACTTAGCTATTTTAAGGCGTTTTAAAGTAAAAATCAACCATAATCAAACCACATAGTCAGCCGCATTGTTTTGAAGTGGTCATTAGAAACAAATTTATCAAATAAAAACAATATTATGTAGACAAAGAACATATTAATGATGACATGAAACCAGGTGACTGGTAGTTCAGTTTTCCTTATTTTAATTAATAGTAATATTCATACAAGAACAATCAAAGTTTTAACTACCCGCAAAATTAAATAGGCAATAGGCAATTAAACAGCAATAGGCGAAATGTCTAGACCTTGAATCAGCATTTAAGTAAGTAAACATAATTTCTGACAAGTAATCTTTGTAATTTTATGGTATGTTAAGTTATAAGAACAACATATTTAATTGTGAAAAGGATTGGGAGTAACTAACAGTAAACGGTGTAACTCTTCTACGGAAATTGCACTTACTGGGGTTTCCTTATGATTTAAACTTAAAACAATGATATACAAAATATAACGTAAAACTTACAGCAGTAGGCTTAAATAAGGTAACTTACTCCAACGTTACTTATGAAGCATGGTAAGAAATACTAGCATTATTCATCCAATTCCACCATTTAACCATAGAATTATTCACTTCAAATTAATTTTTAAAACCACACCAATTAAATTTTATTACCACATTATGAGAAACATGTCAATACACACTAATCTTGATGATTATCTACACCACACTGATGTTTTTCGGCGACAAATAATCCAGACTCACCCGTAAGAGCGACTGTAAACTTCATCCTTGCCGTTGGTCCAACCTACTCAATAAAACATGCGCTATCTTATGTTTACAATATTGTCATTGCATTGTTTTACGTTATCGATAAAAGCATAGACCTCTAGTGAAAGTGAGAATCTAGGCAAGGTTGCTAGTTAATAATGAATTACTATTTTGTTTTATGAAAATTTATTGTGTAAGAACAATAGTGTAAACAACGAATATAGCCACGAAATTGTATAAAACCAAACAAATTTGGCTGACTGATTGATCACAGTTCCTAAAAAAAACATATTAGGCTTTGGGTCATAAAACTTAACACAAGTATTTTTATGGGCTCTACAGAAGGAGAAATTTTGAACGTATTTTTCCAAAAGGCTAAAATAGAGTACATTATTAAATTCGAAATTGCAACAATTATGATCATTTTTAGTAATTGCGTATGGAATATTTTCGAGAGACAAAAGATAAAAAATTCAATTAACCAAAATAATTATGTAAATATGCAGAAATGTAACGGTAATTAATTGTTGCCTATCTTTTCCTATTTACTTATGCAGGGTGAGTTTTAAACATAAATATACATTAAACCCCCCCCCCCTCAACTTTGTTCACATTATTTATCCCAGATACCACAAACATTATTTGATAGTAAGCACTTCATTTTGAGTGGGTGGCCATTTTCGGCCGCCGTCTTGAATCCGGCATATTGGAACGATTTTTTTTTTCAAATGTAAAGATATTCTTGTAATCCATCATTTAAACCAGATTTTAAACCAACTACCACATAGTACAAATAGACGGAGCACACGAGGCGCGACTTGAAGCCCAAATTTGCTTCTAGTCCCAATGCATGGAAAAACAAAGTACCTAAAAAATATAAATGTGGTAGAGGTAGTGAGGTACAAGAAGAAGCTTGGGTGTTTACAACCAAACCCTGATGAATTTGGATTTTTCAAGGAGGGGAAATAAATATTAACATATATGATCAATTGATTTAACTACAAATTTCTTGTGTCAGTCATGTGTTACATGCTAAACCAAAAACATGTCACCTGTTTATTGATTGTTATTCAAAGAGCAAAACATTGTTTCTAATATCAACCCACATTTTGTTTTGGTTTAGTATTTTTTGTGTACCAGACTAGTAGCGTAGTCATATGGCTTGGTTTACTTCCACGTCATTGATGACTTCCTCCCCTCCTCTGCTGAAACTTCAAACTCAAGCTTCTTCTTGTACCTCACTACCACTATAAAATTAAAGGTCTGAATCTGAGAATTACTATAGTGCCAAATATAAATGGTTTACAGGTAGTTTACACATCGTAAACACTGATAACCTAGAAGCTTGTCCTGACATTTTTTGTGAGAAGCTGCCGCCACGTAATGCCCGTACAACTACTGCCCTATTGTCACTTGCCTCGGAAATTACAAATGCTTTTGAAAATGAAAACTCCGTGGTCTTAACTATGTGTGATTTAAGTAAGGCCTTAGATTGCGTGCCTCATAAAATCCTTCTCGATAAGTTGAAAATCTATGGCATCGAAGGTGTTGCTCACCAAACCTTTACTAATTACTTAAGCAACAGGAAGCAGGCGGTGTCAGTTGCAGGTGCAGTGTCAAGTCGCAGAGATGTGCTGCATGGTGTCCCACAGGGCTCGGTGCTCGGGCTTTTTCTTATCCTAATCAGTGACCTAAACTTAAATGGCCAAACCTTGCTCTTTGCTGACGACACTACCCTGGTGGCTCAAGGGGGAACCATAAACAATATCATTGAAGTGTCCGACAACCTGCTACTAGCTGCAAAAACTGGTTCACAGCAAACAAACTTGGTATAAATGAGAATAAGACTCAGCGTATCTTGTGTACTCTCAAGCGTGATGTCACTGAGGATAATGCCGAAGCAGTCAAACTTCTAGGTTTTTGGTTGGATCCCAAGTTGAACTGGAACCACCATATTTCACAAATCTGCACCAAGCTCTCTCGAGTAATCTTTTTGCTCAATAAACTTAGGTATGTAGTTACAGAATCCTATCTAGTCACAGTCTACCACACAATGTTTCATAGCCATTTGACATACGGTATACTTCTATGGGGTCATTCTGCAGGTTGTTTAAAAATCTTACTGCTTCAAAAGAAGGCATTGCGGATTGTTGCATCTGCCGGGCACTTGGATCATTGCCGGCCTATATTCCAACGTTTAGGCATATTAACAGTCTTCGGCCAATATATCTTCAATTCCTTAGTGTATATCAGAGCAAATATACCCTCTTACGCAAAACGTCAAGATATGCACCATTACAGCACCCGAAGAGCTGGGGATATCAACATACCACGGTGCAGGTTGTCAAAAACTTTTAACAGTTTCCCTGTGGCTGCTATGAAATTTTTCAATAGCCTACCAGAAGATGTGAAAAAATTGGTTATAAAAATGTTCAAAAATACTATTCAGCGGAGACTGGTGGACAGGCCTATTTACTCACTTGGTGAACTGGATGTGAAGCCACTGTTCTAATTGCCGCCACAAAGATTATATGACGCAATCTATCTGGGAAATCCAGTCATTGATGAAGACATCAAGTATCAAGTATCAAGTAATGCACCTGTAACGTTCCTATGATGTGTAAACTGCTTCTAAACCACTACAGTACCATATAGTAATTGTGAGATTCAGACCTTTAATGTGATACTACATTTGTATTTTTGTAGTCGACTATATTTTTGTAAACAGCAGTTTAGGATTGACTTTGTTTTTATGCGGTCTCCGCACGGATAAACGTTCCCACAATAACTATGTTACTGACCAAACTACGGCAGCTATTTTTTTTCAAAAAATATGATTTAAAAATTCAACTTTTTAGCAACAATTTACACTGTTTTTAATTTTACTTGGCCAAAAAATAAAAATAAGTAGCACCCGACTACTTTTTTCATATAAAGTTTTAAAATTGAATTAAAACTTGTGACTTGTTGTCATTTTTTAAATAGAAAACAAATTATTTTGAAAATTCGATTGATACTATTACTGTTCAAAACTAGGACTCTTTACATGCAACATTTCAACCTTAAGCCCCAATGCTAAATGGTACAAACTACGAGTTATTTGAAACATGAGCACTGTCAGATTACGCGGTTTTAGGCGCCGCGCCGTTTTATGTTTCTATACCTAGACAATATGGCGTCCCAGACTTTATTTGCTGTAATGCAAGTAAGATAGCTATGCTCCGTCTATTTGTACTATGTGGTCACTGGTTTTAATGCCACAATCTGTTTTTAAAACATTGACTCTTTCTTAAGATACTAGGATAATCAAAAAAATTAATTGAAACTCATTTAAACATTATGGTTTGTTAAAATAAGGACATTATTTCCAAATAAAGCTAGATAATGATAAGTCAGAAACCACCACCACCAGTAGTCATTGGTAAGCCATTTTTACATGATTTAGATGGATTTAACATTTTTGGGTGCCATGAAGGATCCGCCATTTTGAAGTGAGCTGAGATATTTTAAATATAACGGTGGTGTTGAGACCCTTAATTTAAAACATATTTTTAGCTCAATTTAATGCCTTAATCCGTTTAGATTTTTATTTTTTGCTCTTGAGGTATCGCCATGTTTTGATTATTGATAAAAAATTGAAATATATAAAAAACTATTCGAAACTACAAAAAAATGCGGGGAAAATCAACATATATATATATATATCAATCATCAGTGATAATCCCTTTATTGTCGTAAAACGTATAAAGGGCAACGTAAAACGTAAAACAGGCATTGGCATGAGCCAAGACACAGAAATAAAACCTTAGAACTAAAATATTTACTTTTAAATTATATTCTTCTTAAAAAGTCGTGGACACTGTAGTGGACACGCTTCCCTTAGCAAATATACGCGTTTAGTGCACCCTTAAACTTTTCATATGACATCTCAATCTTAAGGCAGTCAGGCAGTCCATTAAAAATGGTCTTTGATGGAAGAATAATATACATATTTTTTGAAAAATGTTGTTTTGTGCTTTTGAAGAGACAGGTTTGACCGTTGACGGAAAGTGTAGTTAGTTGGTGGTAATCTAGATTCAAAAAGTTGCGGTTTTTCCTGAGGAATGTCAGAGTTTCTAATATATAAATTGCTGGAAAGGTTAGTAGTTTGTGATGGCGAAACATCTCTTTGCACGATTCTTGTTGCCTTAGACCGAAAATTATTCTGATAACCTTCTTCTAGAGAGTGAAGATGTATTTTAAACTTGATTTTTCTGACCCACATATAGGTACAGCGTAAACCAGATAAGGATGAAAGCATCCATAGTAAGCTGTGAGCAGTACCTCAGGATTACAATATAATGATAGTCTCCGTACTCCATAGATGACTGAGCTGAGTTTACCCGATAACGTACTTATATGTGCAGAGCATTTTAGATTAGAATCAATATCAAGACCAAGGAAGCAAACTGAATCCGTGCATGCAACAGCAATTTCAGAAAACAGCAAATTTGAAACTCCGGTATTTTCCTTACTTCGAATTTGAAAATTAACCATCCCTGTCTTGGAATTGTTAACATAAAGTCCATTTTCAGATAACCATTGGATAAGTGAATTTGATTGGATGAAAGCAGCTATTTCCAAGTCTCATTTTTCTCTGCTATAACAATAATAAGAGATGTATCGTCCGCAAATATGCATAGTTCACCATTGTCTATACTAATATCAATGTGTTATGAAGAGAAGAAAAAGGATCGGCCCCAATACAGACACTTGGGGTAACCCCATTGTCACTGCCAATTTATCTACTTCTTCCGAAGACATCTACTGTCATCATTGTACGGTATACTTTGCATTCGGTTCTAAAGGTATGAAACAAACCAGTCAAAAGTCACTCCTATTTTACAGACAACAGACAGGTTCTCACCTCCTGAACTGCCTCCTTAGGCGGTTGATGATGAACTGTCTCCTCTAGTCGATTAGACAGTTTATCAACAAGAAGGCCATTATTTACGACATCGAATGCCTTACTAAGATCTAAAGACATTCTTAGGGCGTTCTTTCTTTCATCTAGAGCCTTGACAATCTCATTTACCAAAAATAACATAGCATTTAATGTACTTTTATTCTTTCGAAAACCAAACTGATTACGAAAGAAATATTGCTTGACTCAAGGAAATACAGAAAACGGCGAAATGTATAATATGAGGATAACAGTTGACGAACTGACTAACCACAGTTACTTACTTTCTCTCTCCAATAAGAAAGAATTTTAAATCTTTTCTCCCTAAAAAATAAAATATAGTATACAATAAAATTTAAAATGGCAAAGACTTACCACTTTTCAATGCTTATGATACAAACTACATGTGGAGGGCCTGAATAATACTTTTAAGAGATACAAACATTTTATTACAAACCTTCGACCATCTACAGCCATTACGGTCATCTCATATTTACTTATTTGTCAAATTACAATTAGGCTACTCGCGTTTTACGGACCGCCTGGAGTATTGATTAAAGTATAAGATTCCATCAGAACCTAGTTTTCAAGTTTAAAATCCTAAGGATCGTACTTAAGGAGCGTGCCTGTACAGTGATAACTGCGTGGGTCAGTGTGTCGCAGCGAGGGACCCCACACACTGACCCAATAGGAAGATCTTCTATCGGACTTCTCCCCACCAAGCCCAAACTTGATTTTGGTGATTTTTTTAATTTTTTGTGAAATTTCGGGGGTTTTGCCTAAATTTGAACTTTTGGAAGAAATCCTGTTATTTTTGAGTATTTCCTAGTATTTTACAGTTTTTACCAATATTTTCCAGTATTTTCATATTATTTCTTAATATTTCTCATTACTATCCAGTAAGGGGGATTATAGAAAACAAACATTCTGCCACATATATTCATCTGTAATAGCCAAATGAGTGATCCAATCTTCAATGTGATTGAGAAATTGTGGGGGGATTATACAGAAAACAGGCATTCTACCATACAGCAGCCAAACGAGTGATCCAGTCTTCAATGTGATTGAGAAATTGTGGGGGGATTATACAGAAAACAGGCATTCTACCATACAGCACCCAAACGAGTGATCCAGTCTTCAATGTGATTGAGAAATTGTGGGGGGATTATACAGAAAACAGGCATTCTACCATACAGCAGCCAAACGAGTGATCCAGTCTTCAATGGGATTGAGAAATTGTTTGAAAAATTAGGTTCCCTTATTTTTGCCTCAAGTACATTAAATGTCTGTTTTTTTTTTAATATTTTCTGGTCTATTTGTAAAAATATGCATAATTCAGATATAAAGTTTAGCATAGGCCCCTAGTGATATTTTACCGTTTGTTTCAGTTTTACATCCTAGGTCCTTGGTTATACCTTCTGTTCTCATGAGTCAAACTGGCTTTCAGCATTAAGCCGAGCGCAGTGCGCAATGAAAGTTCTGAGTTCAACCCCCTGAAGTTGAACTCAGGCCCGGAAGTTGAAGTTGAGTTGGTTGTTTATTTTTGTTGCATTATGTTTTAATTAAAAAAAATAAAAAAAACCAATTTTTTAAGTTCAATAATGATTTAATTTTAAACTTTATGTATTCATATAATTAAGCTGCAAAATAAGAGGGTCAGTGTAACTCATATTGTATGAGCAGCCACATCAAACAATTTTCCCATCTTGAAGGAATCAGAAAATCCACAGACGAAACGTTGCCCCTCCTCACTTTAAATTTGGTTGTAATCACGAGCTACAACATAATTGAACACTAAAAAATACAGCATGGACGTAATATACTATTACAAGTGATCAGATTAATAATTTGTAAAACTCGCACATTATTATTTAATGATAACCTCATCATTCTTTCCGAGGGCAAAGGCGTTGGTATCAGGGTATATGCTAGTTGACATGAATATTAGAAATTCCTCATACAATAATTCTCCTACATATTAATGATGAGCAAGAAATACGTTTTTAAAAAAACTGTCTCACGCACTATCTTGTAAACAAAGTTAGTTTAATATTCTTCTGTTAGCGAATTTCCCTATAGGGAAGAAGCTGTTACAGTAGGTTTTACGGTAAGACTTAAGCCCTACACGGTAAGACTTAAGCCCGAGACAGCCCGAGGCCACAATAACATACCATGTTACCGAGATATTACTAGTGATAATCACAGTACGTCCCAGTGTTAACCTTATGGGAAATAAACAAAATTCTAAATCGCGCATATTTCTCAACATATTTGAATGAAACTTGGTATTTACGGCTTCATCTAGTTGCTATCTATTGGATTATTGCAAAAATATCTAAATTTCACACTTCCATGGCAGCAAACCTCCATACTCGTTTCTCATATTATTCTTGTGGAGAAAATGGTTGTATGGTCATTTTAGGATATAAGTTCATTTAACTTGATTCGAGGCTCCGTTTAATGATTTATTTAAGCATTGGAAATTCACTGAGTATGCAGGTCCACTGCAACGGGGTATGCAATATTATTGTATACGGCGACTGCCGTAGGAATGGAAATAAATAAACATTTTCTCCTTAGAAGTGCTTGTTGAAAGACAGCCTAATCAGAACTGAATAGAAAATTAAACTTGGTAAAATAAATAATGTACCCACAAAGAAGTTACAACATCAAAGATTAATCAATAATTTCATTAGAAATAAGGCAGATATTCTTCTAATTATTTCCCTACGAATGATAGAAAAGGGAAATTTTATTTTAAGAAGTTAGGTGTTGTAACACTAAAACTTTTTTTTCAATCTCTTTCGACTAGACATATATGATTTTTCTGCAGTCACAGTTGTTTTTCTGCAGTGTGGAGCAGAGCTGCCACACTCTAACCTGTATATCTTTAAATATATGCTTGGTAATATCATGCAAACTTTTTGAAGCCGACTTCATGCTACATAAAATACTTATGTTGATATTTTGTTCTTGACTTATATTAGCATTTATAACATTTATCGTATACGTTTGTGTAAAATATATTGTCTGTTATACTGACTTTGATGATAAATAAGTGTGTAAAGTTATCTAGGCCATTGTTAACCAGTATTGTGTTATAATTAAATTTCTATGAGGCCGTTTTGTACTGCCAAAGCTCGAGCTGCCACGTCTTCGGTGCAACGTATCCTCATGATCCCCCTTTACATTGCAAATGACGCGCAAGAAATAAGTTTCTAAAGAAACTGTAAAAATATATTTAATATTCCTTTCCTAGTGTGTTTACTTCTTTCAACATCAGTGACTAATGGACACAGCGCAGTGAATAAAAATACAATATTTTGGAATCATTTGTTTTTTTGTACCGACTTTAACGGTGAAAAATTGAGATTTATATAAAATATCGTGTTTAAAAGACTTTTAAGTGAAAATACATTTAGGGGAATTTTCCTACACTGCCTTTACTGGTTGTGAGCGATCGACCTGATTTTTGCAATGGTCAAAGTAATTGCTGCGATTCTAATTTTTACAAAAAATGTCAATTCAATTTAACGATTCTTACGAGAGTTATTTTGCCTTCAGAGACACAAGCATGCACTAACCGGTATTGTACATGCAGACGCGCAAAGCGCCAGCAAAGCGACGATAGTGTACCTAGCGGGGGCTTATGAAGCTCAAGCGACAGAGACGTTGCGTTGCTCCAGCTTCGGCGGTGTGAAACTGGCTTTGGGAAACTAACAATTTGTTAAAGTTCAATACTAAGTTACTAAACGTTAATGCAGAAAATGATAGGCTTGAAATTACATAATAGTAGTTTATGCAACGATTGTATAATGAATGCCTTTAAGCCACGAGTGAGATGTAAGTTAGAACAGTCGCTTCGCTCGTGTTCTAAATATCTCACGAGTGGCTTAAAGGCATAATACAATCGTTGCATACACTATTTTATCTACGACCAACAATATACAACAAAATTTCCCCCGAAGTTAAACAAAACTCATGACTTTTAATGATGATGGAATAGGTCAACTAAAATTTGAGGTTAGGCAAATAAGCAGACTGAACCATGAATCGTTGTGGAACAATCAGCTGATGGGATAAGTAAACTCAAACATGAATCGTAATGCAACAATCATCTAATGTGCGAATTGTGTAATTGTTATTATGACACTACTTCCGTCAAATGCCGAGCTCTCATTGGTCTAGAACCAGTACTCTAAAGTGACTCCAGTACTCTAAAGTCGTCATTAAAGTACTGCTTGGTTTTTGGTGTTTTAATGTATATCATTATAATGTTATTGTAATACCATAATTGGTGCTTATTGCTATGGTCGTAGATAAAAGCAGTTATTAAATTCGAAATACCCAAATAAGTTAAATGGCCATGCAAATGTTTATATAAAATAATGTACAAAATTAAAGTATACATTTATGCTTCTGGATTCTATAAATAAAACTTTTGCTCGAGACAATATAAACATTATGATGTTATCAACAATTTTATATATATATAATTTAAATAAAAATGTAATTACAATTTTTTTTTATTTAAGATATTTTAAAACAGTATATTTCTGTCAGCATAGACAAAACGAGCAGTACTCTGACAGGGTTTTATTGCAAATGTCAATCTACGTTATGCCATTTATTATAAACATTAATTTTAGTAGAAATGTGATAAGTGCGCTTATATCGGAATAAGACTAAAACTGCCGATGAATAAAAGGTTTTATTTTCGATTTTCAGAAAACTAATTATTATTATAAAAATGTGTCAGTTCACTTTTTACGAATAAAACAAAACAAAATATACCCCCTTCGCAGCAGACCTGCGTACTCAGCGAATTTCCATAGGATTTATTTTGTATATGTGAGCATTCAACTTATTTGAAGGAAAGTATTGTTTGAATACATTAAGTAAATAATATACTAAAAACATATATTTAATCATTTAAATATAAAATCTTTAAACATGAGGAAACATGAGTAAAATTAACAAAGAATTGGTTTTCTTTAGTAATACATACACTTTTGTATTTTATATAATTCTTTGTCTTTTAATTTTTAATAACTGTAATCTTGTTATAGTATATAACTGTCAACAAACATATCTACTATATATTTGTCAAATACCACTCACCCATCATCGCACAGCCCAAACTACTTGACCTAGAACCTTGAAACATTGTATGAACGTTCCTCCCGGAGCATAGGCACCCACTAAGAACGGATTTTAAGAAATTCCCTCAGGGCTACGCCTTATGATACATAAAAATTTCAATGTTAAAGTATAGGGAAGCTCATGTAGTTGTCAAGGCAACCTTAACATTAAATCATGAATCCAAGGAAGTTTTTCTGTTTTTCCACGGGTAAAGCCGTGTTGATCAGCTAGTAATCAATAAATGAAAAACACTCAAAACAAACAAATAATTGAATCTCATGAAAAATTTCAATTCAATCATATGGTCAGTTTTGTAATTAAAACATCCCTGTTGCAACAGACCTACATCTCCAGCCAACTAATGTATCAACTAATGTATCTAATTTCAATAAAACATATCAATCCTCATCATTGTAAACTTACCATATATTATGCTACATTTTCAGGCAGTTTAGACCAAGACATCCCCCTACCAAATGCTTATACTTTCTTTTCAATTAAAAAATAAATTGCATTTTTTGATATAGTATATATTTTTTGCAAAATTTTGATCAATGAACTGTAACTATTAAAAATAAACACAATTAAAATATTCATCACCTGAAAATTTAATCATATGTTCAGAAATGTAATTTTAAATCAAGGTGACTATTCTTTTTGGAGGGAAAATTAAAAATAATATTGGACAACGTACTGTGTTTAGCACGTCCAATATTATCCAATATCTAAGCAACGGATTGACGTAGAGCAATAATTCAAGATGCTAAATTGTTTGTTTTTTTAAGCTGAATTCAATTTTGACAGTTCAATTTAAAAATAATTAGTAAAAAGGTGTTACATCTTGAAAATAAATTTTATTTCGTCAAAGAAACCTTCTTGGAGTAAACCAATCTTGCTGGTTTTCGAACTCGAAGTCATGAATGACGCTTTAAACGTTTGTTCCAAATTTCATCAAGATCGGACCTTTTTTACAAAAGTTATCGTGCCTACGGACAGGTATATATATATATGAAAATGAACAAACGGTGTTTTTGGGGTCTAGGGACCTCAAAATGAAAAAATAACATGGTCCCGGGCTTAAGTCTAACCGTGCTGCCTACGGTAATAGCTACTTCCCTATAGGGGAAATTCGCTAAAACAACGAAAAATAAATGGAAGCAGTCATCAGTATACGGACGATCATTTTCCTCTGCCTTTCAAAAAAATATTGGGAGGGTAATCGAAAAACGTTTAGGAGTGGTAAAAATACATACAACTTCCAGAGAATCCTTGATTCCTCACCATGTTATTCATATATTTTGAAGGAAATTTGTCTGTTTTTTACCTCCTAAGTGGTAGAGGCAGATTTGAATTTTAAATGGCGGTGAAACCACCCGAAAAACTGAAATGTATTAATTAATTTCACTTTGCTGCGGATGCGATGTCGCGGCGCGGCGGGAATTAGTTGGGGCAAGGAGGTTAGAGCCAATGCTGGAGGTGCCGCGACAATGCTTCAGCTGATGTAAAAGCGGCCCTTTCATTTTGCCAGGCTGGCAATATGAGGGGGAATAATAATTATTAGTAATTTTGAAATAAAATTCCGCTTTTGAACAAAAATTTTAAAACGATTCAAATCCTAGAAGAAAGATCAAAGATTCGAATCAATTCTTAAAAATATGTCGGAAGTGCTAGTAGACGACATAATCCAAAATGGTAATCACTCGACACAATTTTTACGTATTTTTTCTTAAAATGACCTACGGGAACACGATCAATCATTTTAATAAATTCGAATCTTTGAAAATCTATTTTTGTTCGATTAATCAAATGGTTTGACTCCCAATTCTGTGTTTATTGGTTTTTGGTTAGTAATGCAAAAAAACTAAATTACCTCCCCATAATTAGTCAACCTGATAAAATCATCGGGCCGCAGAAATATTATTGTGCGTTACCTCCAGTTAGACTATAACCTCCTGGTCGGGTGGCATTCCTTCGCGTCGCGATGTCGCCCGCGCCGCACCGTGCTGCTACGTTACCGCATCCGTGACCAAGTAAAAGTAGTAAATAAACACTAGTACTTCACTAATATAAATATAGCATATGTAGTGACTATAATGATTCTACTATACTCACTACCTCAGTACACTGAGTATCGCCGGTTTGAAACTGAGCTAAATACTGGCAGTAACATTTTTCTGTGCGGGACATTCTAAGATATGCGCTTATCACTTCACTTAAGAAATTTCAAAACTCTGATGAATTGCTTATGGTTGATAAAGTCAAGCACCTAAACAGTACTTATAAAGCAAACATATTATAATTTATTTTTGGTAAAAAAACAACCGACTTCAAACGCTCTAAAAAGTATGAAATAATTTTATTTTATAAGTCAAATTTCGTAATATCCAAGCTCACGTATTTCAAGTCGGCGCGGCTCAATCAATATATGAAACACTCAACTGTGAGTAGTGATTAAATATCTCAGTTTGATCTCAATTATAATAATTGCGGGATAAAATTTCAGTCGTCAACTCGAACATTTTGATTTAAAATACAAATTTTACAGTATTGTAGACCCAAGACCCACAAGTAAATTCTCTAGTCTAAATTTAAAACTCTCCTCTCTTATTTATATGAAATTAACACACAATTTTTATTTTAATGTTACATTCAAGTACCGGTAAGCCATACAACAAATACATTCTTCAAATGTTATTAAAACTTCGAGCTATTCTGCCAAGAAGATACATAACTAAGATGCAATATAGAGCCGCGCCGACTTGAAATACGTGAGCTTGGATATTACGAAATTTGACTTATAAAATAAAATTATTTCATTCTTTTTAGAGCGTTTGAAGTCGGTTGTTTTTTTACCAAAAATAAATTATTTCATACTTTTTAGTGGAAGTTTTTGTCTTCTATGTTTGATTTCGATTTATTCAATAATAGTTGTAGGATACCATTAATACTCCACTCCAGTTCATTTCGCTGATGACTCAATCACTTAATAGATTTCTAAACTGTACTACTGTATTTGCTGAACTCATTTTTTGGACAGGTTAGAACAGTCTCTTGTACAGCGAAGTCTCAGGTAAATGACAATGTATATAGTACACATTATAATTTGTTATAGTCTCCACGTCTCCAGCTATTTATTACTTATGCGCTATGCATATGGCCACATGTTTGTAAACATCTCATTTTATAAGGGATTTTAAAAGCCTATACATGTGCTTTACAGATCAGTCCTATATGGGCCAAATACATTACTGGCAAATTCTCAGCTTAATAGGTTCGTAATTTTCACATTTGACGTACTGTACATTCAAATCCATATTTACATTGTGAAACCATATATATAAATGTTCACAGCATTTCACTACTGTACTGTGAGCAAAAAAATTATTTAAACAGTTAGTTGTTCTATATAACATAGATAAGCCACCAGACATTTAAAGATTTTGAGGGTGTAAAATTGTCTGACACCGAGTATGTTCCAGTTCTTCAACATTGGCCGTTTAAGAGATATTAATGTATAGTCAATTATTTTGTTAGCTCGAAACAGCTGATCTTGATCCTGCTCAATGCAAAATATTTTCAGGTGTATTTTTTTATTTTGTGTCTTTCTACGCCAGTGGCATTTTTTAACTGTATTTTAAGAACTGGAATAGATTGCCTCTGTGCTTAGCTCAATCTATTTATTAGTTTTTGCGCGTTTCTATCCTAAAGACACAAACAGATATATCAGACAAAGTTTACTATTTAATGTATTTACGCTTTTTTTGCTTTACAAACTCACGACCACAACATTGCAATTTTGGGAGAATACTCAAAACAATTTTTAAAGCAGATAAACTAAACATTAAAAACCTTATCCCTTCAGCACAGCCTTGGAACATTTCTGAAATTCTGATACGCGGCGGTCATATTATGAATTATCTCACGTGCACAATTACAATCTTCTATTGAACCAAGGCCACACTACTGAACCCTCGAATTTGGCGACAGATTTTCTCGGACAGTTTACTGTAGAGGTTTTTATTACAAGATAACCATGTGCTTGGCACCTGGAAAATGGAAAATGAGTTAATTTAAGTACATTTGCAAAACTGTCCAGGGGCTCACTCATAAGATCGATCTAGTCTCGAATTACGATGCTTACACGTTAGCACTATAAGTTGTCCAATAAGATATATAAAAATAATGTTTCGCATGTTTCAACCTGTGAAACACGAACTCACAATGACCAATGACTTGCAAAGCCTGTTGGGGATTTTTTCAGTGGAAACTGCAAGAGCGCTCACATATGATAAGTTACAAAAATTCCTCTTTGTACGACGATGACATTATTTTTTTTGGCCATTTAAAATTAACTGGTGTGCTATAGAAGCAATCTATGATGGGCTTAAGTTATGTGGGTATGTTCTTTCACAAGATCCAAGTTTCCGATGTATTTCTGAGGTATTCCTAGGCCACACTAAAACGTTAAGATTTAGACTTGCTCTTCTTCAATCATGTTTTTTGGTTTACACTTTTTTTATTTAAGTAATAATAATCATAATGGAATTGACTGTGTTTGAATCTACATATAATTAATTCATAACCTAGAAGACAAACTGTTTTGACATTATATAAACATGAAGCAGCTGATCATTTGCTCTATAATTATAAATTTAATTTGAAGGATGTAACAGCTGTAATAAAATAAACCTGACTTATCCCTGTTCACCTTAGCTTTGTTTTGTAAACAACAAGAATTTGAAAATGTTGAATATTTGAGGTTTTTTGGACTTTTCTCCTAAATAAATATTTTAATGAAACAAAATGTTATATATGGGACCTACGGGAAACCATTCCGGTTATTTTGGTAGTAGAATCACGTTGATTGGTAAAAGTATCGCAGAGAAATCGGTGAACATCCCTAGAAAAAAATAACATCTCCCAAGACGAATTGAGAACCTCCTCCTTTTGTTGGTGGGGGAAGTCGGTTAAAAAAGGAGGTGAAGTCCTCAGTAAATCAAAGCCATACAACTATTTTATAAGAACTTATTCCATGTACTGTATCCAGAGAAGTACGAGAGACCAGGTATTATTGAAATTTGGACTTTTTTAAGTGAAACACAAATAAGACAGGAAATAAAAAAGGATTACAGGAATTTTTTAATAAATAAAAAAATCATAACAGCATTACTTAAAATCCGGCAAAGAAGAATTCAGAGTAGGGCACCCTGCCGACACCGTAGTCCAAGCCGATGTAGTTGTTGAGGTTGCCGGTGTTGCCGTAGCGCAAGCCCGTCTGCGGCTCGTAGCGCGCCTCATAGCCGGGCACGCCGGACTCCGTGTACCCATAATTGTTGAAGTTGTAGGGGTATGGGTAGATGAACTCGTCTCTTAAGGGGACTGCAAAAATGAACATAATTTTTTTCAATTTTTGTAAGTTTTATAATTTTTTTAATAGTGAGTTTATTTTTATTAGAGAAGTCAGGAAGAAATTCTGGTGTCTCTATGGAAAAGAACTTTTTTTCTAGTAGTAATGAACATATAATTTAATTGTATTAGAAATAGGTCCTTTCGATTATTGATTACAAAGCAAAATTGGCATTTCTAATGTTGTATTGAAGTATTAACAACATTAAAACTAAACATCTGATTTACATAGGATATAGAAATTACGAATAAAAAAGGTAGACTTTTGAAGAATACCAATACTACAATAAATTAAAAAAAACATTCATTATAACTATCCATAAAACTCTATTATAGGAAATCTAATTTGGTGTGTCTTACAATTTTAAATATTCGGACCTATAGGGACATGGCCAGGGCCACCTTATAAATACTATTTTTAGTTACATGTTTAAGTAGTTCGATATTCTTGTTTACAAATTCATATAGTTTTTTGGTAAACAAAACATTCTTCTTTGTTCATCGGTAAAAGGTAAAAACAATTTCAAATGGCTTATTTTAACACGGGTGGCTTCCTAAACTAGTCACTGTTATTGAATACCAAGTATTGAATCACTTTAAAATTTAATGAAACGGTATTTTACATTTGCAAATGTTTATTCTGAGTAAAATGAGCAATTCAACCAAATTAACAGTTGAGTTTATGTCAGTGCCGCAACTGAATGAAACACCTGCGTTTAACGGTTTTAATAAACTGGAAATAACTTAATATAACCAAAGTTGAACGAGAAAATTACATTCGCTGCAATAGAAAATTGTAATTTGGCTTTCGCTGACGATTTATACTGTACACAGCATAATTAAAATCTTTTTGAAATTTTAGATGATGCAAATTTTTTAATGAATGTTAGTAGATAGGAATGAGGTACTTTCAGGAACTCTTCGGTGAGCGAAACGGAGGACGGAGGGTTGTAGATTAAATTCTTAGAATTCCCATTCACGTGACTGCGATAACGATTTCAGCTCTGAAAACTCTATTCTTAAAAGTGTTAAAACGTTTACAAATTGCATAAACCCGTTTGCCTTTTTTCCATATAAAAAGTATACTTCAGCTTTATTAGCATAGTTCATACAGGTAAGAATTGAACTTTGTTTCGACTACCTCAAATTCAACTATTAGGATTAAATGGGGTATAAATGCTCTGCGGATTTTGTCTTTTTTTACTACGATTTTGTTAATCGTTCTGTAAAAACATCTAAAGTATTATCTAATTTTCTTTAACAAATTTTGCGTTCAAACCATTTTATTCTGAAGGCATTGGTTTTCAACGCTAGCAATATAGCAAATATTTTGGCACATACATGGTTAGGATGAAAAAAATAAATAACAGAGAACTCTGAAACCAGTGAAATTGCACTTTTCCAATAACATTTTTGATACTTGATTAACATAATGAGTTTAAACATGCGTTCAATTAATTATTTCATGTGGCTGGTACTCAACCAGGTCATTGTTTTCAGAGGCAAATTTATTTGGTTTACTGAAAACTTAATTGTGTCTATCATACTTCTGTGGACAAATAATAAATTGGCTAAGACTGCATTCTGCAAGTCTTCAAATGTAACATAAAAATTACGATTCGCTCCATATTTTTGGTCGGCATTGCCTCAAGTAGGTCCATTTTTGAATTTTGTACTTAGGATCTATATTTCCATATTGTAACTATTTTCTAACCTGTAGTTAGATACATAGATGCTTTGTTTATTCTAAAATTTAATATATATATCTTTTATATATTTTACTTCCTTCATACCTATTATTACAAGTAATTCGGTTCCATCCTCCGACTCATCGAGTCTCTTGCAAAATCGAACTTTAATAATAAGACCATCTATCAGTTTAATATTTAATTTCACTTACAAAGAGTATTTTTAATGTTTAATTGTATGCTTTGTTTGACTTAAGATTGAGCTTATGGATGGTCAACAAACAAGTAATACGGTGTTATTATTTCATACTAAGCTCAGGTGTTACAGCATGGATAATTATAATTAAGGCAACTTAGTATCTTGCATTATAACGTCGTTGACATACTTCGTTAACTCCTGGTTCTAAGTTGTATTTGCAATGACCGATGAGAACGTATGACCATTAAAGCTTGCGGTACCATTTGTCCTAAGTGTAGTAAGTGGTTTGTTTTAAGGTAAGGCGATTGTATCCACTTGAGAGCCTTTCAATGTCTTATATGTGACAAAAACACAAACAGAATCCGATAAAAAACTATCTGTTAAATTTAAATATATAAACATGTTTTTTTTTAGCGAATTTCCTTAAAGGAATAAGCTATTACGGTAGTACTCATGGTAAGACCTAAGCCCGAGACCATGTTAACTTTTCATTTTGGGGTCCCCAGAAGCAAAAAATACCATTCGTTCGAATTTTTATATAAATATATATATATATATATATATATATATATATATATATATATATGTCTGTTAACACGATAGCGGCCGTAAATATGGTCCGATCTTAATGAAATTTGGTACAGACGTGTAAAGTGGTAATCACTCGGACGAGTTCGTGAACCAGCCCGATCGGACCACCGGAAGGGGGGTAAGGGGGGATAAACCCCCCAAAAATGGGGTTTTTGAGTTTTTCACATAGAAAAATCAAATTTATCAAATTTTAGTTGGCACCATTGAATTCAGCTCAAAAAAACAAACAATTTAGTATTTTGAATCACTGCTCTATGTCCATTGGTTACCGAGATATTGAAAGTGGTAAACACAGTACGTTGTCTCAATGTTAACCTTATGGGAAATAAGTAAAATTCTATATCTCGCTTATTTCTCAACATATCTTGATAAAACTTGGTAAACGACTTCTTCTAGTTCAGATCTACTAAATATTGAATTAAAACCAACCAGCCTAAACATACCTGTAGCAGTAAACCTGCATACTCATTCCCCATGTTATTCTTATGGAGCTTACCGAAACATGTCAAATCTCGCTATGTTGGATTGAAATATGTTGTTTTGCTCTTGAAATTCGCTGAGTATGCAGGTCTGCTGCAACGGGGGTATTTATCCCTTTGCTGTAAGTACGCTTGTAGATTCGTTGTCAATTACCAGAACACCTACATAAGTAATTTTATTTATTTGTTTTATAATATTTATCTTAAAATTGGTTGGGACAACTGTATTGAGAATGATATCGTCTTTGAAAATTTTCTATATAATCTGACGTAGGCTACTGTTATATGTTGTATGGTAATGCAACAACCGATATTTAAATCAATATTTATTAATCCTGAATACATTAGTAATTTTATTGAAATATAGCGAATAAGTTTGGTTGTACTAAATATTTTCTATAAAAAGCGGATTTATGTTAAGGTTAGCATGTTTTATCGCCTTGGGATTGAGTTTTTCAAGCTAAAAATTTAATCTAGGTGGGCACATAACTTGGAAGTCTATGAATTTAATCTAGGTGGACACAAAACTGAGAAGACCATGGTTTTAATCCATAGCCCTTCATCTCATCCTCCAAGGAGGTCCTGAAAGTAATAATTCATAACTACTACTTTAAACCTGCAAAAATCATTTCATCGCTGTCCTTAATAGTAAAATTTACATTTTGAAGGTTTTTAACTACATTAGATAACATGTTAAAGTATTCGGTCAGTGGCTAGGGTGAGATAGGGCTAAGAACTCACCGATCTCGACACACTTCCCCTCCCGACCGCATGTGAACCCTGGACAGCACGTTCCTAAAGGCTCATCGCTGCACTGGAACATGGAATAAAATAATACTTTAGTGTGAAGTTTAGAGTAAGCCCGAGTAAACAAGAGGAATATCTCTAATGTCATTGTTATGAGTGAATGAATGAATGAATAAATAAATGAATGAATTAATTAAATCTGTTAATTTTTCTAGGGATCTCTATAAACAAACTACAATGTGAACACATTTTTTACATCAAGTCAATGCATTATCTTTGCAGTAAAAATATTAATAAAATTTATACAGTTGTAATATTATTTTCCCACTTTTATTCAATCAAAAATCTAAAATAACACTTTTTGATCGTAAGTAGGGGAATTGGAGAAGTGAGAGAACATGAAAGACCCATTGTTGACAAATAAGTAAAGTTGTTAACAAATACTGAAAAAGAACAATTATTTGAAAAAAAAGTCTTCAACTTTGAGGACAGTCTTGCAAAAATTTAAATCGTAATACCACAAAAGCGAGCCAATATTACTGTTTCGAAATCACAAAAAGAAACTCAAAAAACGGTGGCACATATCACTTTTAAATTTTTCTCAAATTTTTTGGTTTAATATATCACCCCGTCTGAGGGGATATGATGTTGCTCTCTGGCGGGATTCATGTGTACGACTTAAAAAAATACATTAGGGCATCGTTTCCTCTGGGTCTAATACGTGTTAGTTTTGTTTTTTCTCTAGTAATAATTGTAAAACCTTTTCCAAATTGGTTGAAGGAGAGCTAACCAAACAGCATGTGATTTACTTTTTCGGATGGTATTTTTTATTCAATCTGTAATTTCTTTGGCATTTAAAAATATATTCAAATCTATTCTGAAAGCATTTTATCCCCAATTTTAACTTGTTGGAAATCGGATTGTTATCGTTTGTGAGTTCATCCAATTTCGAGATAAATGACGTTCACTTAGTGTAATGTTATCCGAATATGTTCTGCACTTACTTTACATCCTCCAAGTCCGCAGTGGGCCTCAGCCTCTTTCACATTGTATCGTGCTGAGAAGGCAACTGAAAAACAAGTTGTTGTTACCTAGTGAGAAGTAAACTGGAGCACACAAATCGTTCTATCCAAAGTCTATCTTAATATAAATCCTTATTAATTGTCTTGCATGCATTAATTTTTTCAATTTATCATATTATTTGCACTCTTAATTATCTTCAATTTGACCTTTGTTACAGTTTTATGCAACCGATTCTTTAGCAGAAACATGTAATATAGTAAACACTTATTGATCTATAACAGGTTTAAATTAGATATTTTAAAAGAGCTTGATTCGTTTTTATGTTAAATAAATTGATGATAAACAATATTTTCTTATGGATGGCAAGTGGTTTGACTGAGGGTTTCAGTTTGCAACCCAAGCTGGCATTCGGAAAAAAACATGTAGGCCTAGCAATAAACGTTAATAGATATATTAGAAAGGTGGCTTGGTGTAAACCCTGCATCTGGAATCAGCGTACAAAATTTTAAGCTCATTCTGAAACAGCAAAAGCATGACAAATAGCCCCGTCTAAGATAATAAGAGATTTAAGACAAAAAGATAAGTAACCGTTATTACGCAGTGGATTTTGCACGCCTAGCTTAACAGGGGGCTGTCTCAAAGAAATTTGATAAGCATTAATGCACTGAGTCTTTACTTAGATTTAGTTGCAGGGCTGAATCCCAAATTTTGTTTGCACAAGGAAAATGTTCCTCAAAATAAATTTAAAATAGGCCTACATGAAGTTAGGAAAGATGTAAAATCTGACGATGTATGATGATTCAATTATATTGACCAATTATATAAATTAAATTAGATTGAATTCTCTTTTAACATAATCCCGATGAGCATGAGGTAATAATCAAAACAAATACATTATAAAGATGTACTTTTCGATATCAAATTTATTGAAATATTGGTGTAAAGTTTAAATAAATCTACGAACCAGATTTCTATTTCTTTAGAAAATATGTATTGAAGACAAAACATTTCTACATTGGTGTGATGGTAAGACGCAAGATCCAAGGACGGGACGGATAAAACTTTTAATTTTAGGGTCCCATATGCAAAAACATCATTCGCTAACTTTCATATACATACTCTTATGCATAGTAAATTAGATAATCGTGCTATATCTTAAAGCAACCCTCTAAAAGATAATCGATATTAATGCAATTTGGCTCATGCAAACTAATTTAGAAACCAGCCAGGTTAGACTCAAAGGGGTGGGGGCTGGATGAGATAGTAATGTTTTATTATTAAGGGATTTTTTTATATGGAAAGTAAAATTCTATCAAGGTATTGTTACCAAGACATTGAAATAGGAAACATTGTATGCTGTCCTAGTGTTAACCTTATAAGAAATAAGTTCAATTCTATATCTCGCATATTAATCAAGCTATTAAAAAATAACTTGACAATAGGCTCCTGGTAGTTTGTCTACAAAAACGCATTTTTACCTGCAAAAATCACAATTTGTTTTAAAATTTAACACATTTATATGGAAAATTTAACAAGGCTTATATGGGAAATAGAATTTTCATTTTATGAGTGTCTGTTAGCATGATAGCTCTCGTAAAAATCATCCGATCGTGACAAAATTTAGTAAAGACATGTAAAACTAGGTTCTCTTGGACGAGTTCGTAAACTGGTCAGATCGACACATCGAAAGTGAGGTATAGGCTGTTTTTACCCCCCAAAAATGTTTTTTTTTGGCTTTTTCAAATTGGAAAACTATAGAAATTAAACTATTGCTTTCACCATTGGATTCAGCTTGAAAAACCAAACAATTTGGTATTTTCAATCATTGCTATAAGTCCATTGGTCTCTAAGATATTTCCACTTCGCGTTTTTTATCACGAATCTCAGTAAAATGTTGTCCATCGAAACTTTGTTTTAATGAAACCTGCGGAGTATTAAATATTAAATTTTACAAGTTTAAAAGCATTTTTAATAGTATTTTGGTTTTTTAAACTATAATAATAATAATCTAGCCTAATTATTTAAGAGAAATATATAAATATATATATATATATATATATATATATATATTTTTTTCAAATTAAACTTATTCATCAATATTTTAACAAAATAAACGTTGATACTTTATTTTAATATATAAATATACCACTTTCGTATTTTTTAGTAATAACTGATTAATTACGCTTTTTATTGGAAATTCGCTGAGTACGCAAGTTTGCTGCGACGGGGGTATATTTTATTTTGAAGAAAGTGGGGTTTTCTTACAAATTTCACCTAAATTGAAACAATTTACTAAGCACAATTTTGAAAAATTTTCAGTGAATGTAAAAGTTGAATTAATATGTGTTAATGAGATTTATATTTGATAATTGTAAAATTGTTTTTTGGACTCTATAATAGTTTAAGCAACTACAGTTAATAGACATTTTTAGCAAAGAAAAGAATATATTTCCAATTTATTTCCAATTGGAGTATATTTCCAATGAGGCAAAGCCTGCTGACGTTAGTGGATAATAAACTTTATATTCGTAGAAAGCTAATACAGATGCCAGTAATTTGACTTTTTTGACGCTTCAGTCCTCAAAACTGGTTTATACGTAAGGCGAGGGTGAGCCTACATAAAAAGGTCGCCTCCGTGCTTTTATTGCGAACCAATTTTGATGACTGAGGGAAATAAAATTTAAAGTACTGTAAGTAATTTAAGTACTGTTGTAAGTAATTTCAAAGTTACTAGAATTTTTACAAGGATAATAAAAACATAGTTTATTATTCTCTAATAGCTACAGGCTTCACCCCGTTCTGAGTGTTTTCAAACAGACTTTTACATGTAATACTTTTACAGCAGGATTATTAGAGTAACAATCGATTAGAAAATTAATATCAGCAGTATTTCCTTTAATTACATAATATACAAATTTACCATAATTTTATTGGAAATCGTATGGTATACGATAACACTAATTAAAATTATTTTTTTCAAATACCTATTGGTGTTTGCTAAAAAAGTATAAAAACATGAATTGGAAATCTTTTAAAGATAGCGGCTAGAACACAACAGGGATTTTCGGGGAGTTATGGGATTTTGATAAGAGAGATATGCTTAACACCTGTCGGAAAATTTTACTTAGTCAGGATTTGTTTGTTCCATTTTCATCAACTCTTATATAAAGTTTGAGGCAAGTGCTTCAATTGGTTGTACCAAAAAAAGGTTTACGGGTTTCGAAACAGGACATCCCGTATTTTTCACTCACTAAGTAATCCAATCTGGTTAGATAAAAACCATAATATTATAAAAGTTTTCGGTAGTTAAAAAGATGTATAACGCGCAATATGTTAAAGTAACCTCACCTTCAACTAAACATTGCCTATCCGATAAATGCGATTATCACATATGCACAAGTACATAATGAAAATAATTTTATGAACCTAGTAATCCGAAATCGCAACATCCACTCACCAATGAACAATAATACGAAACTTCTCATGGTGGGTGTTCCTCTGAAATAAACACCAAGTAAACACTGCTATCGGCGACATGGTGGGTGTTTGCTTTCCATATGTACCTACGAGCATGTTACTGCTCGATGCTAACATTGGTACTGCTCTAAGTATTGGTACTGCATTTATTCTATAAAGGCAACTGTAGTAAACGATTTATAAAAGTCGACCAATCCTCATAAAGCCAAAAACACAAAGCTTTACTAAAATAATAAAAAAATAATAATAGCGCTTGTAATGAGTTTCAGCCGATGTCAAATGTTGATCAAGACAATGAATTTCGATCAGCCACATCATACGTTTGCAAGTAATGAGTCAATTAAAAGTTGGCTACACCTTGTCCCATTTTTCTGATGGTTTTTGTGTTCGCTGTTACCTAGGTAGTAAAATATTATGTTACAAATCAACACCGTAAATTATAATCCGGAAATTTTGGAGCATATAGGCCTAAATCCTCCAATATAAAATTAATAGGGCTGATATTCTTTTTATTTAGCTAATACAATGTGCAACAGAATTCCCTAAAAAATCCGTATAGCTGAGACTAAAAAAGCTATGCAGAGCTTATTTGACCTTGGAATTATTCAGTTTCAATTTATTTCTTGGTGTTTTCTTGAGTGAAATCTTACCTTGTAATGGAAATGTCCTGTATTCAACCGACTTGTCATAGTATGTTTATTCCTTAAGACTTTAGTTCAGAAGTTTCCAAACCTCTCGTAGAAAATTTCAACTTTTATATCCAACTTACATTACCTTGTGCTCATAAATAGGAGCAAACTCAATAATTGATGATGGCCCCAACATAATTTGTCTCCCGGTTATTGATCATGTGCACCGTGCACAGTGTGCTAATCAATCTGAAATAGATTATTGTGTTATTTACTTACGTTAAACTTGGAGGTTGTTAATGATTAGGCTGAATGCGGCTAATGAGACACTAGTGAAAAACATAAATAAAGTCACCTTTTTTTATTATGATAATTTCCAGCCAAATTGTTATTCGGACACCACTGAGTTTTGCATCCACCGGATTGCCTTAGATACCGCCATTGACTCATCACGTCTAGAGGAAATGTTTGTTAATTGGCTAAGACATATTAAAAATTTTTAACTGGACGCGTTTTCTTTAATAGCTTCAATAAACTAACGTTTTTGAACCTCAGAACCCTTATAGGAAATAAGTAGAATGATATACTTTCTCTTGCTATCTGATAAAAGAAAATAGGCTGACTTTGAACCTCGTAAGCTTGGTTATAGGCACATTGTTTAACAGCTTTGTCAAAACCCGCGTCACTGCGTTTTGAGCCAATGAAGTAAGAAAATAATTGTATGTTTGGTCCCTGACGTATACAACATTTTGCAAATCATATTCATTTTGTGTATTTCTTGTACGTTTTATGGGTATCCTAGTTCAAACGTTTTCCTAGTTTAAACATTAATTATTAGTTTTATGAGGGTAGTAATTACTGTAAATTCGTAGTAATTAATTGATAAATATAAAGGAGACTTTCCGGCCCTAAAACAAAGCGTTAAAACAAATAGAAACAGAATCAATCAAATCAGTAGAAAAGAACACACTGATATCAGAGTGTAAATAACAAAAGTAGTTAAAAGCCTCGCAACATAAGAATACAGTAATAAGTTTGTCTTCTGCACCTTGAGCACCTCGATGAATCGCAGACATTTGATTTATTTTTTATAATAATAAATATCGAGGATATGAAGTAACTAGCTATGGTTCAGCACAACATACAATTAAATTTACGATAAAATCAATTGTTTCCTACTAGATCAATTCTTCATACTGTAATTTTCAGCGATTCTTCTTACTGTATTAAAAAGAATAATTGATTTCCTTTTTTTTACTTACACGTGTCAACGTAGTGTAATACCTTAATGACATTGATGAGATTGCTCGATTCATCTTTGAACCATAAAAGAAACAATCTTTTTTATTTGAATTTTAAGCATATTTCGGTTGAGTCATTAAATGTCTCAATCAAAATATGTAAATTTTGTTCTTCCCCCAAATTAAATTGCATGTAACGTGAACTTTAATACGTAGTTGATACTCAGAAAATAATGTAGTTTATAAAAATGTTGCTTTTAACCAACCTCTAATAGGAGAAATACAAAGCTTAACAACAACTTTGGTGTAAATATCTTATCATACATAGTAAATAATATTGATAGAATTCGTTTTTAACTTCTCAACCAATCTTGTTTAGTTATTTAAAAACTAATCAGTCCTTGCATTACTCCAAACAAAATTATAATGTTAGCACTGTTAAATTTTAAAGAAATTTTAATGTTAAGCCACATACTTTTCTACAGTTATGTTTAATGTTTGATCATACAAAATTTGAAATATTTTTTTCATTTATTCGATTAAATAAACATAAAATAATGCGTTGGTATGATAATACTGCTCTCCGCTCTTTTCATTCAACCAGAAACAAAAACATTCATTTGAGGTATTCGTCCTATTTACGAGTAACATTATATGAAACGTACAAGGCGAATGTAAACAAAGCGTACGTCGATAAAGTTTACAGCCCAATCAATAAGGAAAGGGGGCCATAAAGTATAAAAGGATGTAGAGTGCGCTGTTGTCACAGTCGGTGACTCTCTCTCTCACACCATGCTTTCTTACGCTCTCGGTGAGTTAAAAACAATTTAAACAACCTATTTTGTTAGAGCACTAATTTAATCTATGAGAGATTTGAAACTGTTTTCCTACAGTGGGATTTCTTTTGATAACCAATATATTATTGATAAACTTTTTGATGAATTATTTTTTATAATTATTAAATTAAAGAATGACAAACACAACATATTGTTAAGAAAAATAAATATAGTTTAAGTTAAAACATAATTAGTTAGTCCAACATAAAGCCTAATTAAACACATTTCGATGAAACATATTTTATGTTATATATTTGTGTAATTGTAATTATTACTAGACTGCTTATTGTTTTCCACTTAAAACAGTGTAGATAATACTCACTGATACATACTTCATTTTATTTAGATATGTATATTTTTAATTTGTCATTATTCTTATCGGTCAGATCAAACCCTTTAAAACTGAAATTTTATTCAAACTAAATTGTTTTTACTCTTAGGCAAACTCAGTCCTCGGAGTATTGGATAAATCTATTTGACTACATTAAATGTATGGGGATCAAAGATAATGTCTAGGCCTAGCAATGGATTTAAATTTACTTTTAAAGTTAAAATGATTAAGGCTTTTGAGTGCATGTGGTTTAGCTCAGCAGAGAAATTTATGGAGGCATTAATTAAAGAAACATTCTCATTTGTTTGTTTCAACCATCGACTGAAATTCAACTTAATTTATTATGTGATAACTATTTTATGTCATGTATTTCGAAACTGATTAAAAAATGAAAAATATATTCCCGTTTATATGAGACTAAATACTCGTATATCTCGTACAATAAAGATTTAATACTACATTAAAAGCGTTTCTATACCAATTAGGCATCTAAAAAGTACAATTAATCGCTTAATGACCAATAGTTATTGTAACAAAATGTATATAACCTATATTTACTTTACTATTCACACGCAGGTCTCCTGATCGCCGTCGCGGCGGTCTCGGCCTACCCCGGCCCCATGCCCGGCCCCCGCCCCGGCCCGGCCCCCGCGCCCTACGCCAAGCCCGGACCCGCCCCGGGCCCCATGCCCATGCCCAAGGCCCAGCCCGAGCCCAACTACGGCTTAGGCTACGGCGGCTTAGGCTACGGAGGCTACGGCTACGGAGGCTACGGTTACGAAGTAGGCTTCCCTCCCATCGTCGAGACCGCGTACGTCGCCCCCATCGCCACCATCGCTGAGCCCGTCATCGAGGAATTCGTTTTCGAGCCCTACGGCTACGGAGGCTACGGAGGTTATGGAGGTTACGGATACTACGGTTAATCTACCAATCTACAGACCACCGACCATTGTACTCCTTAAGTGAATATAATTAGTTTTAGTTTTTTATACTGAAATAAATCAAGAACAAAACTACATGATGATTTGTGGACTAACTTTTGGACTACGTAATTATATTCCTCTTTACAAATCTGTCTTTATAAGCGGAAGTTTTTTACCTTTATGATTCCTTTAATTAAACACGTCATTGAATTGTTATAAGGAAAAAAGGAAGATAGCTTTTTAAGAATGTTAACAGTTTTACAAGTTTTAAATCAGTTGCTTTGAATTCCAGCATAACACTATAGTTATTTCCTGAAAAATGAATGAAGGACCGACGATTTGAAGAACATTCCCAGGGGTTTTCAATAATTACGATTATTGAAAGCCTAGGCCTGATAACCTGGCCTAGGTGATAGCCTAGGCCTGATGTTGTAGGACTTATGCTACAAGAGGACGAAGAGATTTTTTATCTTTCTAAGCGTGCGTGCGTAGCCAAGTATCTTTAATCCTTGAGTAATCGTCACTGTTCTTTTACAATTATCAGAGGGCAATATTAACGAGCACAACAAGTGTTGGATCCAAATAAATCTTTTTTGATTTGCAGATTTCTTAGATTTTACACGCGGTTGTTATCACGGAAAATGATGTTGCATCTAACAACCTGATAAAGACACATTTTCGGAATATTAAATTATATAATCATTGTTGGATAGCCCATAAGTATTTATATGAGTCTGTTGTTTAAACAAATAACCTATGTTAAACAGGTATACATGAACAACTGTTAGTAACTGCTTGAGATTAATATAAAGCCACGAAATACAATGATGACTTTATTCGAATTAGTTCAAACAGAATTTTTAGAAGCCGTTAATATTGCAGAGGAAACGCACCATGTGCGTTACTGTATCTTAAAATACTACCTAAGTGTCTGGAAAAGTCAGCTTGTGATTTTAAATAAAAACGAGTTATAGTTAAAAATTTAGAATCCTGCGTTAGAGACGATCTACGTTTACGACGTTCCATTTGTGATAACAGTCACCTTGTTTGCAAAGCAAATATCTTGAATGAACCTTACATAAGGTAAATATTGTTTTCTTCTCATTTAATCTTTATTTTCTCACGGACTCGTTGATATGAAGTGCATCGCAGTCATTGGTGAGTAGAAGACCGATGTTAATTATATGAAACTCAGGTTAACTAATTGAGGACTGTGATAATTAAAAACCTATGTGTCTTCCACAACCCTTTACATATATACTAGTAAATCTTTATTGATTCCTGATCTCCAATTCTATTTTTGAGCATTTCTAAAGAGATAAGGGGAATAAGCAAATATTTGGAGAAAGGAGGAAATCAAATAATTATAGCTAGAGATAAAATAATATACTTGTTCTGGACGTAGTAGGTAATTTTCTGTGCACTAGTTCACATTTTTTAAACATTTATCAATATATATAATTTAAATATTTGCTTAAAATGTTTTTTCAACAAGTGTAAAGTAATTAAATTAATTCGTTTTGAAATTTTTTAACCTCTGAGTTTTTTATATCATGTTTTTACAATTTGCGTTCATAATTACATTTCAAGAAAACAGAATATAACTATGGAGACTACAACTTCGGTAAGAATCAATAATGAAACGTGGTATAACTACTAATAATGTTTGATAGATAACCTAATTACTAGATGAATTTTGTTGATTAAATTAAAAATGATTTCTCAGTGCTGTCGCGTTATAAGTAAATTGAGTTTTTATTTCTCTAATTGAAAATTAAAAGGGGAGGGTTAACGTGACCTATGACATCATCCTCACCACCGTTCCTCCACGAATGGGAGCCACTGAACACATCTACGTTAGTAGGGAGTTCTTCAAATAAAAAATCTTAAAATACACAACTAACGTTATTTGGAACCAGAGCATTAGCAAATGCACTTTCAAATGCATTTCTGCACTCCTATTCATTGAGAGAAGAGTGTCCTGTAAATTTTAAGCAATACGTGAATCAAAGCTTAATTCATAGAAAAATATTTGCTTTGATAAAAACGTTATATAGGAGCAACAATACTTAAATTTACTTTTGGTGTTCAAATAATAATGAAAGGATTGTTTATTTAAGTTTTTTATTAAAATGTTAAAGTAGTGTATACACTTGAAATCTTCTTGATTTCTATCATTTGAACTAAAAATTGTTTTCGTGATTTATTTATGTTTTATTTACTAAAATATCCTGTAAATATAAAACTAATAATTTAAATCCTTTCATTTTAAATTTATTCAAAGAGAGAGCTGGCTTTTGTAGACAGATATTAAGTCATTGAGTGATCAACTTGTGAGAAAATCGACGCAACCGTTCCAATCCCTCTAAAATATCTGGAACAGAATATATATAGTTTTTTATGTTAATTAAAAATTTTATAGCAATTAAAGCTAAAAAATTCTATAACATAAACTGAAAATTAATCTTTTCTCTATGTATACGATTTTTTTGGGTTTGGTCAAATTACATGCATGTATCTACCATATTTGGTGGGGTGAGACTACCTCCATTATGTAAAACTGTGGTTTGGGGACCGCAGTAATTCATATTGAATTCAATTCAATCTGTCAGATATATAAAATTTACATAAGTAAATATAGGGGCATATGACTTGTCAATTATAAAAATACTCAAGAACAACTAAACTACAATAAAATTGCAAAAACACAAATAAAATTCAAATATTAAATAAATAAAAAAACACTAACAATACGTTTACAAATCAATTTTACCTTCAAATAATCATCTAGTTAATCTTAAGCCTTTTTACAAGTACTATTTTTAACTTTGCAAAGAATTTTTGTTATCGATTCAGATAGTTTATGAAATTCCCTCAGCCCCGCACAATATGGTTCATCTTCAAAAAGCCTGAGTCCATAAATTGGGTACGGAAGGAGGCTTTTATTCCTTGATTTTGCATTTGAGAATGGTGATTCTCCTGCATATTTTGGTTGGATCTAGAGAAAATCACCAGCTCACACACATGCAAGGAAATGGGAATGAAAAATTATATCTTTTTTATCGTTAGTTGTGATATTATTTCTAGATTATATGTAAAACGGTTTGCAGGACAGTTTCTTTTGATTACAGACAGAACTATGTTGCCCCAGATAAATAAGTTTAAATTTTAACAAAAAACAACACCAGAAAGCAACATTAAAATGCAAAATAAATTCGATTATAGTTTGTATATTTTGCTTTCGCAAACAAAGTCATGTCCAAATACATTTGCTTAGGTGTCCTGATGGCAGGGGCGCTAGTGTCGGGTCTCCCGAGGCCCGGCCCTGGACCCGTGGCCAGACCCGCGGCCCTGCCGGCGCCCGGTGCCACCGCGGCGCCCCTGCCCCAGCCCGCGCCCGGCGCCACCGCGGCGCCCCTGCCCCGGCCCGCGCCCGGCCCCTGCTACGGCGTCCTAGGCTCGGTCGGCTACGGAGACTGTTACTCCAGTTACAACGGCTACGGCTACGGCGGTTATGATTTTAAGTACCACGGTGCAGGCTATGGTTATGACTCTTACCTGAATTGGCCTTACTACGGATATTGATAAAAAAAGACTACGTTGAATAAATTTTTATCTACTATTAAATACATCAAAATGGATTTGGTTGTCGATGTTGTGACTGTTATAATTTTAGAATAAAATACCAAAGAATGCGATGTCTTTTTATTCTATTATAACGATCCTTAAAGTAAGCAATCCTGTAAGTAAGTGCTCAACGATCACTTCAGTTTAGTGTCTTCTGTTCAACAAGTGTTTGTTGTTATTTTGTCTTTTCTTCTAAAATTCAGAACAATAAAAATATATACGGATTCATAGAAGAGCGGTGGGGACAAAGATAACACAGTACCTGTTCCTGTTGGAAAATGAAATACAGGCTTTGATTTTTATTGGGTTGTATAACAGCCAGCGGTGCGATAGTGCCGTATATAGCCATGTTGTACTTCAGCCTCGGTGAGTAAAATTGTATGTTTTGTGCGTGTGTGCGTGATTGTATTTCATAACAATTTTAAATTTCGAAGAGTTAACACGGAATGTTTTAGAAAAAAACATTTTAAGTGAACTCAAAACGTACCTCCTTAATTTTAAGGCATACCAGGTGAAAAACTAAGTTACATCACAAACGATGGCATTTCTTTTAAGACTTAAAATGAGTAATAAATAGACGCATTTTTACATAAAAACTATAATTTCAATTTTTACTTTCGCACATCATTCAAAATAATTTTAATATAGTTTATTAAAGCCCCTTTTTAAATTTTTTTAGGAAAAATATGTATGCTACTGGATAGTATTATTGTATGGCATTTTAACCATGGTGTTTTAATTGTTTATAAAAAGGTTATATTATCCTGAAAATCACTCATAAAATGAGTTCAGAGGAACTCGGTTAATTGTTTCATTCTATTTATGATTTTGTAACTGATATTATTATTGCGGGCGTTTGACAAACAGCAGATAACGGGGAAGAGATAAAGTTGAAGGTCCAATCTCAAAGGACTAAGGTAAAATATTGGCGTTGCAAAAAAATACCAGAAAACATACGTGGAATATAAAATAAACTATCCACCGTTTAAATGGCGCATGCGCTCATAACGAATTGGTACTCATAACGCCTGGTTGACTATTGTGGTAAGAGAGCTTGATTTGAATCTACAGGCATATTGTTTCTTTTCGAAGAACGCCTTTAGTAAATTTTCAAATACTCGAAATATCTACTAATTTAGTTTAGATTGCCTTTATTTTTTTGGTCATTGTATGCTGTTGATCAGGCATTAAAAAGAGCTATACAATTGTACATTTAAACCTTTCTGAATTTTAAAATTAACGATCGTGAGCCAGGTCCATAAGAAACTATTGATCATAATATTCAGGTAATGAAATTTCTATCCTTATGCATTACTTTAATCAGCCACAAAAGTCAAATAGTGTTTTTGATAAATATATTTATTTTGGACTATTCAACCCACTTTCAAAAAACTTTTATGCAACAAATTTATAAGCGGTGGAATTATTTTAAATATCTATAAAAAATCATCAACAATCAATGAAAAACGTTATTATTAACTCATTGACGCAAATTAAAAGAACCCTTTATGAAATTATTAAGGTATTAGAAAGAAAGATAGCCTGTGCTGTAAGATGTTTTATACTTATCTATTTATTTAGTGTATCCTCTTTTTCATCCGGAATTATTTTTGAAATCATAAATGAGGGACGTAAAAATGTTTCTTTAACCATATCTGTTGTAGGTCTAGTACTCGCTTGCACGGCAGTGCACGGATGGCCGACGGCCGTGCCGGGGCCCAGGGCGGCACCCTACCCCGGCCCGATGGCCGCTCCCCTGGCCCACCGAGCAGGCCCCCACCCCGGGCCCCGGCCGCTGCCCCACCCCCAGCCCGGCAAGTACGCCCTCATCGATGAACTAGGCTGTGGTTACCCCTTCTTTGGGTACCCTTTCAATGGTTTCGTCGAATATTAGCTAATATGATCCTGGAGGTAACATATACTCAACGTCCTAAACTGTTGTTCTGCCATTATCTGTGATATGTTGAAATGTAATAAATAAATCTGACAGTTAATACCTTGTATATTATTTACTTTTATTTAGAGACAGTCTAAATGATGAAAAACACTGTGTAGTAGGCTTAAGAAACATTGAAATACTTTTGTTTGACTTATTCAAGAAGTCGTGTTTTGCGGAGACGGGCTTGGGCCAAAATTAAGACTTTACGGAATTGAATTTCATCAAAACTCATGCAAATTTTCTCAAGAAAAAGTGGTTCATTCTAACAAAATTAGTTTTTATATTATATCCATGACAATTAGTCCAACTTATTCATAATCTTGAAAAATAATTCTTCCAATTCCTCCAGGATTAAAATTAATGATTTAAATAACACCAATAACAATGATCACTTTGACGACCTTTTGGTTGGCACAATCGAGTGCTTCTTAATCAACTACCAACTATAGCAAAGAACACACAACACTTTTAATATCATAATAAACGAACAATGCTAGAACAATGCACTTTTTAATTAAATCTAATAACACCTGTAACATTTTCTTCCGAAAAGGATAGATGATTTAGGTATAAAGTATATTAAATAACTAATTTAATATGATATAAATATTCACATATTTCATGTTAAAAATAAAATTTACAATACACTTCTACTGATATTTCCAATCGACTGATATAAACCTACCAAACAATCGCCAATTTTTTCCCACTTACTTAATATTATTCCTGTGGCCACACAAATTGCAAGTGATTTTTGGACTCGCCAACAATTTGCCTCCACTGCCATCTCTCTGGTACCTCCAACTTCCCAAGTGAATTTTGGCCTAACCAACAATTTTCCTCCACTGCCGTCTCTCTTGTACCTCCAACTTTGCTCCCAACCTCCTGCGGTCACTCCATCTGAGTCTGGGTCCTAACGGTCCTCGTCCTATCCATACTATTTTCATCATCTGGTAGTCTCTTCTCTACAAACGTCCCAGCCACATTAATATTCTGCTCTTCACGATTGCTTTTATTTCTCGGTCTGTTCAGTTCCTTGATTCTTTCTCAAGCGCCAATTCCCATTGTAATTAATTTGTCTAAACACCCTACGTAATAGTGTCCAGACTTCTGCTCAATACTATATAAATGGTAGTATTATTGCTTTATACACATGTAGTTTTGTTCTTCAAGTTGGTAGTCTGCTTCCAAATAGTTTTGACAGAGTCCAGTAGTATAATTAATTGAGCTGCGCCACTCTGCATCCGCGAATGAATTCGTCATCTTGTTAGTGTTCACTTTTTTGTGACTTTAAGATTGTCCAAGATATTCTATGCTTTTGTAAACCTAAAATGTAAGACTTCCTAAGTCTGGTTAGTCTTAATCAGGTGTTCTACTTCATATTCTTCTTGTTATCTTAATTACTTTTCCATTTTAGTTCTCACTAAACTTATAATTTTCAATAGTTTCAATAATTTTATTTAACTGGACTATTTTACAGTTTCATCAAAATCATATCTTTTAAAAATCTTTAAAAATAATGTTTCATGTTCCTTACATTGTATTGGTTCATAAAACTCTTATTATTAGAGAAATAAATCTATATAAGCCTGTAATTTGTTTTTCGTTATACTGCTTCAAAAACAGATGTTTTTAATGCATGTTTTGCGGACCTAAATACACTCTTTTTATTTCTAGGAATTAAAAGCTGATGTACTCGATACCAGCTGACTCTTTATAGTCCTAGGACTATAAAAGTAAAAAAGTGCCGAGTACGTCGTAATAATCGAACAATATTCATCCGATTACAAATAATCGAAACATTCATTATCGAAACATTCATTGTTGTCAGTTTAATCAATTTGTGAAACTCGCTCATTTCACCAATCGATTATTACATGCGTTCGATACGTCGATAGTTGTTCATTGTTGTCAGTCTACCCTAACACAAATGAAACAGACAGCTGATTGCTTCAAATAGCAAGAACAAGACGGTGGCATCTTTAAAGGTAAACAAGCTGTAACATTTTGGTTTTCTTAAGTAGTTTACGTATTGTATTGAGCAATATAACGAAAAATATAGTTCATCACACGGACCTAAAGCTGCTTTTCGTTACTCGGTCATTTTCAACCTCGGCTTACAGCCTCGGTTGTAAAACTTGACCTTGTACGAAAAGGGCCACTTTAGGTCCTTGTAATGAAATATACTATTATTTATGTAAACCTAATGATTTATTTACTACTAGGATTACTAGTAAAGTAATTATAAGATGGATTAAACTCCTCAACTGAAGAATTAAACTCCTTCAATTGAAATATATACACAAAATGTTTCTGATAAAATTTCAATGTCAAGTGTATAATGTGTAAAATGAAGATAAATAATTAATTTTACACGACAAATTTCAAAATATTTAAGTATAAAATTAAAATAATGTATCTAGAAAAGAGGTAGTATTTGTTATAAAGTAATGAATAATTTAGAAATTTACATCTTCATAAATCTTTGTAGGGTTTACATTCTTCAAAACAACATTAACTTAATTTTACTTTATATATTTAGAAATTATCTGATGTTTTTATTATGAATGATCAATTATCGGTGGAAAATACATTGTTAAAATATTGATGAATTGTCAATCTAAATATTGTTTATATTAAAATATTTAATAAATAAAAAGAAAACACAAGTCTCGTTAGTAAACGAATTAATGCTGCCTGCATTGATAAAATCTAGAAATATTATGAAATACAAACAAGGCAGTGCTGCACTGCCGATTACGTGTCAATGATAACAAAGGTGTATATCATGCAGATCTCGAGGAAAACATTCATTCTTTAACTGGCATTCTTTCCATCGTGCTTCCACGTTTAGAGTTTGGGAAATGATAGCTTTCACAGTCGGTAAGTAGATCAAAAAATGATTTAACAAAAAAGGAATAACGATAAGAGGTAAAAAAGTTTATACAAAAACTGTCAACCCTTGGAATTGCTATTCAACTCAATCATCTCGATGATAAAAAATTTTTAACTGAAAGTGGCACATGATTTAAAATAAAATGGGTTAGCATTGTATGGGTTAAAAATCATGAAAGGTTAATAAAAAAAAATCAAACACTAAGATTGAATAAATTACACTTACGTTTTCAGAGTGGTTCCAGAATTGGATCCAATTCGACCAATATTTCCCAGGTTTTCTGTCATTTATATCAGAACGTTTTTTCTGTAATAAAATAGGACGAAAAGAATGCTTTGTAAAAATAAAGATATCAAATATTAAAAATATTTATTTGTCACAAAGGCAATTGAATCGGAAGCCTTATAGGTATTAAGAAAATTGTTTGATATTTAAAAAAACAAACATAAAGAGCCTGAAATCATGTTCGTAGGAAAGTTCAATTAAGTATTCTATTTAATTCTCTACATTTGGGTATTCCCAAACTTGAGGAATTCGGAAAGTCAGGTGAAAAAGGACGTACCAACTTTTTATTAACTTCAACTATTTGTTTTAATTTATGTATTTATAAACGACATTGTTACTATTATGAAGTAAGGGTTTAAATCCTGTCAGAAGCTTAAGCCAATATAAGAATAATACCTGATTCAGTAATAAAAATAAACACTGAAAACTTTAAATTAAAACGAATATGGATGACGAGCAAGCAAAATAAATTTTGATAGGATAAATTAAAGAACACGGCGGTGTAGTTGTTTGACTCCTCCAGGACTGCTGCTGGTCTCGCTGGTGTCGGGGCTCCCCGCGCCGCGCGCCGAGGCCGACCCAGAGCCGCTGCCCGAGCCGCTGCCAGAGCCCGAGGCCAACCCCGAGGCCGACCCTGAGGCGGACCCCCACTACGGCGGGTACGGACTCGGCTTCCCCTACGGCGGCGTCATAGAGGAGGTGCTGCCCCCCGTCTTCATCGAGGGCGCTTACGAGGAAGTGATCGTCGGACCCGAGTACCCCGGCATCCACACCCTGCTCGGCCGTGCTGGGTAGACTACGAAGCTCTCACGCATACGGAGTTAATTGTTCACAAGTTGTTGAAAATAAAACTTTAAAGCCGATTTGTGTCTTCTATATGGTTAGTAAAACTCTCAAGATTATGGAAAACCGATTTGAAATAAGACATCGAAGTAAAACAGTTGGAAGAAAATTGTGATTGAATTGAATATAGTTGGTAAAAGTAGTTTATATACTATCTATTCGCATCGCTGATTGTTTGAGGTCTTACAAGAACGTTTAAAAAAAGTAAGCGTAAGAAGAGTAATCAATTCGATTGGAAATTTAACTCTCTTGGGATTAAGTAAATATAACAAATTTTCACATTTTGAACTAAGTGTATAAAAAAATTTCAGGGCATATATGTGATAAACACATCAATACAATAAGACATTTCTAAACTGGGCCTTAACCTATCTAATTTTTATAATAAATTTACCACTTATCGGAAAACTGAGTATTATAGTTTGGCATTAACAGTTGTGAAAAAATGAATACATAAGTTTCTTTAAGAAATGTTCGGAAGAGAGATTATAAATTCATTAAAAACCATACCAACATAATAAAATAATTTGATACAACATCAGAAGTAAAAAAAAGTTGAATAAGCATCCCAGTTGAGATCTGCGTTTTGAGTTTACGTAATGTACATAAATAAAATTCAACAATATCTAATTTAAGATGGAAAGGAACGCGTGATACATAAGCAATAAAGTAAACATTAACACTTGCAATCACCTACCCCCACTCCATTCACAATAAAGTAAATAAAACAAACTGACATTAAAAATATACTCACTCAAGCAAGAGACTTCACCAACTTCGGGTGTTCCGATTTGCCAGGAAGTCGAGTTACGTAATTCGAACGTATCGATAAAAACCTCAATTGTAAACAAAAGATAACAAATTCAAATAAACGGACTCGTTTGCACTGGTCCATAAACTGAGAAATATAAAACTCATTCAGTATCGAGCGCCCTCGTGGAATCGTTACAGGAGGATCGCAGCTTCCAACATGATCGCTCTCTCCATCGGTGAGTGAATAATGTCCTGTCATAGATCCAGGTGGGTTGGCAAGAAATATAAACAATCCAAGAAACGTACCAGGTTAAATAAATATAATTTATTTAAGAACGAAGTGTACGTTTGATATTTTAATACTTTAAAAATAAGTTCTGAATGTCCTAAGATTTAATCATATTCAGAATATCTTTTGGACAGGTATGAAATTTGCATGAAATCGGAGCAAAGCAGACAAAAATAATAATTAATAAAAGTGTCTTTGCGATTGAGATTATACCTAATTATCGAGGGTAAACAAAACTCAATCGGTTAGTTTTCAGCCTTTAATTAATTATTATTAGTTTTAGTGATCACTTGATTTCTCATTGGAATTTAGCTCTCAAAACACTTAATCTTAATTTAGGAGCCCGTAAACTTGCATTAATGATTATTCAAACTGGATACTGGAGAGGCATTTCATTTGACCTAAACCTCATATAATGTATTCGGGGAGGGACGTGTTCAAATATAGCCACACAAGTTCGATTGTGCACTGCTGGTTGTGCTCGACAAATTATTTTTCTTAATTGTGTATTGTTGAAGGAAAGTTTAGGCTTTTTCATTGAACCTAATGAGAATCCTTTTTACGTTTTTTTCATTATGAACTATTAAAAGAGTAACTCAATTAAGGATGTAATGAAGACAATCATGTGCTTGTTCCATTGAGTGAGACTCCATTTAGGTGCCATTAAGGATGTATAAATGTAGAGACTAGAACAATTGCATAGTAACAGTTATAAAACACTTAATTCAATTCAAGTGAAATTGAAAAGAAAGATATAAGTCTAGTTAGCTTCACTGACCTTAACTTGCTTGTGCTTTATTCATTATCTCCTTCTATATTAAAAATACTTAATCTCTATATAGATGATGTCATTAAAAATAATATGTGTCGGTAAGGCACATCTTTAAACACAATTTCCCGTCGTAAACTGAAACAAAAACATAGCCTTTTTTAAAGCTTGAAATAAGTCATTTGCTATTAGCTATTAAATATTACTTCATAACTTAGCGTGTTAAAAAAAACATTCTTTCTAATATTGACGGATGACGGTAAAAATGTTGATAGCGTAAAGTGTTTACTTAAAGGTTTATCTGTATTTAATGTCACTTACCAATAATTTTTGAAAATTAATAATAACAAAAGCTTTTTTGTTAAAATCAGTGATTTAAATGCACTTGTTTTAAAAATTGACTTTGATTATAAAAGTTTCCCAATTCATTACTTCAAACTGATTTTAATATTAGCAAATAATTTCTTAGTTGAGTTTTAGAATCATGTTTTGTAACAACCAAATTCTATTGAATGACCATCAAGTCTCATAAGAAACAGCTATTAGTAATTTGGAACTAAATCAAGCCACTGAAATTTCCTTAACTCTATCGTTTATTTCTCCTAGATTCAAAGTAATGCATGTCCCACAGGAATCCTCATGGTCAGCTCGGCCGCGCTGGCCAGGCCCGGACCCTACCCACAGCCGCAGCCTCAACCTCAACCATTCGCCAACCCCAACCCCAACGCATTCTCCATGGCCTCCCCATCTGCCTATCCCATGCCAAACCCTTCCTACCAGTTTGGCCCTAACTCCGGCCCCACCTTCTCTCTGCCGACCAACGGGCCCAACCCCGGCCCGATGCCCGGTCCTCAACCGGGTCCCATGGCCGGTCCTCAACCGGGTCCCATGGCCGGTCCTCAACCGGGTCCCATGCCCGGACACGGCCCCAACCCCGGACCGTCGTATCCGATGAACAACAACGGCCCCAACCCCGGACCGTCCTACCCGATGAACAACAACGGTCCCAACCCCGGACACCAGATGCCCAACAGCGGCCCGAACCCTGGCCCCCAGCCTAGCTTCGCCGCCAGCGCCGGTCCCTTCAACGCGCCGATCTCCGGACCCAACCCCGGGCCCCAGCCGAACCCCATCGGACCCCAGAACGGCCCCATGCCCGGCCCGCAGCCCGGCCCGGTGGCCGAGCCCCACTACGGCTACGGCTTGGGCTACGGCGGCGTGGGCATCACCGAGGAGTTCTTCTACTCAGACCCTCCGGTGTTGGTCAGCGAGGAGATCGTCGTCCCTGAATACGGCTTTGGACTCCCCGTCGGCGGATTTATATATTGATGGAACTCAGAAATGTAATATAGACTATATTGATAGGAATAATTCTTAAATAGGATTTTGTAAATATATTAATAAAACCACGATGTTTTTGTTTACTTATTGTTTATTATGCTACAAAATCAATCAATTTGATAATTTTATTTTTTGAAATACATTTTAGCGTACATTTTTGTACATGAAATATTTTATATATAAATATTATTGTATAAACAGAGTGGTATCATAATCTTCCTCATAATTATCACAAGGTCTTTATGTAAAATTTATGAAGCGGAGTATAATTTTAATAAGATTTTTAGTATCCCTAAAGGCCTAAATCTCATAAACTGCCAACCCATCGATTAGATAGTGCTAATACCGTACTAATTAGATGTACTGTGTAAACTTTAAGATTCAGTTTCCAAACTAACATTACTAAGAGATTATTACTTAAAAGATTATTTTACTGCTTATTTTTTATTCTAGATACGGATAAAAATTAATGAATAAATTCGAATGCTTGAAAGTCGCTTTGCTTTAGATGATTCATAAAACCATACGGGTTTTAGGGTATTTGTAGATTTGATAAATTAACCTAAGTAATAAGATATACCTAAATATTACGTTAACAAGTTACTTGTGACATTCATTTTGAGTTCTTGGCATGAGGCCTACCTGTTAAGATGCAGCATAAGGTGAGAATTTACGTGCTGAATACAAAATGAACCATCCAGTACTTCGTAAAGATAATAAATGGTTAATTTCTGATTATTAAGGAATTTTCACCTAAGTCATGAAAGGTTATGGAATATTTCATATACTTTGATATGTTTATGTTAATACTATTGGGCCAAAATATTAATAATATACGTAAAACGTTTTGTTCTCTACATTTTTATTGCTATGAAAGAGGTTACTGCGAAAAGGAGTAGAAAATCTAAAGAGTATCAGGAGGAAACATCGAATGGTAAGCAATACACGTAATTGGCTTGCAAAGTCGTTGTTTTATTTTAATTGTGGTTTGACTTCGATGTGAAAAAATCCGCTTTGGGTTTCCGTTACAATTGCACTAAAACATTTAATTATTGTAAAATAATTTATCTTACGTCTTTTTGTCAAATATCTTTTTTATAATCGGTATGATGTCTCACTCAGCCGAATTTCGAATTTGAAGAAATGTGGAAAAATGATACTTTTTAATCAGTTACAATAGATATCGTATAGAATTTTTTTTAATATTTGATTATTATAAATAATTTTTATTTGCAATTTAAATTCTTGCATTTATTTATCTTTGTATTAGATTACGTAAGCTATCATACGAAGACGAACCCACGAAGCTATTTGTTTCGTATTTAGTTCCTTGCACATCATAATGAAAAATAATATGAAAAGGGAACCTCTGAAAATGTTGCAAGTGCGTACATAATATTACAATAACTTTAAAGAGGGTTTATCATCGATGTCATTTTTAAATAATATGCGACAATTGCCTGTAATTCGACATAACAATAATCTAAAACTCTTTTCGGAAAGTTGATTTATTAAAACAGTAAAGTTATATAATTAAAAAAATATACCTTTGAATAAAATGTTTATTTAATTTTTGTACATTTTACGTAATTTAAAAATTATAGTACCGAACGTATCAAAAACGAAAATATTATATTTTTATACATATTTGTATAAAGAATAAAACTATAGTACATCACTGCCATGCACTATCAGAAAACAATCTATATCAAACAAAATGATAGTGCTCAGTCATAAATTTCACCCCCACCAGGGCCTAGAGGATAGAACGAAGCTTACCTATTTTAAGTTCCCACTCGACCCGTGAAGAGGGGAGAAGCACTACAAATTTGTTTTTGTAATTGGAAAACTATATTATAAGGGGCTGTTGTTTTCTAATATCTATAGAGAAACAGAAAGTACAGTACTTTCAACAAAACAAATAAATACCGTTTGTGATAGTCTGCATGATCGGTTTACGATCAGCAAACTGTAATGTGTAAATAAGAAGGTATATAAGGAAGGTGTGAGAGTACGTAGCCCAGTCTTTGAAAGGGAGTCTTGGGAGCAGGAGCATCGTTTCTTCCTACTTCTGATATTTTTAAATTTTACCCCGTCTTTCGAGCGGCACCATGATCGCTCTCTCTTTTGGTAAGTCTCAGTCAGGTTCAATTATTATTTTTATATTGCTCTCATACGCTATAACATACTCAACTAATATTGCAGCAGCAAAATTACAAAAAAAAAGAATAACCACTTGTTAATTTTACTTTAAATATTTTTAGTATTATGTAGATAGAAATAAAAAACGTTTTTGTTATAAATACAGCAGGCTCATCCAAACCCAAAGTTTCAAACACTTTGTGAATGCATGAAAGGAGTCCCAGCTGCCATTGATCATTAGGCTTTTAATTAATAATCTTGACTAATTGTCCAGTTGGCTTTGGTCAGCAAAAATCTGCGTTGACATATCGCAGAATCGTAATTCCTGAATTGTAATTCAAAAATGTAGTCTTCAATATTCCTCAATTTTTTTATCATTATATAGCATATATTGCAAAGCCCACCATATCAGACTATAGCACGATAGAGAGTAAAAAAGGTACTAAAGATGTGAAAAACGATATCCAATCTATATTTCATAACCTAATAACCTAAATAGATCTTATTTTCATCACTCTTTAAATAATTTGATTGGACTTTATATTGAGTCGGTGGAAACATTTTAATAATGCAAAGACATATTGTCGCTCCTAAAATCCTACAGGTCGTTTACCATGTTAACCGTTAATATATATGGAAATAAATGTAGTATTTTTAAAATACTTTGGCCAGAAGTTGATTGAAAATAATAATAAAATTTTAATATCTTCAATCGGGCTATTTTTAACAGGCTATTTTTAAATAGGCTACTGTCGTATTTTAATTTGCTTAAATTAGTTGTTAAGTCAAGTATTGTATAAAATAATTATTATCTGATCTTAATTCTTAACCTTTTCAATTAACACAAAGTTTATTTGGTTTTTTACAACGAGTTAATTTTTTACAAATAAATCAAATCAATTGCAACCCAATTTTTTGCATGCAAACAAATCAATTCCCAACATTTATGACTGTCAGTAGAAGCTGACTGGTTCGTAAATGTTAAGGTACTTTACTAGTTCCGTTATTAAGGAGATTAAAATCAGCAGGAAAATACTTTACAGGTTTGCAGTTTAAAAGATGTTTAGAATCGCGTGGGACAAATTAAATGGTAGTTTAATTTATTTTATTTCATATGTTTAAAAATTTACAGTAAAAACTTTCATGGGCTGGAGGTTAACATTTCATGATCTAAAATTGGCTAACGGTGTATAATTTTTTTCTAGAGGAGAGGCTAACCTTCTCTTAAACTTTGTGTTCTAAGAAAACTTCAGATAAAGTTCTAAGAAGTTAAATCGAATTCTCCTCCTTCTTTAGCTCTTTTTCAGAAAGAGAACTCATAATGAGTATGTGAGTAAACTATGTATGATATATATTTCAAATACATAATACTATAACGATTTTTATAATAAATTGATAAATATCCTAATGATTCAACAATGTAAATACAACTACTTATGTTCCCTTCTTATTGAAAAAAAAACTTCAAACTACTACATAAAACTCTTACCAAACTTGCATATAAACGAATATAAAATTTAATATTGAATCTGTTATTCAGGAATGAAATGTCCCTAAGTAAAAATTTCAGTATCCCCAAGTGAAATTTATTCAATTAATTCGTTTACCGTCATACCAGTCAGAAAAATGTTTTTTTTTGGGAAATTTAAAATATAGATATATTTTAAGAATACGCTTGAAATTGATGATTTAAAACATAGAAAACTATAAACAAAAATCAAATTAGAAAATAAACCTATAGGTTCATAAGAAACCCTCCCCATTCAAATAGAACACTCGTAATCACACTGCCGAGCACTCAAAACATAAATAATAATGAAATAAAAATTTTTCTAAAATATTACTATAAATAATTCACCAATCAAAGACGAATTGATTTTTTGTGTTTCAGGCCTCCTTTTCGCGTGCTCGGCAGTGTTCGCTGCCCCCAGGGCGATGCCGGGGCCTGCCCCAGCGGCCTACCCGCAGCCGGCCCCCATGCCCCAGCCCCGGCCATTGCCCGCCCCCGCCCCCGCCCCCTCGCCAAACTACGGCGGCTTCTACGGATACGGTGGCTACGGCTACCCCGGGTTCGCTGTCGAGGAGCTCGTCGTCGAAGCGCCCTACGGACCGTACGAACAGTTCATCGGAGGCCCGGTTTACCCGGAGGTATTCGAGGAGGTCGTCTTCCCCGGTTACGGTTATGGCGGATATGGATACGGAGGAGGATTCTACGGATAAATAACTCGAAGTGCTTAGAATGAACGTTTAGTTGTAAATAAACTCTCTGAAGTTGAATACACCTGTGCTAAGGAGCCGGTAGGAGACGACGGAAGTCCATGGTTCACATTGAATGCTAATTTATAATTAATTGTTGCTGTAGCTATAGTAAAAATGTATAACTGTGATTATTCAAAAATGTGGATACAGTACTATAAATAATAAATTTTAGGAGAAAAGACATGGAAATAAATTGTTTTATTCCTATTGTTTATACTCTTATAACCTTCCAAAGTAGGATTTTAAATATGATGAATGGGCTGTATTCCTTTTGCTCCACGGTTAAGGAGCATTTTAGAAACACCTCTTTTGCTCCATGGATCAGCAGGTAGAAGTCAGAACCGCCCGAAACATCACATAGCTTCACGAGAGGGGGGCATACGCTACCTCTCTCCTAAATACCCTGTATCGCTCACTTCTAGCTTGAATACTGCCATTTAAACCTAATAGACAACTTTATTTTCCCTAACGAAAATATCATTTAGTAGTGGCTTGAAGGGGCTGAAAGCCCTTAATCGTAGTAGGGGAAATTCAAATTCATTTTGAGCCCTCTCAAATCAACCTACGACGTGCCAAATGCACAAAATGTCTGTGCAAAGAATGATATACATATATTTATTGAAAGAATTAAAAACTATTTCAATTGTAACAGTTGGTAAAAGTAAATTATATTGTGTAAAATAATAGCTCACATAGTAACGTAGTATTAATGATTAATCTTTCATTTATTTTACACAATAAAACAGTAACACCACTATTAGAAGTAGAGAAGCTTTATCTTTTACATAAGATAAAGCTTTTAGGTATGAACATGGAACAGAAAGTCACGCTTAAAATAGTATATTTTCGTCAGGCATCAAACACTATTTATTTAAATAAACTAATTTCACAACATTCAAACTTATTATAATTGTTATCCTTCTCGACCTACTCCTACTGTTACTCTGTATAAAGCTGTTTTGGGACAAATATTGGTTCATTTGAAAAAGTGATGCTCATTTTAGCGAATTTCCCCTATAGAGAAGAAGCTGTTACCGTAGTACTCATGGTAAGAACAAAGCCCGAGACCATGATAACTTTTTGTTTTGGGGCCCCCAGAAGCAAAAAACACCAAAAGCTATGTCTTTTTCAAGAGACATCCAAGGGGGTCTCAAAATGGATTTGTGAGCCCTCAATCTGGGGTCTTTCTTCAAGGTGAACAAACTTTTATTATATGACTTCATTTTCATAAATATATATATATATCTATATATATATATCTATATATCTATGTGTCTTTAAGCACGATAACTCGCGTAAAAATGGCCCAATCTTAATGAAATTTGGCATGGATGTGTTAAGTAGTAATTATTCGGACGAGTTCGTAATCCAGCCCAATCGGACTACCGGAAGGGGGGGTAAAGGGGGGTGAACCCCCCCTAAAATGGGTTTTTTGAGTTTTATACATAGAAAAATAAAAATAATTTTTGTTGGCATCATTGAATTCAGCTCAAAAAAACAAACAATTTAGTATATTGAATCACTGCTCTATGTCTATTAGTTACCGAGATATTGAAAGTGGTAAACACAGTACGTTGTCCCAATGTTAACCTTATGGGAAATAAGTAAAATTCTATATCTCGCTTATTTCTCAACATATCTTGATAAAACTTGGTAAATAGCTTCTTCTAGTTCAGACATACAAAATATTGAATTAAAACTACCCAGTTTTAATATACCCGTAGCAGCAAACCTGCATACTCATTCCCCATGTTATTCTTATGGAGCTTACTGAAACGTCAAATCTCGCTTTGTCGGATTGAAATATGTTGTTTTGCACTTGAAATTCGCTGAGTATGCAGGTCTGCTGCAACGGGAGTATTGTAATGTTTCTTCATTTTTGCCAATAAAATCAGCTTTTAGTGTTTGTTATACAGTTCGATCGATTAGGTGCGCAACGATTCTTTGCTGAAACGGGACCTGATTTCTTGCTATAGTTCGATACATGTTAAATAATATTTCAGTTCTTGTAAAATTGCTGAAGGATAGGATAACGACCTCAAGGTGATGTATCCTTTGCCTCAATTAGAATATCGTTCGTTTTATTCTTTTTTCCACTTTGAAAACCCATGTTAAAAAGGATATTGACAATTTTGCTAAGGTAAATTATTTATGTTTCTTGCGTTCCATCTGTCCGTCTCCCGTTCTTGTCTTCGGCAACTCCTCTCTCCGCCTTTTCTTTGGATGAGCATGAGTCCTCATCCAATAGGGGTTTCTTTTCACACTTTTTTCATTAAGTGTGGGCTTAATAACTTCTCTTTATTTTTTGACTAACAAATCTCAGCGGTTTTTTGCATCCATAACCACTCCTGGTTATAATGTGTATCAGATAAACTTGACTTAGGGCGATATAAATTTTTTGATCTGTGTAGGAAATAATCAGATTAACTTGATCAAGCTCGTAACATAAAGAGGCTTATTTCCTGAATAGGTCCCATAGAGTTGATAAAACACATTTATCCTAAAAGAGTGTATCAATTTTAATGTTTTTAATACATGTGGTAAGAACGTTTGATGCACTCAGATATTAATCCTCTAAAACTATTTTCCGAATTCATCTAGAGCATACAGAGAAAACCAGTGTAAAAACGACTTAAGTTAATGAGTCATGCAACACATTATTGCTAGTCTCATGCACCTGGTGTTTTTGCAATTCAACAGTTTTATGATTTTTAGCGAATTTCCCCTACAGGGAAGAAGCTATTACCGTAGGTCTCATGGTAAGACCTAAGCCCGAGACCATGATAATGTTTTGTTATTTAATGGTATGAGAAACTTCGATTTATAATAGTCAAATACGGTAGACTTTTAGTTTACAGAAAAGATGTATAGCTAAATAAAACCGAGGAGTAAATTTTGAGTGACAATTTTGTCTATTGCATCCATTGCGTTTTAAATTTGTATATAGTGTGTTTTTCTTTATACGCTACCCATGTTTGAGATTGAATAACGCACATATACAGACGAAATAAGTATTGTTTTGTTAATTTTTACATTGAGATATAAGTAATTTAGGTTAGGTTTAGGTTTAGGTTAGGTTAGGTTTAGATAGATTTAAGTTAAAACTTTGGTTAAAATTGTTGCTAAGACAATTTAAGAGTAACCTAATTTAAAACCAATAATAAAATATCATTGCAATACGTACTACACATTAAAACAAAATATGATTCCTATAAAAAAATATTTTTATTGAAAAGTACTTAAAGCTATGTGACGAACAAAATAAAAATTTTAATTTGTAGAAAAGCAAAAACTGAAGCAAACTTGTAGCCTTAAACTTACCGTCAACAATTTTTGAGCTGCTATTCGACAATTTACTCCACCTTACATGTTAGGCGAAAAACAGTTAAAAACTTCTATAATAATCCCGCTATTTACTATAAAGTATTAGCATAACAACCAGTACAGTCAACGAAATGCTAACAAAAGGTATAGAGGGAAATACATGGAAAACAATTTTTGACTTAGCAGCTTTGTTTGGACTAGTTAGGAGGTGAACATTTCAAAAGTCTCCGTCCGTAGCCCTTGAGCGGAGGGAGGGAGGGGGGTCGGAAGGTAACTTTTTTGTTTTTCCTAAATATCTTGAAAGCTATCAACTTTTAGTTTTCCTTATTAAATTGGAACGTTAAAGCGAATTAAATTTCCTGTAAGAAAAGTATATAATGTGTCTGTTTTGGGATCTTTTCCGTTATACGTAAACCACCATTCCAAATTTACACTTCAAGCTTGATATTTGACAGAGCACAATAAACTAGGTCAAATGATTGTTATTAATCGTTTTAAAGTGGAAATTCCTTGAAAGAATATTTTACCCGCGGTTTCGTTATCTTATCTACCGTTATCTCTGTCTAGACACGAGAAGCCAGCGTCTGCCCGTCTAGCGGTCCCACTTCCAGTTTCTTAGGTTAGGTTAGGTAAGGTTACGTTAGGTTAGGTTAGGTTACATTACCTAACCTAACCTAACCTATCCTAACCAAACTTACCACCTACCTTGTACCTTGTACCTATTGATGCCTCCGTCTGGCCGCTGCGGCGTTGGAGTTGTCAAAGTGCCCGGTGCAACCGGGACACTATATTTATGATTTGATGGTAAATGGTTGATGGTAGAATTGATGGAATCTGGTTGTTAGTGGTGGTTGACATGTTACCAAAATCAAGCTTGAAAAACAAACCTGAAACAGTGGTATACGTATAACGGAAAAGATCCCTGTTTTGATCAAACCATTTACATGGTAAGCACTGGTTTGATTAATATTCAAATATCCCTTGCATAAAATACATGTGAACTTGTGTGTAACATTCATGCCCAATGGGGCAACGCTTTTTCACCTAAAGGAAAATGAACAACATTCATGAAATAGGAACGAAATTTCCAGTGATTTGACACCTCAATCATGGAAATTGGTTCAAAGTAGAGGTCCCGGTGAGCTCATAAAAAAATAGTTTTTCAAGGAATTATTACAAATACGTGGTCACTACAACTTTTTTGTGAGCTGCCCATTTAGACTTTATTTTAGACCTATTTTTATGATTGAGGTGTCAAATTACTGGAAATTTTGTCAATATTTTCTGAATGTTGTTAATTTTCCTTTAGGTGAAAAAGAGTTACCCCAATGGGCATGTTGGCCTATGTTACATACAAATTTACATCTATTTCTTATGATATTTGTTTAGTTATTAATCAAATTAGTGCTAACCTTGAAAGATGTTGGACCAAAATAGAAATATTTTATACTTTTCTTACGGGTAATTTAATTTTCTTTCATTTTCCAATTTCATAAGGAATACTAAAAGTTGATAGTTTTCAAGATTTAGGAAAACCCAAAAAATGTTACATTTAGACCTCCCTTCCTCCCCCCGCTCAAGGGCTATGGACGGGGACTTTTGATATGTTTACCTCCTAACTAGTCCAAAACAAAGCTGCCAAGACAAAAAAATGTTCTAAAGATTTTCCTCTATACCTTTCGTTGCCTGGACTACTGGGTATTAATTGATTTTGTGATCTAATTCTATTTTTATCTACCTAGGAGTGTTGATCGCAGCTGTGACAGTACTTGGCCTGCCAGCGCCTGGACCCATGGCGCGCCCAGGCCCTCAGCCCGTGCCTCGGCCAATGCCCCAGCCCCTGGCCAGCCCCCTGCCTGCCCCACAGCCCATGCCCGGCCCAGCGCCCTTCTACTACGAGCCCTTCGGTGGATTTAAGGGCGGTTACGGTGGTTACTACTCACCAGAATGCCAAGGACATTACTATGAAGGTCCAGGAGGATACGGCTACGGAATTCCTGGATACGGGTTGGGATATGTCGACGCCTACCTAGATGGATACCCATATGTCGGCAACGCCATCTTCTGATGATGCAAGTCTCTCTACTCCAAAAGACTTTTTTTGTAACCCGATCGTTATTGTTATTTATTGCAAAAAGTTCACAAAAACCAATAAAGTGAAATGTAAAAATTTAAGTAAAAGATATACATCAAGTTTTTATTTCTTAAATAACTGTGTTTTAAATATTTTCATAAATATAAAATATATGTTAAAATTAAATTATATCTGTGAAACGTAAGATACAAGTTGTTTATTATTCCCTAAAAGAACATGGAATTAAATGTTACAATTATTACAACAGTGATTTAAGTTTCGTACCATAAAAACAATATACAGGGTGTTGATAAAAACCCCTTCAGGACTTCGGGATATGGTTACTTACATCAAAACTAAGAAAAAAACTTCCTGTAAACATGGGTTCTCAAATGCTCGGTTATCCGTCTGTCGGTCTGTATGTGTTTTAACATGATTTTGCATAACTTTGGAACCACTAAAGATATCAACTTCAAACTTGGTACGTATATGCTGACTAATAGGACCTATGTTGGTGCGGAGTATGAAGTTTCTACTTTGTACCATTTCAAAATAGCGGCCATTTTTATATTTTAAAACTTAATATCTTAAAAACCGTAAATTTTATAAAAATCTTACAAGAGACAAAAAAGTTGCGCAATTTTATTTCCTACAAAGTAATATAAATATTATTAAGGTTGAACGACAATTAACGGAGTTAATGCAATTTTTCCATTAGAATTGAAGCAAATTTGCTATAACAGCCATAAACAAGCATGTATTCTGTTGAATAAATTGAAATAGCTCCGTTAATTGTTGTTCGATCTTAATAATCTTTATATGTTTTTTTAGGAAATAAAATTGCGCAGTTTTTTTGTCTTCTGTAAGATTTCTGTAAAATTTACGATTTTTAAGATATTAAGTTTTAAAATATAAAAATGGCCGCCATTTTGAAATGGTACAAGGTAGAGACTTGATACTCCGCATCAAAATAGGTCCTATTAGTCAGCATATACGTTCCAAGTTTGAAATTGATATCTTTTGTAGTTCCAAAGTTGTGCAAAATCATGTTAAAAACACATACAGACCGACAGACGGATAACCGAGCATTTTAGGACCCATATTCACAGGAACTTTTTTCTTACTTTTGATGTAAGTAACCATATCCCGACGACCTGAAGGGTTTTTTATCAACACCCTGTATACGGTATACAGGGTGTTCAAAAAATGTGGGGCAATAATTTACGTAGTGATTCCTTGGGTGAAAATAAGCAAAAAAGTTTATATAAACATAGGTCCTAAAGTGCTTCGTTTTCCGTCTGTGTGTCTGTTTATGATTTTTACATATTTAATCATATCTCACGAACTACTTAAAGTATAAAAATCAAACTTGGTATATGGATAACCACTATTAAGAACTATTTTTATAAGAAGTATCAAATTTCTACTTTGTACCATTTCAAAATGGCGACTATTTTTTGTTTTCTTAAATATCCTAAAATTTTAGAAAAATTATACAAGGAAAAAAGTTGCAAAATTTAATCTAATCAGCGGTGATATTAAGATTATAACAATAGGACAACTAATAATTGAGAAATTTTAAACTTTCCGAATAAAAACATGCAATTTTCAGACAGAATGTTCTAAGGAACCACGTTTTTATACAGAAAAGTTAAATTTCTCTGTTATTAGTGGTTCGATTATCATAATCTTAATATCAGCATTAATAGGATTAAATTTTGCAACTTTTTTGTCTCTATTATAATTTTTCAAAAATTTTCAGTTTTTAAGATATTTAGCTTTGAAAAAAAAAATAGGCGCCATTTTGAAATGATACAAAGTAGAAATTTGATACTTCTTACAGAAATAGTTCTTAATAGTGGTTATCCATATACCAAGTTTGATTTTTATACATGAAGTGGTTCGTGAGATATGATTAAATATGTAAAATCATAAACGGACACACAGACGGAAAACGAAGCACTTTAGGACCTATGTTTATATAAAATTTTTTGCTTATTTTGACCCAAGGAATCACTACGTAGATTATTGCCCCACATTTTTTGAACACCCTGTATACTTAAATATATATTGTATATGCAATTAGGATAATTTATTTAAAGGACAAATTTATGTGAGCACATTAATTATTTTAAATACATACATCTAAAATAAGTCAATTCTAGGGCCCAACATGGCTTAGTAAAAAAAATATTATTGTAGGGCAATTTATTCTCATGTCTACGTTATCTAAGATTGTTTTTGTCATGCACTGATTGGGTCATATAAACCAATTTCATATAATAGCTCTTAGTTTCCTAATCATGCATTGATATTCCTCAAAGGATAAAGACAATGCATATTAAAATTCATCTTGACGTCCTTGCTCAAAACGAAACCTTGTTTCTATACTAAATCCGTTGGTCTGTGTTTGAAGGTCGGTTCTTAGAAATTCCAGTAATCAGACCAGACAAACTGCTAACAAGGTTTCATGCAGCCATTTTAAGGTAAACACTAACCATGTCAATAAAAACAACAAATAATGAAATATCAATATGCAGTAATAAGGTACATTCTATTTCAATTCTCAGATGTTAATATTTAAAACATTCACTGTCCACTTAAACATTCCATCATGCAGAAGAATTTGAGAACTTTATGTATTAAATAACCCCGTTGCAGCAGACCTGCATACTCAGCGAATTTCAAGTGCAAAACAACATATTTCGATCAAACAGCGAGATTTGACATGTTTCGGTAAGCTCCATAAGAATAACATGGGGAATGAGTATGCAGGTTTGCTGCTACAGGTATATTAAAACTGGGTGGTTTTAATTCAATATTTAGTAGATCTGAACTAGAAGAAGCCATTTACCAAGTTTTATCAAGATATGTTGAGAAATAAGCGAGATATAGAATTTTACTTATTTCCCATAAGGTTAACATTGGGACAACGTACTGTGTTTACCACTTTCAATATCTCGGTAACCAATGGACATAGAGCTATGATTCAAGATACTAAATTGTTTGTTTTTTTGGGCTGAATTCAATGGTGCCAATAAAAATTCGAAAGATTTTATTTTTCTATGTGAAAATCTCAAAAAACCTCTGTCTCAAAAAAAAAAAAAAAAAAAAAAAAAAAAAAAAAAAATCTCTGTGAAAATTTTTGGGGGGGTTTACCCCCCTTAACCCCCCCTTCCGGTGGTCCGATCGGGCTGGTTTACGAACTCGTCCGAATAATTACTACTTTACACTTCTATGCCAAATTTCATTCCGATTGGACCATTTTTGCGCAAGTTATCGTGCTTAAAGACACATATGTATATATATATATATATATATATATATATATATATATATTTATGAAAGTGAACGAATGGTGTTTTTGGCATCTGAGGACCTCAAAAAGAAAAGTTATGATGGTTTTAGGCTTAGGTCTTACCATGAGACCTACGGTAACAGCTTCTTCCCTATAGGGGAAATTCGCTAAAAAGGGTTTTAATCCATAAAATCATTATACAAAATGCTACTTAAAAATTTCAACAAAATCCATAAACATTTCATGAAACAATATTAAGATTTAAATCTTGATAGCTTAAGTTTTAGAGGATGAAATTAACTCGTTTGTCCACTTTTTTTATAAACAATGTTTATAGATATTAAGATTGAAAATCAAAATGTGGCCGCTAATTTAAATCAGAAAAAAATTAAACATGATACGAAATCTAAAAAAAATCCAATCATCCGCCATTTATGAACCAAAGTTGAGGTTTTTGGCCTGAGAGGCTTAAAAATGTGTCGGAAAACAAATCAAGTCAAAAGGATAGAAAACGGCCTAAGATGGACATATCTTATTGTATATTGTTCGTATTGCTTTCGATCATCTGAATAACACAGTTGAGTTCACTTTATTTTCAAGTTACGTTGTAAAGCTAATTTATATAAAAAATGTCAGAATGTCTTAGAACATACGTTTACTAGGGTTAAAAAAGGTTTTTGTTCAAACTAAAAAAAATTGAGAAGAAAGAATATGTGTAAGATACATAATTTGATGATTTCTGAAGACCTTTAAAATTGTATGCTTTTTCAGAGGATAGGTTGATATTTATTATTTTTGATTTTCAGGGCTACCATCATTTTCAACAAACAATGATGAATACCACCGTTGCAGCAGACCTGCATACTCAGCGAATTTCAAATGCGTTAAACATATTTCAAGCCAACATGGCAAAGTATGACATGTTTTTGTAAGCTCCCTAAGAATAACTTAGAGAATGAGTATGCAGGTTTGCTGCCACAAAAATGGAAATATTGGGGATTTTAGACTATTATACATTAGATATCATCTAAATGAAGCCACAAAGCAAGTTTCATTAAGATATGTTTAGATATAAGCGAGATATAGAATTTTACTTAGTTCCCTTAAGATTAACATTGGGACAACGTGATGTGTTTACCACTTCCAATATCTTGGTAACCAATGGACATGGAGCAATAATTCAAAAGATTAAATTGTTTGTTTTTTGGAGGTGGATTCAATGGTTTTAACAAAAATTTGATTATTTTTATTTTTATTTGTGAAAACCCCGAAAAACCCTTTTGTGGGGTTTTATCCCCCTTTACCCCCCTTCCGGTGGTCTGATCGGGCTGGTTTTCAATCTCGTCTGAATAATTACTACTTTACACGCCTGTGCCAAATTTAATTCCGATCGCACAATTTTTGCGAGAGTTATCGTGTTTAATATAGATCGTGTTAGATATAGATAGACAGATAGATATATATATAAATTCGAACAAATCGAACAAATGGTGTTTTTTGCTTCTGGGGGCCCTGAAACGAAAAGTTATCATGGTCTTGGGTCTTGGTCAAAGTCAAAGTCAAAGTCAAATTCTTTACTGTCGTAAGACTATAACTATTGACATTAAGTCATAGTAATTGCAAGTGACTGCAATTTCAAAATAAACTAAATAAAACAAGGAATTATAAATAAAATTATTCAGAACATATGTCATTATAATACGATTGAACACTGCAATATTCTTTTTTGATCAAGAGCAGTTTCAAACTTTCTTTAAATTTGCCAACATTGGTCTCTGATTTCAGATTTTTGGAAGGGAGTTGTACAGTTTTATTGACGAGTAAAAGGTTTGTTTTTCATAGAGTGTCGTATTGTGACGTGGGATGGAAAGAGAAGATTGGTTGCGGAAACTTACCGTGAAACCTATGGTAATAGCTTCTTCCATATAGGGAAAACTCGCTAAAATGTGAAAATCTTGTCATGTAATTAGGAAAGCTGAGTTAACAAGGAATAAAAATCTTAAATCACAAGTAAAAAAAGGCTCGGATGTCATGAGTACAGAGGTTATTTTCCACAAACCTTTTTCTGTGGAATTTCTTTCCAGGAACGACTGGGCGACTGGGTGGCCGGAACAATGCCGTATTCAGGCAGAGGGAGACTTGTCTGGTACACAGACGGTTCTCTTCTTCGAGGCTCATCCGGTTTTGGGGTGTATGGAAAAGCTACTGGAACTGCGATTTCAGCAAGTCTGGGGGCTCACTGCACTATTTTTCAAGCAGAAAAATCTTTGGTATTCTTTCATGCGCCAAGTTAGGCCTCGCAAGGGGCCTTCAGGGCAGACAAATTGTGATCTTGTCAGAAAGTCAGGCTGCTCTTAAGGCACTTGACTCTAATGAGATCACCTCAAAAATGGTGTGGGAGTGTTTTAATGCTCTCTGCGACCTAGGTAAACAAAATTTTGTGCTTCTCGGTTGGGTACCAGGCCATATAAGCATTGAGGGCAACGAGAATGCTGACAATCTCGCCAAAGCGGGAGCGGAAATGCCATTCTATGGCACAGAGCCAAGCTGTGGCATTAGTAGGGCTACCGCCCACATCGTCATCGACAACTGGGCTAAGGATCAGCACCGCCTTCGATAGTGCAACTATCCTGGCCAATCACTCGGCAAAAAGCTGATACCTGAGAAGTCTGCTCTGTTCACCAGCTGGCTGCTGAGTCTGGGTAGGAAACAGGTTGGGCGGGTAATTTCCTTGTTCACTGGACACGGCCATTTCAGAAAACATCTCTTCACTCTGGGTATCACTCACGATGAACCGGAGTGTAGACTTTGCGGCAGCTCTGTCGAGACTGCAAGCCATATCATCTTGGATTGTGAAAGACTGGGGGTAAGGAGAAGAGCCCTTTTTGGTCTTCAACAACCAGGTGAAGTGAAAGATGCTAGCATTGGTAGGAAGCTCTTAAGCCTCGTTGAAGGCACAGACGTAGGGCTGCCAATCTAGTAGACTAGGGGAGCACAATAAGCTTCGGTTGACGTGCTAGGACCTCTTGAGTCTATCCCCACTGCCCAATCAATCAATCAAAAAAAGGTTTAGTGGTTTATAGGTTTCCGGAAATATTGAAACATTTTACGGAAATGGCCACTATTTCGAATTGATTTGAGATATTTAGTTTTGTTTCCATTAAAATGTTATTGGGCGTGTTGAGATAGAGAGTTTGATTAAATCTCGATATGTACAATGACACTGTTGGAGGAGCGCCTGTTGAGTAATGCGCGTGCGTTCGTTGTGTGTGTGTGTGTGTGTGTGTGTGTGTGTGTGTGTGTGTGTGTGTGTGTGTGTGTGTGTGTGTGTGTATGTGTGCGTGTGTGTGTGGTGCGCGCGTGGGTGGGCTTGCGCGCGCGTGTGTGTGCGTGCAGGTGGTGCGGTGGTGCGTGTGCTTCGCGAGAGGGGGGGGGGTTGTGTGCGAATGAGCCAGGTCTCACTCTTGTTCTTTGGCTGAGTTTTGTAAACGCTTTCATTTATAAATATGTTTATTAATATTAAGTGATTTTATGGTTGGATAATAAAGTAAATAGATGGATAATAAAGCAGGATTTTCGGAAGGGTGCGTTGCCTGGGTTGGCAACGCAAATAAGTTGTCTGATCGACAGCAGTGTGTCAAAGTTGGTGACAATATTTCCACTTGGAGACCAATCACTAGAGGAGTGCCGCAAGGTTCTGTTCTTGGGCCTCTTCTTTTTTTACTGTACATTAATGACATCACGGAACACATCACTTACTCTCGTTTTCATCTTTACGCTGATGACTTACAAATTTACTCTCACTTTTCAGTCAATGATCTGGATAACACAGTTCAACAAATGAACTTGGACATCGACTCAATTACTCACTGGTGTACCCAAAATGGACTTAAACTTAACATTGACAAAACACAGGCTATGCTTGTTGGTTACCCTCGACTACTAACCAGGATAGATTTGCGGACTGCTCCCAGACTAACTGTTCACGGAAATGACCTTGAATACTCTGACAAAGTAAAAAATTTGGGACTTACTATGAACAAACACTTGAAATGGACTGACCAAGTAAACATAATTTGTAACAGAGTCTTTGCTGCAATCCACAGTATTAAGCGATTTGCAACGTATCTTCCACTGAATCTTAAGACCATGCTGGTAAAGACCCTCGTGCTAACTCACTTTAACTACTGTGATCTTGTCGTCGCTGATATGACCGTCGAGCTTTCGAACAGACTCCAGCGAGCTCAGAATTACTGCATTCAGTTCATTTTTGGTTTGAGACGCTATGATCATGTCACTCCTTATTACAATTCTTTGTCTTTATTGAAGTTGAAAGAGCTTCGTGAATTTCATTCTCTTCGCCTGTTGCACTCAGTAATCAAGAATAAAGTTCCTGCATATCTCTCAGATAATTTTGTATTTGTTTCTGAAATTAGCAGTCGTTTTACTCGTAGGGGATCCCTTCTATTGTCTATTCCAACGCACAGAACAACAATTTATAATAAATCTTTCACTGTTTCGGCCTGCAGACTCTGGAATACTCTCCCTAATTCTGTTAAAATTCAGGAGAGCCATGCTCGGTTCGGGGCAGAAGTTAAAGATCTTTTACTGCGTGATGGGCGGGAGTGACGGCCTTTGGCGGTGGCATGACGGGATATAGGGCGACTTGTGTGTTGCGTGAATGTTTACATATTTGATTAAGTTTTGCTTAAGAAATATATGCCGATGCTTATTTTATTATTATTATTATTATTATTTTTAGTTTTTACACAACCATGTTATTTTTAGTTTTATCCGATGTTAAGTGGTAGAGAGGACTTGCTAGTCCTAACTTCGCTTCGAAAATAAAGTCATTTTCCATTTCATTTAATTTCATTTCATAAAGTTATACTGTTGTTCTTCAATGGTAGGCTTAATTAGTATTGTTGTTTTTGTTGCAGTCTTATCTTGATCGTGAAGTGATTGAACTCTGCTACTGAAGTGATATATTAATTTGTTTTTTAATTTAATACAGACTGTCTGATTTTGGCTCGGTCCCTGCGCTCAAGCGTAGCTTTGCAGGGACCCATTTTTCACTCATATTAGTTTTTTTTATAACTCAATGTATCCAATTATGTGAAAAATAAACGATTGATTGATTGATTGATTGACTGTCAGCAAAACATCCTATACTCTTATATGAGCATTGTTATCTTGCTTGCTTGTATGTATGTTTGCACAACGATTTCAAAAACGTTTCCGAGGATTTCCTTCAAAGTCTGTAAATAAGTAATTTATGTCTCAAAAACGTCTTTTATGCAGGTTACTTGGCCAGAGAAAATCTAATAACGTAGTAAATCGAATTTTAAAGTTGTAAAATTTTAACATTGGCCTTATGGGTTGCCGTGATAGCTGTGCTGGTCTCTTGTTCTGTCTTTGCTACAAATCATGTGATTGTGTAAAACCTTATGTTATATTTCGGGTGTTTTTGTAAACAAGTTATTATTGTAGCGGAATGCTGTAATATATTGATACAATAAATATCTTATTAGTTATCATTGTACTAATATCGGTAATAAACGATGGTGCCAGAAAAGAACTAACCATGCTGAACAACAGGAGGATCAGAAAGTCACAAAGGTACCAGGCTGATATAGAAACTGAAGTATATGAAAATACAGGTAACCAGCAGAGTTATACAGTGACCGACAAATCTGACAAGGCTTCTCATGGCAGGTACATTTACGTACCACCACCTTTTGAACGTTTTTTTTGAAAACCAGGAGTCTGATTGGACATCCTGGATAAAGAAATTCGAACGGTATAGGGTTACTTCACTTTTAAACCATGAACCTCAGGCTACTCAGATTAGTTCTTTATTACTTGCCATGGGTGATGATGCTGAGTATATTTTTGATTCATTTGGGCTAGCTAACGCCTCTTATGATGAAGTTGTACGGAATTTCAATAATTACTTTAACAAAGCCGTTAACATTGTTTATGAAGCACGGTTTAATAAGAGAAATCAACTTGAAGGTGAATCTTTTGAATTATACTTGACAGCTCTTCACAAATTGGTAAAAAATTGTAACTTTGGGACACTTAAAGACGATATGCTACGTGACCGCATCGTAGTTGGGGTACGTGACAGCAAACTCTCTGAATCGTTGCAGATGAATAGAAACCTGACATTGAATGAAGCAGTGGAAAAAGCTAAATTATGGGAATCAGTTAAAACACAGCAAGAAACGATTAGGGGTGTGACATCAAATAACATTGACGTTCTTTCAGCCCGATATGGTAAGTCTTCGAAGTCATCGTCCTCAGATTCAGGTTCTAAATTCAAGGAAGTAAGAAATTTCAAATGTTTTCGTTGCGGGGACAATAACTATCACACCAGAGAAAATTGCCCAGGAAACAAAGTACGGTGTAGGTATTGTAATATAGTGGGACATTTTGAACGATGAAAAAAAGAAGAAAGAAGTTAAAGAGGTTGAGGCATCTGAGGAAGGATGTTCTGGTAGTGACACAAGTGCTTTGTTAGGTACTGTTGAGTTCTCAGTGCATAGCTTATCCACCACTCCACCATATGAGGTATGTTTACACGTAAATGAAACTCCAGTAGTTTTTAAAATTGATACAGGAGGGGATGTTTCCTGTATACCGGAAACCTTGTGGAAAAATAGTATTTCATGTTTGTCACTACAGCCTTTTAATGGATGTATCAAATCCGCTGGCCAATATACTCTTAGCTGCCTTGGGAAATTAGTATCTCCTTTAAAACTGCGCGATAGGAAGTGCGAAGAAGAACTCCATGTCATTCGTGGCCTTAAGCAACCCTTACTGGGTCGTACTGCCTTTAATGCGTTATCTCTGATGAAATACACTGAGCTTGGGTACGAACAACCTTTGAAGGTTGCGTCCTTAGACTTTTCTGATCTATTTGCGACCCATCCGGGAATTTTAAAGGGGGAGCCCTTTGTCATAAAAATGAAAGCCGAAGCACAACCCTACGCTGTGGCAACGCGCAGATGCATTCCACTTCCCCTTGTTGATAAAGTAAAAACAGAATTAGTTAAAATGGAAGAGTTGCGTATCATTGAAAAGGTAACTGAGGGGACTGAATGGTGTTCACCAATCGTAGTCGCTCCTAAGAAAGACGGATCGGTACGAATTTGTGTTGATTTTACTAAGCTCAACATGCATGTTGTAAGATAACGATTAATCTTGCCCTCAACGGATGAATGTTTAGTTAAAATAAGGGGGGACGTAGTTTTTTCTAAACTGGATGCACGGATGGGATTCTGGCAAATACCTCTAGCTAAAGAATTTCGTAGCCTGACAACATTTCTCACGCCGTTTAGGAGATATCGTTTCACGCGCTTGCCATTCGGAATATGCTCTGCTCCAGAACATTTCCAGCGAAGCTTATGTGAAATTCTCAATGGAGTTGAGGGCTGCGTAAACATGATGGATGATATACTTGTTTATGGACGTTCGCTAAAAGAACATGACAAATGTTTAAATGACGTGCTAACCACACTACGAGAGAACAACATCACGTAGAATAAAGAGAAGTGTGAGTTAAAAAACATTCTGTTATCTTTCTAGGACACCAAATTAGCAGCGAGGGTATACGGCCTGATAAAAGTAAGGTAAGAGCGGTGCTGAACATGCCTCGTCCAAACAACGTCCATGAATCGAGGAGATGTATGTATAAGTATTTAACTAAGTTTGTGAAAGATATTTCAAGTAAATCACAGCCTTTACGTGTACTCCTGAAAGATGATGTAAATTTTTACTGGGGTGCACAACAACAGAAAGCCTCCGACAGTATGAAGGAAGTACTCGTATCACCACCTGTTCTCTCAACGTATGATCCCAATGCTGAAATTAGAGTGCTTGTGCTTACTGATGCTAGCTCTTTCGCGTTGGGGGGATGTTTGGAGCAGAAGCATGGCGGGACATTTCGTCCTGTGATGTATATTTCCAGAGCTTTGACGCCAACTGAACAAGCGTACGCCCGGATAGAGAAAGAAGCCCTAGCAGTTACTTGGGCTTGTAAGAGACTCTTTTTGTACATCTTGGGTAAAAGGTTCGAAATCTTCAAAGATCACAAGCCACTGGTCTCTTTATTGGGAAGTAAACTCTTAGAGACTCTCTCACCAAGAATATTGCGATTTCGCCTCCGGTTACTAGCTTTTGATTATGATTTGAAACATGTGTCAGGCAAGAGGTTTTTCGTACCAGGCACTCTCTCCAGAGTGGAAGGTTTAAATGTTAACGATGTAGAAATCTGCTTGTGAACTTTGGAAGAAGAAATAACAAGTGTTAAGGAAAATTTACCCGTAACAGATGTTCTTCATGGAGAAATTGAAAAAACGTCAGTCTGATTCGACTATAAAAATGATCAAACATGCCATTGAAAATGGCTGGGTTTCTGATGGTAAAATAGATCCGAAATTATCTCCCTTCTACAAGTTCCGTGACTCTTTATCTTGGATCAATGGCTCACTCATGATGGCGAACAGAATAGTTATTCCTCAAGGTTTAAGACCAATGATTTTAAACAAACTTCACTCTGGCCACCTAGGAGTTACAAAATGTCGACGTCTTGCACAAGACACCGTGTGTGGCCTGGGGATATCCAATGATATCAAACAAAATGTTATGGATTGCTAGACATGCTTTCTCCACAGGACTCAAAAAAATAACCCTTGATTAATACTCCATTCCCTGGATTCCCATGGTCCCTAGCTGGAAGTGACTTTACCAAAGTCAAGGGTAAATTGTTTCTTGTGATACAGGATTACTACTCTAGGTATCTGGATGTGATACCAACAAAGTCGACTGCTGCAATACCCACTATTGCAATTCTGAAGAGGATCTTTTCGCAATTTGGTATTCCACACACACTTCGGTGTGATAACGGTCCCCCTTTTGATAGTGAAGATTTTAAGAATTTAGGAAAGGACTGGGGATTTACTATTATCACTAGTAGTCCTCATTATCCACAGTCCAATGACCTGGCCGAGTCAGCAGTAGCATCTGCTAAGAAGATTATTCTCAAGTGCAAAGACATACATGACCGCCCAATGAGAAGTTATTTAATTGATGATGTTAAAAAGTACTTTTCGTTTTTGAGCTCAAGTGCCTCAGCTACAGAAGTCCAGTTGAAAATAGGCGATAATTTATTGTATTTTATTTTGGAATTCTCTACAACTTCAGACGATAGTTGTTTTACCCTATCTTATGAGCTTCACCCTCAGAATGACCATTAATATATATTACCCTATTATCATGATTTTGAAAATAAATGACAGTGAGCCACCAGGAATCACTGTGAATGTTTTGTAAATGTCGTTTTATTTAAAATGTTTTGCGGTCATATTGTATCCGCCGTATTAAATGGAAATATTTTTCAGAAATAAAGATGGTTTTTGTGTGTTGTGGCCCATTATGCTAGACTGTTTCTATATTCATATTAAAATGTCACAATCTGTTTTTGCAAATTTTGATTCGTTCTTAAGATAAGAAGAATTTTCCTAAATAATTGGATTTTCAATTTATATCTAATATGCATATTCGGCGAGTATCAAAAGCATAACTAAATAAATAAATATGTATATAGATGAGCATACCTCAATGTTCTCCATAAGAATAACATGTGAAATTAGTATGCAGTTTGCTGCTACCGGAATGTAAAAATGGATGTTTAATGCTATAATCAGAGTATTGTGGCATTTAATATGCGTATTAAAAATAGAATTACATGAGTAACCTTTCTCGTTTCAAACTATGTCTTGGTTTCAAACTGTCATATTTCGATTTTAATTTTTGTAAACATTAGGATCACCACATGCATCACTAGTGTGTCTAGTTCTTGAATTGTATATGTCGTAGCCACCTGCTGTAATTGGGCACTTCATGAAGTGCCCAACGCAGCCCGGGCACTTTATGAAACTCCTGCCTGGGCACATAGTGTAACTCGATTATTTCAATCAAAATTACATCATCTGCCCAACGAAACTGGACACTTCATGAAGTGCCCAACGCTCATTGGGCACATGCTGTAACTAACGAGATAAGTTGGGCAGTCGATTTAAAACCTTCGTTAAAGTCAATCCTAATGTCTGCATTAAATCCCAATTTCTGTGTTTAAGTAGCCAATGTAACCGTTTGCTATTAAACTTTTAATATTTTTCAAATATAAAAATTTTTCTTTTGAATAACGTTTAACATTCATCGGTTATCCCCTTAGACGAATTCTTCATATGAATTTCCAAATATTTGACTTAATAATATAAACTTAGATTTTTAAGCTACCGATGTCAGTAGGAATACAGTAAAATATTTAAAGCATATTTTTGAAAAGCTGTTAATTAAACAGGACACTCCATGTACTTTTTTATATTCTATAAACAAATAAAAAAACAATTACAATGAAAAGGCCTGATGAAACGATGATATGTTAATTCATTCAAACTGACATAACAGAAAAATTTTAATTGCCTTTAATGCTAATAAAAATGTAAAAGAATAAACGAAATAGTAAGGTTTTATATAAATTATATGTTTTCAATTTTGATATGAAAATGCAACTAAAGAATTGTTTTATTATTTTTTTTTCAAGACTCTTATGGCACTTTCTATGAATTTGTTTTACCTTGCTATATTTTAATTTATTATAAGTTTTGTTAAGGGTGACTTAGTAAAAGGTTAATCAATTAAAACATGAAAAATAAGTTAATGTTAATGTTTATGTGTTATGTTAAATCTAAATCTGTTTGGTAAAATATTTCACGTATTGTATTTATTAAAGCATAAAATTTAAATTGACTGAATTGTCTGGTTTATGTCTTCTGAGTTATTTTGGCTACACATCGCTATTAATATTATTATTTAACCATTGAAGAATTAAAAAACCGTTTGATGTTTCAAAAATAATATTATTAGTAATTATGAGTAGCCAAAATAACTTCGAAAACATATAAGAAACATATAAGAAAAAATACAGGCAAGAATTGTCAGGTTTAGTGGCAGGCCATCTTATTCTTAATGTTTTACAAAATTCTTTAAAAATATTCCTATTTTGTATTATTAAAAATAATACATCGGATACTTCCAATAGCAACGTAAACAGCAGTTTTACGTGTTTAAATCAAGTGTCCAGCATCTGAGCTGAACACATAGTGAAAAATAAATAATTACAGCATGTGCCCAACGAGCGTTGGGCACTTCATGAAGTGCCCAGTTTTGTTGGTCACATGCTGTAATTTTTAATGAAACCGTTCAATTACAGTGTGTGCCCAGGCGAGTCGGACACTTCATGAAGTGCCCGGTTAGCGCTGGACACTTCATGAAGTGCCCAATTATAGCATGTGGCTACGACATATACATATTAACACTTACACTAGCCGATAAACAGTCCATCTGGCATGGAAACTGTACAAACTGAACAAAGCCTTTGTGAGCAGTCGGCGGTGCCGGCCAAACTGCGCAGCCCCGGCCTTGAGCTCTGGCATGAAGGAAACGCTGGACTTATACGGTAGGCCTAACTGCCCTCGGTCTGAGGATACATGTAAGTAGGCGTCTGGAGAACTTGGATTAATCCACTACCTGCAGTCTCAGGGTACATGTAGATAGGCGTCTGGGGAGCTGGGATTGCTCCACAGCGTTCAAAGTAGGGTACATGTAGGTAGGGGTCTGGTGAGCTGGGATTGCTCCACTGCCTTCAGAGTAGGTAGGGCACATGTAGGTAGGCGTCTGTTGAGCTGGGGGTTGCTCCACTGCCTTCAGAGTAGGGTACATCTACAAGTACCCTACTCTGAAGGACGCCTATCTATAGGCGTCTGGGGAGCTGGGATCGCTCCACTGCCTTCAGAGTAGGGCACATCTAGGTAGGGATCTGGTGAGCTGGAATTGCTCACTACCCGTAGCCTCAGAGTACATATAGGCACAGACGCCCACTTAAATGTACCCTAAGGCAGCGGTTGGTTTTGCTTGCTGCCTCCACTCTCAGAGTACGTGGAGGTAGGCATCCGACGAGCTGGGATTGGTCATTGCCCTTAGTCTAAGGGTACATGAAGGTAGGCGTCTTATGAGCTGGACTTGCTCACTGCCGTCAGACTTAGGGTACATAAAAGTAGCTGTCTGGAAAATGGGATCGCTTACTGCCTTCAGTCTCAGAGTACATATAGTAGTACGCGTCTGTTGAGCTGGGATTGCTCACTGCCCTCTTTCTCAGGGTACATGTTGGTAGGCGCCTGGTGAGTTGGGATTGCTCACTGCCCTCAGTCTCAGGGTACATGTTGGTAGGCGCATGGTGAGTTGGGATTGCTCACTGCCCTCAGTCTCATGGTACATGTTGGTAGGCGCCTGGTGAGTTGGGATTGCTCACTACCCACCGCCTCCGGAAACATGTAGGTAGGTTTCCAATGAATGGATTGCGTAGTACCCTCAGTCTCAGGGTACATGTAGTTAGCCCTTTGTTGAGCGAGGACTGCTCAACAGTTTCAGGGTCCATGTAGGTAGGCGTCTGGTGAGCTGGGATTGCTCACTGTCTTCAGTCTCAGAGTACATTGAGTATGGCGTCTGATGGCTGGGATTGCTCACTGCCCTCAGCCTCATGGTACATGTTGGTAGGCGCCTGGTGAGTTGGATTGCTCACTCCCCACCGCCTCCGGAAACATGTAAGTAGGCGTCCAATGAATGGATTGCGTAGTACCCCCAGTCTCAGGGTACATGTAGTTAGCCCTCTGTTGAGCGAGGACTGCTCAACAGTTTCAGGGTCCATGTAGGTAGGCGTCTGGTGAGCTGGGATTGCTCACTGTCTTCAGTCTCAGAGTACATTGAGTAGGGCGTCTGATGGCTGGGATTGCTCACTGCCCTCTGTCTCGCGGTACATGGAGGTAGGAGTCTGGTGAGCTGGGATTGCTCACTGTCTTCAGTCTCAGAGTACATTGAGTAGGGCGTCTGATGGCTGGGATTGCTCACTGCCCTCTGTCTCGCGGTACATGGAGGTAGGCGTCTGGTGAGCTGGGATTGCTCACTGCCCTCTGTCTCGCGGTACATGGAGGTAGGCGTCTGGTGAGCTGGGATTGCTCACTGCCCTCTGTCTCGCGGTACATGGAGGTAGGCGTCTGGTGAGCTGGGATTGCTCACTGCCCTCTGTCTCGCGGTACATGGAGGTAGGCGTCTGGTGAGCTGGGATTGCTCACTGTCTTCAGTCTCAGAGTACATTGAGTAGGGCGTCTGATGACTGGGATTGCTCACTGCCCTCTGTCTCGCGGTACATGGAGGTAGGCGTCTGGTGAGCTGGGATTGCTCACTGTCTTCAGTCTCAGAGTACATTGAGTAGGGCGTCTGATGGCTGGGATTGCTCACTGCCCTCTGTCTCGCGGTACATGGAGGTAGGCGTCTGGTGAGCTGGGATTGCTCACTGTCTTCAGTCTCAGAGTACATTGAGTAGGGCGTCTGATGACTGGGATTGCTCACTGCCCTCTGTCTCGCGGTACATGGAGGTAGGATTCTGGAGAGCGGAGATTGCTTATTGCCCTCAGTCTCAGAGTACATAGATGTAGGAGGGTGTTGAACTGGGTGGGATTGCTTACTTCCATCAGTTTAATAGTACGTATAGGTAGTAATGTTGCAAACTGTTTATTTTATATATTATGTTTTCTATATACCTGTGCAAATCAAGTGTCAAAAAAATATTGTGTTCATTTGGTTTTTGTTGACAGATCAGGTTTTTGAATTCTTGAGTTGGTTTTATGTTTATGAAATAAAAGAAATGAATTTTGTTAATTTCTGATTAACATATCTTTTACCAGCTACCCACGAGTTTATGTATTTTTAATGGTTCAAATATAAATTGTTTTTAGAAGGACTCCTAAGTCTCCTTAGGGAACAATTTTGTATCTTAGAACTGTGAGATCCGTTATTAATCGGTGTGTGGCATGTCGAAGGTTTTCTTCCAAAAGATTGGAAGCTCCCCCTGCAACTTTACCTCCTGAAAGAGTTCGTGATCCTGTAGCTTTTGAAGTTTGTGGCATAGACTTTACTGGTCCAGTTTACCTAAAAGGAAATCGAAAGGCTTATATTTGTATATTTGTTTGTGCTGTTGTACGAGTCGTTCATCTTGAATTAGTTTTTTCTTTATCTACAGGTGCCTTTGGTCAAGCGTTAAGATGATTCATAAGCAGAAGAGGGCAGCCAAGTACCATCTATTCTGATAATGCAACAAATTTCAACGGCACTGAAAATTTGATGGAGAAACCTGATTGGGGAAAGATTCACGATGTTTCAAGAATCGATTGGAAATTTATACCTCCAACCTCTCCATGGTGGGGAGGATTCTACGAAAGGATGATCCGAATGTCGAAAGATCTTCTGAAAAGGGTTTTGAAAAAACAATATTGAACTACGAGGAAATGATCACTACCTTGTGTGAGTGTGAAAGTGTTATTAACGTTAGACCACTGACTTACATTTCAGAAGATCCTAATGAACTAGCTCACAATACTCCATCTATGTTCTTGCTGGACTTAAAAGATTCAAGAATGCCAGACTTGCTTAAGTTGTTGACATAATAAAATGAAGAGACGGAACTATCCGATTGGTTAAGTTGAAAACGGCAACTAATGAATTGTTACGGCCGATAATACGTATTTATCCCTTGGAAATTCTAGGACAGGTAACAGAAAAATCCCTCCTGACCAATATCTCAAGTTGTCAAAGTTGATTAACAAGTTTATCAACTTGGGGTGGGAGTGTGTTGCAAACTGTTCATTTTACGTATTATGTTTTCTATTTACCTGTGCAAATCAACTGTCAATAAAATTGTGTTCATTTGATATTTGTTGACAGATCAGGTGTTTGAATTCTTGAGTTGGTTTTATGTTTATGAAATGAAAGAAATTAATTTTTTAAATGAATTCTGATTAAATTATGCTTTTACCAGCCACCCACGAGTTTATGTATTTTTAACGGTTTAAATATAAAAACTAGTATGGTGAGTTGGGATTGCTCACTGTCCTCAGCCTCAGAATACATGAACGAAGGCACCTGGATGCTCACTTATACTTTATACTTTATGCACACTGCCCTCATGCTTAGAGTAAATTGATGTAGACGTCTAATGTGCTGGGATTTCTCACTGCCCACAGTCTCAAGGTACTTGTAGTCAGGCGTTTGGTGAGCTGGGATTGCTCCCTATCTTCAGTCTCAGGGTACGATGTCCTGGGATTGTTTACTGCTCTCTGTCTCAGGTATTCATATAAAACTGAAATTTATTAAAAGACTAGCTAGCTGTTCTACCCGTTCTTCGCACGGATTTAAAATGAAAAAGAAACAATGGTTTCTATGGACCAATTAAAAACTGTCAAAAACCAATTAATTGGCATGAAACATGAACGTAAGAAGCCCACGGGGCGAAGCCCAAGGGGATTTTGAGGATGTGAATAGGCCTATGTGTTTCCCTGGATCAATATCTACCTCTGTGTGAAATTTCAACCCAGTCGGTTCAGTATTTTTCGAGTTCACTCGGTTCATACATAATACATACATAAACCACCTCTTATTTATAATAATATATAGATATTAACTACTGAAACCAGTATTGCACACTTGAGCATCGAGTGTGAAAATACGTTTAAAGATTTGCATTCAGAATATGTAGATATTAAAATTATTCGTCTTTTCAGCGGGCAAAACCGCATGTATCTGCTAGTTTATTAATGTATTTTTTTTATGAATGCATCACAAATACAAATGCACTTTACGTGCAGCCCAGGTAAAAAATATATTTACGGGTAAATGAGGAATTAATATATAGAATATTAGTGTAATGGATTACTTTTTATGTAGTAATTCAAGTTCGAGTTTTTAATATGACCACACAAAAACAGCTTGAGGTTGCTCGACTGAATGAAACTCTAACATAACTATCTAAAATATAAATAATGAAGCAGTAAATTAAATGCTTCATTTTGAGCAAGCACGTTTACATACAAACCGCACGCGAAAGCTCAAGGTTAGAAAGATAAAGAATTACAAAATTATATTAAGGGCAAACTACATGTTTTGGACAAAACCTTCATTAAGGAGGTCGTATCAGATTATTTACGAGCATAAAAAGGAATGTAAATAAACGATAAACATATTGGAAGAGCGCCACCTCTGTAGGGACATAAATTAACTCACTTGAAGGAAAGTATAAAACGTAGAGGAGATAAGAGGAAAGTCGTAGTCATCGTTTCATCTTCGACTAGCACAGCAGGCATCATGTACTCAATCGCCTTCGGTAAGAATAACATGAAAATGTATAGTAAATAGATTTTAAGTTACAACTAAACAATAAAAGTGAAAAATGAGATCAACAACAGCCATAAGATGAAGGAAATTAAAAAACACATTAAATATAAAATAGTTAAAAAAAATAACAGTTATGAGAAATTGAAGTGTTTAAAATATGATTCAAGTTACACGAAAACGATGTTCATTTATCTATATAAATTTGTCAGTCAAACTAAATAGTAAAAAATAAAATTAAAATAATTCCAGTGTAAGTTGTTATTATTACATCGTGTAGTAGCAGACCCCAGGCTGCCTGAAACATATTGATAGTAATCATGCTTGTAGAACATATTATAAAATGAAAAGCAGTTGTAACTGAAAATCGCTGCATAAATAAATACATTTTTATTATTTATTTGTTTTTATGAGCTAACATGTATAAATAATATGATAAAGAACATAAAAAATATGATTTCCCAGCAGAAATATAATTTTATTTGGTTTAATCGAAAAGACCTTTAAGGCGACAACTTGAAATACTCAAGTCAACGGAACTCATATTACCGATTTTATGGATTTAGCTGTTCTTTACCGAACTGATACGTAACAATCAGTCGTTCGGTGACCGTCTATTTTTTACATAGTGGAGCCCTAGAATGTTTTATTTTTGTCGATTTCTGTATCTCGTAACATCTTATATTAAAAATTATTATCCGATTCTCAAACTTCTCCACTCATTTGCTTTCTTCTAAAGAGCCGGGCTGAATTAAAATATCAATGTCAAGGTTGGCTGGGGTCCTAGTGCTAATAATCTAACGGTTGTGTTTTGTCCGCAGGCCTCCTCGTAGCCTGCTCGGCAGTCCTCGCTGCCCCATACCCCGGACCCCAGCCGGGCCCCGCCCCCTATGCCGGACCCCAGCCGCAGCCGCAGCCCGGCCCCAACCCCTACCCTGCCCCCCAGCCCGGCCCCGCTGGCCCCCTAGCCGCCGGTCCCCAGCCCTCTCGCGCCGGTGCGGGCCAGCCTCAGGCCGGTCCCAGCGCTAACCCCAACTACGGAGGGTACTACGGAGGATACGGATTCCCCGGATACTACGGATACGGATGCGAATACCCCATCTTCGAGGAGGTCCTTGTTGAACCTTTCGGCTACGGCTACGGCGGCTATGGCGGCTATGGCGGTTTTGGCTTCGGCGGCTTAGGCTATTACTAAACAAAATAATCTAGACCTTTGACCCATCTTTATATCTCTGTACTTAGGCTTAGGTTTTTGTAATTGAAATACAAAAAAAACCTTATACGGGTTTCTGATTTCTCTAATCCTCCTAATATTATTCAATTTTATTTATTTACCTGAAAATCTCAAATAAGGTACAAATAGTGATATAAGGCTGAATTAAAACTATTGAAATGACATGCTAATACATACGCTACAGATTATATTTAAAAATCATGTAAGAAAGTATAACAAATATATTACCTTGAACGTAACAAACATTAAATTAATATCCTCTTTACAGAACTTTCTTGGTATTCGCAATTAAAGTATATTAGTTATTCAATGTAGCCTGAAGCTGAAGTTTTTGAATGTTTTATGTTATTTTCATAACAACATATCTCAGAATTTGTTGGTGGAAATTATTAACAAATTGAAACAGCTAATCACACAAAGACAATCAAGTCTATGAATGTGAGCTGTCTAAGAAATGTCACTGAACCGAATGGATTAAGATGATCAACGAAACCAGTGACTGGAATGTGGGTGCATATTTATTTATTCATATACTAGATTTATTTTTATGCAATTTTTATATTCTGAATGAAAAATACGATATACTGAAGAGGGTTGCCAAAAACAGCTATTATAGCTTCTAAAATTAGCAGTATAACATACTAATATTTTTTGTACTGCGGTCATGTTAGTGTTAATATACTGAAGTCTATTATTAGTATTGCAATTTTGAAAACTTCGGAAGTGAAATCAAGCTGTATTATTTTTTATTGTTCCCAAAAGTCACACATCAATATGATAAGTATACTTGACCTTCTACGTTCCTGTCCTGGGTTTTTGCCTTGACAGAAAACCCCTCCCACTCTTCTGTATTTGTTGTATCGTTCACTTAAACTTTTGGGATCCTGACATCCTCGCGATAGCCTGCCGAAGTTAACATATCTAAAACCGGTTTGGAATTGATATACTGAACATGCTAGACATACTGGAAATGTAACCATAGCTTTCATTCGATGAGCACTAATCGTCTCGTGAATGACAAAAACAAGCTTGTCCTTTGCACGATCATCCAAAGCGACCGGATCAGTTCGTCTAGAGCGATTGTAGATTGCTTTCTGGCATACCCATACCTTATTTATTGTTTTGATTGGTAGATATCTATTAATTTATCACAGATGGATTCAGTCTACAGCCACTACAGGTTGTCTCTTTCTACCATGGATTAAATTCACTTTATCTTAACGTTCACTTGTGCATTGCTCATGCATTTTGCAAATATTTTCTTGACTCTTGATGAAAACATTGCCATAACAACAGGTACATTGAGTGTTTCACTGCGGACTCTCTCTCTACTCTGGGATGTTTGACCTGACCTGACTCTGATCTAGGATCTGCCGATAAAACATAATTCGGCGGGTTGCTGTATGGCTTAAGTTAAAAAATGTTTTGCCCGGCATTTAAACAAGGAAATTCTTGGAAATACTAGTATTCCTCCACTTTGACGTTGGCTCTTCCGTGGCTCGACTCCATTCATGGGTTTCCAAACACAGTTTTGATCAACTTCGTCCTTTGTTTCAAATAACATAGAAGATAATCCCTCTAAGCTACATTTTTTTAGCCAATTCCCCTTACAGGGAAGAAGCTATAACCGTAGGCGGTACGGTGAGGTTTAAACCCAGGTTATTTTATAATTTTTAAGCCCCTTTAACACAGGTGTGTGTGTGTGTGTGTGTGTGTGTGTGTGTGTGTGACCAATATCGATTAAATTTGAAACAAACATGGAAAGTAATACTCATGATTTCAAGCTTAAATACCATCATTTCGGTATTCTTTTATAAGGTTCTTTTGATAAAATATAAATAATTTTTAAGATTTAACAATTTTTTTATGAAATTATAAGGTTATAATTGAATTCTGCTTAAAACCAATGTAACATTTTGATCATTACTCTCAATCGGTTACTGAGCTATTTTGTGTACTAAATGTAGTGCATTGTCTATTATTATTTCTTAAATTTCCCTCAAGGTAGTAGGATTACTTAAATTCTGGGGTAAATTTCCCGATTTCTTATTAAATTTTCCTGTAAATGGTTTATTTATAAATTAAATTAAAAATTGTATGATCGAATCAAATTTGTTATGTGATTTTATAGTTCATTTTTATTTTGAATGGATTAAAAATATTGATTACAGATTTGTTTAATTTTATACGCTATAAAAATATAAAATTATAAAAAATTACTATTATAAAAATTTGTAAAAAATACAAAAAAGTATTATAGTAATGAAAACGAATGTAATTCCCTTGTTAATTTCTCTTACATCTAAAACGCTTGAGTTAATAAATAATATATTTTGTTCTAAAAATATGTAATATCCAAAATAAGATATTCCCTGGGCCAAAATTAAACCCACATATAAAAAACATCTTTAAGAAATTCTCGTTATACGCAAGTCTGTTGCGATCGGTATGATTTTTTCTTAAGACAAACGAATGAGATGTAATAGATTTTAGTAGTATCTATATACCGAGAAGCTATATAGTGGAAGAATAGTGGAAGTGTAATTTATCCCTAAAGTCTATGTGGCTTCTTTACTTTTAGTAGTTTACCCCCCCCCCCTCATCGACGGTGAAAAATCGCTTGATATGAACCGATTTTAATGATAACGTCGGAAATTCATTAAACTTTAACTTAGTGCAACGATTTAAATTCAAGGTACAAAGTAAATTCATTTGCGTTTTCGTTCAGAGGGGTTCGCTGAAATTTTCGCGGGCTGTAACATCGCACGGTAACGTATCTTGACATAACCTTCAACAAAAGCTACCTTCGACAAAAGCTACGAATAAAAATATCCCCGTTGCAGCAGACCTGCATACTCTGCGAATTTCAAATGCTTAAGTAAATAATTTTGACGGAGCCTCAAATCAAGTAAAATCAACTTAAATCCTGAAATGAGCAAACAACTACTTTATTCATAAAAATAACATGGGAAATGAGTATGCTGCCATGGAAGAGTGAAATGTAGACATTTTTTGCAATAATCCACTAGATGAAACCATATACCAAGTTTTATTCAGATATGTTAAGAAATAAGCGTGGTATGGAACTTTACTTATTTCCCATAAGGTTAACATTGGAACAACGTACTGTGTTTTCCACTAGCGATATCTCGGTAACCAATGAACATAGAGCGACAATTCAAAATACTAAATTATTTGTTTTTTTTAAGCTGAATTCAATGGTCCTAACAAGAACTTATAATTTTAATTTTTCTATGTAAAAAATCCCAAAACCCCATTTTTGGAGGGGTTTACCCCCCTTAACCCCCTTCTAATGGTTCGATCAGGCTGGTTTTGGAACTCTTCCGAATAATTACTACTTTACATGTCTTTGCCAAATTTCATTAAAATCGGATCATTTTTACGCGAGCCATCGTGTTTAAAGACTCTCTCTCTCTCACACACACACACACACACACACACACACACACACACACACACACATACATATATCTATATTAGATTGATAATTAAAAATCACGAGTACCCTTTTATAATTTTTATTTCACGACACGTGTTTCGACTTTGAAGCCATTTTCACAGTGTACTCTTAACCTAATATTATGTTAAGAGTACACTGTGAAAATTGCTTCAAAGTCAACACGTGTCGTGAAATAAAAATGATAAAAGGGTACTCATGGTTTTTAATCATCCATCTAATAATAATAGTAACCCTAATTATTGAACTCAATAATTCTATATATATATATGAAAATGAACGACGGTGTTATTGGCATCTGGGGTCCTCAAAACAAAAAGTTATGATGGTCTCGGGCCTAGGTATTACCATGAGACCTACGGTAACAGCTTCTTCCCTATAGGGGAAATTCGCTAATTAACGGTATCAAGAAACTGACACATAGTTTCTTCCTTAGAGCCATTTAAAGCAAGAAAACTTATAGGAAGAAGTAAAATAAATTTTCAATTATCTCACAAATACGTAATATATTTTATCAAAATAAGATAATAATTAACGTAAAAATCTGCTTTTAAATATTAGCCATAAGAATAACATTAGACAACATACTATATTTATCGCCTCACGAAATTGTCAATTATCTCCTCACCCAATTGACGTAGACTAATGATTCTGATAAGTAATAATAGTCATATAATATCTAAGTATAAGCGCAGAATAAGCGCAGAAAAACGCTCCCTCGTCCGCGAGAGCGACACTGCCTTTAGTCTCCTCTTAACGAAGAATTATAAAAATCAAGTGTCATGAGATTTTCATTGCAAACTGGATATTCTGTAGTTGTAAAAAAGAGTGAAAACCCCAGGGAGTTTCATAAACCCGTTTCTGTTTCTTTGTGTGCATCTATGACTCAAGGGGAGTGTGTATACTAGATGTTTTCAACCCCAAATGTTTTTTAGATTCATTGTCAGAAACACCCTTCTCCTTTACATATATTATAGGTATATAGGTATAAAAAATTGATGAATTTTATTGCGTATGATAACACTATCACTACTTGTTAAACAACTTCAATGATACTGCTATTTGCCGACGTAGATAGGGTGCACAATTTGTGTTCCTCGTATAGTAGACGTTGGTTTTTAATTGACTTTTTGAATTATTTATGATTATTTTAGCTACTTCATCACAACAAAACAATATTTTTATACAGAGAGGTTAAATTACCTTGATTCCGAAATGTAGTTATTGACAGTAACACTTAGGCTACCACGTGGTTTAGGTGCTCATGGCACCATCTTCAGGCAAGTTACAAAGAACGTATCCAATTTTGTTGAGGTACAATAATATTTTTATTAACCTGCTAAATGAAATCACTGGTTCACACACACTGTAAACTGTTCACACTGTTACTTCGTTCAATTGTTCTCAAATTTAAACTACTCTTAAACTGCAATTCAGCATGGGCGGGATTTCTTACAGATATAAGATTGTTGTGTCTTCAAATAGATCGCCATTTTCTTTGTGTAGAGTATGCTTTTAGAAACGTTTGCAGTAAAAATGATAAGCTGTTTGGTTTCCAGGCGTTCTCGTAGCCTGCGCAGCAGTGTCCGCTGCCCCTGGCCCCTACCCCGCACCCCAACCCCAACCGGGCCCCTACGCCCAACCCCAGCCCCAACCGGGCCCCTACCCCCAACCCCAGCCCCAACCGGGCCCCTACCCCCAACCCCAGCCTGCCCCGTACGCCGCGCCCCAGCCGGCTCCATACCCCCAGCCGGCCCCCTACCCCCAGCCGGGTCCTTACGCCAACCCCGCCCCCGCCCCCGCCCCCGCTCCCGCTAAGGCCCCGGTAGCAGGCCCCAACCCGGGCCCCGCTCCCTCTGCTGACCCGTTTTTCGGCGGATACCCATACGGAGGATACGGATTGTACGGGGAGGGCTTCTACGACGGATTCCGAGGCTACGAATGCGGCATCGGATTCCCCGGTTTCTATGACGCTGTCGCCTATGATTTCCCCTACCCAGGATTCCAGCCCGGATACTTCTTGTAAATTCTTCCGACATCTGACATTGTAGATTTAGGTTTTGTATGAAATAAAACTCTTTAACAAATCCTGGGTAGTTTCTGTCGTTCTTCCTAATCGCTATTTCTTGGATTTATTTTTATATTTTGAAAACTAGGGTCATCTACAAAAAGGGTCGTCTTTTATATTCGTTTGAACCCAGAGTTTCTTAAAAGATTTATTTTATTAAGTAAGAAAATATCTCAAGAAAGCTTGGTGATTTAAGAGCTAGCCTTATTAATTGAGATCTCCCAGCTCAGACAAACAATAGCATAGAACTTTGTAAAGGTAACTAACGCTTGTCCTATTATTATAGGAATCTGCTTATTAATTAGGCCTATAAAAAATGGGAGATAGTCTCAAAAAACATATTTTGGCTATTCTCGGCACAATTTCATGAAACATATAAGACTTAGTTAAAACAGGCATAAAATCCAATCAAACGTTTATTGGAAATGATGAAGAAGCCGGGAATTCCAAATTAATAACGGATGTAAAATTACAATAATATAAAAAAATATAAACCCTACTTATCAGTTATAAATTGTCTTTAGCTTTGTATAATGAAAATCCGAAGAAGTTATCTGAAGCAAACACAATAATCAAGTTGGTTCAAGATAAAACAATGAACCAACAATAAAAGGACAGATGAATTTATTATAAATTTTTGGTTTCTGGTTTTAGTACTTACTTTTAGCGAATTTCCCCTATAGGGAAAAAGCTATTACCGTAGGTCTCATGGTAAGACCTACGCCCGAGACCATGATAACTTTTCGTTTTGGGGCCACCAGAAGCAAAAACAACCATTCGTTCAAATTTTTATATATCTATCCATCTATCTATCCCTCTATATATATATATATATATATATATATATATATATATATATATATATATGTGTGTGTGTGTGTGTGTGTGTGTGTGTGTGTGTGTGTGTGTGTGTGTCTATGAGCACGATAGCGGCCGTAAAAATAGTCCAATCTTAATGAAAATTGGTGGGGGGGTAAAGGGGATAAACCCCCAAAAATGGGTTTTTTGAGTTTTTTACATAGAAAAATCAAATTTACCAAACTATTGTTAGCGTCATTGAATTCAGCTCAAAAAAATTGGTATTTTGAATCACTGCTCTATGTCCATTGGATACCGAGATATTGAAAGTGGTAAACACAGTACGTTGTCCCAATGTTAACCTTATGGGAAATAAGTAAAATTCTATATCTCGGTTATTTCTCAACAAAACTCAATAAAACTTAGTATATGACTTAATCTAGTTCAGATCTACTATATATTGAATTAAAACCTCCCAGTTTTAACGTACCCGTTGCAGCAAACCTACATACTCATTCCCCATGTTATTCCTATGGATCTTACCAAAACATGTCAAAACTCGCTATGTTGGATTCAAATACGTTGTTTTGCATTTGAAATTCGCCGAGTATGCAGGTCTGCTACAACAGGGGGTATTTACTTTTTATTACAGCGGTTTAAGGACTACTCTACTCTCATTTAACTTAGTAATAATTGCCAAGACAAATGAAATATACATATATATATTTATGTATATATATATATGTATATATATATATATATATATATATATATATATATATATATATATATATATATAGATTAGATAGATGGATAAAAATATAACGAATGGTGTTTTTTGGTTCTTGTGGCCCCAAAAGGAAAAGTTATCATGGTCTCGGGCTTAGGTCTTACCATGAGACCTACGGTAACAGTAAAAAATCTTTAACCGCTTATCAGAAAATACAATAATGAAATCTTCGATATCACTAAACTACAATCCTCCTTGAACTATTAAAGAGTTTGGTAGTGTAGAATAAACTAGAAGCGGAGTATCAAACTAAACTGCCGGGTAGGGGTGCGATATATTAGTCTCACGCCAATAGTGGGAGAGAGTGCTCACACTATTGGGGGAGGGGGGGTCATTGGTGCTCTCACCTTCATTATAATGAACGAGTATGTCCCACATTTAGTAGTAAACTTGGGGATGATGTTTCTTCCAGTACTGGAAGAAACATAACGTTATAGGAAACTTAGATAGCCCAACAACCGTAAATGGTCCTGCCACCATTAAAGTGAACATGGGAAAGTGTAAAGAAGCTAATGAAGAAGAGCAGGGGGTTTCAGTAATAGTAATTATCAAAGTCAACTTTGTAAAGACACATTTATATCCCCCAACGTTTTTTGTTAAATTTAATTTTATGTACATCGCCAATTTCAGGTGTCGTTGTCAACGGTATGTGCCGTTAAAATTTGAGCACATGTATACTCTATTTTGTTTTTTGTTCATCAAAAAGTAACTATAATACCATATAAAATATTTGAGCGTAAGGTTTACTAGACAATTGTTTGATAAGCATTTCTGGTAATCATGATACATAGTTGTTGTGTTCATGTTTGATTTCCAAATATGATATTGATTGATTGATTGATTGGAGTGCGGGGTATAGACTCCAAGGTCTCAATACGTCAACCGAAGCTTATTGTGCTCCCCTAAGCTGCTAGATTGGCAGCCCTATAGCTGCACCTTCAACGAGGCTTAAGAGCTTTTTTTAATACTAGCATCTGGTTCGTCACCTTGTTGTTGGAGACCAAAGAGGGCTCTTCCCCTTACCCCCGGTCTCTCACAATCCAAGATTATGTGACTTGCAGTCTCAGCAAAGCTGTCGCAGAGGCTGCACTCAGGATCATCATGGGCTATACCAAGAATGAAGAGATATTTCCTGAAATGACCGTGTCCAGTGATTAAGGCAATTACCCGCCTGACCTGACTCCTGCCCAGACCCAGCAGCCAACTCGTAATCCGAGCAGAAGTTTCAGGAAGCAGCTTTTTGCCTAGTGATTGGCGAGAGTAGTTGCGTCATCGAAGCCGGTGCTGTTCCTTAGCCCAGTTACCAATTGCCCGGCTACTACCAGTTACCAACAGTGTAGGCGATAGCTTTGCTGATGCCACAGCCAGACTCAGGCCATATAATGGCATGCCCGCTCCCGCTTTGGCTAGTTTGTCTGCACTCTCGTTGCCCCCAATGCCTGCGTGGCCTGGTACCCAACCGAGGAGCACATAGATTTGCTTTCCCAAGTCGCACAAAGCGTTAAAGCACTCCCACACGGGTTTTGATGTGATCTCATTTGAGTCCAGCGCCTTGAGGGAAGCCTGGCTGTCTGAGAGGATCACAATGTGTTTGCCTTGAAGGCGCCTGTACTAGACGATTTTCTCTCTGCCTGAGTGCGGCAGTTTTCCGGCCATCCATTCGTCCCTGGAAAGGAAGTCCATAGGCTTGTAAAAGACAACCTCCATGTCTGAGATCGTGTCAACCACAGGGTCATTAGCCATGCTTAAAAAATATTATATTCTTTTAATAGTTTAAGAGATTAAAATTACCTACGTGTTTTTAACTCAACTTTTTTTTGTAATCGAACAAACTGCTTCTTTATCATTTGATTTGACGGAAGTAAGATCCATAACTAATTTATCTGACAGTAGAGCTCTGAATTAATTTACCAGTTACATAGTTACTTATTTATTTATATATTTCATACAATTAAGCTGCCCTCATATGATGGTACTCATGTAATAAATTTAAGTATTAATTGTGTTGTTAATATCTGAGTATGCTAGATCCTGGAGTAGGGGTTACCAACAGTCCAGCCTTTAACTTGGTTTATCCTTTAATAATATTAGACGATTTTTAGCGAATTTTCCCAATAGGGACCACTACTTTCTGATAAGCGGTTAAAGTTTTTTTTACTGTTGCATAAAATACATCAACAATGGCAGATAAACAAAATTTGGAAATCAATAAATGGTCAAGGAAATTCAAGACGATATTAGGCGTCACTAAGATCATATAGAAAGTTAGATTAATAGCTGGCCATTTATTCTGAAAAAGCAGATATTAAAGTTTGGAAGGTCTCAATTTGCGACACGTAGTATAATATCTGACTTTAAGGGCAGTTGTAGAAGCTGGATCTGACATCTCTTCCTACCTCCTTGTCCTTGTTGATAATCTCAATCCTCTACTTACAACACTCCTACATCAAAGGCGTAGCACGGATCGAAAACAATAGGTCAATTTGTTTACATTCTAATATAGCTTATATTGTTAAGCTTATTCATTTAATAACAAGTAGGGTGTACTACAAGGATACAATCAATATATTAATTTATGGCAGAACCTCTTTACAAAATTATAAATTAGATTTATGTTTTGACAAATGTATTTAACTATTTTTTTCAAATTAAGTAAAGAATTCTGGAGATGACTAAACTTTGAAATAACCAATTCAATTAAAATCCAAAGACACCTCTCAAATGCGTTCTCTTATTCACATACATATAAAAAAGGCGATTGTGTCAACGAATGCCTAAAATAATCCAACATAATTACAAATGCATTTATGACTTTTCTTTTAACGAATTTACATTAGTAAGTAATGGTAATTCAACCAACTATATAAACTTAATTTAAAAAAATTGCTGAAAAATTCTTTTTACATTATATAAATCATTACCAAACTTTTTTCAACGAGTTTCTCTTGAGAAACGCCTGTTAAAACTCAAATCCTAAACTGATATTCGTAAAATACACCGATTAAAATATCTGGTTGTCTTTCAGGTGTTGCGGTGTTGTTAGCGGCGGTTAACGCGGCCCCAGGGCCCTACCCCGCGCCCAGGCCGGGCCCCGCGCCGAGGCCTGCCCCCGCCCCCGTCGCTGCGCCTGCCCCCTACCCGGCCCCTAGCCCCTACCCCGCCCCCGCCCCCGCCCCCGCCCCCGCTCCGGCGGCCGACCCCAATCAACTCTACCGTGGCTTCCCCTACTACGGCGGCGCTGGGTTCGTGCCCGGCTACAGCTGCGATGTCGGCGGGTGCCCGCCCTTCTTGGGGCCCTGCGCCACTGTCATTGAGGGTGTCCCGTACCCTGGAACTCCTTACGGCCTCTTCCCGTGATAGGATAATGTAGTTATGTAGAAAAATAAAAGACTTAAATTTAAAGTGATAGTTTTTCACCCAAGTTGTCACTTCAAGAATTTATGATATCATTCTTGAGAGTTCTAAAAGAAATTTAATTTATGATCGAAACTGGATCCTGCTGCCAAGAGTGGGATTGGAATTTTAAAAAAGTTCGTACATAGGCTCCAAAAAGTTTTTTAACTAATTTTATAATTGTCGGATAGGTCTCTCGACGACGAGTAGTTTAGTAACTCAGTTATTTGAATACTAACAAAATATATACCGGTAGAGTAAAAAACAATAAAAAAGTCACTTAAGTTGTCGAATTGCTAATGGTTCGACCACAAGTTTCATAATTATCTTGCCATAATAAGCACATCCAGTAAAATCGTAAGAAAACATCATATGAAGAAATAAAATGATAGGATTAATTACCAAGTAATTTACATTAAAATCTGCCCCACAAAGTAATACTTAGAGTTTTAAGGACAGTTAATGGAAATATTCAATATCACAGACAACTTTATAGCGATCATTAAATTTTTCACAACACTACTACGAAATAACCTGTTTTCGTTATGAGTGTATCACCAGCAAAACTTCACCTTAACATTGATTACTTCGGAGAAGTAATATTTACTGTGGAAAATTAATGTTAACTAACGTTTGTAAAAATTTGCGATACGAGTACAGCTGGTTTCAATTATGGGTGAACGTTTTTTTTTTGCATATTCGAGACAATATGTTTGAGTACGAGATTAATCAAGCATTTTATTTCGTCGAGAACATTTTTAATTTCCGTAATTCCTACGTACAAATGCCATCCTGCATACATTAAAACGCAAATATAAAACTTATGGGAAGTTGGTTGTAATTTTTGAAAAAAAGAGGAAACTAATAAAGAATAAAAAGTTTAAGAATTAACTAGAATAAGTACCAGTCAACCAAATATGAACGGTCAGTTGGCAAAAGTACTGAACGGCGTAGAGCAATTTTTTTAGTTTTTTTGCATACCTAGTATTGAAATGCTAAAACTAGTCTATTACCATACCATTAAAAACCATACCACAGTCTTAGATAAAAAATATATTGGAAAAATACAATAAAATGATAAAAAATAAATATATTTTATTTATAAAATAAATACAACAAAGTAAAAGGTACAAATAAAATGATTTTGATCAACATCAATAATGCATACAGTAATTACAAGTAACTTTTAAAATCGCAGGAGCATTTTTCATGGACTTTGAAAAATCTATTTAACTAGTGGCTTGAAGGGGCTAAAAGCCCCCAATGAGGGAAAATTCAAACAATCCTTATTTTATAGTACAAAATACCTGATTAGCAAACTGACTCTACCTTATATTGATATATCTAGCCACATGGTTTTCAATCAAGTATCAGCATCACATGTTTTATGTAAACAAAGCAGACGTTTTATATGTCCCAATGCTTTTTAAATGGCAGATAATTTACGTTATTTCTTATTTTCTGGTGAATTTCAAGCAATTTAATTATTTTTCCCGCCATCACGGAACAGAGACCATTAATTTGAGCCCTCTTCCATCTTTCTACGACTTGCCAGACGCCCACAATTTTGACACAACGAATCGCCTTACGAAATTAAATATATGATATAAATACAAACATATATTAACTAACCCCGGCCACTTAAAGTAGAGATGGTCCGGTTTACCTCTTGAATAACCTATAATTTGTTTTTTAGTAAAAATATCTTATTAAATGAAATACATTAAATGATATAGATTCATCTTGCAACTCCCACTATAGACAAAAGAGTGTTTAACGAACGAATGTTTTAAAATAGCTTAATAATGTAATGGATGAAGTATGTAGTAACAATATGAAGGATATTTCTGTTGAGAGTTTATCAACCATCAGAATCTACTGTAATTTCAATACGAATCGAGTGCTTTGTCTATCTTTAGTGCAGCTTTTGACAGTGCTGTAGGACGCGTTCCTTTGAGTATTGCCGAACATTAAATCTACTGTGCAGAGCCGGAAATTATCAGTGTCTCTAGTTCATTTTCTGACCTAGTGGAGATGGGACTTAAATATTTTTGTGTTTGAACAGTTTTCTTATAGAATGATCGAGCCTTTACAATAATATTTCTATCATAAACATTTTGGAAAGAGCCAAAAGGTTGAATACAATCATATGATTGTAATATTGTACTAATACATTTTATTTTTAAATAAAGACCGTAGTGGTCGTGGCGACCCCACTAGCCATCGTCCCAGAGATCAAGTAGCCCTGCAAACTAGACGAATCTATTAAAACAACTTACTTTTCACCATATCGAATATTGTTTTACTAAATTTTAGTTTAAGAGTCTAAATCTTATGACGAACACAACCACCAAACATATCTTGAAAACTGAATAAATGAAACTTGACAATGTAGCAAAGCGTTACATTGTAATTAGAGAACCTGACACGATTGGTTATAGTATAACTGGCGCCAATTCTTGGGGCCCACGCCGTCCATAAGACTAATGTTAATTTTAGCATTGGTCTTATGGACGGCGTGGGCCCCAAGAATTGGCGCCAGTTATAATTGTAATATTTAATTTTACAAACGAGAATATCTGTTTACGAGACTATGTTGTATAACATTTTACTGCATATTTTAAACACTATTCAAAGGGATGTGATATTGTTAAACACAGTAAACTAAAAAAATGACGTAACTCAAAAATTCAATGATATTCTTCTATTTTCATATTTATATTAAACATTTGAAATTAAATATTGCTATGATAAATAAATACAACAACAATAACTGACAACAGATTTAACTAAAAAAGTTTAAGAAAACAAGTGATAAATAAACTTTATGCATTTTACACGTATGTACATAATATAGGATAACGGATGTTTAGCATATAAGTATAAAAGCTAAATCGAGTTCGTTATTTAACAAAATAAATTAAGATTAGATTGCATGCAGATCACCGTAATCCAAACACTGAATTATTGAAAATTAAAAAGGGAATAAGAATTTAATATTAATCAAGTAAGTATTAACATGTACAAAAACATATTTGGGCACCCTGCTCATTTTAAAGGACCAAAACAGTACAAAATCATAATTTAGAAACAATAATATATAATAAATTGAGTATGCCTATATGAAGCACTTATATTAATTTAGAAAAAATATTCAACCATTAAAATCAAACAACTAGTACCTTACAAAATCTGAATAAAGCAGTGTTTGAAGTTTTGAAAACATTCATATAAAATATTAACATCTCTTCAAGATTAACTGGATAACTAAAACTAATACAAATTAACATTAGAACTGTCATTCTGACGATTATAATTAATATTTTAATTTCCTTAACAGTTTCTCTATCTCAATTACTAAATTTTCTCTCTCAAAACTAAAAAATAGCTAAATACTTCCTAATGTCTAGCAATTAGGAGCTGGAACGTTCTTGCACACCAAACCCCCAAAGATTTGACAGAAGGAACTAAATCTGAAAATAGTTTATTTATTTAAAGTATTGGAATATTTTAAATAAGATTATCACACTAGGAAATACACCCCTCTTGCGAAAACAATTGTATTTAGTATGAAAAAGACAAGTATAACATATTACAGACGGGAGAGAAAATTAGTTTTTTTCTCATTATAAATTATTGATGATTAATACCCTAGTTGTATTTGAACCACGTGTTGTAATAGCAAACCTGGAAGTGTATGTATTGGGAATTAACACCTGATTATTAAATAAAATTAAATAATATCAAAGTAAAATGCTGTTAGAACTGAGCGGGTAGCATAACGGAATAGTAAAGGATTATGATATTGCATACATTAACTTATACGACAAGATTTGCCGCCAGATTAAGGAATATCATTGACAACAACAAAGGCATGACCAACTCGATCCGTAAAACTTGTATGTTATTAGCGTATTTTTGTCTATTAAAAAAATGAACCCAGTTTGATTGGATTCCATGTTTTGGTTAGCCAAAATTTTGTAGCTTGCATTTGAATAAATTTGGAATTAGTGCTAAATAAGTCCATTAAGTCCTATTTTTTTAAACCGTTCAAGAACTTAATTGAATATTTAAATACTGAAAACATACAGCTTTTAATTAAAATGTCGGTCTCTAGAAAATCTACTTTCAATACTCTAAACATCTTAATTCGGACATTGGCCCTTGATTAATGCCATACATTTTCAGTTGTTGCTGCTGCTTGTGCCGTGGTGAGCGGACTTCCCGCCCCACAACCCCAGCCGGGCCCGTACCCTCAGCCTGCCGCTGCCCCGGCGCCCAGGCCCTACCCCGCCCCTGCTCCTGCTCCTGCCCCCGCCGCTGCCCCAGGCCCCTACCCCGCCCCTGCACCGTACCCTCAGCCTGCCGCTGCCCCGGGGCCCAGGCCCTACCCCTTCCCTGCTCCTGCCCCCGCCGCTGCCGCAGGACCTGCTCCGCAGTACGGAAGGACAGGATGCGGCGAGGCCTTCGAAGGTTTCTATGACGGGTACCAGGGCTTCCTGTGCAACGAGTACGCCCTGCCCGGCTACTACCAGGAGATTGTCTACCCCCTGCCTGGCTACTTCTAGGATAATTGTGGAAATTTGTATGTAAGAAATATATTGTTTAAGGGAAATGAGCTGTGAGTTAATGTCTTTTGAATGTGCCTTAGCACAACATTCAACATTCAAAATGTTATGAATATAGATATTGTAGTAACTTATTTTCCTGAAAGGGTTGAAAAATTGAAAAATTCCAGGAGTCGGAGATTATTTCATAAAGAGCAAGTAATGCAATACGGTTGAAAATATTTGACCCTAGAATTGATTTTATTAAATTTTTGGAAATGATAATTTAACAATTTCTTCAATTTATGAATCACTCAATGTTTAATGACCACCCTGCTGTATGTGGAACGAATTGCAATATTCATCAATTTCAGGAACGTATTTCACAAGATAAAAAATGGTCTCGCAAAATCAAACCTTTCCACTGAAGATACGTATCTTATGCAGTTCCATATTCATAGGGGTTTTAACCGGTATGAATTCAGATTATGACATTCATTTTTATTGTTAAATGATTTGGTTCCACTAACTTATTTATAATGTAAGTACCAGAGGGATGTACAGTTATTTTTGATTACATTTGTTGCAGCTTACTTTAAGTAGGGTCACTTGATAACGGAGGGAGTTTCCTTATCTCCCGAAACGTAGTCTTAAGCCTTAAGGAACACTAGAAGCGATTTTTTTCTACTCATCTTGATTCAAAACATAATAAGTTACTTATGTTCCGTCCCAGTACGAGTGATGCAATGAGGAGGATTTCAAACTAAATAATATCGTACTCGTGGCTTGTAGGGGCAAAAGCCCCTGAAAATAAAATATCAATGCTGAATATTTAATGTAAGATATTTAATAATCTGTAGTTTGTATTGCATATTTGATGCCTAATGTTAAAGGTATTATGACGTTTGCTAGTACTTTTCAGACTTTAAGAAAGGACACAACTTCAGTATAGTAAAGGGCTAAATTCCTGGAACAGTGGCGCTATATGTCGACCTCAAACCAAACGCAGTTAATTTTATTTCTAATTAAAAATATGAAAATGGTTTGAAGAACTTCTAAAAGTTAACCACAGATTGTAGAACTTAATTTATATCCTAAGGAAAGTCATGAGATTTAACACAAAAATGCGAACAAATTGTGACGTCATCAAAAGTTCGACATCAAGCTTGTAGGTAGCCTTTAACTGTTCAAAAGAATGTATTGGACGGTTAGAGGGTACTTATTATGAAAACTTCTGATTGAAGCTACATTTTTTACCCAATAGGCAAATAGGTAAGGATGAAATCAGAAAATGGTCTCTCATTGAAGCTCTACGTCAGAGCCTCTAGCTTCACCCCATACGGGAGTTAGGTTTGGAGACAACCAGCTTAGTGAATACATAGTTAATATTGACGATCTTACCTTACGTACCACACGTTTTTATGGTTTTCCAGGAGTAAATGGTGATTTGTGTTTGTAGATCCAAGATTCAATGTACTTTTACTGGCCAAATTTAAAGTTGATGTTGCACTCAATCTCTGTTACTGCAGCACACTCTTCGGCCAAAAGTATGACCATTTCCCACCGCACATAGGCCTTAAAATTGTTAAGTTTTCTATATAGAAAACCCAGCAGCCAGCCGAAAAATATGCTGCCGGGGTATAGACCTATAGTCTTCGCTTATCGATTGTGTTCACTTTGCTTTAAATCAGCATCAACTGCTACTTATATTAACAAAACAGACGTATGTAATTCCTAATATTATAAAAATGGTAAGTAATTTCAAGCCCCTCAATTATAAAATAAGAAAATTTAAAAGTAAAAAAACAGTTATTTCTTATATTAGGCGGTTATATTAGACAGTTAATATAATATTAGTTATATTATATTAGTAAACAATCTGATTGTTTTTTACTAATCAGTGATGTCAAATGTCCGCAAAAACCCAAATCAGAATATAAAATCACCATCACCAACAATGAATTTCAAACAAAGAAAACCATATTATATATCAACATCCATCATGTGGATTTAAACCAAGCATAAGCAACACATATTTTAATTTAAACAAAGCAGACGTTTTTAGATTCTAATACTTTTTAAATGGCAGATATTTTATGTTATATCTAATTTTCTGGTGAATTTAAAGCAATTTTAGTATTTTTCCCGCCATCACGGAATAGACACCTTTAATTTGAGCCCTCTTCAATCTTTCTACGGCTTGCCGGACGCCTACAATTTTGACGCAAAGAATTGCCTTACGAAATTAAATATATGATGAGGTGAACGGAACTTTGAACGGATATGCTAAAACAAGAAAATTCTCACACCAAATACTATTACAGACCATAAAATCATTAATAGGCCGACTGAAATTGAGATCTTGGCATAGTATAATCTTGAAACCTCTATCACATTCACTCAGGGGCAATAAGAATAAGATTCACTAAATACAGTATGATAAAATTATCTTTGTAAATCAACATTTATGGTTAAGGATCATGGAAGTAATTTAAAAAAAGCCATCGAAATTGAGTAGGATCAACAACATTTGTCAAAGAAATTATTTTTAATACTTTATCTGTAGCATTGAAGTACTTAATGCCAAGAACACTACTTAATGGTAAGTATTTTCTATTGTTAAGAAACAATAGATTATAATAACAATAGATTCATAATAAGAAATTAAAACAATATTTCTTGTTTCTTAGCAAAAAAACTTTTTACAATATTTAATTTGTAACACATTTCATCGTTCACTTTTCTCTCTCATCCTACTTTTCACTTTCTGAAATAAATCGGAGGGGAGAATCTTTTACCTTGATTACTTGAGGACGCTATTGAGTCAAATGACATCTTAAGTCAATTAAGGTAGAGAAAAAATGTATTAATTGATTTCACGATACAATGAGAGTGTTCCATTACGCGAAAGCCTTAATCAAATTACGCCAAGGTTAATTTTGTTACAGCTAGAAACTCTTTTGGCCTAAAAGCTTTTAAGAGCCTTTGAAACAAAAAACACCACCTCTGGATCTTCACAAATTGTTATAATCAAAGATAAATCAAAGCTTGATATTATTAGTTTTTAAACGTCATTTATTTTCTCTAGCCAATCGACGCTGTAATAAACATTTTATCAATTTTTACAGTTTTTTTAATTATCTGTACGAAAAAATAATATAAATAAATAAACAAAACAATGTAAATATTTATTCAATACAGTGCTCATGAAGATTGTGAAATTAATATTTGAACATAATTTAATCTTTTCCAAAACTAATGAAAATTTCTCCTCGCTTATAATTCTTTTATCACATATCTAGTTGTTGCACCCGTCCTTCATAAGACATAACGGATTATAAGGCCCTTACATTAGTCAATGGCAACTTCATTTTGAACTTTAATCGATTAGATCCAGTTGTTCATGATTCTCCTGTGTTAGTGTTAGTATCCACAGCTGTTTTCTCTTCAGATTTATTTATATTCTGCTATGAGATTTGATGATATTGAAACTTCAAAAGCAAAAACAACTTCGGTCAGAGACAACTTTCTAAAGTTGCATGTTGACCGAATGGACGGTTTGGGAATGCATAAAGGATGGACAGATATAAGAAAACATTTAGATAAATTGAGAGGGAAACCCCTTCAGTAGTGAGTTTTTACAATCTACGGTAAAACAACACGATAAAAGATAAACATTTAAATTCAGCTGATTTTCAACAATTAGCACAATGTTAAAAATACCGTTTAACGTTTATCGTATTGTTTTTCGATGGATGGGGAACGCATGACCCCTGAAGAAAAAAGTTGGTAAACGAGTTTTTGTGACTTGGTTGTGCGACAGTCTAAGAGGAGAAATACGGTTACGTTGAAGAAAGGCATTGAAATGATATTTAATCATGTCGAATCATTATTCACAGGTTAAAATTGGTCATATTATATTTTGTATGCATTAACTCTAATCAGCTAACAATATAAAATAAGGGTGTTGTCAATTAAACGATAAAATATTCTCATAAGTAATGTATAAAAGTAGTAGGATAATACAAATTTTAGGATGCAACTACAACAGTGCCCTGCAAAACAAAATACACCCGTTGCAGCAGAGCAGACCTGCATACTCAGCGAACTTTAAATGCCAAAAAATATTTCCATCCAACATAGCAAGGTATGACATGTTTTTTGTAATCTCCATAAGAATAACATGAAGAATGAATATGCAGGTTTGCTGCAACAGGTATGTTAAAACTGGGTGGTTTTAATTAAGTATTTAGTAGATCTTACCCAGGAAAAAAGCCATATAGGCCTACCAAGTTTTATTAAGATATGTTTAAAAATTATGAAGATAAAGTGTTTTTTTTTGTTTTGTTACTTCCCATAAGGATAACATGGGGAATGAGTATGCAGGTTTGCTGCTACAGGCATATTAAAACTGGGTGGTTTTAATTCAATATTTCGTAGATCTGAACTAGAAGAAGCCATTTACCAAGTCTTATCAAGATATGTTTAAAAATAAGCGAGATATAAAATTTAACTTATTTCCCATAAGGTTAACATTGGGACAACTACACTGTGTTTACCACTTTCAATATCTCGGTAACCAATGGACATAGAGCTATGATTCAAATTACTAAATTGTTTGTTTTTTTCGAGCTGAATTAAATTGTACCACAGTAACCAAAATTGGAATACTTCTATTTTTCTATGTGAAAAACCCAAAAACCCATTTTTGGGGGGTTTATCCCCCTTTCCCCCTTTCCAGTGGTCCGATCGAACTCGTCCGAATAATTACTACTTTTCACGCCTTTACCAAATTTCATTCCGATCGGACCATTTTTGTGAGCGCTATCGTGATTATACACACACACACACACACACACACACACACACACACACACACACACACACACACACAAATATTATAAATTTCTCTTCAATTTCAGGTTTTCAAAAATTTTATTAATTTTCGTTAAACTAGTAAACTTCATCAGATAAATATAAGGTGTATAAATATGTACAATATAAAAATATAAAAAGAAATTATAACCTAACACAAATCTATAAACATAAACAAAATAATGATTCATATAAAGCAGCTGACGTGTTGTAGAGTTGTAGTTCAGATTAAATCAGTCATGGTAGGGTTGTTTGGTACTTTTTCAGCTTTGGATCTTTACCTTAAATTCAAACCATCGAATTGCCTTGTTTTTAGTACTAGTTGGTGGGCCAGTTCATTTTTCTTAATTTTATGGCATTTCTGTTTTTGTTTTCATCTATTTAAACTTTTTGTATCCCTTTTAAGATGAAACAATCTTCGAGTTTGGTCTTTTGATGAAAACTGGCATGGCTCGCAACTGGGTTTTCATCGTCTCCACGATTTACATCTGCGCGATGCCCAGTCATTCTTACTCGTAGATGGTTTGATGTTTGTCCTATATATTGTTTATTGCAGAATTTGCAATTTAGTTGATAAATAACATTTTTTGTATTGCAGTCGATATCTCCCTTTATCTCATATTTCTTTTTTGTCTTGCTGCTATCAAACTGAGTGTACTCCTTAATTAATTTGCTGGTATCGCACCGTGGTTTTTTACAAGGTTTGCACTTGTTTTTGTTTATAGCCCCATTTGTTTGGTCGGTTTTAGCGAATTTCCTTAAAGGAATAAGCTATTACGGCAGTACTCATGGTAAGACCTAAGTCCGAGACCATGTTAACTTTTCATTTTGGGGTCCCCAGAAGCAAAAAACACCATTCGTTCGAATTTATATATATATATATATATATGTATATGTATATATATATATATATATATATATATATATTTGTCAGATAACACGATAGCGGCCGTAAATATGGTCCGATCTTAATGCAATTTGGTACAGACGTGTAAAGTGATAATCATTCGGACGAGTTCGTGAACCAGCCCGATCGGACCACCGGAGGATGGTAAGGGGGGAAAACCCCCCCCCAAAAATGGGGTTTATTTTTGTTGGCACCATTGAATTCAGCTCAAAAAAACAAACAATTTAGTATTTTGAATCACTGCTCTATGTCCATTGGTTACCGAGATATTGAAAGTGGTAAACACAGTACGTTGTCTCAATGTTAACCTTACGGGAAATAAGTAAAATTCTATATCTCGCTTATTTCTCAACATATCTTGATAAAACTTGGTAAATGGCTTCTTCTAGTTCAGATCTACAAAATATTGAATTAAAACCAACCAGTTTAAACATACATGTAGCAGCAAACCTGCATACTCATTTCCCATGTTATTCTTATGGAGCTTACCGAAACATGTCAAATCTCGCTATGTTGGATTGAAATATGTCGTTTTGCACTTGAAATTCGCTGAGTATGCAGGTCTTCTGCAACGGGGGTATTAATTTACTAACATATTCTTTAAATTTGGGGTCTTTTAAATATTACTCTTGGGGGCTTGGAGAAAAGTTTTTTTTGTCTCTTCTGAAGTTTGGAGTATATTAAAAGACGCTTTAAAACATGATTAATTTTATGGAGGCCTGGATAGTATTGTGTGACAAATTTTGGGTCATTGACTGAAAAACTGTTTTGTTGTTGGTTTTTTTGGTTTGTCAATGTTCTTTTTTATGACTTTTACAGGGTATCCTGGTTTTTTTAGTGATATTGTCAGTTTGTTTATGTAATGTAAAAAGTCAGTCTGTTCACTGTGCAGTGCCCTCGCTCTGCTGGATAAGCTTTTTGGTATTGACTTTTTTATATAAGTTGGATGATAGCTTCCGTAGTTTAGGTATTGCATAGTATTTGTAACTTTTATATGGAGTTTGGTCTCTATAAAAATCCTAACTCTAGATAAACATCAACATCTAAAAATGTAATAGAGGTCATAGAGTAGGACCAAGTGAATTGCAATACGCAAAAACTATTTAGAAATTCAAGAAATTTATTTAGTTTATCCTGACTGTGTTGCCAAATGAAAAATAAAATCATCTATACCATATTAGGGATAAATATTCTTATGATTTTAAAAAATTATCTTCTATTCTTCCCATATATAAATTAGCATAGCTTCGAGCCATCCGCGTGCCCATGGCAGTTCCTTTTATTTGTAAGTAAGTCGTCTTGAAATCTAAATGCGTTGTCAGGATAAACCTTATCAGACCAAGTAAAAAATTAGTAGAGGGTTTGGTATTACTTGGCCGAGTAGGCCTATTTAAAAACTCTCTTACTGCTTCCATGCCCTCATTTATCAAAAGAAAAATTTGAACGAGTGGTGTTTTTTGCTTTTGGGGGCCCCAAAATGAAAAGTTATCATGGACTTGGGCTTAGGTCTTACCATGAGACCTACGGCAATATCTTCTTCCCTATAGGGGAAATTCGCTACAACCTAAAGTAGGGATTTAAAATTACTTAACTGATTTGCTTCTATAATTAGACCGTAGATAAAACTGAAAACATTTAACCAACATAAATTTTATATCTGAAACGTCAACGCTTAGATGTATTATTAATTAAGCTCAGTATTGTTTATAATCAACTTAAAACGACGATACTAATATGTTCTAGGCTTGGGTCTTTAGATATTCAAGGAAACATCTTACTCAATTATAAGTTTTATAAAAGTTAAGTGCTTCTGAATAAGTCTCATTGTAGCATTTATGCATAATTCTGTACCCGCATTTCAGAGGGATTGACACACAAATTATATTGAAGGTTTTCCTGGTGTCTTTGGACTATATTATATTCTTTGCTTAGTAAAGTTAAGATCTAAATTAATTTTAGGCTATTGTAGCAGTAATTAATCTTTGGAATTTACTCCATGTGGGTGTTCTTTTACAACCAAACACCAAAGTACAGAGCCACTCTCCAGTTTGATAATTATTATCAATTGTTTTCCAACGTTATCGAAAGTTACGGTGTGAAGGAAGAAATGTTTATTTACCGGGTGTCGTTGTGTAAGGTTATAACTTTCGAACTATACATCAGATTCATACGCCAATAGTAAGTTATTTCAAACCTAATTATATTTAAGATTGTCACTAAAATGTACTTATTTTATATTTGCCGTACCCACATGTCGTAATTGGGCAATTCATGAAGTTTCCAGTGCGCCTGGGCACATAGTGTAGCTGCGTAACTCGATTATTTCAATCAAAATTACAGCATGTGACGAAACTGGACACATCATGAAATGTCCAAAGCTCATTGGACACATGCTGTAGCTATCGGGGCATGTTGTAAAATCTTTGTTAAAGTTATAATTAAATATTTTAAATATTTTTCGAATCAAACATTTTATTATAATTTTATTTATCTCCGCCTTTTAATAATATGAAAAGTTTAGATACTTATAAGATGATGTGATTTATAAGGTTATTTCTGACTTGAATAAACAGTTATCAGTAACGTTGATATTTTTCACAAAAAAATAACGAATAAAACAGAACAGAATAGAATAGAATAGAACATTATAGATAATAATAGTTGGTTTAAAGTTTTAAAATCAATATTGTGGTTTTCAAATAGCTGTAAAATTAGACAAAGATGATAAAATGGTATGAAATTCTTCATTAAGAGAAATATTTATTATTAAAAATTGAACATTTGCTAGCAATCCTTTACCTTTGAACAAATTTTAATACTCATTGATTACCTCTTTGGTCCAATTATGTATATGAATTGTCAAAAATAGGTCTTTGTATTTGATTTGTGATTTGATCAGCCTGGTTTTGTAGACTTGCTTATTTTTAATGTTATTTGTAATGTAATATACCAAAATATTGTGCAGAAAATAAAGATTTATTTATTTATTTATTTATTTATTTTTAAAATACTGGTGGCAGTAGGAATATAATAAACGAAATAAAGTATATTACTAATGTGTTATGTAAACAAAAAAGACTTCAATAAATATATTTTATTGATAAATAACGAAACAAAATACAATAATTAGGCTCCATGTTATTATTTTATTTCTATAAATTATAAAAAAGGTAAAAGAAAAACTTTAGCTTCAATTTGCGCCATTCAAGTTAAAATGTAAAAAATAACAATTAAAAGTAAAATGTGTCATAGTCTAAGCGTTTTAAATTTTGATACTAGCAAATAACTGTAGAATTGTTTTTATTAATTTGCGCGAGGAAGACTTTCATGGCACTTTCTGTAAATTTTAGCGAATTTCCCCTATATGGAAGAAGCTATTACCGAAGGTCTCATGGTAAGACCTAAGCCCGAGACCATGATAACTTTTCGTTGTGGGGCCCCCTGAAGCAAAAAACCCCATTCGTTCGAATTTATATATATATATTAAAGAGAGAAAGAAATTCCTTAAGTACCCTTTTTTAAACATTTTACTATACACAACGCGTTTCGGAAATTATTCCATTTTTAATTGTGTAAAATGTAACCTTAAAATTAAACACATATATAAAATAAATATGCTAAGATCATATGTTTAAAATTCAAAAAAGTATAAATTAAAATTAAATTGTATGGATATGTAGAAATTTGTCGTTATATATATATATTTGTACTTATTTCTTATTTATGTCCATGATTTTGTCGAAGATTGGATTTTGTTTGTCAATTTACATTATATTAAGAATGTTGTTTGGTTCTGTTTTTTTTATGTCTGTAAATATGAAGCTCTTCGAATACATTAAATTTTTCTCCTTTTTTCATTATATTTAAAACGTCCATATTTTTATTAATAGTTTTGTATTCATGATCTATTTCAAGGACATGTTCTGCAAATGATGATTTTTGTGTGGTTAAATTACATGATTTTATTGCTTGTATATGTCCTTTGTATCTGCAATGAAGCTACGTTCTTTGTCCAATGTATATTTTAGGGCATTGGTAACATTTTAATTTATAGATACGACTTTGGTCATATACATTAGCTTGTTGGTTGTTTTTTGGATTACTTAGTCTTTGAATCATTTTGAATGTGTTATTTTTTGCTATATATATATATATATATATATATATATATATATATATATATATCTTTGTGTGTGTGTGCGTGTCTATCAGCACGATAGTGGCCATAAAAATGGTCCGATCTTAATGAAATTTGGTACAAACATGTAAAGTGGTAACCCCTCAGACGAGTTCGCAAACCAGCCCGATCGGACGACCGGAAGGTGGGGTAAGGGGGAATAACCCCCAAAAATGGGGTTTTTGAGTTTTTTACATAAAAAATAGAAAAATAAAATTCATCCAATTTCAGTTGGCACCGTTGAATTCAGCTAAAAAAACAAACAATTTGGTATTTTGAATCACTGCTCTATTGGTCCATTGGTTACCGAGATATTTAAAGTGGTAAACGCAGTTCGTTGTCCCAATGTTAACCTTATGGGAAATAAGTGAAATTCTATATCTCGGTTATTTCTCAACATATCTTCATAAAACTTGGTAAATAGCTACTTCTAGTTCAGATCTACGAAATATTGAATTAAAACTACCCAGTTTTAATATGCCTGTAGCAGCGAACCTGCATACTCATTCCCCATGTTATTCTTATGGAACTTACCGAAACATGTCAAATCTCGCCATGCTAGATTGAAATATGTTTCTTTTTACACTTGGGATTCGCTGAGTATGCAGGTCTGCTGCAACGGGTGTACTTTTGTCTTGCTATTGTTTAATTTATTTAAGGTTTTTTTGAGTGTGGCGAGTAAGTAGGTAACTATAAAACGTTGAAACAGTGTTTAAAAGGTTTATGATAAAGTTGATGTTTTGTGTTTAATATAAATATTTAATGTTTATTTATATATTAAATCATACAATTTTAACTGACTGAACTGTCTGGCTTAGCGATAGGCAATCTTACTGCCAATGTTTTATAATGCTCATTAAAATTTTTCTTTTTTTATATATTTAAAAATAATAAATGGATTCCTACAAACAGCCACATAAACTGCAGTTTTCCGTTCTTACATCAAGTGCCCAACATCTGATCTGATTGTAAAATCAATAATTATGCGTTGGGCACTTCATGAAGAGTCCAGTTTTGTTAGTCACATAATTTAATTTTTAATGAATCCGGTGAATTTTACTATGTCCCCAGAGGAGTGGTAATCATTTGGGCGTGTTCGTAAACCAGCCCGTTTGAACCACCGCAAAGGGGGGGGGGGGTAAAGGGGGATAAACCCCCCCAAAAAAGGGGTTTTTGGGGGTATTACACAGAAAGATAAAAATAACCCATGTTTGGTTAGCACCATTGAATTCAGCTAAAAGAAACAAACAATTTAAAGCCCTGGATCATTGCTCTATGTCCTTTGCTTATCGAGATATTGAAAGAGGTAAACAAGGTACGTCGTCCCAATGTTAACCCAATGGGAATTGAGTAAAAATCTATGTATCGCTTATTTCTCAACATAACTTAATAAATCGTTGTTTGTGGCTTCATCTAGATGGGATCTAATGTTTATTAGTCTAGATTACCTGATGTTTCCATTTTCATGGCAGCAAAGCTGCATATTCATTCTCCATGTTATACTGATGTGATATAAAAAAAATTGATAGCTTCCTTATTTAACATATCTTGATAGAACTTGGTAGTTAAGATATACTAAATATTGAACAAAAACTACCCAGTTTTAATATACCTGTTGCAACAAATCTGCATACTCAGTCCCCATGTTATTCCAGTGGAGATTACAAAAACGTATGATCTCTTCTATTTTGTAATGAAATATGTTTGTTTGCATTTTAAATTCGCAAGTATAAGAGATTTAAAGTATGCAGGTCTTACGAAATGGGGCTGTCATACTGAGTTTTTGGTAAGTCATATCTGTGATTAGCACTTATTTTTAACATTTCGGTAACCAATGGACATAGAGCAATAGTAGTGCAATAGTGGGGCTGCTGGCCCAATCAAACTTTGACAGGCAGTCAATTTTTTGACAGCTACTTCCGGTCACGTGACCGGAAGTGACGTCATCAGCTGTGACGTAGCTGTGACGTGTTTTTGGTGGGTATTTAAAGTTTAAATGCCCTGCTGTGCTGGGTATTTAAATTTTAAATGGCCGGAAGTGTGTCAAGGCCTTTTGGGGGTGTTTTTAAAAAAGATCTTGCATTTTCGGAAAATCCGAAAATGCAAGATAATTTTTGTTTCTTTTTACAAACTGTTGTTTTGTTGATTTTCACGTCTGTTAAAATACCATGTAAAAAATGGAATTGACAAATTAACAAGAAAATATCCTGCTACAAAGTATCCAAATAAAGATGCAATTACATAAACATAAACTTTAAAATATAGCGAATGTTCTTCCTTTTTATCTGTTAGCATTTCCTGAACAAGGTAACCAAAATTGTAACCACATAAAAATGAAAGTAGGCAAATAATAAATTTCGACGGGTTCACAAAAACCAAGTTGTAAAGTAGCGAATTTCTTTCTTCTTCCATTGTTGAATTTTTAGTCGAAACCAATTAATGATAACATTATTGCTTGCGCATCAGAACTAACAGTTGATGAAATTTCATTTACTTGTAGACTTGTAGTAGTTTCATTTGTAGTAGGTAATTGTTCGGAAGTTGGTGTAGATGTAGAAGAAACAGTATTATATTGAAGCTCAGAGTCCATGTGTGCTCGGGTAAAGAGCTGAAGCTTTAATGACGTGTGGTAGCCGTGTCCTACTGTGCATCAGGAGTTGTTGGTGGTGGGGGGTCGTTTGTTTCTTGCACTGAAATGTAGATGGAATCATAACTTTCTGGAGGATGTACTAAAATTTGTTGTATAGGATCTGCATCAATAGGAAAACTTTGCGTTTCAATGCAAAGTCCATCTTTAATAAAAGAAACATATAAAACAGAACTCATGTTTATTTAGATGTTTACTCTGCCGGTTCTACTAGCAAACTGATGTGCCAGTATCGGCGTTGCAACCTCCCTTGACATGTGCAGCTCGGAACATCTGCCCTCCCCCCACCACCATGAGAGACTCCTCGCAATTTTTGGATTTGTAGTGTTAGTTCTAACGTAGGTGTTGTAGGGTGAACATCTCAGTACTAAACAATTGTTTTTAACATTTGGCTTAAAATACTTATTTAACTTTGTACAAGTTACAATATTTTTAAAGATGCTACTTTATTATATTACTTTAATACTTAGCTATAATATTTAGTTAAAGAAATCGAAACTGTAGTTGCGATTAAAATAGAAACATGGTTTCTTAACATTTGCCTTAAAAAGATTTGTAACAAAATATCGTAAGAAAATTTTTACAACATATTTGAATTAATATGTTTGCAAACCCTATCATGCGAGTTTTAAAAGATAAACGAGACCGAGTGGGCCGGGTTTGACCTCGCATGCTTTCGCTTGTTGCCGACCAGTTAGCAATACAACTGGTTGACCTTGCGCCGCACTTTCGCTTGCGGCCGGCCGGCGAATACAGGTCGTCGTCCTTGTTGCATCACCCGGCACACCTGTCCTTGATTGCTTAACACACTCTACACTCTACACTCGACAAGTTATTCTTTCCTTTGCCACCGTCCTAACAACACCTACTTCAATTTCACAATGAACCGCTCCGAGTATACCGAGATTTGGTATAACTGGTTTTCCTATCTTCAACTGCTTGGGGTACGAATTATTCAATCGAACAACAATCGTGATTGGTATGATGTTACAACCACTATTGCTCGAAAACCTTTTCAGCAAGTTTGGAAAAACATTCTTACCGGCACCAAAATTCGCACCGAACCACCCAAAATTCGCACCAAACCACCTATATCACCTGTATCTTCAAACGTACCCCAGCAAAAATTTCATCTAAAAAAACTGAAACTTAACCGAAAATATGAAATCCTAAGACATTTATCTTCTTCTATTTTCATTTTTAATTCTGAAAAAACCAAAATTTATGTCATTGACATTCCCAAAAAAATTCCTATTCCCCTTAACCCTCGACACTTGATAATAAATAAAAAAGGTGCCAAGTTAAACATAAATATTACCGAGTAAAACCTTTTCCCACCTCCAAAGTCCACCCTGGTGGCAAAAAAAAAGGCCCTTCTAAGGGCCGACCTAAGACTTTCAAATTTAGGCTTAAGTTTAAGCCTCAACCCTTGGTGACTAACAAGGGGTGGTTTGTGAAAGCCCCTATGGGACTTAGAGGTACACGGACCTCTTGTTAGTCACCAAACGTTAAGGCTTTAGCGAAAGCTCCCCGCTATTGACTCAACCTTTGGGACTTAGAGTTATGTGAACCGCTTGTTAGTCACCAAGGGTTGAGGCTTTAGCGTCCAACCCTTTGTGACTTAGTGGTACACAGACCACTTGTTAGTCACCAAGGGTTGAGGCTTTAGCGAAAGCCCCCCGCTATTGACTCAACCTTTGGGACTTAGAGGTATATGAACCGCTTGTAGTCACCAAGGGTTGAGGCCCTAACTTAAGCCTAAATTTGAAAGTCTTAGGTGGCCCTTAGAAGGGCCGATTTTGCCACCAGGGTGGACTTTGATTGAGGAGGGGAAGGAATATAAGGTTTAATTTAATATATTTATTCTCAATTTTCCACCCTCCGCTGTTACTAGTAAAAATTTTGGATCTGTTGGGACAAGTGGTGGTTTGGTTTTTGGAGTTGTGAGGATATAAATTTTCGTCCTCTCCTCGTTGTAGATATAAATTTTGTTTTCTTCAATTCTGTACAGGTTATATTTTTTGTTTTTCTTTAATTCCTTTAGCCTGATGTTCTTTACTGGTGCGGGATGAATTGTTTGGGGGGTGGGGGTTTCTTTGATTGGTGCGGGTTGAATTTGTTGGGGGGTAGAAGAAGGGTGCAGTCCGCACAACTCCATCCAGTCTTCAGTTAAAATATCGTCACAAATTGGAGCGATCGGAATGTCTTCAATTTGCGGCGTTGATGTTTCTGTAACTGGTGTGGGATTCTGAAATAATTGGGGTTGATCTTCATTAAGAGCATCAGCTATTATTTCGTTAATGGAGGAGGAGAGGACGGGAGAAGTTTGTTTTTTTTGAAGAAAATCAGTCGAAATAGAAGAAAGGTCAATAGATACCGGAATTGTAGTTGGTTTCTGCTGCAGAGGTTTCTGCAGCAGACTCAGGAGAATGGGGGTAGATGAAGAAGATGCAGAGGAGTTCATGTTGATATAAAAAGAATAATAAAATGGATAATATAATGAAATAGGAAAAATGGTTAAAAAACGTGGGAATGGATAGTAACAGCGATGGTGGCGAGTGGCAGAATAACACAAGGCGGGCGAATGGGGTTCTTATAGGCAGCAGACACAACAACCTTGTAGTCAAGGTAGTGAAAGCTGAGGCTAGCGACCAGGTCCAAGTAGGCCAGACGAAGTTGTGAGAGCGGTGGCTAGCGACCCGGCCAAGGCTACCGGCCCCGGCAGAGCGACACGTTGACCTACTAGTCAAGGCTCGCTAGCGAGGTCGAGTCTCGAGCTCGCTGATATAAGCAAGCGCGCAACGTTTCTCTTTGGCATTACGGTGAAGGTGTAACTGGTCCGCTTACGTGGAGGGTTATGCTGTAACGTAATGTTCGCCATGGTGTGTGGGATGGCTTATGTCAAGCACACACTGCGTTCGGCTATTGTGGGAGAGGCGCCCTCCTATAATAGTCGGTCGCAATGGCAATCCACCTACCTTTCCATTTCCTGCGTGGTTTAATTGTCAGGGTTAATATTACGGTGAGGTGTGTGAGTTCGCTTACGTGATGATCACACCGTAACTGTAATATTAAGTTAGGTGTAATATTATAGGGAGGTGTGTGAGTTCGCTTACGTGATGATCACACCGTAACTGTAATATTACATAGTATAAGATAGAATAGGGGGAACGTTAGGTAGGGGTTAAGATATGATAGGGCGGTGAGGTGTGTGAGTTCGCTTACGTGATGATCACACCGTAACCGCATGCATGATAGCATTTAAGGGGTAGCATAAGTTATAATAAAGTAGTATAGAAATAAAGTAGTAGAATAAGGTAGGGACCCCACGCTTCCCCACCCCCCTTTTTTATAATTTTTAAATGACCTTGACCTAGTTTTGATTGTTCTACTTTCGGACTTAGAATTATTTTAAATGACCTATTTTTTAGACTTAGATATTTTAATTTCAAAAGACTTACTTGTTTGACTTATATATTGATTGATTTTAAAACTCTACTTTTGAGACTTAAATATTTTGTTAAAGTTTTAAATAACCTAAGATTTTAGTTTTGTGTTGTATCTTTTATTAAATAATTATTATTTTTAACATTTGGGTTTTTGTAAATGTTTTAATTTCTGTTGATGGTGAGTTTAGTTTTCGCGTTGGTTATTAATATTTTTGAGTTTTTGCGTCATAACTTTTATACCGTTGGTTTAATCAAAAAATGTTACTGGACCTTTTTTGTTTGTCTTTTAATTCCGCTTAATTTGACTACCCGCACGATAGATTTGGAGCATTTTTTGTTATATCCCCCCCCCCCTCCCCCCGCGAAACCCTCCCCCCTCCCCCCCCCTCCCCCCCCTCCCCCCCCTCCCCCCCCCCTCCCCCCCCTCCCCCCCCTCCCCCCCCTCCCCCCCTCCACCCCTCCCCCCCTCCCCCCTCCCCCCTCCCCCCCTCCCCCCCTCCCCCTCCCCCTCCCCCCCTCCCCCCCCTCCCCCCCCTCCCCCCCCCTCCCCCTTCCCCGCGGAAACCCCCCTCCCCCCTCCGGCAAAACCGGTTACTTGATTTCGTCGCCGTTCAACTTTAGAACTGCGTCGCCGTACACGATGGCAGTGGATATAACAAAAATGCTCCAAATCCATCGTGCGGGTAGTCAAATTAAGCGGAATTAAAAGACAAACAAAAAAGGTCCAGTAACATTTTTCGATATAACCAACGGTGTAAAAGTTATAACGCAAAAACTTAAAAAAATGTACATTTTCTATTATTTTTTACTTCGTATATTTCTTAACTATAAAAATTAGGTCAAGGTCATTTAACTTTAAGCGGAAAAAAGAGAGGAACAGTGTTATTAATTAACACTGTTCCTCTCTTTTTTCCTAAAAGGCAGGGAAAGAAGTTCCGTTAATGTCTATTTTTTATGTGGCAGAATCATATCCATCATCATCATCTGTTTCGTTTTGAAAGTTGATGTAACTAACATCAACCCAAAGATAATGATATCCTTGTTCGAAAGCCATAGTATCAATATATGATTCCACTGTTGAAAACCAATTAGGATCTATTAAAGGGTTGATTGTAACCATGACAGTTTCTAATGTTAAATTTACCCATCTTTCTCCAGTAACAGAAATTGCAAAAAAATTTACATGTTGAAGAAAATGGATTAAATTTAACATAAAATGAACATGTTGTACAGGAGTGCAATGAACATTGTAAGACATCCGGAAAGTTTCCATGCTGATGAGGGAAATGTTGTCTTTTACTTAATCCACGGTTTATATATATGCATTTCCCCCCACCATAGAGTTCTTAAAAAGTGGGTCAAGGTCATCTGAAGATACCCTATGAACGGGGAACAGAGCAGTAAGTGGTTAAACCACAAACTGCTCTGTTCCCCGTCCCTATTTAATTTCTTTTATTGATATGTCTTTATAAACATATAATATATGTTTATAAACACATACATTTAACTTGATATTTAGCAAATGGGAAGAATCCACACAGCTGGCACAATTCTTGCGGTCTTGGTGTTTCCAGTTTGTATCCTATGATTCCAAATCGGTATATCATTTGCCTATGCAACGGTTCTCCCTCTTCGGCTGAAGGAAGAGCCTAAAAAAAAAAAATAGTTTAATGATATTTAATAAAATAATATATTGTAAATAGAAAAGAACAATACTGTTAATGAAAACGTACCCAGTCACATAGGGCACATATTTTCTCGCCATCTGCCAATTGAAACCAAATTTTGGTTTAAATATACAACGTTTCTTGTGCTCAGTAATGAGCTCGCTTTGCAAGATTTGCGGCAGCGGCTCTGACACCTCCCTAATTTGCCGAAGCATAGGGTTGTCTGAGCAGATCCGCTGCAAACATAACTCGTACAAGGAGCTCATTGTTATGGGCTGACTATGCTCACCTCACAGCCTTAAATACGTACCAATCACCTTGATGGCAAAGGACAACGCCCTCCATTGGGTTAACCAGGTCGCCATAGGAGGCCGCCGCCTTGGACCGACAGTATATATAAGGTGTGCTGCAGTCTTGTGGTTATATTTGCCATGGAATCCCTCATGATCTTTGGTGCTGTGCACAACTTTGTTGAAGCCAAAAGAGTACTATGGTACATAAAAACGTATCATAGCAATCTGAATTGCATCAGTGGAGTACTTGAAGCTGTTAAAGCAGACGGTACAAAAATCTGTTGCACTTCGGATTCTATGGATTACGAAGGACTTGAATCATGGGTCCTTTATTATGTACAATTTTGTACAAAACTTTACATCAAAGTTGACACGGACTAAGGGGGTTTTCTAGGAGGAAAGAAAAGAATAGATACCAACAATGCATGTTGGTAGCTATTCTTTTCATTCTTCCGCTAAGATTTAAATGACCTTGACCTCGTTATGGACTTAGAAAATTTTTGTTAAGTTACAATAAACCTTCAAAATAACTAGGTCAAGGTCATCTGAACATACCCTATGAACGGGGAACAGAGCAGTAAGTGGTTAAACCACAAGCTGCTCTGTTCCCCGCTCCTATTTAATTTCTTCTATTGATATGTGTTTATAAACACATACATTTAATATCATATTGCTCCAGAGGAAACCAACCACAAAGATGACAATATTCTTGCGTTATTGGCGTCTTCAATTTGTATCCTACATTTTCAGATGCATGTTTCAGGTATCTGTACAGTTCTTGATCCGGATTCGCACCAGGAAGCCGCTAAAAAAAAATATTAATTTAAAGAAAATTAATAAAATAATATATTGTAAATAGAAAAAACAATTCAGTTAATGAAAACGTACCATGTGACATAGGCCGCATATTTTTTTGCCAGCATTTGGCATTTCCCACCAAATTTTTTAGTTTTAGAAACACACCGTTTTTTGTGCTCATAAATGAGCTCGCCTTGCAAGATTTGCGGCAGCGGCTCTGACACCTCCCTAATTTGCCGAATCATAGGGTTGTCTGAGCAGATACGCTGCAAACACAACTCGTACAAGGAGCTCATAGTTATGGTCTGGCTATGCAAACCTCAAAGCTTTAAATACGTACCAATCACCTTGATGGCGAAGGTGATTCCCCCTCCCCCGGGTTTCCACTATATATTGAGCGGATAGAATTAATAGTTTGCTACATTTTGAATCAACAAAACGTTATGGAATCTTTCCAAAAATACCCGATTGATCAAAGATTAAGTAGAAACCGAAGGGAACAAAGAAGACAACACAGATTAAGAAAAGCTTTTGAGAAATTAAAATTAGTTGTACCGGAAAGTCAAAAACAAAAAAAAAATAACAGACAATCTATAGTTCAAAATGCAATAGATTACATTAAAAAATTGGAAGAAGACTTGAAATCACCAACATTTAACTTAGAACAACAAGAATTTGAACAATCCGAACAGACATTTTTACAGGATATAGAAGAATTCCAACAATTCGAACAGAAATTTGTACAGGAAATAGAAGAATATCTTCAAACTTCGCATAATTTAAACCAAGACATTTATGAAATTTTGTATCAACCTTTTGAAACTGTTTCCTTGCCAGTGTTAGAAAGCTTGGATGAATATTTTTTTGACGTCGAAAAGTAGAGGGGGTAAATGGGTGGGGAGCTGTTATAAAGGCAGGGTAAACAGAGTAATCTTTACTTTCTTAGGATCCAGCGCTATGGCAGGCACTTCGTCTTCGTCCATGTCTTCTTCCTCGTCATCAAGAACATCATCATCATCATCATCTGTTGTTTCTATTGTGAAACAAAAATCTCCTTCTCCAAAAAAATCTTCACCGAAAAAATCTCCTTCTCCAAAAAAATCTTCACCAAAAAAATCTCCTAAGAAAATTTCTGAAAAACTTCAAAAACTTCAAAAATTAAGAAAATCCTGTTTTAAGAAAGAACAATGTGCTCATATTTTAAAAAAAGGAGCGAACAAAGGTGAAAGGTGTGTGAAGTTGTGTAGTGTAGGTGAAAAATTGTGTAATTTGCATAACAAACGTGAACCATCCGAAAAAGTCAAAATTCAACCTTCTAAAAAAGTCAAAATTGAACCTTCCAAAAGTGAATTGCCAGAAAAAATTGAAAACTATAAAAGAATTAAAATCAACAGATTGAAATTAAACCACAAATATGTTTTTGTAAAAAAGATCAGTAACAGGGATGTTGTTCTTAGATGTTGTGATGAACTCTACTTGCTCAAATTACCAGTAAATCTTCAAATTCCAAATATCAGTAATGTTCATTATTATTTAGTAAGAAAATCTCCATCTGATAAAGTTAAATGGTCAAATTAAACACAAGACAAAAAAAAATGGAGCGGGGGAATAGACCACTTTGTAATTCCAAAAGAATTACTTAGCGGTCTATTCCCCCGCTCATAGGGTATTTTTGAATGACCTTGACCTATTTTCAAAATTTACAATGGAGGGTTAATTTCTTATAAAAGCGAGATAACAAAATGACTTTTTACTTTTTACAATCTAGTCCTAAAAAGAACAATGTTCGTATATTATTAAAAAAGGGTAAAAGATGTGTTGTGTAAATCAAACATTATGCAGTGCGCATAACAAATACCTCATTTTGTTAAAACTGAGAGGTTAGTGTAAAAATGAAATAAAAAAAAATAGGAGCGGGGGAATAGACCACTTTGTAATTCTAAAAGAATTACTTAGCGGTCTATTCCCCCGTTCATAGGGTATTTTTTTGGTGACCTTGACCTACTTTTTACACTTATAAATTTTCGCTAACTGCTATTGACCTTGAAAATAAATAGGTCAAGGTCATTCAATAATTAAAAAGAAAATGGAGGTGTACGGTTTTACAGAACCGTACACCTCAGAAACATAACAGAAGAAAAGCTAAATCTACCTATATATAAATGACCTTGAGACTTAGAAATTTTCACTAAGTCTTTTTGTTGACCTTGAAAATAACTAGGTCAAGGTCATTCGATAACTAAAAAGAAAATGGGGGTGTACGGTTTTACAGAACCGTACACCCCCGGAAACCTAAAAGAAGAAAAGCTAATTTACAATACAATCTGCCTAGAGTTTAAGAATTAATAAAAATAAAAAAATAAAGAAATAAAATTTAGTTTAAAAAAAATAGCTAGACAGCCCAGCGCTGCACATCATGATTACAGTGTGATCATCACGTAAGCGAACTCACACACCTCACCATAAGCGTACAACGCTAAGCTAAAACAAAAATGTTATTTTGAAATAGCAAGTTGCTTAATTAAATTTAGGAAAAAATGTTATACAAATATGTTTTTTATTTCCTAACACTAAAGGAGCCAGTGTCTCGCCATTAGCGACGCAGAACAACTGAGGTCTAGCGAAACTCCGGAGGTAGGCGAACTACCCATCCAGCACGTATAGAGGTTGTAAGTGACCCGCTTTGGTGAGCGTAATCACTACAAAAGCGGTAGCCGGTTTTACCATTATTGGTTTTACCATGCAAAAGATGGAAGGAAAAAAGGAAAGGAAATTGGAATTGAAAGGTGTCCCTAACTAAAAAGGAGTACAAGACAAGAGAGGGAATGCCCTCAACAAGCTTGTTGGAAAAAGGAAATTGGAATAGAAAGGTATTAAAAACATATCATATAACATTCCTAAAAACAAAAATTTTACTTTAAATTTAAACATTCCAGGCAGAAATATATTGTAAGTAAAAGAAAGATTTTAAAATAATACTAACTACCAAACCAGCAAATTAAAAACAAACTACAAACCCTAGGGTATCTACAAGCACAAACAACTACCATGCCTTAAAATTAATCAGTCCTACGTCAAGATGTTATTATACAAATAACACCAAGATATTTTCACCAAACAGCAAAAATGATAAAATGTTCAGGGCGCCTTCTGAACATGTTACCACCTCACTGTCTAGCGAGCAACTGATGCCGAACCACACGCGCAGATCCCGGACCCCAACTCGGCTTGAGGTCATCCCCCCTCCTCGCTTACCCCCTCCCAAACCACAGGACCCTTACTGCGGGTTTGGTTTCCATCATTCTTTTGCCATTGTTCCAACAGGCAACAACATTTCTTTCTTTACTTTACATTGGATTTGTAAATATTTTAAGTGTTAAAACTTCTCAATATTTAATATTTTAGGACTTTGAAAAATTTTCAAACCTATCATTCTTTTGCAACTGTTTAAACAGGCAACAACACTTCTTTCTTTATTTTTACTTTACATTGGACTTGTAAAACTTCCTAATAATTAATACTTTTGGACTTAGAAAAATTTTCAAACATCTGCTTCAACATTTATTTTTACAATATCAAGTTTCTTTTATAATGCCTCCAACAGACAACAATTTTCCTTTTGGATGTACAATTTGTGAAAAAATATATAAAATAGTTGAACCAGAAGACTTAACGGATGACGAAAGTATTTTTGAAAATAGTTTGATTCCAGTAGAAGATACATCTGATGCTACATCCGATGCTACATCCGATGCTACATCCGATGCTACGTCTGATGCTACAAGTGATGAAGAAAATATTTTGGAAGTACCAGTAGCAATAGGCGAAGAAACACCGTTAACACATGTTGTAACAATTAACTATGATCCAGTACAATATATACATGCTCTTGTTCGGCGACGTTTGTTTCCGGCATCGGACATGGAGGAAGATGAAAGCGATAACGATTTGGAAATAACATATTTAAACAACAGCAATGATGATCACACTTACGACACATAATATATGTATTATTTTGAACTTAAATTATTTGACGTTGGCACTTAGATTTTTTTAAAACTTCCATTATTTGACCTTGAGACTTAGAATTTTTTTAAAACTTCCATTATTTGACCTTGAGACTTAGATTTTTTCTAAAACTTTCATTATTTGACCTTGACACTTAGATTTTTTTAATACCTGCATTATTTGACACTTAGATGTTTTTTTAAACTTGCATTATTTGACCTTGACACTTAGGAGTTTTGAAATATAAGAAATTTAACTGTTATTAACACTTTTTGTGTTTAATACAGAAAAAAGTGGTGGGGGTAGTCTATAAATAGGGGTAGTTTAAGAGTGGTTCTTATTATTACTGCAACTTTTGTGGAGAGCACACCTACGTCATGTATTACTGCATCAGTTGTGAAGAATCTTTTGAAAATGAAAACTTACTACAAATACACAAAGAAGTGTACCATAACAACGAAACAAGAAACAATGCAGAAGAAGAAGATTTAGAAGAATTAGATCAAATGCTGGCTACCCATCAACAACAACTAAATTCAAGACCAAGTGTTATTCAATACGCACCCGGACCATCTTTGGATGTGGAATTATACGCCCGAGCTTTACCAGGCAGTGTAGTAACTCATTTTAAGATTGACAATGCTCAATTGCAACTAGCACAATTTATATTGAAAGCAAAAACATTAGTAACAGAAACATTGAAGAATGAACTAAGAAGATTAAATTTTATAAAGTTTGGAATATTATTAGATACTGTATTTACAAATGTTCAGAATGAAACATCACCAAGAGGATTTTTAACTAAAAACAAAACCATCATGTTTGCATCGGATATAAGCTCAATTGTGGATGATTGTTTTGAAGAACTTTTAACAAAATTACAAGAACATGAAGGAAGAGGTTCTGGATGGAGTTTGTTAAGTATAACAAGCTTAGATGTGAGAGTTCATAAACATGGATATGGAATGAGAGGTAGTAGTTATATTGCTTTGCCAAGGAAGATTCGAGTAACCAAATCTTGTGTTAATGTACAAAATGAAAATGCTGAATGTTTCAAGTATGCAATGCTTGCAAAATATGTAGAAGATCATGTGGAACGACCGAGTAGAGCATACGATGAGGTTTCATATATGTATAACTTTCAAGGCATGACTTATCCTGTTTCAATTCAAGACATATCAAAATTTGAAAAGAAAAATCCTTTTGCATCTGTAAACATCTTTGGCTTAGATTCATCCAACAATGTCTATCCCTTACGTATAACACCCACCGAACGCAGAGATCATACCGATTTATTATTAATAACAAAAGGTGATATTTCACATTATGTATATATTAAAGATTTCGAAGCTCTAGTTTGCAAACAGTTATCAAAACATAAAGTAGAAAAAACCACTTGCAAAAGATGTTTTTGTTTTGTAAACAAACCATTAAGAAGAGGTGGTTCAGAATGGTTGATGGAACATCAAAAATTATGCAATGGAAACTATGAAGTAAGAATTAAATTACCACACCCTAGCAGATCACAAGTAAAATTTGATAAAGTTATCCAACAATACAGAATTCCCGTTGTAGTGTATGCAGATTTTGAATCTTCATTGCTTCCACTTGAACAAGAAGAAGGAGAGGAAATTACAAGCAGAACAAAGTATCAACTTCACAAACCAAACAGCTACTGTTTAATAGTAAAATCCACTCTGCCTGAAGAACATCTTCAAGAATATGGTTTGACATCTACACCAAAGATTTATCGTGGAGAAGAAGCAGCTCGATACTTTGTTGATGATTTATACGACATCGCTGGGAAAGTGGAAGCAATGTATAGCAATGTGGTTCCTATGTCACCTATGACACCGGAAGAAATTTATCTTTATGATTCGACAACAACATGCTATTTGTGTAACAATCAATTTACAGAAACTAAAGTTAAAGTTCGCGACCATGACCATCTGACAGGAGCCTACAGAGGTGCAGCTTGCAACGGATGTAACATCAACTACAAACTACCATCTTTTATTCCCGTGGTTTTTCACAATCTTAGCGGATACGATGGACATTTTATCATTCCCGAATTAGCAAGAGACAACGGTGAAATAGACGTTATAGCACAAACTATGGAAAAATTTATAAGCTTTTCAAAAAAGGTGGGCAAAATTAAACTTAGATTTGTTGATTCTTTTCGATTTATGCCTTCCAGTCTTATGAAACTTTCTGAAAATTTAAGAAGACAAAATTTAATAGAAACAAGCAAAATTGTACCTGCAGAAAAAATGGATTTGGTTCTTCGGAAAGGAGTTTTCCCGTATGATTACATTGATGGACTACATAAATTTCAAGAAACGTCACTTCCTCCACCAGAAGCTTTCAAAAGTAAACTTACCGATTTGGACATTTCACCTGAAGACTATCAACACGCATGCAGAGTTTGGGACGAATTGGAAATGAACACTCTGGGAGATTATTCTGACTTTTATGTAAAACTTGATGTGACCCTTCTCTGCGATGTGATGGAAGAATTTAGAAACACCTGCTTTGAAGCTTACGGATTAGACCCTCTTCATTCTTATACTTCTCCAGGACTAGCTTGGCAAGCTATGCTAAAAGAAACAAAGTGCAACCTTCAATTATTAACAGATATTGACATGGTGTTGATGATCGAATCGGGCGTTAGAGGTGGATTGACCCAAAGTGTTACTAGACATGTTAAAGCTAACAACAAATATCTTCCAAACTACGATAAAGAAAAACCATCAGTGTTCTTGGGATATTTCGATGCCAACAATTTATACGGATGGGCCATGTCTAATCCACTTCCTTTTGGAAACTTTGAATGGGTTAATCCAGACTCTATTGGTGATATTTCGCAAATTTCAAAAGACGGAGACACCGGATACATATTGGACTGTGACTTTGAATATCCAGAACACTTGCATGATTTTCATTACGATCTTCCGCTCCTTGCAAAAACAGAAGTTTCACCAATTGGCAAACATCCAAAATTAATGATGACTCTTGAAAATAAACAAAGATACGTAGCTCACTTTTGGGTTGTTCAACAAGCACTCCAATTGGGTTTACGTATAACCAAAATTCATAGAGTTTTAAAATTTTCCCAATCTTGCTGGTTAAAACCGTACATTGATTCAAACACCAGAAGAAGAGCAGCTGCAACATCAACATTTCAAAAGGACTTTTTTAAATTAATGAATAATGCGATATTTGGAAAAACATTGGAAAACAAAAGAAAACACAAAAATGTTAAATTAATTACAGATCCTATAAAACTAGAAAAACTTGTACAAAAACCAAACTTTGAAACATCCGTTATCATCAATGAAAACCTTGTGGCAGTATCTATGAAGAAGACAAGCGTGAAAATGGATCGTCCGTTGTACGTTGGAATGTCAATCTTGGATATTTCCAAAACCCACATGTACGATTTCCACTACAACAAAATGGTCGCCTTCTACGGTAGAGATAACATCGGAATCGCCTACATGGACACGGACGCTTTCATCTACTGGATTCTTACTGAAGATATGTATTTGGATCTTCGAACATTTGTTCACAAAAATGAATTTGATTTTAGTGACCATCCAAAAGATCATTTAAATTATGACAATGATCGGAACAAAAAGAAACTTGGAAAATTTAAAGACGAAGCAAATGGAATTTTACTGAAAGAACTTATTGCACTAATGTCAAAATTGTATTCACTACAATTGCATAAAGAAGAAAACAATATTATTAAAAAAGCTAAGGGAGTAAAAAGTTTGTATCTTAAGAAGAATGTAAATTTTGAACACTACAAGCAATGCTTATTTGAAGAAACGACTATAACTGCAAAATTCAACACCATCAGAAGTTTCAACCATCAACTGTACAGCGTAACAGAAGTGAAAAAAGCACTCTGCTCCAATGATGACAAACGACACATTCTTCCAGACAAAATTCACACTCTACCATTCGGCCACTACTCTCTCAATCCTATCAATGAGTAAAAAGAAAAAGAAAAAAGAAAAAAAGAAAAAAAATAAAAAAAATAAAAAAAGAAAAAAAGAAAAAAAGAAAAAAAAGGGGAAATCACAGCATGCTCGCTGTGATTTCCCCTTTTTTAAAATATGTTGAAATGACCTTGAACTATAAAAGCGGATGCAGAAAAAGAAACACTCAATACTAACTTGACTTTGTTAGTAAAATCATCATGATAGACTTAAAGGAAAAGATTGTTAATGAACTTCATAAACCTGCAAGAATAAAGTTTCCACGACGAAATACTGTTGTAAAAGGAATAAATGATTTATATCAAGCAGATTTAATTGAAATGCATCCGCATAGTAAAATAAATAAAGGATTTAAATACATACTTACGATTATTAATTGTTTTACTAAAGTTGCAGATGCTTTGCCATTAAAAGACAAAACTGGTAACAGCATAACAAAAGCTATGGAAGTAGCTATAAAAAGAGATAAAAATAAAATTAAACATTTACAAACTGATGATGGGAAAGAATTTTTTTAATAAACATTTTGCCTTGTTAATGAAAAAATATAACATAAATCATTATTCCACAAATTCTGAGAAAAAGGCAGCTATAATTGAAAGATTTAATAGAACCTTAAAAGGTGCAATGTATAAAATGTTTTCGAAAAGAGGTTCTTACGTATGGGTTGATATCTTACCAAAATTAATAAGCGATTACAACAACAAGTTTCATAGAACTATCGGTATGCCACCTAACAAAGTGAATAAGAAAAACGCTAAACTAGTTTTACAACGAATTAAAAAGAATACACAGCCAAAAGCGGAACAAAGAAAACCAAGAAAATTTAATGTTAATGATAAAGTTCGAATTAGTAAATACAAAGGAGTGTTTACTAAAAAATACCTGCCCAATTGGACAAACGAAGTTTTTACAGTGTATAAAGTACAACCTACTGTACCGGAAACTTATATTTTAAAAGATAACAAAGGAAATTTGTTACAAGGCGGTTTTTACGGACATGAATTGTTAAAGTCAACAGTAGGCGATGTTTATCTTGTTGAAAAGGTGTTGCAAAGGAAAAAAGACCAAGTTAAAGTACGTTGGTTGGGGTTTGATAAAACTGAAGACTCGTGGATACCTATAAAAGATTTGATTTAGTTTTAAATCAACTTATTTACTCTTCTGCCTTTGAATAAGATGGAGATTGTTCACCATAAAGATAAATTTAATATTAATAACATTGATGATTTAACCGTAGATAACGTTAAAATCAACAATGGTAAACACGGCAGTTTATTTCCAAACACTGTACGATGTATAGTCAGCGGTCCTTCAAACTGTGGCAAAACTAACGTTGTGTTTAACTTAATTACAAACACAAAAGGATTGCGATTTAATAACCTATATATTTTTTCAAAGTCCTTACATCAACCAAAGTATCAATTGTTGGAAAAGATCCTGACTGATGTGCCCGATGTTAACTATTACAAATTTAATGCTAGTGACAGTGTTATGCAACCAGACCAGGCTAAGCCGTATTCTGTATTTGTATTTGATGATGTATCTAGTGAAAATCATGATACTATTAGAAACTATTTTGCCATGGGAAGACATAATAATATTGATAGCATATATATCGGACAAACATATAGCAAAATTCCAAAACAACTAATTAGAGACAATGCAAATATTTTAGTTTTATTCAAACAAGACGATACAAACCTAAAACATATATACAACGATCATGTAAATGCTGATATGTCATTTGATAAATTCAAAGAGCTTTGTGGAAAAGCTTGGGCGGAAAAATATGGATTTTTGGTAATTATGAAAGATAAAGCTATAACAGATGGTCGTTACCGCATAGGTTTTGATAAATTTGTTTTAATACATTAATTAACAACATTATCGTACAAGTCTTCATGGTGTAAACATGGTTAATCAGGAAAAGCTATTAAAAGAAATAAAATCACTTAGTGATTCTATTAGACATAAAAACAGAGCGTTAAGATTAGGAATAAGTGAAAGAGAGAAATTTCTGGAATCAACATTTAAACCTATTACTGAGCCATTAAAACAATTAGGACAAAATGTTAAACATTCAACATTTAATTTTTCCGGAGATGCTATTTTACCCATTTCAAAATTTGAACAAAAAGAAGAATATGAAAGTGATACAAGTTTTACACAACAAGGAGAAACAACTGAAGAAGAAAGCGAACTAGGTGAAGAAACGGATGTTTTAACAGAAAAAGAAGGTCTTTCTACAAGCGAAGAACAACAAGAAGAAGAAGAGCCTATTAATCCATCCAACTTGAGCAAATTGGGCTCGGATATCGCGTATAAAGGGCCGCTTGCAAGACAATTTGTATTAAAAATGTTACATTCTGCACAACCAACTCGAAAATATCATACTTTTGGTGCTAGAATAGAAGAAAATGGGCTAATGATTGGAGATAGCAAACTTGATGTAGACGAACATGACAATATTATTATAAATAATAAACAATACAAGGGTACAAAAGGATTGTTTGAACTTATTTTTAAGCCGAAACCTAATAAATATACTAAAAAGGATTTAAACATTTTTAAACAAATATTGGAGGATACAAATGCGCATAAGAAAAATTATTCTAAAAATTTTAATGTTCATAGAAATGCATCAGAAAAATATAAAACTATTATTGCTAAACTTTTCCCACCAAAAAGAAGGGAACCCATAAAAAGAAAATCATTATCTTCTGCTGAAATAAATATTTTACATAAAAGAAGAAAAACAAATCAATCAAGTTTATCAGGAAAAGGATTATTAAAAAACTTGTATGATACTAATATAATATACTACAACGATATAAACAAATTGGTTGACAGAATGAAGTTGATATATGAAGCTAAACAAGCCGGACATAGTGGTTTAGAAAATGAATGGGTAGCTTTGGTCGGCGAACTGCGAAATCGAGGAGTAATTGCATAAAAAATATGAGTATATATAATACAAGTATAACTGATTAAATATTCAGTATAACCATGAGTGTGGATAAGTTTGGACGGTATTCCGAAACTGGAAGCAAATCAGGATCTTATGGAAAAAGAGGTGGTTTACCACTAACATCCGATGGAGATTATGATATAAATAACAAACGTTTAAAGTTTGTAAATGATCCAAAAGATGAAAATGATGCGGTAAATTTTAAAACTTTAAGAAGTGAAACATTACCTAGCTTAAAGCTTCAAAATGAAGTGTATAACGCTAATTTTTATAGAATTGTAAATCTTCCAAAACCAATAGATAAGAATGATTCGGTAAATAAAGAATATTTAATGTGGTACATAAACCAAACCTTACGATATGATCCTAGGAGTAATAATAAAGTATATGATGCAAAAGATCTTAGAATAGCCAATATAGCAGATCCTATTAATGATCAAGATTCAGTTACAAAAAAGTATTTACATTCAGTCATCCCTGAAAAAACAGATAAATTTTCCTTTTACAACTTTGTAATACATGATATTGGAGACCCTAAAGATATGAAAGATGCTGTAAACCTTCAATATCTTACAGATCATTGTATTACGCATGATATTAATACAATTGATTGCAAAAATAAAGTGTTAACTAACGTTAAGGAAGGAACTGCAAAATCACATGCAGCAACAATAAGTCAAATAATGAAATTAAAAGATAAGAAATGGGATGCTGATGCAAAAATAATTACTAATGTTAAAAAAGGGTCGGATGAAACTGATGTAGCAACAATTGGACAAGTTCCTGTATTACAAGAAGGCGGCCGACAAGCCTTTGATTGCAAAGGGAAACCACTAGTCAATGTTGCAGAAGGAATAAGAGACAATGATGTAGTTACAGTAGCACAAATGCATCAGAAGGGACACATATACTATAATCTTTTTCTAAGAAAAGATTTAAATAAGCAGTCTTTTTTTTGTGAAGACTTGCGATTGACTAGCTTAAAAGACCCTATTAATTTTACTGATGCTGTTAATGTAAATTACATTGTAAGACTCTTAAGTGTAGTATTATATGATATTTATAACACAATAAAGCCCATAAAATCTGATCAAAAATTAAATTGGGTTAAAAAGAATGTTATGGAAAAATATTTTTTAAATAAGGAAAATGATACTTTAAGAACTTCTAAAGGTGATGATGATGAAGAAGATACAATCCTTCCACAAAACTGGAAAAAAATGTTTTACCCATAAACAAACATACTTATAAATAAACAATGTCAAAGGATAAGTGCATCATTCATTATAAAGCATTTATAAAATAAACAAGTATCGACATTTCCTTTCACTATAAAAGACCATGTTGAAAGTTCAACGCATCAGTCATAATCGACACGTTATAAAGAGAGGAAGAGGAATAGCATCAACAGCACTTTCTCTTATTACTAAGCCGGTTGGAGCTATAGTTAATAAAGCTATCGATTTATTACCTGTAGAACTACATTTACCAGGAGGTTATCAATATTGTGGTCCTGGAACAAAATTGAAAAAAAGACTCGCTAGAGGAGATCTTGGAATAAATAAACTTGATCAAGCCTGCAAACAACACGATATAGCATATTCAAAGTTTGCAGATACTAAAAATAGATCAATAGCGGATAGAGCATTTGCTGAAAAAGCTTGGCAAAGAGTAACATCCAGCGACGCTAGTATCGGTGAAAAAGCAGCAGCTTTAGCGGTATCAGCAGCAATGAAGGGTAAAACGATGTTTGGAGGTGGAAAGAAGAAAGGAGGTGGAAAAAGAAGAAGAAAACCTGCAAAGAAACGTGGAGGAAATATAAGAAGAAAACGACGATCCACCGCAGGTAAAAATAAAAAGAAACAAACAATATGGTCAATGATAAAAAAAGGAGGAGGATTATACCTAAGACCGTATCGTGTGTATTAAACAGAAAAAAACAATTACTAATTCCAAATAAAGAATTAACAGATAAAGAATTAATTACTTATGTTTCTTGTTTAAAAATTCCATTTTTTAGAGGAGTGTTTATGAAAGATGCATTACCTGTTAAAATATGGAAAAATGAAACCGGAATAGTAAATTTAGATAATAGTAAAGGATCAGGCACTCATTGGGTATGTTATAAGAAACTAGGATCAACTATTTACTACTTTGATAGTTTTGGTAATCTTCCACCACCAAAAGAACTACAATATTACTTTAAAACAGCTAAAAATGTACTATACAATTATAAAAGAGAGCAACCTGATGATACGGTAATCTGTGGACATTTATGTTTAGATTTTTTAACAAAAAGTGTTAGTCAACTTTAAGATGTCTTCCTATACAGTATCATTAACTGGAACTTCATCTACTTTGCGAAGTGTTCTTTTCCCTGCGTTACGTTTGGAAAAAGATAAATTATGGGAAGCCGCATTATTAGATATAACAACTTATAATTCTATTCCCAACGTTACTGAAAATGTTAATGACAAAATACATTATTACAAAACAAAAGATAAAAATACAAACAAACATTCAGATATACAAGTATTTAGTTTACCCACTGGAGCATATGAAATTGATGATATAAATGAAGCGATACAAAATCATATGGGAAAAGATAATATAACAATAAAAGGAAATAACAATACTATGAAAGCTGAAATTAAATCTAAATATTATATAGATTTTAGCAAAGAACATTCAATTGGTAGTTTATTAGGATTTCCTAAAACAACAAAAATTTTAGAACCTAATATTAACCATTCAGGTGCTAGAACTGTAACAATAATGAAAGTTAACAGTATAGATATTACATGTAATATTATACATGGTTCTTATAGAGATGGTGAAAATACTCATATATTGCACACATTCTATCCAACGGTCGCTCCGGGTTTTAAAATTGTGGAAAAGCCACAAAACTTGGTGTACCTACCGTTAAACACCAGTTTTATTTCAGACATTGTGGTGAACATACTAGATCAAGACGGAAATCATATTGATTTTAGAGACGAACCTATAACTATACGAATACATATAAAATCAACCGTATAACAATGGGGTTATCATTTAAAAAGAAAGAGCTGACTGGTAAACAAGTCAGTAGCACTTCAGCTATAGAAGGATTAACAAGTGATAACATTCGTTTTCTAGAAGAAATTGGATTAAAACTTATTAATAATGGAAATATTGGATATAGCGCAGGGTCCGACATTCGACGAAACCTTATGGGAAAAGGAATATCATACGCACAACCCTTACGCTTCATCAAAATTAAATAATAATGATGAAATTAGAATTCCCATACAACAACAGGATATTTATACACTTCCATGTGAAAGTTATTTGTATATCGAAGGAAGAGTAACAAAAAAAGATGGAAGCACTGCAAGTACTGTTCCGTTCATAAATAACCCCATGGCATATTTGTTTGATGAAATAAGATATGAAATTTCCGGAGTTACAGTAGATTCAACAAAAAAGGTGGGAATTACAAGTACATTAAAAGGATTAGCATCTTTAACACCGAGTGAAAAAAATATGCTGGCCGCCGCAGGATGGGTAGCACCCGATTCCAGTACAATCACTCCAAACACTTCAGGCAATTTTGACTTTTACATTCCTTTAAGATTACTTTTAGGCTTTGCCGAAGATTACCGAAAAATAATAATAAACGTAAAACAAGAATTAGTTTTGTTAAGATCATCAAACGACAAAGATATTATTCAAGCAACTGATGGAACAACGGAAGCTACTTTAGAATGGAAAATGCAATTAGACAAAATTGTTTGGAGAGTACCGCATGTACGGTTAAACGATCAGAATAGAATTTCATTATTAAGAACTTTAAAATCAGATCGTGATATCGTAATACCATTTAGAAGTTGGGAGTTTCATGAATATCCGGTTTTACCGGAAACACAACGTCATACATGGACTGTAAAAACTTCTACTCATTTGGAAAAGGCAAGATATGTAATATTTGGATTACAAACAAAAAGAAGAAACGAAATAACTAAACATGCTGGTGAATTTGATCATTGCAAACTTACAAATTTTAAGGTGTTTCTAAACTCACAATTCTTTCCATACGACAACTTCAACATAAACTTTACAAAAGACAGGTTTAGCGTTTTGTACGATATGTACGCAAGATTCCAAAATTCATATTATGGAAAAACAAACACACCTTTATTAACGCCAAACCAATTTAAATCTAACTATCCGATTGTTGTAGTTGATTGTTCAAAACAAAACGAATCTGTAAAATCTTCCAGTGTAGATATAAAAATAGAAATGGAATTTGAACAAAATGTACCCAAAGATACATCTGCTTATTGTTTAATTTTACATGATAAAATTGTTACATATACACCTTTAACAGGAATTGTAAAAGCAGTTTTGTAAAATGAAAAGGAAAAAAAAATACCCCCACCACTCGGTTATAAAAGCAGGAGCGGGAACGAAAATTGTTTAGTTTACTGTCTACAGTTGTATGGGTAACATCGTCTACAGCATTATAAACAAAATGAGTTCTTTATCAGTTGTACAAGACGTTTCCGAAACAGCACCTTTATTGGAAAATGATGATAAACATTTTGAAGAAAATATTGTAAAGGAAATTGATGACTTTTTAAAGTTTGGAAAACAAAATAAAAAGTTGGAAAATAATAAAACAAACGTAAGAAAGAAAAGAAAACTTGAAGAAAATATTCCACCAAACATTTTAACTGAAGTTTTCCTTCGCATCTTTTATCCTATTTCATCTTGCATGAGTAAAAGTGTGTCGATAGGATTGGTAAAATCATTAGACTACTCTCCCGCAGTAATACTAAGCCATGGAACAAAGATGGTTTTATTTTCAGAAAATGCTTGGGATTCCTTTTTAAAACATCTACATCTTATTGAATGTTATTTAGCCAACAATTTCTTTGGAAGAAAAACTAACATTCGACTTTTGGATTGTGACAATGAAATTGACATTATTAAACATCGTGGTCAACAACAAGTAAGAATTAGAGACTCGACACAATTTGAAAATAAAATTCTTCTAACACGTGAAGAATTTTACATTTTAAACTATGCAACATCACCTATTACCAGGTATATGAAACAACTAGTATTTTCAAGCTCTGTTATTAAGGAATATCTGGTAGATGCATGCGAAAAACAACCAGAAAGCACTTTACAATACGGACCAATAGATACATCCATCTTTAATAGAATACCTCACGAAGTGGAAATGTGGAGGCAGTTAAGAAACTTTGAACCTTTTATTGAAGTTGCAACGGAGGCTACAGAAGAAGAAACCAACAACAACAACAACAGTACAGAAGAAGAAACCACCAACAACAATAATACAGAAGAAGAAACTTTGCTAGGTTAAAACTACAATGTAATTTAACAAAAGAATAAACCGTGGGGTAGGCCTACTGGGGATGGTGCCCACGTTAAACATACACCAACGCGCCTACAACTGTACGGCCTGGTTTATATATATATATCTAACCTACCGTGGTGTGGAAAACAGTTGATCAGCAGACACCATGATGAGCAGACAGGATGAAGAAATGGCAGCAAAACCTTGTGTAATTGAATTTCAAGCATTTCGCGGAAACGATGATAGATTTATCATAAAAGAATTGGTAATTTTGGATTTGCTTACACAAGTAGCATACCCGTTTTTATTTGAAGCACCGTGTTCTGTCCATGAACTAAAGTCAAAAGCTAAAATAACAAACAGATGGCTAACAAATAATTTTCATCATATCCATTGGTATGAAGGTTTCCTACCGTACAACAATGTACACAAAATTATGTTTCATTTTTGCAAACAATTTACACACATATATACCAGAGGATTGGAAAAAAAGAATTGGATACGACAGTACACAAACAAAGAAGTTTTAAACATAAAAGTGGACAAAACATTTCACTTTGATGCTAGAAATATTTGTGTTTCTACAATAAATCCGAAACACAACCAATCTCAATGCGCATTACAAAACGCGTATCACTTGGCTGCTTACTTACAACAACAAACGGAAGAATGTAGTGGGGGTTCCGAAGGTTATATAAACGAAGAGGCAACACACCCCGAGTATCAGTCTAACTCCATACTCCGAACAGACAACATCTCCTGTGAAGGATGGCATCACAACAGTTTCTCCAATGTTTAGTTGAACAATTCAACTTGCATTCAAAATCAAATACTCTAATTATCAAGAAATGTTCAGAATTAAAAGAACAGAAACATTATATTGTTCATGAAATGAAGAAAATTGATACAACGCATGGAGACGCAGTCGTCGCATCTTTATCCGATGCACCATATACACCGGGTGATGAACCAAAGTTTCAAGTATATCTTCCAAAACGATTCGTCCAGTTGCTGCAAAATGAAGATCTGCGGGAAATTCAACCAGGATCATTATATTTGGTGTCACACGGAATGAGCGGAAACAACTCTACGGAACTAACTCTGCACATCGCACAAAAATAACATTGTAAAAAAAAAATGTTTTAAATAAAAAGATAAAAAACAACATATCAGTATATGTTTTTATATACTGATATGTTGTATTTTTTTAAAACCTTAAACGGATGACCTTGAACTTTTAATCGATAGTATTATTCGATTATTTTATTCGATAGTATTATTCGATTATTTTATTCGATAGTTTTATTCGAATACTTTACATAAATACGAAACTTTAACGTTGAGAGGCTCAGTTCTGTTTAAGACAAGCTACAACCAACATGTCATCCAAAAGAAATAATCTAACACTTATAACTTATTGTTGCAAAGAAAAATGTTTTAGAATACCTGAAGATCAAGTTGACGGAAAAGCTTGTACAAAATGTAATTCTTTCAGCTATTGTAAATGTAGTTGCAAAACATATCAAAAGAACCGGTTGGATAAACTAGAAGAATTGCAACATCGACTCGGTCTATTGTGGCAACGATTAAATTCAAAGTGATTAAACAAACACCTGCCATTACCCCCACCACTACCCCCACTACCATCGGAGGTACCTGCAGCACCGGCTTTGCAATAGTCATTCCTGCTACACCTCTCGTCGAGTAAACAACTCTAGTCATGTCTCTCAACATTCGCGGGATTCACTACAACACTATCAATCTTACAACCTACAAGGATTTGGAAATTTTTAGTGAAGAACTAAAACAACTTATAACCACTGGGTTTGGTTTATCTTTAGAACTTTATGCAACAAACAATCAAAACGAAAAAAATGTGTTTTTGCCAACTTACAACAACAAGAAGAATGAAAATAAACAAGAAATTTCAGCACCGACAACAACTTACTTTTCAAATTTGGGAGCAAACTTTACTAACTTGTAAAATAATACTTTTGTAAAAAAACAAATAAATAAAAAAAGAAAATATCTTGCATTTTCGGATTTTCCGAAAATGCGAGATCTTTTTTAAAAACATCCCCAAACGACCTTGACACACTTCCGGCCATTTAAAATTTAAATACCCAGCACAGCAGGGCATTTAAACTTTAAATACCCACCCATACACGTCACAGCTGATGACGTCACAGCTGATGACGTCACTTCCGGTCACGTGACCGGAAGTAGCTGTCAAAAAATTGACTGCCTGTCAAAGTTTGATTGGGCCAGCAGCCCCACTATTGCACTACTATTACAAAAGTTACTAAACTGTTTGTTTTTTCGAGCTGGATTCAATGGTGCTAGCAAAAATTATTTGTAATTTTCTAAGTAAAAGTTCTAAAAAAACATTTTGGTGGTTTCCCCCCTTTCCTTTGCTATGGTCCGATCGGGCTGGTTTTCGATTTTCTTCTATTTCGTTGTATGAGCGGAATTCGGATTAACTCCCAGGCCAAGCCATTGCATCTAATAGTACGAAATTTTACATGCAATGAAATGTTTGCACTCCCTTTGTGGTGTATACAGCCCCTAAGAAAGGATTTATCGAAATCTCCTAAGGTTCTCACCCAAGAAGGATTTAAATTTTGCGGTTTATTTTAATAGAAAATGATTTCTTCCTATCTTTTCTTTGACAGTTAACTGCTAACTTATAGCCATTGAAATAGTCCAGAGAAGTGGGTTGCCATCAGCTAGTGTATCATATATTAAATTATCTCCAGAATTATTAATCAATGTCATTAGACATCCTTACAATTATAAAACCGAAGGTCGGAAGAAAAGAAGAAGTAAGGTTGTGCTGGTTGACAAGCAATCCAGTTGATAACAGCTGAAAATTGAAACCCTGGAATAATATTGATTTTAGTTACTCATGCGTTTCAAAGTATGCAAAGAAATGGTTTTTTTTAATACTTTAGATACTGATGCAGGTCTAGTTGACACAAAAAATCATCAAGGTTGTTAAAATATCGAAATATACTGGGTTGGGCAAAAGAAAGAAAGAACAAAAGGAAGAAAGAATGAGTGAATTTAAAATTATTTTGCAAACAAAGAATACACCACAGTACAATACATTACAATAAACATAATGTGCATACATTAACGTGAATATATTAAATATAAAAGTCTGGAATAAACTAAATATATCTATATAAATAACGTCGTAACTTCTCGTTTAATGCAAATAAACTTTTTATGAAACTTTATCAAATATAGTTTATCAAATACAATTACGTATTTGATACAATAGAAATACATTTATAAATAAGCTACCGACGTTTTGTATGGAAAAATCAATACCTGGAAAATCAATGTTGCTACTATTTAAATCTTTAACGAGCTATTTCTTTTGGCTGAACCCACCTCTTGCGACCTGGTTTGAACTTTTGAGTTTTAATATTAAACACCTTTAATACAAAATATAGCTTGAGGTGTACTTATATTTTAAGGAATTCCAAGGCTTTATTTAATCATGTCATGTCCTTTATGAATATTAAATAACGAATTATTGTTGGTTTCTATCAACAGAATAAAAGTGAAAGGCTTAATACATTATGATGATACTAGGCCTATCGGATATATTTACAGTATTCCAGACTTTCCGCCACAGTTAATACTGTAGTAAAGTATTAAAGTACTCGGGGTATAATGTATTGAAGTATTCGCCATCTAATTTTTGTTTGGATCATCCTTTAGCGACCGAGTTTACGGCGTTATTCAAATTTTTCATACATTTAAAGTGAGGCACTTCTCAAAGTACGTTTAAATTTAAGTTTTCCTTGATATCCATCGAGAACTGTCTACGTGGTGTTAAACATGCTTTGCAAGTTATACAACAAGTTAGTTGCAAGTTATGTTACTAAGTTAGTTGCATTTTTATTAGTACAGTATATCAAGATATCTATTATAATAATCGAAGTGTCTTACGTATTAAAAGTTAAACTTGATACGTTAAACGTATACAAAAACGATTAAAATATATGAATGTATGAATTAAATATATATACTTCATCTGTGACGTATTAATACAGTATCAAGTTGTGTTGAATTTTGGCTCTTCAAAATACCACCAGTTAGACCTACCAATGTAGGTCACAGAACCCGCAATACTGCAGATCAGACAAAAGGTATAAATATCGCAGGAGGTAAAATGGAGCTGAAAAGATTCAATGGAATAGAAATCAACAACGTCGATTGATGCGTTCGACATCAAGCTGCATTCGAGAACAACACTGCAATCGAAGAACAGAACTGCACAGTTTAGAAGATCGTTGCTACTGGATCAGTTCCTTTCACATTGCGGGGCATTATTTTAAAGTTTAAAATTAAGCTTCTGTTTAAAAAGTTGCATCAATTGAATGATCAAAATATACGCCAATGGTAGGCTACAGCCACCAGAACCACTACTTAGTTTCTAATTAGTTTCCGGAAATTAAATGGATTCTACACGTTTCTTGAGTCATATCCAGAAATACAGTAATTTTTTTTTAAATCGTAATTTTGTGAAAGAAAAGTTATTCGAGATAAATTTACATCTACTTTCAAGATTGAAAGTTATATGTGTCATAGAACACATTTATTGTTGCTATCCATGATTGTTGTACTTTGAAAAAATGTTTTGGAATGCCATTTCGAGTTCTTCGTTTTTTAATTCTGTAAAGAATAAAATTGGTAGGTATTAAATTTACCCACCAAGATGATGTATCCCAGAAGATGGAGGTTGTTCCCAGAAGATGTATCAACTTGAATTTTTTCACTGAACGATTGTTTTGAAAGAAACGCCTCAACACATAAGTTGTTCTACAATTATACTCGCATGTACATGATTAGTTTTGGTGTTTTGGTATTTTTCATGTTCACTATGAACAATGGAAAATCCGGAAAAGAGCCAAACGATATTGGAACATTTTGTTGAATGCATAATTAACATAAACAAAAATACTGACGACGCTTTTGAGAATAATAGTTACTACTCATTAAATACATCTCCGCTAATAGTCCAGTAACTGAAGGTAAAAAACGGCGAAACTGGAGAATTTTCTCGGAATTTGGATTTAGGTTGTACTTACCCTCTACTTCAAAGTTTAAAATGTTTTAAGGGTTGTTTTTTCACAGGGGGTGGGTGCCACCCCTTCTAGGGGGTGAACATTGTTACATTGTAACTAAGCCTGGAAATTGATATATTGACCGATTCTAAGCAAATTTTGTTCTATCAAGTTTTTTCTCAAAGTCAATATTTTTCGAGATATTCACGATTGAAATTGGCGATTCCCCCCCCCCCCCCAAAAAAAAACACTTTTTCAAATGGCTTTCCACAAATAACTCAAAACCTAAGAGGTTTAGCGAAAAAGTTATGATGAAATAAATTGTAGCGTATACAAAAACAAAGAAAATGGTGGGCTTGTGAAGTTTGTAAACCAAGTTGGAGCCAAGTTATGGCTTGTTTAAGAGTGGTTTTAATTCGTCGAACGCCAAAACTCACAATTTCAATGTGAAATAACTAAAAAACTAAAGGTTTTTCGAGGAAAACCTACTGAACATTTCTTAAAGATTATTAAAAGACCTTTAGTTTTGTTTTTTTGGAAACGTTATTATCGTAAAAATTAAGCGAGTTATGATCAAAATAAAATTGGTTTATATTTTTTCGGCCAAAAAAATATTTATTTATTTTTTGTTTATAAAAATCTTGAAATATCTTGAAGGTGAACGTTTGAAAGTTATTAGCCTCTAACGATTGTCAACAATGAAAGCCGCACACTCTTTCCCTTTCCGCTCGTGGTAAGAAACAGCTGAACCGGTAGCAGTGTTGCCAACGTAGTTAAAAAAAGATGCCCAAAGATTTACATACTACAAAAAGTAGATGATAGGTGAACTTTGGAAAGTTACTAGTATTTACAAGAACCTTAGAGTAATATAAATAGTTGACACACTATTAACTATTTTTAAATTTTTATGTTTTCAGGGCTACCAACCTATAAAAACATTTTTGTTATTGAAAAAAAGCAATCGGTACATTATTTGCGATAATTGTTAAAATATGTATTTGGTTTATCAGCCATAACTTGGTCAATTTTTAAGTTGCGAAGGTTTTCTAAGTATCATTTTATACGTTTTTTTAGGAGCTTTAAGCTCACAGAGTAGTATTTGTTTTTCAACCCTTAAGAAAAAACGGGGCGAGCTGAAAGGGTTTGAAAATGTCAGTAATTATCAACAATTGAAGACTTTGAACGCCTGTATCATCGTTAATTATTGTCAAAAAACAAAAAAAAGGTATCAAAATTTTTATCAATTCAATTGCTACAATCTTTTATTCAACAAAATTTTCCGTATCACCTATAGATTTAGAGTTATCTTGAAGAGAAGGTATTTTTTTGTTATTGCTAAATTCCCTTTTTATTTCAAATTCACATTTTCCAAAAATAAGCTCTTAAAAGAGTTCAAACTTCTTGAGCCTATTGAAAACACATAATTGAAGGGAATTGCAAAGCGGTAAGGATTAATTTCAATTTGAGTCCTAATTGGGGGTTGATATATAAAGATTTTTATCGCCGAAAAAATTTAAACCAACTTTATTTTGATCATAACTTGCTTAATTTTTACGATAATAACTTTTCCAAAAAAACAAAATTAAAGGTCTTTTAATGATCTTTAAAAAATGTAGTAAGGTTTCCTCAAAAAACTTTTAGTTTTTTTAGTTATTTCACATTAAAATTGTGCGTTTTGGCGTTCGACGAATTAAAACCACTCTTAAAAAAGCCATAACTTGGCTCCAACGGGGTTTACAGACTTCACAAGCCCACCATTTTCTTTGTTTTTGTATACGTTACAATTTATTTCATTATAACTTTTTCACTAAACCTCTTAGTTTTTGAGTTATTTGTGGAAGACCATTTGAAAAAGTGTTTTTTTGGGGGGAAAACGCCAATTTCAATCGTGAATATCTCGAAAAGTAGTGACTTTAAGAAACAACTTGACAAAACAAAATTTGCTTAGAATCGGTCAATATATCCATTTCCGGGCTTAGTTTTAATGTGACAATTTTCACCCCCTAGAAGTGGTGGCACCCACCTCCTGGGAAAAAGCAACCCTTAAAACATTTTAGCGAATTTCCCCTATACAGAAGAAGCTATTACCGTAGGTCTCATGGTAAGACCTAAGCCCGAGACCATAATGACTTTTCGATTTGGGGCCATCAGAAGCAAAAAACACCATTTCGAATATATATATATATATATATATATATATATACCCCCGTTGCAGCAGACCTGCATACCCAGCGAATTTCAAATGCAAACAACATATTTCAATCAAACATAGCAAGATTTGACATGTTTTGGTAAGCTCCATAAAAATAACATGGGGAATGAGTATGCAGGTGTGCTGCTACAGGTATATTAAAACTGGGTGGTTTTAATTCAATATTTAGTAGATCTGAACTAGAAGAAGCTATTTACCAATTTTTATCGAGATGTGTTGAGAAATAACCGAGATATAGAATTTTACTTATTTCCCATAAGGTTAACATTGGGACAACATACTTTGTTTACCACTTTCAATATCTCGGCAACCAATGGACATAGAGCAGTGATTCAAAATACTAAATTGTTTGTTTTTTTAAGTTGAATTCAATGGTGCCAACTAAAATTAGTTAAATTTTCTATGTAAAAACTCAAAAACCCAATTTTGGGGGGGGTGTTTATTCCCCTTTACCCTCCCTTCCAGTGGTCCGATCGGGCTGGTTCACGAACTCGTCCAATTGATTACCACTTTACATGTCCGTACCAAATTTCATAAAGATCGGACCATTTTTTGCGGCCGCTATCGTGCTAACAGACACACACACATATATATATATACATATATATATATATACATATATATATATATATATTAGAAAAATTCTCTTCATATTTCAGTGTTAAACAGTTTTATTAATTTTCGTCCATCTAGTGAACTTCTTCAGATAAATAAAATGTATAAAAGTGTATAAAATATAAGAAATATAAAAAATATAAGAAATATAAGATTTTTTATATTTCTTATATTTTATACACTTTTATACATTTTATTTATCTGAAGAAGTTCACTAGATGGACGAAAATTAATAAAACTGTTTAACACTGAAATATGAAGAGAATTTTTCTAATATATATATATATATATATATATATATATATATATAAATTCAAACGGATAGTGTTTTTTGCTTCTGGGAGCCCCAAAACGAAAAGTTATAGTGGTCCCGAGCTTAGGTCTTACCATGAGACCTATGGTAATAGCTTCTTCCCTATAGAGGAAATTCGCTAATATATATATATATATATATATATATATATATATATATATAAAAGCCAAAACGGTTGACTGACTGACTGACTGACTGACTCACTGATCACAGTTACTCAAAAACTATAAGGATTTGGACCATGAAACTTGGCACAATTAATCATTATAGGCTCTAGATGCGTACTAAGAGCGGATTTTCAAATATATTCTCTCTAAAGGCTAAAATAGGGTATATTATTAATTTCAAAATGGCGGCCATTTTTAGTTTTCAAAGCAATCTTGGCTCAAATATTTAACTATTTATTTTATTTAAATATTTATTTTGTATGCACCTTTAGGATCTATACAAATGAAGAATTTTAAAATGTTTTTTCTAGGAAGCCTAAAATAAGGTAAATTCAAAAATTTTAAATGGCGGCCTTTCTAATTTTTAATAACTTTGATCACAAAATATCAATAGAAGGTCTCTAGAATATTTAAAGAGCAAAAAATTGAAATTCCATTTACTAAAAGAATAAGTCGTACAAAACTATTACGGATGTTATATTATATATTTTTCAGATGTCATAGGCCATATACCTAGACTATTCGCGTTTTACGGATCACCCGAAGTAATCGAACTAGAATCTTGAAACTCTGCATGAACATATCATATGTTTTTAGCGAATTTCCCCTATAGGGAAGAAGCTATTACCGTAGGTCTCATGGTAAGACCTAAGCCCGAGACCATGATAACTTTTCGTTTTGGGGCCACCAGAAGCAAAAAACACCATTCGTTCGAATTTTTATATATATATCTATCTATCTATCTATCTATATATATATATATATATATATATGTGTCTGTAAGCACGATAGCGGCCGTAAATATGGTCAGATCTTAATAAAATTTGGTACAGACTTGTAAAGTGGTAATCGATTGGACGGGTTCGTGAACCAGCCCGATCGGACCATCGGAAGGGGGGGTAAAGGGGGATAAACCCCATCAAAAATGGGTTTTTTGAGTTTTTTACATAGAAAAATAAAATTAATCAAATTTTTGTTGGCACCATTGAATTCAGCTCAAAAAGACAAACAATTTAGTATCTTGAATCATTGCTCTATCTCCATTGGTTACCGAGATATTGAAAGTGGTAAACACAGTACGTTGTCCCAATGTTAACCTTATGGGGAATAAGTAAAATTCTATATCTCGCTTATTTCTCAACATATCTTAATAAAACTTGGTTTGTGGCTTCATCTAGATGAGATCTAATGTATTTTAGTCTAAAACCCCCGAAATTTCCATTTTTGAGGCAGCAAACCTGCATAATCATTCCCCATGTTATCCTTATGGGAAATAAAAAAATTCTATATCTTCCTTATTTTTTAACATTTCTTGATAAAACTTGGTACATGGCTTCTTCTAGTCGAGATCTACTAAACAATGAATTAAAACCAACCAGTTTTAACATACCTGTTGCAGCTAACCTGCATACTCATTCCCCATGTTATTCTTATGGAGATTACAAAACATGACAAATTTCGCTATGTTGGATTGAATTGTGTTCTTTTGCACTTGAAATTCGCTTAGTATGCAGGTCTGCTGCAACGGGTGTATTTAATATTTTTATGATAAATTCTTATTTGAGTATAAAATTAATATTAACTTTAGTTTTTATCATATAACAAGACATTTTGTCTTTTAAGACGTGTTTTTTTCATTACTTCTATCTATTCCAGCAACATTTGATAAAAAATACAGTTGACACAAATTCAATGGTGGATTCATATTCTGCTTTAAATTTCCTACAAAATGATACATAAAACGTAACCAATAAATTAATGTAAGTAGCAACAAAAAAATTCAGGTTAGAAATTTGCAAAAACTTAAGATCTCGATTTCCTAAAATTTACGTTTTTAATATTTCAAATTCAAACCCTTATAACTCAGACATTTTTTTAAGATATCTTTAAAATTCTTTCACCAGTTTGTTTGGTGTTTAATGTAGATTAATGATATACTAATAACTCATTTTCAAAAAAATGGAAGTTAAGGTCCCTTTTCCCTTGGTGGGTCACATATAGATCTTGGTTTGCGTTCCGCAAAAGGGTCATATCCAGTCAATCTTGGTTAGGGTTACCAGACGTCCAGGTTTTCCTCGCACAGTCTGGGTTTTAAGGGCTTTGCCCTGTGTCCGAGCTGGGGCTGTTATACGAGGTACAGTCAAAAAGTTCCTGGAATGAATTTTTGTAGACTTTTAGCGCGATCGCCAGCGGGAAATTCGCCTTGCAGTAGTTGGTGCGACTCCTGGGGAGGGCATATCAGTAGTGGGGGTATACACTGTCGGGGTACTGTGTGTGGGGGTCTACATTGTCGATTTTTGAAAAATCGAATTTCATGAACAGCGCGTGAACATAAAGTTCTGTTTTTTACTTAAAAATCATGTAGTGTGACTCTTGAGTTCTTAATTCAAACTTTGGAGAAGAGGCGATGAAGAAAAGTGAAGTTTATGGAACAAACGGTTCCATAAAGGCTGTAAAAGCATTGAGGGTGATCCTCGTAGTGGACGACCTTCAACAACAGTCATTGACAAAAACATGGAGTGAGTACGACAAGTTGTGCGTGAAAATCGGAAATTAATAATCGATGAAATAGTATTTCCGGTAAATTTATCACATGGAAGTGTTCACACCATCCTTCATGATCATTTGAACATGCATAAAATTTGTTCGCTCAACAAACAAAATCGACAACGTAGACTTGCAGGTACACGAAAAGCGCTTTCCAGTGCTGCACTACGGCAAGTCAGCTGTACCCCCATTACTGATATGCCCTCCCCAGGAGTCGTACCAACTACTGCAATGCGAATTCCCTGCTGGTGATCGCGTTAAAAGTCAACAAAAATTCATTCCGGGAACTTTGTGACTGTACCTCGTATATCCGGGGTTTTCATGATTTAACCTTTTTAGCGACGTGACAAATAATAAAAATATGTATGTATGTATGAGGAGTGGCGGGCCATTCGTCATTGTTACCAGCAAACGTGGTGAGCTTTTTTAGTGAAAATATATCTTAATAGGCCTACGCGTTTAGGAAAAAAATTACCAAAACTTTATTTGGGCCCATCCTCATTTTTTAAGACAATTTTTTCTTTGTTTCTAAATTGTATCATTTAACTGAAATAAACTTGTTTATTTAAAAATGACAATGACTAAAGGCAAAGGGGCCATTCCATGTCAAAACAACAAGGCTCACAACCCGACCCTCTCAGATTTTGATGAAATTTGGTATGCTATTAGACCTAGCAATTAACAATTTTTTGTAAATTTTTATCTCTTGCGGTTTTTTATTTAGGGCCTATCGATTTTTCAAAATGGCCGAAAACAGACGTTTTAGCGAATTTCCCCTATAGGGAAGAAGCTGTTACCGTAGTACTCGTGGTAAGACCTAAGCCCGAGACCATGATAACTTTTCGTTCTATGTCCATTAGTTACCAGAATATTGAAAGTGGTAAACACTGTACGTTGTCCCAATGTTAACCTTATGGGAAATGAGTAAAATTCTATATCTCGCGTATTTCTCAACATATCTTGATAAAACTTGGTAAATGGCTTCTTCTAGTTCAGACCTCCTAAATATTTAATTAAAACTACACAGTTTTAATATACCCGTAGCAGCAAACCTGCATACTCATTCCACATGTTATTCTTTAGGAGCTTACCGAAACATGTCAAATCTCGCTACGTTGGATTGAAATATCTTGTTTTGCACTTGAAATTCGCTGAGTATGCAGGTCTGCTGCAACGGGAGTATTTTGACTTGCGGACAAACTTTCAAATCACCATAACTTGAGTTCTGTTGCATCTAGAGAAGTCAGAGTTAGGCCTAAGTCAGAGCTGGCTCATTTTGTAGCAAATTAAAAGGGCTTTAATTTGATATTTCAATGATGACCATATTAAAAGAACCTAAAACTTTCAAAAACTTTTTCAAAAGATTCAAAATGGCGGTTTAAAAAAACTGTATTTTTAAAAATATGAAAAAATGTAATTTAATATCAGATTGTTTTCTACACGTAGTGCAAGTTTGATCGTGGGATTGCAATGGGATCATATTTTAATTAATTTATTAAGTATATAGGTAGCGAGGCGTTATTTAAGTTAGCTCTATACTGCATAGATAGGTGTATGATTAGATTTATAAATTAGAGTAAAACTATTATAAACTAGTATGTTCAATTGTCAATGGAGGTGATATAATATTTTTAAATGGTGTTTTGGATTTTATGGTATGAAAAAATCTTATCAAATTTAGGTAATTTATGACATACCGGTAAATACCACTTTTAATTTTTAACTCACCTTCGCTAAAAATTCAGCATTAGGATACATTGTGTATTATAATCAGCATCTTCATCAAGTTGCATTATAAAAACAAACTGGTAAGTATTGATAAACATGCAGTTACCACTGAGGTATAAAAACATGGTTTGATTTTATTTACCCCAATTACACTTTTTTCATATACTTATTTGAATATCTGTGTTCATCATTTTGAAATAAGTCTGGAACTAGGGGTCTCAATCCCGGACCTAAATTCCGATCCCGGGATTTCGGGATTGACACAAGCCGATCCCGGGATCCCGGGATTCCAGTTTTTGATATAAGCCTATCAAGAATGTATTGCTATGTGAAAATAACATTTACAGAATTTTTTATTAAAACAAAATATAATTTTATCTTACAAACTCGAGAAATATGGGCTTCTGACGGCTGATTACCTTTTGTTCCACATTTACTTTTGAATGGCTTTTATGTTGTGAGTGCTTGACAAAATGAGTGTGCAGTCCTTTCGTAGAGCCGCCTAATGTATTTAAATCAAATTTGCGAATCTTAGATTCCGCCGTTTTCCCGACCTTTTATGTAAGACGATAACAAATGGGTGAAACATCACAATCTTTCTCATGGGCCACAAGAATATCTTGGTCACCCATATTACTCCACTATTCACAAATAATTCACAGATCACGGATGGTTATTGCTAAAATAACGATTGACGAAACTTGGTACTCACTACACAAAATCTTCCCGACTCGCTCAAATGTTCGCTAAACGAAAGCCCGATAGGAACTGAAAATTTTAGTGATCAGATAGACATAAAAATTCAGTAAGATAAAAAATATCAAAATAAAGTCACCTGTATGGTCGTAGCCTGTACTTCACGTCGAATCGTGGGAATTAACTGCAGTAGAAGTTCAGAGCGACAAAAAAACTATTGTATGCTGTACTATTATATTCCAGGAATAAATTGTTATTTTTGAATTGAATTTGGTTTTGGACATAAACTTTGGGATTGGTAAGTAACAGTGTTAAGGGATGTAAATAAAAAAACAACTTTGTTATTAACTACCATTTGTGAAATATTAATTTCATAAAACATTTTTATTTTTATATGTTTGTAAAGACGACTTTTGCAGTAGTTAAAACATTCAAATCACGCCAAAATAGAGAAACATTAATTCTTTTACAATCCCGTCAATCCCGGGATTGAGAGACTCCAATCCTGGGATTATCAGGTACTAAAAATCGACCGGGATCCCGAATCCCGGGATTGAGAACCCTATCTGGAACACAACAGCATTTCACTTTGAGAAAGTGAATATGTCCTTCCAGTGGCAGTTATTGGGTTCAAAATTGCCCTCACTTCATCACCTTAACCTCTACTATACTGACCTCTGTCGTCTTTCTAGAACAGTGAGAATAGTGTTTTGATTAAGGTTGGAACTGGCTTATCTGATACAAATTTAGGATAAAACAATAAGTAAAACAACCTTCATATAATAACTTACTTAAATAATCTTATTTTATTATCTTCGGCTGCGTTAAATCTTATTTTATCATCTTCGGCTGTGTTAATGAGGGACAGGGATGTGTTTGTTCACCGCACCTCAGACTGTCCTGGGTTGGCCTGAAAAATATCTGGTAACCTTAATCTTGGTGGCACAGTGGGAACCAGGGTTTTCGGGTTGGGAAATATGATTCAAATCAAATAACAAGGCATAAAATTACCTACCTGATAATTACCTCCGTCTTGACCGAGACCAGCAGAGCTGCATAGGTTGCGTCATCTTACACTACTCGATACACTCGACGGCATATTAGCAAATGCCGTCTAATGCTAAAATTAACATTGGTCTTATGGGCAGAGTGGGCCTTGTTTTTTGACTTGACCTATAACTATTGATAGCCAATAATAAAATTGGTTTGATATATCGGTAGTTTTATCGTATGGAGATACCAATATACGTACTGAGTTATAGTTAGGCCTCGGATGACACAGTTACAGGTCTGTCACACGCCTATTTAGGCCTACTGGAGCTGAATTCTTTCTCTTTTAAACTCTTTCTGTCTTATTCTTAGGGCCTCTGACTATTCCAAACTCTCTTAGGATCGAATTACTTTTAAATGCTTAAAATTGAAAGTGGGTGAAAACTGCTTTTAAGAATTTAGGTATGTTATTAACTTAAACTTTCTTTTTCGTGTAATGAAGGTTACATCCTAGATTGATTGGGAGAATGAAGAAAACCTAGACACGTTTACTTTTTTCTAAATTTAATTCTCATCGGGAGAGTTTGAGCGGATTTTTCATCTGGTTGAGGCTGTGCTAGCTATGCTTAATATATTTGTTGCAGTTGCCATTTCGGAGTAGAACTCACTTGACGGCTCTAGACGCTCTAGAGGTGGTGCGGAGATCATTGTGGTCTTTCATTCTTTGTCAGACCACAGTGCTGTCCGGCATTGGTGAGCTGTGCATGTATAACTTTGTCTAAACTTTTGTGGATGGTAATATTTTTGATTGTATTATCAAGAATCGAGTGCCAATCTATGATATTATTGAGCTGAACAATCGTCATTTATTATCGTTGGAAAAATTCTGGTTTAGCCGAGGTATTAGGCTAATTTTCATTTGATATATATCGTAAAAGATTATTTTAGCAATAAAAATATTTTCTTCTGGTTTGGATATGTTTTTATTCACCGCTTATTCAGAAAATGTTTGTGTTTAATTTGCATCTTATTTAAAAACTAAAATCATTTTTAGGAGGCCTATCCAATTTGCTATAAACATCTATTATAATTAAATTAAATAAAAAAATGAATAAAAATAAATTAATTAAGTTAAATAATTAAATTTTCCTATTAATGTAACTAAAAAGCTTTACATAAGCTATAATCTGTGAAATCACCATGGCAGGAATAATTTTTCACATTTACGTTTCATATCCGCATATCCCTTACCAACCTCACACTAACTTAAAAATTTGAAATGGTAAGGTTCCCTTTTGTGGTAATGATACAGGGATGTAATTATCATGCTAATAATAAATCTCCCCTTGGTGATGGACATTTTCAGCGAAACGAATACTGAAATGTATTTTGGTTTTTAAATAATTAAATATAGGCCTTTGCTTCTAAAGATAGAAATTTAAAAATCCCTTAACACCCTTGAAGACTTTTTACTAAATTTCAGATCGATAGAACTTCATGTACCACAAAGCCTACATTTCTTTCTTCTCTGTCCTTAATATCAAATTTTCCTGACCTCAATTTGAACATGGTTTACCACTAACGTACCTGAGAAATGAAATGACTCTTAGCAGTAATTAACTTTAGGTTGTTTTATATTTTGTACAGTTTTTAGCGAATTTCCTGTATAGGGAAGAAGCTATTACCGTAGGTCTCATGGTAAGACCCAAGTCCGAGACCATGATAAATTTTCGTTTTGGGGCCCCCAGAAGCAAAAAACACCATTCGTTCAAATTTCTAGATATATATATCTATGTGTCTGTAAGCACGATAGCGCTCGCAAAAATGGTCCAATCGGAATGAAATTTGGCACAGGGGGGTGTAAAGTAGTAATTATTCGGATGAGTTCGTGAACCAGCCCGATCGGGCCATCGGAAGGAGGGGTAAAGGGGGATAAACCCCTTCAAAAATAGGTTTTTTGAGTTTTTTACGTAGAAAAATAAAATTTATCGAATTTTTGTGGGCACCATTGAATTCAGCTCAAAAAAACAAACAATTTAGTATTTTGAATTTCTGCTCTATGTCCATTGGTTACCGAGATATTGAAAGTGGTAAACACAGTACGTTGTCCCAATGTTAACCTTATGGGAAATAAGTAAAATTCTATATCTCGGTTATTTCTCAACATATCTTGATAAAACTTGGTAAATAGCTTCTTCTAGTTCAGATCTACTAAATATTGAATCAAAACCATCCAGTTTTAATATACCTGTAGCAGCAGACCTGCATACTCATTCCCCATGTTATTCTTATGGAGCTAACCAAAACATGTCAAATCTCGCTATGTTGGATTGAAATACGTTGTTTTACATTTGAAATTCGCTGAGTATGCAGGTCTGCTGCAACGGGGGTATTTTATAGAATCGGGGTTTTTCTGCCTTAAACATTTTAGGAGGCTTCGCGTGCTGGCCGAATGCGATTTAGGCTAAGTTCAAACAAATATACTATTTCAACCGTAGATTTTTGCCTCAAACTGTTAAACGAGTAATCTTATCTCCAACATGACTAAAAAATTAGAATGTCATAATCATAAAATTAGATTGCCACGTGCTTGGCACGTGGTAGCCAATTCATACCTTTTAAGGATAAAAGGAAAATTCATCGAGGAAACGTTTCATCTTCTCATATCACTCTGGGATGGAGAGGTAACCTTAAGTTTACAATTAAGCGCTTAAAAACGTACAATTCAAATAAATTATTGAAATCATCAGTCTATTTCGGAATTTATAAAAATTGCACATTACAAATAACGCATAATTGAACCAAACATTTGTTATCCTTTCAGCGAGCGAAGCCGCGGGTATATCTACTAGTATATATATACATATATATATATATATATATATATATATATATATATATATATATTTATATTTATATTTATATTTATATTTATATTCAATATTTTTTAAAAACTAAAAGAATTAAAATAAAAACATTTTCCAGCTCAAATAAGTTGTTAATATTTCGAATAATTACATCGTTTTCAAAACAAAGCTGGATAAGGTTAAAATAAAATAAACTATTATGTAAACAAATTATGTAAATAACAGAAAATCACATGATAAATTTTGAAATTATATCCTCCAGATGTTGATTTGTTTGATTGACTTAAAACCGTCCAGAGAGTCAGCGTATATTGAGGCCATCAGGTTGTCTCGTTTTTAATATCATTTGATGAGCTATCTCTACATTCCTCAAATTGTGAGCATTTGTCTCCTTGTCAACATTAGGCTCAACATGGTAAATGCCTTTAAGTGTGTAACAGTCTTCCAATTTGTTTTTGTTATGAGAGATAGCGTGTGCTGATATCGGCCTGTTTGGGGTTTGGTAGTGGACGTCAAATCGATGGTTGGTCATTCTGACCCTAAGTGGCGTGATCGTTTGGCCAATATAATCCTTGGAGCAATATTTGCATTTTAGCGAATTTCCTTAAAGGAATAAGCTATTACGTTAGTACTCATGGTAAGACCTAAGTCCGAGACCATGTTAACTTTTCATTTTGGGGTCCCCAGAAGCAAAAAACACCATTCGTTCGAATTTATATATATATATATATATATATATATATATATATATATATATATATATATGTCTGTTAACACGATAGCGGCCGTAAATATGGTCCGATCTTAATGAAATTTGGTACAGACATGTAAAGTGGTAATCACTCGGACGAGTTCGTGATCCAGCCCAATCGGACCACCGGAAGGGGGGGTAAAGGGGGATAACCCCCCAAAAATGGGTTTTTTGAGTTTTTCACATAGAAAAATAAAATTTATCAAATTCTTGTTGGCACCATTGAATTCAGCTCAAAAAAATAAACAATTTAGTATTTTGAATTACTGCTCTATGTCCATTGATTACCGAGATATTGAAAGTGGTAAACACAGTACGTTGTCTCAATGTTAACCTTATGGGAAATGAGTAAAATTCTATATTTCGCTTATTTCTCAACATATCTTGATAAAACTTGGTAAATGGCTTCTTCTAGTTCAGATCTACTAAATATTGAATTAAAACCAACCAGTTTAAACATACCTGTAACAGCAAACCTGCATACTCATTCCCCATGTTATTCTTATGGACCTTACAAAAAACATGTCAAATCTCGCTATGTTGGATTGAAATATGTGGTTTTGCACTTTAAATTCGCTGAGTATGCAGGTCTGCTGCAACGGGGGTATTAAGTTATATTAAGTTACATTACTGGTGTTGCAATCGATGTTTTTTTATTGGAAAACTTTTTCCAGTAATGTTGCTTTGAAACGAATTGGAATTAAGGATTATATTGCATGTGCCACATCTAGGTCGATTGCAAGGGTTGCATCCAATTTTCTTTGGGTTTGAGTTATTTGATTTTTTATCTTCATCATAGTTAACTTTTGGTTTCGAAATCATATTTTTTAAATTGGGAGGTTTCCTGAAGATAACTTTGGGGACTTTTTGAAATAGATTACGGGTGTCAGGAGAATTCTGAAGAATAGGGAAAGAAACTTTTAAAATTTTGTTAATTTTATACAAGCCAGGATGGTATTGAGTTATAAATTTTGGGTCATTAGCATTGTTTGTGATTTTTGTGTTGTTTCGAGCTTTTGTTTGTTTGTCTATTAGTTTCTTAGGGTAGCCTCGTTCTTGGAGAGAATGAGAAAGTTTATTTATGTAGTTGTTGAAATCATTCTGATTACTACATAACTTTTTAGCTCTAAGAGAAAGACTTTTAGGTATCGACTTTTTTATACGAATAGGATGGCAGCTAGAGTAATGCAAGTATTGCATTTTGTTGCTGTCTTTTATATGAATTTTGGTTTTCATTTTATTGTTTTCTAAAAAAACATCTGTGTCTAGAAATGTAACGGACTTGCTAGAGATATTCCAAGTAAATTTAAGGACTGAAAAGTTGTTTAACTCATTTAAGAAGACAAGTAAGCTGTCCATTCCATTCTGCCAAATTAAGAATACGTCGTCTATAAATCTAAACCAGGCAAGGGGCTTTACATTTTGTCCGGTCAAAAAGTTTTTTTCAAGGCTGCCCATGTAAAGGTTTGCGTATGATGGAGCCATACGTGTGCCCATTGCTGTACCTTTTATCTGAAGGTAATTTTGGGCATTAAATACAAAGTTGTTCATGGTCAAAACTAAGTTCATGAGTTCTATAATGAATTTGGTGCTTGGTTGTTCTGTTTTTGGACGAGTGTCCAGGAAGTTTTGGCAAGCATTGAGGCCATCTTGAAGTGGTATATTGGTATACAACGATTGTACATCAACAGTAACCAGTAATACATCCTTATCTGTTGGTAGGGTTGTATTATTAAGTTTCTGGAGAAAATGGTTTGTGTCTTTGACATATGAAGGTAATTCTTTGACAAAGGGCTGCAGTATATCATCTACATATGCAGATATTCTTTCTGTGGGACATCCATAGCTGGAAACTATGGGTCTTCCTGGAGGTGGTCGACTAGGTTTGTGAATTTTTGGTAACATGTAGAATACTGGGGTTCTTGGATCTTTAGGTGTTAGAAGATCGATTGCTTTCTTTGAGAGACCTTCTTGTAGTCCATTCTTTTGAAGGAACTTACGAATCTTTTCATTATTAGTGGATGTAGGATTGTTATTTAATTCAACATAAGTTGATTGGTCACTTAATTGTTTTAAAGCTTCATTGGAATAGTCAGTTCTATTCATCAAAACTATTGTGTTACCTTTATCTGCAGGTAAGATGACAATATTTTTATTTTCTCTTAATGATTTGATTGCTTTCCTTTCATCAGTTGTCACGTTATTTTCTTTTTTTAAGTCATCAGGAAAAGAATAATGAGAAACATTAGACAGCAAAACATTGATGAACTGCTCTATAGGGTGATTTGCTGGAAGTGGATCTGGTTCAAAAGATTTATTACTATCAAATTTTGGTAAGCAAACAGGGTAATCTTTTTGAAAATTGTTATTTTGACTAAAGAAGTACTTGAGTCTTAAGTTTCTAGCAAATTCAAGAGTATCTGTGACTAACTTGAAGTGATCAAACTTAGGTGTGGGAGCAAAAGTAAGGCCCTTTTCTAGAATTGAAATTTCATAACTGTTCGGGTTGTAGGTTGAACAATTTTCAATTTTAACAATATCTGTTTGATTCACTAGAGAAGAGTTATTAGCGTTTCCCTCAATATTTTCATCTACGTCTAAAATGTCAACATTGCTATCAAACGGTAGGCCTATGTCGTTAGGATGATCAAAATTGTTGTTATCATAGATGAATGAGGATGCTGGCATATTGATTGGTTGATGTCTATAAAAGCCTTCAAATGGTCTTTTATAACAGTTAACCAATAGAGTATTAAGATTGTTGACCTCATTATAGTTGGTATATTTGTTAGAATATAAAATTTTGAGTTTCTTTAGCAGCGTTTCACATTTATTAGAAATAAATAACTGTGAGTCAGATAAAATCCTAATAATTTCATTTAAAGTATGGTAAAATTCCATCGTAAGTCTTCTCTGAATATGATTCAAACTATAGGTATGATGATTGGCTAAGTTTTTATATGACTCTAATACTAGTGCAGTGAGATCAAAACTAGTTTTCATAGCCAAGTGAAGTACTTCAGTATGGAATTGAGGAGGTATAGCATTTACAGGAAACTTTACTTGTAGGCCTTTAGGTGTTAAGTTCAATGATAGACAGGCTGTAAGAAACATAATATGACAGTTAATTTTAGCAAGCTTGTAAGCATGGAATCGAAACTGTTTAAGCAAATAATTGCGAGTGTTCACCTCAGAGTTCATGTTGTAGAAGAAGTTGAAGAAGTAGTGGTTTGAATCCCATTAGGTTTATTTCTTCTTATAATGTTTATTTCAAATGAAATAACGCCAATCGGCTTCAATATATTCAATATTTTTTTAAAACTAAAAGAATTAAAATAAAAACATTTTCCAGCTCAAATAAGTTGTTAATATTTCGAATAATTACATCGTTTTCAAAACAAAGCTGGATAAGGTTAAAATAAAATAAACTATTATGCAAACAAATTATGTAAATAAAAGAAAATCACATGATAAATTTTGAAATTATATCCTCCAGATGTTGATTTGTTTGATTGACTTAAAACCGTCCAGAGAGTCAGCGTATATTGAGGCCATCAGGTTGTCTCGTTTTTAATATCATTTGATGAGCTATCTCTACATTCCTCAAATTGTGAGCATTTGTCTCCTTGCCAACATTAGGCTCAACATGGTAAATGCCTTTAAGTGTGTAAAGGTCTTCCAATTTGTTTTTGTTATGAGAGATAGCGTGCGCTGATATCGGCCTGTTTGGGGTTTGGTAGTGGACGTCAAATCGATGGTTGGTCATTCTGACCCTAAGTGGCGTGATCGTTTGGCCAATATAATCCTTGGAGCAATATTTGCATTTTAAGTTATATATTACATTACTGGTGTTGCAATTGATGTTTCTTTTTATTGGATAACTTTTTCCAGTAATGTTGCTTTGAAACGAATTGGAATTAAGGATTATATTGCATGTGCCACATCTAGGTCGGTTGCAAGGGTTGCATCCAATTTTCTTTGGGTTTGAGTTATTTGATTTTTTATCTTCATCATAGTTAACTTTAGGTTTCGAAATCATATTTTTTAAATTCGTTTTGTTGTTGTTGTTGGGCTACACTCACCTAGTTGATTGGAGAGCGGGCTGTTGGACTTGTCAATTTTTTACATTCAGTTCTCACTTACACATACATAAAACGCACAAACACATACATTGACCGGACAGTTCACTCTTAATCCGACGTTTCGCCGCACCGGAAGTTGTTAAAACGTGCGGCGTTTTCAAGGTTGTTCCTAGCAGATCGGTCGCGTATGCGGTCCGAGCGCCTAGCCAACAACCAATGAGTGTTGGTTAGGCGCTCGGACCGCATCCGCGACCGATCTGCTAGGGACAACCTTGAAAACGCCGCACATTTTTAACAACTTCTGGTGCGGCGAAACGTCGGATTAAGAGTGAACTGTCCGGTCAATGTATGTGTTTGTGCGTTTCGTGTATGTGTAAGTGTGAACTGAATGTAAAAAATTGACAAGACCAGCAGCCCGCTCTCCAATCAACTAGGTGAGTGTAGCCCAACAACAACAAAAAACAAATTGAAAATCCCCTCACAAAAAATTATCAAGTCTTTCAAAGATAGAACATATTTTTTAAATTGGGAGGTTTCCTGAAGATAACTTTGGGGACTTTTTGAAATGGATTACGGGTGTCAGGAGAATTCTGAAGAATAGGGAAAGAAACTTTTAAAATTTTGTTAATTATAATCAAGTCAGGATGGTATTGAGTTATAAATTTTGGTTCATTAGCATTGTTTGTGATTTTTGTGTTGTTTCGAGCTTTTGTTTGTTTGTCTATAAGTTTCTTAGGGTAGCCTCGTTCTTGGAGAGAATGAGAAAGTTTAATTATGTAGTTGTTGAAATCATTCTGATTACTACATAACTTTTTAGCTCTAAGAGAAAGACTTTTAGGTATAGACTTTTTTATATGAATAGGATGGCAGCTAGAGTAATGCAAGTATTGCATTTTGTTGCTGTCTTTTATATGAATTTTGGTTTTCATTTTATTGTTTTCTAAAAAAATATCTGTGTCTAGAAATGTAACGGACTTGCTAGAGATATTCCAAGTAAATTTAAGGACTGAAAAGTTGTTTAACTCATTTAAGAAGACAAGTAAGCTGTCCATTCCATTCTGTCAAATTAAGAATACTTCGTCTATAAATCTAAACCAGGCAAGGGGCTTTATATTTTGTCCGGTCAAAAAGTTTTCAAGGCTGCCCATGCAAAGGTTTGCGTATGATGGAGCCATACGTGTGCCCATTGCTGTACCTTTTATGTGTGTGTGTGTGTGTGCCTGTTAGCACGATCGCGGCCGTAAAAATGGTCCAATCTTAATGAAAATTGGTACAGACGTGTAAAGTGGTAATCACTCGGATGAGTTCGTGAACCAGCCCGATCGGATCACCGGAAGGGGGGTAAAAGAAGGTTAAACCCCCCAAAAATGGATTTTTTTAGTTTTTTACATAGAAAAATACAATTTAACGAATTTTAGTTGGCACCATTGAATTCAGCTCAAAAAAAAAAAATTTAGTATTTTGAATCACTGCTCTATGTCCATTAGTTACTGAGATATTGAAAGTGGTAAACACAGTACGTTGTCCCAATGTTAACCTTATGGGAAATAAGTAAAATTCCATATCTCCGTTATTTTTCAACATATCTTGATAAAACTTCGTAAATAGCTTCCTCTAGTTCAGATCTACAAAATATTGAATTAAAACCACCCAGTTTTAATATACCTGAAGCAGCAAACCTGCATACTCATTCCCCAAGTTATTCTTAAGGAGCTTACCAAAACATGTCAAATCTCGCTATGTTGGATTGAAACAAGTTGTTTTGCATTTGAAATTCGCTGAGTATGCAGGTCTGCTGCAACGGGGGTATTTAACTTTAAAGTAGGGGGTAAGCAGAACCTAAATCCAAATTTTCATGCAAATCGGTTGTGACCGAGAAAGTTCTCCAGGGAAATGGTCAGTTACTGGACTATAAGAATATTGCTATGCATCGCGTATGCGTAAGTCAATCAACCTCTAAATATTTTTGAAGTAATTCTTGTTATTACCCATACCTTTCGAAATGGATATTTATATAAGACGTAAAACGTTTAGTGGGTCAGCTAGTTATATAATATATATAGATTAGTAATAGGACCACAGGATATAGATATCTATATACCTCAGTGTCTGTTAGCACGATAGCGGCCGCAAAAATTGTCCGATCTTTATGAAATTTGGTACGAACATGTAAAGTGGTAATCAATTGGACGGATTCATGAACCAGCCCGATCGGACCACCCGAAAGGGGGGTTAAGGGGAATAAACCCCCAAAAAATGGGTTTTTTGAGTTTTTTACATAGAAAAATACAATTTAACGAATTTTCGTTGGCACCATTGAATTCAGCTCAAAAAAAAAACAATTTAGTATTTTTAATCACTGCTCTATGTCCATTGGTTACCGAGATATTGAAAGTGGTAAACACTGTACGTTGTCCCAATGTTAACCTGACGGGAAATAAGAAAAATTCCATATCTCGGTTATTTCTCAACATATCCTGTTAAAACTTGGTAAATAGCTTCTTTTAGTTCAGATCTACTAAATATTGAATTAAAAACACCCAGTTTTAAAATTCCTGTAGCAGCAAACCTGCATACTCATTCCCCATGTTATTCTTAAGGAGCTTACCAAAACACGTCAAGTCTTGCTATGTTGGATTAAAATATGTTGTTTTGCATTTGAAATTCGCTGATTATGCAGGTCTGCTGCAACGGGGGGTATTTATTGTTTTAAAAAAATAAAAACGTAAATTTTTAAAATAATTTAAAATTTATGATATGATATCGCTGTATAAGAGAATATGGAAGAAAAATTATATCTTAAAACATCTCGATGAGCTTTAAAATCATAATATTATTTTATATATTTGACAGTGTTTATTTTGTATCTTAAGAGAAATGATCTGCAAAGTGTAAAGTTATTTTGAGTTCAGTATATATCATAATAACTATATAAATCTTCACAATTAAAAAATACTTAAGTATTTTTTTGTGTTTTGGACAGTGGCTCACACATTCAAACGGTCCAGTGGGCGTTGGTGTAGCTGGTGGGCGTGGAGGTGCAGGCTGAGGTCACTCTGGCTCTACTGTAGACACCCCACCTCCTGCTGCTACGGCACCACAGGATACCGCAGCCGAGACGACTGACAGCCACCATCGGTCGGTCCAGGGGTCGGCGGTGAAGCTGGTGGGTGTGGAGATGCAGACTGTAGACACCCCACCTCCTGCTGCTACGGCACCACAGGATACCACAGCCGAGACGACTGACAGCCACCATCGGTCGGTCCAGGGGTCGGCGGTGTAGCTGGTGGGTGTGGAGATGCAGACTGTAGACACCCCAACTCCTACTGCTACGGCACCACAGGATACCGCAGCCGAGACGACTGACAGCCACCATCGGTCGGTCCAGGGGTCGGCGGTGTAGCTGGTGGGCGTGGAGATGCAGACTGTAGACACCCCACCTCCTGCTGCTACGGCACCACAGGATACCACAGCCGAGACGACTGACAGCCACCATCGGTCGGTCCAGGGGTCGGCGATGTAGCTGGTGGGCGTGGAGATGCAGACTGTAGACACCCCACCTCCTGCTGCTACGGCACCACAGGATACCACAGCCGAGACGACTGACAGCCACCATCGGTCGGTCCAGGGGTCGGCGATGTAGCTGGTGGGTGTGGAGATGCAGACTGTAGACACCCCAACTCCTACTGCAACGGCACCACAGGATACCGCAGCCGAGACGACTGACAGCCACCATCAGTCGGTCCAGGGGTCGGCGGTGTAGCTGGTGGGCGTGGAGATGCAGACTGTAGACACCCCACCTCCTGCTGCTACGGCACCACAGGATACCACAGCCGAGACGACTGACAGCCACCATCGGTCGGTCCAGGGGTCGGCGGTGTAGCTGGTGGGCGTGGATTTGGAGACTGTAGACACCCCAACTCCTACTGCAACGGCACCACAGGATACCGCAGCCGAGACGACTGACAGCCACCTTCGGTCGGTCCAGGGGGAATTACTTGGTAATATGACAAAAATATGATAAAAACTGGTTTTATAGTAAACAGTTGAACCTATAAGAATTATTCATTGATAATTCATTGATAATTATATCTTTTGTCATCAAGGTATTTATTTACTAATAATTATTTTGTTTGAAATAATCACAAGTATAGATTTCTATACTGGTTATTTTTTCAAACAAAATGAATTCTCCGAAAAAAACTAATACTAAAATATAGTGAAATAACTTTTTGTCTTAGTGATGAAAGAAATACCATTTTTTTGACATTGAAGTTAATATTAAATAATATTGCAAACCAGGTTTTAAATGAGTGTTCACAATTTAAATGCCTTTTTCCATAGTGGATCCACGTGTGACACTGATAAGTTATTACACACAACATGTCACAATGTCGTGCAACGATGACAGTCCAATAGCTATCAGTAAATCGTATTTTAATGGGTTGAAATTATATAGTGTTAAATAAGTCAACCTCAAATATAAATATAGTTATAGTTTGGAAATGAGTAATATTGGTTGCTATGAGTGTGTTGGTGACCTAGAGGTCATGGATTCAATCACGGAGCTTACTGGGCCTTTTTCCAAATAGTTTTGTCTGATAAACAAACACTTTTCAACAATGAAAAGCCAACGGTATAAAATAAAAAAACGTGATGATTACGTTTCAGCTTAAAAGAACTCTACACTTTAAATATAATAGTTTTCTACACTAAATACATTGATTTTCTTATGCTTCTTAGTGTAAAGATCCGCTACTCAATACTTTTGTTATTAAAGGTTATACATATCCGTAAAATGAGCTATGTATTACATTTTTCGAGATCCTGTGTGGTACCGAAACAAAAAAATAATACCTTCTAGGTAAAGGTAAAGGAAGGTCCTAAACATTACGAGTTTGGCTTATATGTAATAAAACTTAAACTAAGTGTTTATATACTGGTTAATATAAACTAATATTACTAGTTAAATGAATAATAAACATGTATTCTTAGTTACTATTTGTTCATTAGAAATATAAACAAATACAAAGTACTGAGTAAGTGTTTACTTAGTTAAGAAAGAAAGTAAGTGGGTGAGTGCGCGTGTAAGTAAGTAAGTATGCAAGTGAATAACAAGCACATTTTATGTTTCTCAAAAAAGTTACGGCAACTTAAATATATTTAAAAAGTACTGTTGATATTAGCTGTTGATAATTCACTGATTCGAAAAATATTTCGGAATACTTTTTTATTCAATTAAGATTCGTTTAACAATGAACGAAAGGCGAGAATGCCCAAACGGACCTGACAGATCTGATAATGCGATTGAAGAAGGGTCTTAAAAGTGACTCAGCTTTCTCCGATGCCAATTCCAAATTAAATTGCATTCCATTAGTCCGATAACTTCCCACGTGGTACTTTGGATCTTAGTTGAATTTTAAACATAGTTCAAAGAAAATAATAATCTAAATAACCTGTTTTATAAATAACTGTAAACATTATTCACATAATTCATTATATTTATTATAGAAATATTTAGCCCTCTCTCTTAACAAGTAATAAACCAAGAATTGATTTGCTATTTAAGGTTCGTTTTGTCCTGATTAAAAAATTCCCATAAATCTAAGTTTTAAACGAATTTTTCATACTTTTTTCTCACGTGTCAAGACAAAAAAGTTATGTCTCTAAAAATGTATCCTTCTATATTTGCCCTCTTCTAACACTGTTAAAATGCAGCGTAACAGCTGGACGCAACGAAATAATTCAAGCTAAAATACACTTACTCAATAAATGTATGTGTTAAGTTTTAAGATGCAGTCTTTATTTTAGCAGCAATTGTTTGCTACCATTCCATATTTTTTTCCGGTGGTATAATACAGGGCGTTTTTTCTAACGCAAGCCAAAACTTTATTTTATCGGTGAAGGATTATTCCCTCAGATTTAACTCCACTATATTATTCTCTTTAGGGATACAAAGAAATTAGGGATACAAAGAAGGCCTACAAAAACAATTCACAGGATATGCAGCACCTCAAGACAAAAATAATAAATTTAATACAGGAAATTCAAAGAGGTACTTTTCAAAACGTATTCAGGAGATGGAGAGAGCACAACTTTGTATAAATGTCAAGGGCGGATAGTTTGAACACATAATGTAAGCTAAATGTGATCAAACTTAAGAAATAGGTAGTATAAAATGTAAATATTAACAAAACAAAACTAATTTCATCTTTATGTGTGCATTATTCAATCTTAAAAATGGTTTACGTTAAAAAAAACGTATATCGTTCTGGAGCTCTGACAAGTCCTCAAATAATTGTCATTTCCGGGACATTATGGCGTTAATTTTAAAATACTGTAGGTACGATAGTAAGACGCTTGGGCACCAAAAAAGACACTGTTAAGAACCCTTGGTGAGCAAACTCGAATCCTCAATTTATAAAAAGTTAATTTTACTGTTTCATTGCCAGTGTGTACGGTACAGCCTTTTCGACGTTGCCCAAAGAACCAAGCAAACCGGATAGCCAGATTGATTATCGGATATCTAACATCAATATTTAAATCCCTAAATACCACTTTAGTAAATGTGAACGGTCATCAAAATTGTAAAATTATGTTTTGAATCAAAAAGAACAATGTTTATAAATTATTTTCATTTTAAGTAACACGTTGTCTAATTTAAAACAACGTTAGATCGAAAATTGACGAAGGCTGGCAAACTTGAGTTGATTTGACATTGATTTGAGTTAAATTAAAAATAATTTAAATTAAAAAGAACAAATTTAAATTATGACATCTAAAAATATTTTAATAAGTGGTTAGATTATAAAACATCCTCCAATACAAGGCCTCATTTTTTTCACGACACATGAGTAGTCATAGCAGATTATCGTTAATATAAGTCTAATATGATTATTATATTATTCCGCCAACTAAATAGCGCTTGTAACCCGTAGAGATTAAGTATTAAGAATGTCTGCGTAAACATTTTAGGGTGATTGATTTTGAATTATTCATTTCATTGATTTTCTCGAGGGTTAACTTTGTCTTCCACCGGACAAACTAAAGTCTCCTGGCGGAGACAAAGTATTAATTATTTTACCCACTCAATATATAGAGTAAAACGCAAATAAACAAAGAAATATGATTAAATAGCTTTCATCCTAACATTGAACATAATATTTTCTTATTTAAATAAAAAAAGTTCATTGAACTGTAACCATGATTAAAAATGTGATCTTTAAGTCAACGAGACTTGAAGTATCTCAATTAAATCTAAGATAAAGAAATGTCATAATCTGTTTGGTTTTATTTCAATTGGTAATGTATTCCATTTCCGTCTCTCACTCAATATTTCTCTTTTGGTATTCATGAGATTGAAGAAACTCAATCCGATGGGTTGACTGTTTTGCGCGGGGAAGAAGTTTTGAAAAAAACTCTGCTGCATTAATTGTGAGCTTCAAAGATACTAAATCACCTGATCACTTATCTCTAATATACGTGAATGGGTAATTTAGATACAGCTGTTTTAGTACTTTAGAGGGCGCAATTGCATACCACCGAGTACAGGCCGTTATGTAGTTCAAGTACAAAAAAAGTTCTTCATCACATTGTTTGGAAATAGCTGATTTTAAATTCGGCTACGAGTGCAAAAAATAACATTTTTAACCACCTGCTATGTTAAGTAGCATTTTACTCATAGTAATTTGTGAGTTTTATAATACTTTATCTCCCAGCTGAAGAAATTCAATGAGTGAATTAAGTCGATCAGAATATTATGGGAATCTATTATTCCAAAATATCGTGGACTTCCTTTTCTGGAAACCGAATTGCTTGGTAGAAAGAATATCCTACAAAGTGAAAGAATTAGTCCAACGAATCAAAGAAATTTTGTCGAACCTTTTTGAAAATGAAGATTGAATCACTATTGGTCTACAGTTGTTCACCTCATCAGATAGTCCATTTGAAAATATGTTTAATGAGATAATTTTTATCCCCCACACTTGAACGAATCGTTAGTTAAACGGCACAGGCAAGTTAAATGGCTATTTCATCAAAATTAAATCCTTAAGGATTTTTGAAGATATTTCATTCCTATCTGCAGAGCAGCTGGAAGGAAGAGGCTGAACAACCAAGACAATCTCTTCAACAGGTGTTAGGAGAACAAAAACAACATTTTCTCTCAGGGAACGAATGAGGGAGTAATCTTTGAAGGTTTACATTTTCAAAATAAGTTTCATATTACAACAAAGTATGGGTCGAACACAGTTCAGAACTGCATTTACATCTTGATTGATGTTATCTATAAGACTCTTGAAAACCTCAAATTTTCGTTTATAAATTGCAATAGTATTTCTCATTCTAAATGAGGACGTCACACTTTGCTGTTGATGAGATATCTGGTTCCGAGATATGGTTTACTTAATATAATAATAATACTTACAGATTTTTGCAATTAGTCATTCGAACATTATCACGTGTTTCGACAATGAATGCTATTTTATTAGATATTACCTCGTTAGTTTTATATATGACTTCAATAAGGCAAGGTTCAACAAATTTGGAAAACAAACCAAGTAATATCACTTTCGTGTATTCATTATTTTTTAAATTTATTCGATTACATAATCAATATTAAAAATTAGACGACATATCTTCAGTTAATATTACTGATGTATCTCCTTTGTTTAGTCCTTCTGTAAAATAATCAGTGACCACATCAACAGCCGCAAATCAGGCAAGAGGCTTCAGAACGCCCGTGACCCTAACAAGAAAAGCGCTCTTTTCTAACAGTTTCTGTGCTAACGAGCGGCCGTGACTGTCGGAAATAAAAATGTCAGTTTTTTGCCTCTTTAGTTTTCGCGTTTTTATATTCTGCCCTACATAGTGGCTGGGCATTATTCGACTCCTCAGAAACCACATATTCAACCTTAAAACATTTATTTATGCTTTAGAAATCTTAGGGTTTCTCTTCATACTCCATTTCTTGGTGTGTTGCTTAGTTGGTAATACAGGATTTTACTCAATCAGTTCACTATATATTTTATTGTCCGTGTCATTCCCCTCCCTAAAACAAAACATAAAATGTTTTTAGGTTAGCTCAATCAATACAGTACAATCAACTTGCTACAATCGTGTTTTTCGGGTCAATATAATATTAATTTTTGTATTAGGTATTTATTTATCCTTAGGGATGGGAGAAAAACGATGCGTGTGATTTTGGAATAAAGTACAAAGTCTTCCTCGTGAAAATTATTGCCTCGGAAAGCTAGGACGCTATCATTTTCACTCATGAGACAATGTACCTTACTCTCTTGGCACAAAAACAATTATTTTCTCGCCTAAGCTTGAAAAATAAGGTAGAAAGTTTTCTTACACTAATTAGTTATGATTTCTGACACTAGTAGCACTAAGAGACTCATCAGAATTCTATTAGTGGTGATCACATATTTTAAATCAAATGTTCTCATTTTCATCATGTGAAAGCGAAGTCACTGTTGTCCCCGTACTGCTCATATCAACTGAGCAACCATTTAAACAGTGTATTATTCACTTCATTCTTATTATGAATAATATAGTTCACGAGTCTTAAGTGTTATTCCGTGCCTTGGTCGAAATTCCGCGCTCGGCTCCCGCGGCCCGGAAATTCAAAATAACTCTTTAAAATAAACTCATCAAAATACAATTTCAATATTCTTTTACTTTTGAACCTCACCGGCAAGTTTTAAAAAACTTGACGAGACAATTATTATGTAAACAAGGAAATAACAAAGAATTTTGAATTGTTATAGACCGTTCGAAGTAAATTAATATAATTTTTAAAGCCTGGCAAATGATTACAGTGTGCGTGTCAGGTAAGAGAGCAAACTAAGTGTTAGAGAAATAGAATGCAGTCCTATGAAATGGAGAGAAGATTGAGTTCTAAATTCGAGCAATTCAAAGTTCCTTATTCGTTTCTGAGCTGTGGTGTGAATGAGATAATTTACATTAGTCGTACAATTATATGTTTCACTAACGTAGAACTCAATATTATTTTTACGGTACGAAGAAATAATTATAATTGTAATAATTGAAACAATAAATACTTTGTTGTAACTTTGTTGTATACATAAAACGCATGTAAAGTACACGGAGTTTTCAAAGTATTCAGGGAAGGCGTTCCTTAGGGCGAGATTGGTTAGGTCAAAGATCCGCTTTGTCGAGAGTTGCGTTCATTCTGAGCTTTTGACGGACTTACTTATACTGTATAAATCTTGCTCGACACATTTTGAGATATGACTCTGCAATGACGGTTGCAATTATTATTTAGAGCTCTCGCGTTTTAAAGTAGTTTCCCTTTTCTCTTCAAATTAATTTAATGTAAAAAATACCCCCGTTGCAGCAGACCTGCATACTCAGCGAATTTAAAATGCAAAACAACATATTTCAATCCAACATAGCGACATTTGACATGTTTTTGTAACCTCCTTAAGAATAACATGGGGAATGAGTATACAGGTGTGCTGCTACAGGTATATTAAAACTGGGTGGTTTTAATTCAATATTTAGTAGATCTGAACTAGAAGAAGCTATTTACCAAGTTGTATTGAGATATGTTTAGAAATAAGCGAGATATAGAATTTTACTTATTTCCCATAAGGTTAACAATGGGACAACGTACTGTGTTTACCACTTTCAATATCTCGGTAACCAATGGACATAGAGCTGTGTTTTAAATACTAAATTGTTTGTTTTTTTGAGCTGAATTAAAATGGTGCCCAAAAAAATCGATAAATTTTACTTTTCTATGTAAAAAACTCAAAAAACCCATTTTTGGGGGGTTTATCCCCCTTAACCCCCCCTTCCGGTGGTCCGATCGGGCTGGTTCACGAACTCGTCCAATTGATTACCACTTTACATGTCCGTACCAAATTTCATAAAGATCGGACCATTTTTGCGGCCGCTATCGTGCTAACAGACACACACACACACACACATATATATATATAAATTCGAACGAATAGTGTTTTTTGCTTCTGGGGGCCCCAAAACGAAAAGTTATAGTGGTCCCGAGCTTAGGTCTTACCATGAGGCCTACGGTAATAGCTTCTTCCCTATAGGGGAAATTCGCTAATAAGTATCAACCACCCAATTTTAGTGTACCTATCCATACAACAAACATACCCCCGTTACAGCAGATCTACGCACTCAGTGAATTTCAAATGCGTAAAATTATATTTCAATCCAAGATAGCAAGACATGACATGTTTTTGTAATCTCCATAAGAATAACGTGGGTAATGAGTATGCAGGTTTTCTGCCACAGATATATTATAATTGAGAGGCTTTAATTAAATACTCGTTAGATCTGATCTATAAAAAGTCATTTACCAAGTTTTATCAAGATGTTAAGAAATAAGGAAAATATACAATATTTTGTATTTCCCATTATAACATGGGATAAAATAGGGAATAAGTATGCAGGTTTGCTGCCACGAAAATGGAAATATCGGGGATTTTAGATTTAGACTACGTTAAATCTCAACTAGATGAAGCCACAAACCAAGTTTTAGCGAATTTCCCCCCTATATGGGATATATTATTACCGTAGGCGGCATGGTAAGACTTAAACGCGGGACCACCATAACTTTTCATTTTGGTGGATTTAATACCTTTTTATTGCTTTAATGTAAATTTCATATTCAGAATTGGATTCAGCTTAAAAAATAAACAATTAGGATTCTGAATTTTTACTCAGTGTCAATCCGTTGCTTAAATATTTAATGTGCTAAACACAGTACATTGTCTAATATTATTTTTTATTTTACCCTTAAAGAAAGTATAATTAACATGTTTTTAGGGGAAAATTCACAAAAGCTGCACAATAATTAATCTAAATCAATACATTTAACCTAATATAGGGAATTTTAAAAATAAAACTCTGAATATATGGTAATATTTACATTTTCAGGTAAATATTTCAAGGGTCTTTATTTGAATAGTTTGAGTTCATTGATTATAATTTTGCAGAGAATATATACTTTATGAATAATACAAATTATTTTAATTTAAACTTTGTAAAGAAAGTTTGGGCATTTGGGGTCTTGGTCAAAACTACATGAAAATGTAGCATAATATGTTAAAATGCTGAGGAATGATAATATGTTTTATTGAAATTGGTTGGAGGTACAGGTCTGCTGCAACAGGGGTGTTTAGTTATAAAACTAACCATATGATTTCATTTGTTCATGAGATTATATTATTTGTTTATTTTGAGTGTTTTAAATTCATTTATTATATGTTTGCTGATATTTATCTACGACCATTGCAATAAGCACCAATTATGGTATTACAATAAACATTATAATGATATACATTAAAACACCAAAAACCAAGCAGTACTCTAATGACGACTTTAGAGTACTGGAGTCACTTTAGAGTACTGGTTCTAGACCAATGAGAGCTCGGCATTTGACGGTAGTAGTGTCAAAATAACAATTACGCAATTCGCACATCAGCTGATTGTTGCATTACGATTCATGTTTTAGTTTACTTATACCATCAGCTGATTGTTCCACAACGATTCATGGTTCAGTCTGCTTATTTGCCTAACCTCAAATTTTAGTTGACCTATTCCATTATTAGTAAAATTCATGAGTTTTGTTTAACTTCGGGGGAAATTTTGTCGTATATTGTTGGTCGTAGATAAAATAGTGTATGCAAAGATTGTATTGTGCCTTTAAGCCACTCGGGAGATATTTAGAACACTCGCTTCGCTCGTGTTCTAACTTACATCTCACTCGTGGCTTAAAGGCATTCATTATACAATCGTTGCATAAACTACTACAACAAGATTACATTTGTTAAAAATAAAACGGCTATATAATATAAGAATTACAATAGGAAACTGTATATTACTTATGAAAACCAATATGATTCCTTGTTAATATTCCTCATGTTTAAAGCTCACGAATGATTAAATATACTTTTTTAGTATATTATTTACAAAACATATTCAAACAATACTTTCCCTTACATATGTTGAATGCTCACATATACAAAAATAAATCCTGAGGAAATTCGCTGAGTACGCAGTTCTTCTGCGACGGCGTATTATTAATAAAATATGTTGAGAAATATGCTAGATATTATAACAAACTAAAATTATTCACATTTTATTATAGATCAATATTGAGTAAATGTATCAACTATAATCGGGTGTCGGGTATGTGACGCTGACGAGAAACTAGCCTATATTGGCTTATTGACTTTACAGCAGTGGCTAGCAGTGCACCCACTGTTGTTTAGATTATTATTTACTAACAATAACCAGCAATGTTAACTGTCCAGTATGAACCAATAAAAGTACAGCGTAGGTTTATTACCAGCATAGGCCTATAGACTTATCGTTCCTTAAGCCGATACGAGGTAGCTTTTACATCACCTTCATAGCTAGGTTTAAGTACCCCTGACAAACAACCTTTGCTAGCGAAGGATCAGCAAGCTTAAACCCCATGCAAAATTAAAAATTTTCCTTTCAAATTTTCAGAAATGTTTTCTGAACGTTTTGAATAACTTTCACTTAATTAATCGCACATAATTTATTTACTAAATAAAATACCGGGGACTGAGCTTTGCTCGGATTAAACAAAAACAACCAGCAGATTCAGCTGTTTTAGTTAAAATTTTCCATAACTGTAATGAGCACTTATAACTATAACACTGCTTGAGCATGGTATCAACGCCTTTATACAGCCGTGCCTTCAGCTTTTTCTAATCTAGCAAAAAGGAGTTGATTCGGCTCGTTCAACACCAATAAACATATCGACGACGTACTGTTGTAATAAACAACCACAGAAGGGAAGTTCCATTGAAGTTGATCGGTTATATTTTCTGTCGCTTCGTTGGAGTGCAGCGGTCTTGCGATTGCTAAGTGACTCTTCACGAATTCAAGTTTTGATACTTACATGATACTTGATACTTGATCCTCTTTCTCGTAGGCTCTTCCTGAGCTTTGGGAGCGTCATCCTCTTCCCAGGGGGAGGGAAGGGTAGGTTAGGTTTAGGCCTAAGGTGGGATTTGGTTTGTTTGGCTGGCTCTGAGGGAGAAAAAGTCATCCAGACTGTAAAAACAGTTTTGGATGAGGAAACACTTTAGCTCACTCTTGAATTTGATTATCTTGTCTATTGTCTGTATTTTCTTTGGAAGTGATTGAAAAATTTTCCTACCTATATACTGTGGTTTTTTTCATAAAGTTTATGATTGTGTTGTTCAGAGAAATTTTTCTTAAATCTAGTGTTGTACCTATGGGTTACATTTATATACTCCGGAAGAAAAGATTTAACATATACTGCAATTTCATAGATGTAAAGACAAGGAACTGTCAAAATTCCCAATGAGATAAAATGCTCCCTGCAATGTTCCCTTGGATGTAGTTTGAGCATTGCTCTTAAAGCCTTTTTTTGGCATGTGAAGATTTGTTTTAAATTTGTTTCCGAGGCACCCCAGAGCGCGATAGAGTACGAGATGTGCGACTCGAGTAAGCAGTGGTAAACACCCTTCAACAGGCTCAGGTTATCCAGTGCCCTGAGAGTCCTCAAGACAAAGGTTCCCTTCGCCATCTTATCTTTGATCCTCACCAACTGCTCACTCCAGCTCAAACCATCATCCAACACCACACCCAGAAAGTTTGCTGACTGAGCCTGACACAACTCTGCATCACCAATCTGTAGGCTTGGTACTCTATTAAATTTTGATTGCCGCTTTTGATCAGTTTGAATACAGAGATAGTTTGTTTTGTCTGGGTTCAACTTAAGCCGGTTTTCCTCAAAAAATTGCGCCAATTCGTTTATTTTGAAAAAGGATTCTTGTTCTAGAGTATCCAAATCTCTGTTTTGGTGATCAGGGTTGTATCATCGGCAAAAATGAAAAGATTTTCTTCTGGCGTTTTTACTGTGACATCACTTATATAAACTAAAAATAACAGGGGCCCAAATATTGATCCTTGGGGCACACCTGCTATAATTTGTTTTTGTGTGGATCTAACTGATTGGATTCTATTGGTTGTTTCATGATATATTTCTGTAACTTGTGATCTGTTCCCCATGTATGATTTAACCCAATTTATTGCCAGGCCACTGATTCCCAGACTCATCAGTTTCCTGAGCAATATGTCTGTATCAACACAATCAAATGCTTTTGATAGGTCAGCAAAGCAGCTTATTACTGACTCTCCTGCATCCATTGTATCAATACAGTCGTTTAGAAAATCAATTAGTGCCAATTAAGTTGATTTTGATTTACGAAAGCCGTATTGCTTCCCACATAACAGGTTATTACCCTCCAGGTAGGTCACAAGCTGTTCGCAAACCACTTTTTCTAACAATTTTGAAAAAAATGGGGAGGAGTGATATCGGACGATAGTTGCATACCTCGAACTCATCCCCCTTCTTGAAGATTGGTCTGACTTTCGCCATTTTGCAGCCATCCGGAAAGATTCCGGACCTCAGTGAGGAGTTGATTATATGGACCATTGGTTTGACAAGTTCCACTTGGCAGTACTTCACCATTTTCATATTAATACTATCTATTCCTGTAGAGCTTTTTGGTTTAAATTTTTTGAAGATATTTATCAAATCATTTTCTGTTTGATATCTTAGAGCGACGGTTGGAAGTAGTTGGCACTATGTTGGTCTGTAACCCCAAGTCTCCTTTTTGGGTAAAAGAGAGGATACGAGAATGGCTCGATGCGGTTACCTGTACTGCTCATGGTCAACAGTTGTTTTCCTAGTTAGTCTGGTTGCAGTTGAAAAAAACCTGGAAGTAAGGTCCACCCAAAGTTTTTTGTTGATTTCTGTTTCAAGACCTACATAATTCAGGCGGCCAAGATGGCTTAAAACCGTATAATTTTTTTGAAAAGTTACCTCACTGCAATTTTTAACGTGTATTTTTTTAGATATTGACCAACGCCTATCATCGTTGGGTGGCTAATCCCATATTTTGAGGGATAACATTTTGGATCCGCCATATCGGATATCAACTTTAATTTATTAAATGTAAAGATAATGTTGTGACACATCATTATGAACTAGATTTTTTCGCTGATTACAATGCTGAAACCCGTTTTTGAAAATATTCATTCGTTAAAAAGATATGCTCAAATAAAAATAAATCCCTATGCATTTCTTATGGACGTTTTGTATTTTCAATATTATTCTATTGGATTATTTTTCATCCATCTATCAGTATAATTAAGATATGTAGTTCGTTTTGGTCTTAAAATACTCAGTGAAATACCGGATTTCATTTGAGATATAATCATCAACATCGGACAATTGATAGATGAGCCATAGGCTAAATGTGACTTAAAATTCAATTTTTCAGAAATTTGTTTTTAGTCAAGTATATATATTCCCGGTTCTAAACAAGGTATTTAATTCATTTTGGTATTAAAATACGCAGTGATAAGTCGGCTTTTATTTAAAATATTGATACGTAAAATCGGTTAAGCTGTAGGCGAATTTGAAGGCTCATTACGACATAAAGATTAGTTATTTTTAAATTTTACATTTAATAGTGGATTATAACTCACCCCGACTTTGTTTGAATTAAATGATCACAGTCTCAAACAAAAGATGATATTTTACTGAGTCTTTTAAAAGTGTTCAGGACTCCATACCTTTCATGTAACTGGAGATATCAGTCTTTATATAAACGAAAATGTCTGAAAATTCTAATTTTATGTGGGTTTTAGAGCCACAACTCGCCTCTAACTCAATGTATTGAAATAATTTATGACTCAAATGAAAGCCAATAACCTATTAAGTCAATTAACACCTTTACAAGTTTTGAGTATTCTTTGGAACTAGAGAAATCCTTCAAGAAATGTAAAATTATGCAAATAAAACAAATTAATATTGAGTGAAAGCTCATAAGTCACATTAACTTCAGTCTGATCTTATTGAGAGTCAGCTCACATGAAAGCTGATGGTTGATTGAGCGATTTAAGACCAAAATGAATTTGATACCTTAGAACATACAGAAGATATCCATACTTGACTAAAAACAAATTTCCGAAAAATTGATTTTTTATTTACATTGAGCCTTAGACCTCATCTATCACTTGTTCGATGTTGATGATTAATATCTCAAATGAAAGCCGGTATTTCACTGAGAATTTTAAGACCGAAACTAACTTCTTATCTTTATCATAATGAGAGATGGAAGAAAAATAATCCATGGGGGAAATATGGATTATTTCCCCCCCCCCATAAGAAATGCTTAGGGATGAAGTTTTGTTTGAGCATATCTTTTTAACGAATGCATATTTTCAAAAACGGGTTTCAGCATTGTAATCAGGGTAAAGATCTTGTTCATAATGATGTGTCACAACACCATCTTTATATTTAATAAAATAAAGTTGATATCCAATATGGCGGATCCAAGATGGTGGCCGAAAAATATTATCTGTCAAAATATAGGATTAGCCACCCAACGATGATAGGCGTTGGTCAATATCTAAAAAAATACACGAAAAAATGCAGTGAGTTAACTTCTTTTTTAAATTATACGGTTTTAAGCCATCTTGGAAATTTGAATTTGCTCAAGGGAGACAAAGTGGCACCCAGCAGATCTGAATTGTGTAGGTCTTGAAGAAACAGAAATCAACAAAAAACTTTGGTTGGACCTTATTCCCAGGTTTAGGTTTAAAATGCATTTTAGCAACCAGACTAAGTTCTTTCACGACACGGTCGAAATCCGGGTAGGTCTGGTTGGCGTTGAGCGTGATAACGGCTGATATTTCATTTGACGTTGTCACGTTGTAGCGGTTTGGGTCGAGGCCTGTGATGCGAGAACTAAATTGATTTCTGTGACTGAATTCGGAAGCTTTTTCTATTTATATGACTTCGCACACCATCATGAACGCTTGGGTAGATTGGTTATCCTCCCGCAGGATTCCCTCGAGTAACTGTATCAATTGTAGGTTCATGTTAGCAGAAATTCGTTTGTAGACGGCATCGGTGGGGCCGAGAAAAATCATCTGCCCGATGCACGGTCGTTCGTACTCTCCTTGCGCACCTTGCGTCGGCTGAGCGGCGATTTTCAGCGTTGTAAGCGGGTGAGTAGCAGCACAGTCTAGGAAAATAGCAGTAAGTTCTTTTGGGAAACTTGACGGCTTGTATTTGTATTTATTTCCCGTGTAGTCACCAATCATTTTCATTCTTAAAAATCACCCTTGAAAACATTTAACACTAATCCGTACATAATCAAACCAAACTATATTATGTAGAATAAATGTTCAGTAGTGGAAAAGTACTGGTTTTGCAGCGTAATTGGCACGTTTTTCCCATGTTATTCTTATGGGGTTCATTTCTTACACCGACTCCTGAACCCGCCCTGATCTCTGGCTATTATTTGGGTAGGTTGTTTACCTATGTGTGTACAGTTGTAAATGGCATATGTTATTCTTAACCCTGCACTATATTTTTAAATATAAAATTATAAAATTGCCCAAAAAAATTAACTTTGGTCTTTATTGTCCGATTTGTCTAATATTTTGACATGTTATTAAGTTAAGCAAGTGAACTTGTAAATAGTATAAATTAATTCTATCTACCCTATAACTTTTAAAATATAAAATAATAAAATTAGGTAAAAATGCTAACTTTTGTCTTTATTGTCCGATTTGTCTAATATTTGGATATGTTGTTAACTTAAGCAAGTGAACTTGTAAATAGTATAAATTAATTCTATCTACCCTATAACTTTTAAAATATAAAATCACAAAATTAGGTAAAAATGCTAACTTTTGTCTTTGTTAACAGATTTGTCTAATATTTGGATATGTTGTCAATTTAGACAAGTGCAAGTATAAATAATATATATTATTTTTATCTAGCCTGTATATTTTTAAATTTTAAATTATAAAATAGGCCAAAAATATCAACTTTGCTATTTATTATCTAATTTGTCTAATATTTGGGTATGTTGTTAACTTAAGCTAATTTATTTGTAAATGATATATATTAATCCTATTACTCTGTTTATTTAAAATATAAAATTACAAAAATATGTAGAAATATTAACTTTGGTCTTTATTGTCCGATTTGATTAATATTTGTATATTTTGCTAAGTTAAGCAAGTGAACTTGTAAATAGTATAAATTAATTCTATCTACCCTATAACTTTTAAAATATAAAATTATTAAATGAGCTAAAAATATTAATTTTGATGTTTATAGTTTGATTTGTCTAACATTTGGGTATGTTGTTAACCTAAGTAGGTGCATCTGTAAATGATGTGTTTTATTTCTATCTAACTTGTATGTTTTAAAATATAAAATTATAAAACAGGCCAAAAATATTAACTTTGGTCTTTATTGTCTGATTTGTCTAATACTTGGATATGTTGTTTAGCTAAGCTAGTACAGTTATAAATGATATATATTAATCCTATCTACTCTGTATATTTTAAAATATAAAATTATAAAATGAGCCAAAAAATTGACTTTGATGTTTATAGTTTGATTTGTCTAATACTTGGGTATGTTGCTAGGCTGAGCAAGTGTATGTTAAATGGTGTATATTAACTATATTTTCTTTGTATATTCCAAATTATAAAATTATAAAATAGGTTAAAAAAATACTAACTTTGAGCTTTATTGTCCGATATGTCTAATGCTTATATGTGTTGTTAGCTTAAGCAATTGAACTTGTAAATAGCATATGCTAATCAAATATTACTGCTAACTTTTAAAATATAAAATTACAAAAATATATGAAAATGCTAATTTTGTATTTATTAACAGATCTGTCTAATATTTGGGTATGGTGTTAATTTAAGTAAGTGCATGTGTAAATGGTATATATTGATACCCTGTATATTTTAAATTATAAAATTACAAAACAAGCAAAAATATTAACTTTTGTCTTTATTATTTGATTTGTCTGTGTTTTTGATATGCTGTTAACTTAAGTTAGTGCATGTGTAAATTGTATACAATATTTCCATTTACCTTGTATATTTTAAATTATAAAATTACAAAATAAGGAAAAATTTTAATTTGTTTATTTATTAACTGATTCATCTGTATTTTTGATATTTTGTTAGCTTAGGCTAATGTATGTTTATAATGTGTATATTATTTTTATTTACTCTGTATATGTTAAATTATAAAATTATGAATATTGATTGAAAATTAATTTTTCTCTTTATTATGCAATCTTTTTAGTATTTCGATATGTAGTTGTTCTGTGTTAGAAATTTGTAAAACCCGTATATTATTGATATCTACCTTCTATATTTTGTATTATAAAATTACAAATGTAGGTTAAAAAATTAATTTGCCTCTTTATTGTTTGATCTGTCTAATGTTTGGATATGTTGTTGTCCTAGACTAATATATGTGGAACTGCTAAATTTTATTCTCGTATACCCTGTACAGTTTAAATTATAAAATTACAAGATAAAACAACAGGTAATAAAATAATGATTTTAGTTTTTATTGGACAATTAATTAAAACTTTTGTTTTATGACAGTTCTTACCCACTACATGTGTAAATTGTACATAATAATCCTATCTGCCCTGTATAATTTAAGTTGTAAAATTATATAAACAGGTAAAATATTAACTTTTGTCTTTACTGCCTTTGTTGATTGATTTATTAAATAATAATTGGCATATGTGTTTGTTGTGAGTTAATATCTAGTATAATGTAAAAGGATGAAATTATAAATATAGGTAAAAGATTTAACTGATCCACCTCTAATGTTAGCATGTTGTTAACCTAAACAAGTACATGTGTAATACCAATCCAATGTACCCTGTTATGTAATATTTGTGTAAAAAATGTACGTTGGACTTACACACTTAATTTGACAGACAATAATAAGAATATACAAAGCCTAAAGCCTGGAAATTATAATTTGATATATTGCAGAACTTGTAGTATTTGTATAAAACTGTCTGTTGAATCTACATACTTAGTCTGGCAGAAATATTAAAGAATTTACAGAACATGTAAAATAATTACTATTGTTTTGTAACTGCTAAATTTTATTCTTATCTACCCTGTAAAATTTAAATTATAAATTATAGGGTAAAACAACAGGTAAAAATAATGATTTAAGTTTTTATTTGCCAATTAATCAAAATGTTTGTTTTATGATAGTCCTTGGGCAGTACATGTTTAAATTGCACATAATAATCATATCTACCCTGTATAATTTAAATTGTAAAATTAGATAAATAGGTAAAATATTACCTTTTGTATTTGCTGCCTTTGTTGATTGATTTATTAAATAATAATTGGATATGTGTTTGTTGCAAGTTAATACCTAGTATAATGTAAAAGGATGAAATTATAAATATAGGTAAAAGATTTAACTGATCTACCTCTAATGTTCACATGTTGTTAACCTAAACAAGTACATGTGTAATACTAATCCATAGTATTACACAGAGGATTAGTATTAGGGTACATTGGATATGTACCCTGCTATGTAATATTTGTGTAAAAAATGTACGTTGGACTTACACACTTAATTTGCCAGAGAATAATAAGAATTTACAAAGCCTGGATATTATAATTTGATACATTGCAGAACTTGTAGTATTTATGTAAAACTGTCTGTCGGACCTACACATTTAGTCTGGAAAAATTTAAAATAATTTACAGAACGTGTAAAATAATTACTATTATAATCACTTTGTCCATACTTTCTGGATATTTTCTTTATAACCTAAGCATAGCTTGGAAAACTATTGCCTTTAATGTTTTATTTATCTGTGATAATCATAAGCTTACCAGCCTTGTAAAATTTAATGTTGATTTATACTGTTATCTTGACATGTTTAGTTGCAAATGGTGGCAACAAGAATATCAGTATTTGTCTTTGTATAGTCAGTCTGGTCTGTGTATATATTGTATATTTTTCTTTTATAAACTTACCAACTTGATTAGTTGTTGTTATCCAGCTAGTACATGTGTACATACCAGGATACAAATATGTATTGTCCAATAATACCTGTTAAATAGTTAAGAATGTATTGTAACACATTATGTGTTAGAGAAATACTATTTTGCTTTAATATATTTATAAATGTCTGTAAACAATTGATAGATCTTGTAACATTTGTGTAAAACTCTATGTTGGACTTGCACACTTCATTTAACAGATATTTACAATTATTTTCAGAATTATATATAATTATTATGTTTTCTGTAAATTATTGAATTAAGGTTTTCAGATATTTAACAGAATTTTACATATTCTGTAAATATCTGTACAGATAATATCTGTACAGAGTTGATTAATTAATTATTTTAATTTATATATTCTGTAAATATAATAATATAATATATTAATATACTGTACTAATGTACTAATGTACTGTAATATAATATAATAATCTGTACAGATTATTATATTATATTACAGTACATTAGTACAGTAAATTATAGTTTACAGATATTTTATAGAATTTTACATATTCTGTAAATATCTGTACAGATATCTGTACAGAGTTGATTAATTAATTATTTTAATTAATCAAAAGTTTTAGTTAATTGTCCAATTAAATCTAAAATCATTATTTTTTTACCTGTTGTTTTATCTTGTAATTTTATAATTTAAACTGTACAGGGTATACGAGAATAAAACTTAGCAGTTCCACATATATTAGTCTAGGACAACAACAAATCCAAACAATAGACAGATCAAACAATAAAGAGGCAAATTAATTTTTTAACCTACATTTGTAATTTTATAATACAAAATATAGAAGGTAGATATCGATAATATACGGGGTTTACAAATTTCTAACACAGAACAACTACATATCGAAATAATAAAAAGATTGCATAATAAAGAGAAAAATTAATTTTCAATCAATATTCATAATTTTATAATTTAACATATACAGAGTAAATAAAAATAATATACACATTATAAACATACATTAGCCTAAGCTAACAAAATATCAAAAATACAGATGAATCAGTTAATAAATAAACAAATTAAAATTTTTCCTTATTTTGTAATTTTATAATTTAAAATATACAAGGTAAATGGAAATATTGTATACAATTTACACATGCACTAACTTAAGTTAACAGCATATCAAAAACACAGACAAATCAAATAATAAAGACAAAAGTTAATATTTTTGCTTGTTTTGTAATTTTATAATTTATAATATACAGGGTATCAATATATACCATTTACACATGCACTTACTTAAATTAACACCATACCCAAATATTAGACAGATCTGTTAATAAATACAAAATTAGCATTTTCATATATTTTTGTTTTTTTGTATTTTAAAAGTTAGCAGTAATATTTGATTAGCATATGCTATTTACAAGTTCAATTGCTTAAGCTATCAACACATATAAGCATTAGACATATCGGACAATAAAGCTCAAAGTTAGTATTTTTTTAACCTATTTTATAATTTTATAATTTGGAATATACAAAGAAAATATAGTTAATATACACCATTTAACATACACATGCTCAGCCTAACAACACACCCAAGTATTAGACAAATCAAACTATAAACATCAATGTTAATATTTTGGTCCATTTAAAATTTTTATATTTTAAAATATACAGAGTAAATGGGATTTACAAATTACTAGCTTAAGTTAGCAACATACCCAAGTATTAGACAAATCAAACCATAAACATTAAAGTTTTTTTTTGCTCATTTTATAATTTTGGCTCATTTTATAATTTTATATTTTAAAATATACAGAGTAGATAGGATTAATATATATCATTTACAACTTTACTAGCTTAGCTAAACAACATATCCAAGTATTAGACAAATCAGACAATAAAGACCAAAGTTAATATTTTTGGCCTGTTTTATAATTTTATATTTTAAAACATACAAGTTAGATAGAAATAAAACACATCATTTACAGATGCACCTACTTAGGTTAACAACATACCCAAATGTTAGACAAATCAAACTATAAACATCAAAATTAATATTTTTAGCTCATTTCATAATTTTATATTTTAAAAGTTATAGGGTAGATAGAATTAATTTATACTATTTACAAGTTGCACTTGCTTAACTTAGCAAAATATACAAATATTAAACAAATCGGACAATAAAGACCAAAGTTAATATTTCTACATATTTTTGTAATTTTATGTTTTAAATAAACAGAGTAATAGGATTAATATATATCATTTACAAATAAATTAGCTTAAGTTAACTTCATACCCAAATATTAGACAAATCAGATAATAAATAGCAAAGTTGATATTTTTGGCCTATTTTATAATTTAAAATTTAAAAATATACAGGCTAGATAAAAATAATATATATTATTTATACATGCACTTGTCTAAATTGACAACATACCCAAATATTAGACAAATCTGTTAACAAAGACAAAAGTTAGCATTTTTACCTAATTTTGTAATTTTATATTTTAAAAGTTATAGGGTAGATAGAATTAATTTATACTATTTACAAGTTCACTTGCTTAAGTTAACAACATATCCAAATATTAGACAAATCGGACAATAAAGACAAAAGTTAGCATTTTTACCTAATTTTATTATTTTATATTTTAAAAGTTATAGGGTAGATAGAATTAATTTATACTATTTACAAGTTCACTTGCTTAACTTAATAACATGTCAAAATATTAGACAAATCGGACAATAAAGACCAAAGTTAATTTTTTTGGGCAATTTTATAATTTTATATTTAAAAATATAGTGCAGGGTTAAGAATAACATATGCCATTTACAACTGTACTCACATAGGTAAACAACCTACCCAAATAATAGCCAGAGATCAGGGCGGGTTCAGGGGTCGGTGCAAGAAATGAACCCCATAAGAATAACATGGGAAAAACGTGCCGATTACGCTGCAAAACCAGTACTTTTCCACTACTATGTTCATTTAAACAATTCATTCAAAATAACCTTTAAACAATTTAAAATGAGCTATTTACAAATAAAATGATTTTTCTAACCTGCATATAAATAAAAACAATCTGAATCAGCTGTTTTGGTTAAAATCAACAACAAAAATGCCCATGACGATGGGCACTTGAATGGGCACTTAGAAAGGCTGTAGGACGCAAACCTGATTTTTCTCAGACTTGAGACCAGTTCCAATCGATTTCTGGTGGCGTAAAACCCCTAATTAAACAAAAAAATAAAAAATCCTAGGACGAAATAAAAATTTGCCCGTACAAACATTGCTTGTTTTAGAGTATAGAATAGGATTACTAACAAACGTTATTATGATTGTGTATCTTTATTGTTGTAATAAACTTCCAGTATAAATCTAGTTTTGAATGTTGGCATAGTTACAATTTAGTTCAAGAGAAGGCCAAGTTCCAATCCAAAAGTACCAAATAATACCATAATGCAAATGAATTCACAAGTGAAACACAACTTGTGCACCAACCGATAACAATTAACTAATTTTTTACAAACCGACACCGCAATGCTCCCAATAACGGGGCATGCTCCCCCGACAGTTTTGTGGGCTCCCAATAACGGGAAGAATTTCTCATCAATTACTGTGGACGGCTGTAATTACAGGTTATCAGTTGAAATAATGAGTGTGAATTTCACTATGAATGTCAAAGACTTTTGCATCAACAATTTAAAAATGTTACTACCCATGATAACGTGGATATAATAAAGTGGCGTTCCCTGCTCCCTGTCTTAAGCGGACTTTTACGTTGAAACTCATAAGCTGTCCCAAGCAATATACAGACGACCTGCTTGACTTACAAGGATTAAACTAAACATTTCCCTACAATTCATACCCAAGAAACAACGTAAAAATATTTATCGTGTTTTTGGTAAACGGCATATTTTTAAATTCGGGCATCTCGGGTTCAGATATGGAAATTTTTTATAGTAAACATATGATGTGTTATATATAAGGCTCTTTACCAACTAAAAAATGTAATTTATAGAACTTCATCTATAATATTAGTGAACACTAGCTGATAAGCGGCTTTGCTCGGGGAATTATCTATGTTTGTCCTTTGTATCTATCTGTCTGCACGCGGTCTGATCTACACGTGGGTAGCACCAAAACAAAGGTTACCAGTCCTGTAACCAGGTTTTATTTATATTTTTATAACCGGTTTTTTACCAGGTTTTTTTTATATTTTTTTTATTAATTTAATCAGATCAAAAAAGGAAAATAAACTTTTCTTTCGGAGATTTGACACAGGGAATAAATTTGAAGCTTATGACAGCGAGCCTGACCATACTACTGGTCCGATTTGCACACGGTTGGTGCCGAATAAAAAGTAATTGTATGGATATTGTCCATTTTGTTTAGATTTCAACTATTACACCGTTTCCGTGTCTAAAAATGGAAATTAAAATCTCTTGTGGCATTTTAACTTGGGGTGAGATTTTAATCCTACTCCGAGTGAGATCTGGAGTTCTATGTACGACTCATTGGAAAATAGACCAATTGAAGCTAATTTTCCCAAGGGAATGATGTGACCGACACAGTCTAAGGCTTAAGACAAGTCGGCAAAGCGATTTAATGCGATTCCAAAGACATTTAATGATATATTTAACTTTCAATTTAGCAGCCCCCAGCTCCCATAACTATCTTTCCCAACTTGTGATTCTTGGCACGGGGCTAATCGCATTTTAATGACGAAAGTCCTTAGCATTAATATAAATATCTAGAAAAAATAAAATAGATATCTAGATATCTATTGTGCATCTTACGTATTTAGTCCTAAAGGCCCTAATATATTTTACAAGGGTACATTTAAGTGTAATTATGAAAGTTATAGTTTATTTTAAAAGAAAATTAAACCTATGTTCTCATTAAAAATATTTTTTTACAGTTAATTATTGAAATTACATGTACAAAATTTACTTAATCTTTTTGAAATGAAATTGCTTTATAACAGTTTGATACTGTTTCTATTTAAATTTATTTATTCATACAATATACCTGTGATATTTATTAGCAGCTTAGTTTTTGGATTTAATAAATTTATGAATAACGTAAAATGTGTCTCAAGTTAATATTAAATAACGAAAATATACAAAACTTAAATAAAAAATCTACAGCATATTAGATAGTTAGTACCTTCAAGTCAAAATCTGGAAAAGATTTCTAATAAAGAGCCCTCTTAACTCCTAGCTTAAAATTAAGAAAATATTTTGTATTTTTTTTGTAGTAAAAAATAAGGTCCTTAAAATATTAATAGTTTTTATAAACAACTGTCTCTACTTTTACTGAATAAACTAAATAAATACGAATAAAATTGTTTTGTATTTAGAAAATAGATTTTATTCAAGGCCTAGGATCATGATAGCATAGACGTACTACCATAATTTTTCGTAACTTATTCATTTGTTCTTCATCACAATTTACTTAAAAAATTAAATTTAAATATAATAAATTCCTTTGGAATCCTAGATTTACTTAAAGGCTTGCCATTATATTTTAATTTGAAAAAAATTAATATAGCTAAGCTAGCTTTACTATAATGCCAGCTCTATGTTAGCTATATCACAGATGAAGAACTATATCACAAATGAGTTGTATAAACCTTCATCCGTGGGTATATAAATTAAATTTCATGTTAGCTCTGTCTCGATATCTATATCCTGAACCGATTTGTAAAGTTTTAATAATCACTAAACCTTTCGTGCACAGGTGCACACGGTGAGCACAGTGTATCAAAATCTTAAACCCCTTTATTTTGAACTTTGAAAAGTCCGTTGTTATTTGATGTCAACAATCTAAAAGCAAAATTAATCCCTCCAAAATTTAATGGTATTGCAAGTAGTTGGGCTGTTCGGCGATATGTAAGTGAGTGGTTCTTGACATATAACGAGTAGATAACATAGCAATAAAACATTTAACAAATTTACTTACCTGATCCATCATTACTTGTAAAAATTGGTATGGCCCTGTAAAAGTATCAATTACACAGTAAAAATATTAATTACACAGTATAACGTTTTACTTAAGGGGCTCAAGAACAACAAAGAACACTACCTTAGTCTCCAGGATCATCTACGACAAGCCATAATCCTTCGTCTAAAACTTTAATCCTTGTTTACCAAGTGACACTTTGACATAATGAAGCGACCCAAGACTCCTGCATTGAAACCAAATGGTCCTAAATGTTGTAGTTAAGTCAATTAAAAATAAACTACGAAAAATATTTAGATGACTGTCAATAAATAATTCACTTACATATGGAGCTATATATAAAATAATATAACTTCATTTAATTTATTTCATTTTAGATGTATAGCATCGTCCAATTTATTTTCCTTTATTTTAAGCACCAAGATTACTTAATTTTACAAGCATCCGATATATACAGTATATATATATATATATATATATATATATATATATGTTACCTTTAATATGAAAGTTAAGGCAGATGCATTGGAACTTTGTTCTGTAGCTTTGATATAAAATGTTGTATTAAATAAATTATTATCTAATTCATAATTTTATACAAATAAACTTGACTGTATACAAATTCAAATACCTATAATATAATTACTAAATAAATTAGGTAACAAAAGTATTTGATACTTTAGGGGTTTTATTTAGAATAATTAGAAGTTGCAAAGTAAACGAGTAGGCTGTAGTTGATTTATTGACCTAATTTTCAACCTATATGAATGCTTCATGTGAGCACGAAAGAGAGCTTGACGAATTAAATTACAATTTGACAACAGTATCCGCAGGTGACGATAACTGTCATTGTAGTCTCTACAACACTTTGACTTACTGTCAATTGAGGAATTTATTCCATTGTAAATGTTATTTCAATAATTTTATGAGTTTCGGAAACATATAATTTAATTGTATATACTACAGGGAGCGTAATATATCCGCAAATGTATTACATATTCGTTTTGTTTTTGAAAAAAAATTACTGTACATTTTGGGGTCTCCCTTTTTCAAAAAACAAAAAACATGCTATAATAACTAAAAAACGAAACGACTGTAAGGATTAATAAAATAGGTAAAAGGTACAGTCATATAGCTCAATTTTACCTATATAGGCCTAAATAATATTATAGTCTCTTAGTTTGAGATGAAGGAAAGTAATTAAAATAAATTAAGAACCTATTTAATTTTATAAAATAACAACTTGACATGGTTGTATTCCTCATCTGGGATTCAACACATCGGGAATAGCGTTTGTTCTTAATTCCCTAATCACCAACTTAGAAGCAGGCTTGCTCTAAGCTTTTTAGTTGTCACAGAACACTTTTTAAAGTTTCTTGTAGGCTCTACTGTTGAACGTGTCAGCACTATTTTCCTTCTCATGAATTACCAGAGGTTTGGTTACTAACCATATCTGTTAGCAAACCGATGCCCTGCCATGCATCGGACCGATAGGTTGAATACCGATGTACAACCTAGGACCCTTCATGGTATTCATTTTTACTTTCTCCCCCCTATACCATAGTATATGGAGAAAGTATTGTTTTCGTCAAAATTTTCGAATTTGAGTTGTTAGTGGATATATTCGTTTTAGTGCTCCCTGAATCCATAAAAGTGCTTCCTGAATTTTGGCGTGGTGTCTGTCTGTCTGTCTGTCTCTCTCTCTCTCTCTCTCTCTCTCTCTCTCTTTCTCTCTCTCTCTGTGTGTGTGTGTGTGTGTGTGTGTGTGTGTGTGTGTGTGTGTGTGTGTGTGTGTGTGTGTGTGTGTGTGTGTGTGTGTGTGTGTGTGTGTGTGTGTGTTCAAGTTCAAGTTCAAAACACCTTTATTCAGAAAAGAGTACATACATTCATAAGTTACAATTTTCCTCCCAATGCACTTAAATAGCGCGTGCGGGAGTTCAGTTGGCATTTATTCAGGATTATCAGTCCACATCCTTAACAGTCCCATAGCTTCAGGCAGTTCACGGATTCCATTATTCCATTTAGTCTTCTATATACATTAAACATACAATAACAGTCAACAAATATATAACCTAAATAGTAGCAACAATAACAAAGTATAACAATAACAGTAAATAAATTATAAATATCCAACAAATAAACTATAATAAAATAACAATAAAAATATAACAAATAGACATTTCATGGAACATAAATAAATAAATAAATATAATTTAATCTGATTGTAACTGCCCAACATAATCCAGTGCCTTCATTTTAACTTTAGGGTTTTTCTCAAACATAGTACTCTGACCGCTAAATAATAAAAATTCATTGAATATTCTAGGTCCCATGTAACAGAGCTGGTGCCTACTTGATTCTTTTGTTAGAAAAGGAACTTCAAGCTGTAGAGTTTGGGTCGACCTAGTAAACCTTCTTGGTTCTTTAAATTCAAATAGACTGATATATTTATAAACAAACATAATTACTGAGTAGTGATAAATCTGATTAAAAGTTAATATATTATTTTGGGAAAAGAGGAATGTCATTCTCTCCATACGTTTAATATTATACATTGTCCTTAATACATGTCTTTGATTCATAATAATAGGTTTTAATACTGTTGGAAAGGCCATAGTGTATGACACCAAACCTCAGTAAGCTCTCAAACCAAAAAAGATAAACATTTTTTAAATGATCAGGTCTTACACAGTTTTTTAAATGGTACATTACATAGTTTATTTTTCTTAATATTTTGTGATAATACATGTATGTGGTGGTCCCACTTCAAATGCTTATCTAAATAAATTCTTAAATATTTCACACATATTTGTCACACATATTTTTCATATATATATATATATATATATGTGTGTGAGTGTGTGTGTGTGTGTGTGTGTGTGTGTGTGTGTGTGTGTGTGTGTGTGTGTGTGTGTGTGTGTGTGTGTGTGTGTGTGTGTGTGTGTGTGTGTGTGTGTGTGTGTGTGTGTGTGTGTGTGTGTGTGTGTGTGTGTGTGTGTGTGTGTGTGTGGATGTAAACAAAGCTAGAGACGATACCAGTGGTCCGATTTTCATGAAATTTGGCATGTAGGTATAAAGCCGTGGTATCTTCAGGCGTCTTTTTCATTTTTTTGAATTTTTGATTTTTAAGGGTACTTACCCCATAAAAACCCATAAAAAATGACAAAAATCCAAATTTCTCAAAAATGGCTCTAACGATTTTGATAAAAATTTCATGGTTTTTAGTGCTAAAGATGACAAACAAAAGGACACCACCCGCATGTCTCTAAAAATTCATGTTCAGAAGTTATGGGGGTTTAAGTGTTAAAAAATTCATATTTTTTTAAATTTCACAAAATCTGTAACCTCCAAAGTAAATATACTTGCAACCATTAAATTTGGCTTGAAAAACTAAATAATCCAGTATTTTGAATCATTAGTCTATGTCAACTGGTTGCAAAGATAATTGATATTTTATTTTGGCGGTAAACGCAGTACGTTGTCCAATGTTACTCTTATGGCAAATATTAAAAAACCGATATCTCCGTTATTTACTAACCAATTTTGATAAAATTTGGTATATATTTGTGTGATTACTAATTGTTAATTTTTTTTATTTCACTATATATGTTTTCTGGTTTTAAATTACTTGAAGGGAGAAAGTATGTGTCAGTTTTCTGATACCGTTTATTCTACCTATATAGTTTCTAAAACATTCCTCACTCAGTATTTGGTGGACTTTGTTCTTTGAATCGGTCAAAACCATTAAGCTTGGTGTGTGTCACTGTGTATGGGTTTCAATAAAAAAACTTCTTCCAATAAGCAAACATTTCTTTAACGCTCGATTGAAGTAAAAAGTCTTTCTAAATACATTTATTTATTTACGCCCCTACACTCAGAATAGTCCGAATGTCGTCACTAAGGCAGACTTGCTTCTCGGGGACTCACCGAGTGGACAACAGGTCGCCGCCACGGGTTTTCCACAGCCCTTTGATGACGGCTCGTCGGACTTAGCCTTACGGCGGATCTCGCCAAGCACGACGGCATAGATCTTCATGTCTTACGCTGATACTTACTTTGATAACAGAAATAATAATGAAAGAAATAATAGATAGTTTGTCTATTATCTATTATAGTAATTAATTACTATTATTATTAGAAAACAAACAATCACAATCTATAAATTTAGTTTTTCTTATTCTTAAGCTTGACCAAGTTTACGAAAAATTCTTATCCTTAAGTATTATCCTGTAATCCAAAAAGTCACAACTGGACGATAAAAGCTTTAAAATAAACCACATCCACCAATGATGATGCAGCTGTTGAGCCTGCCAAAAACAACATGGTAAAATAGGCTTAAGTTTCATGTTGATTTTGTGTGGACTTTTGCAGCGTAAAATACCTTTCAATGAGGAATTGTGTGAATTTTTGTGATTTTTTAAATCTTCTAGATTATTTCTTTGTGCCATAGCACTGGAATAAATTTGCCGAAATCAAAATCGTAGTGGATGAAGTGACTTTTGCTAGCCCTGCGTTCTATTGTATATCTCTGTAACTATTTCAAATCTTGATCATCTGTTTTGTTCCAAACAAATGTGAATTGGAAAAAGTTCACAGGATGTAACACAAATAGTAGCACTTTCGCTGGGAAGTCTCCTGTGCGAAGGCCTGTCATGAGATATTTTCCAGACCCACAAAAGGAACATCTAGAGAGCAATAGCGTTAATGTCATAACAAATATGTGTAGAAAAATTAATTTCTAGAGGTCCATATTCTCTGAACAAAATCCCAGAAATTCTTTTAATAATATTGATAACACAAATATAATTTTAAAATGACAGCAAGTATAACAATTTTCCATGGTAAAAATTTATCTGAAAACATACTTTATACATGTTTAAAATCAAACTAATATACATTTAATATTTTTACTTATTTTTATAGTTTGAATATTATTATATACTAATATTATTATATATATATATATATATATAAAACTCTAATTTTATTTATATAGATATATATGTATGTGTGTGTGTCTGCTTACTCGATAGCGGCCGTAAATTGTCCGAACATAATGAAATTTGGTACAGACGTGTAAAGTACTAATCACTCGTACAAGTTCGTATATCGGCCCGATCGGACCAACGGTAAAGGGAAAAATCTGCCCCCCCCCCAAAATGTTTGTTTAGGTGTTTATGTAGAAAAATAATTGAAAAATCTAATTTTGGTTTGTACCATTCAGTTCAGCTACAATTAAAAAAAATTACTATTTTTAATCATTGCTCTTTGTCCATTCGTTGTTGATCTATTGAAAGCGGTAAATACAGTACATTGTCTCCATGTTATTCTTATGGGAAGTAAGGGAAATGCTATACGTCTCTTATTCTTAATATACCTTCATAAAACTTCTAATATATGGCTTCTACTTGTATATGGCTTCTTATAGTGCAGAACCTTATAGTGCAGATACTGAAGAAGCCGAATCTCTTATCGTCAGCAGATACGGGCGGACCTGACCCTACTCTCACAAGGCCCTCCCACCCTCAACTTTTTGAAATATCTACTTAAGTTGGTTTATTAACATTGTTTACATTTTTTTTCGTACAAAATGTATTACAAATTTTCATATTAGCAATTGACCTGTAAAACTTGGAAAAAGCTTGAAAATGATCAAAAATAAATAAATAAATAATCAAGACCACTTTATTAAATAATTAATCATTTTAGTCGAGTCCTCAGATACGAATTGCTTTCCATCTTATATACATGTTTTTGTAGAGCCCACGCACAGGCTTTGATGCCCATGTGGGCTGTTTCCATATTTTGTTATGTTTAAGTTACATATACAGTATGAATATGAATATAAATAGCATATTATATGTATCCTTTATCCACTGTATTATTGGAGGAATAAATCTAGTTTTCATTCATTCATTCATTCATTCATACTGATTAAAAATGACCAAATTTGTTCATACCTGTTGCAGCAGACCTGCATGCATACTCATTCCCAATGTTATTATTATGGAGGAAATATAGACAGGTCATTTATCGCTTAGGTTGTAATGAAAAATTCACCAAGCATGAGAAATTCACTGAGGTCTGCTGCAATGGAGGTATTGATGATTATGGTAGCGAAACTAATATTTCGAGGACCCACCCTGCAATATTGTAACAGTCTAATAAACTACGTTCAGAAAACTCATTTAATCACCGTAGAGTCACAAGAACTCAGATTCCTCGGTTGGCCGACCTTCTCTTAATGAATTCTGTGAAAGGGCGATTTGTGGTTACGTTATTGAGGTTCTACCAAGATTAATGACCTCTTTTAGCGCTCCTATTAAACTGACAGTGAGAAAAGAACAAAATACTGAGCGTTGTGCCGATTTATATTTATACAATTATACATTATTTCATCTCCAGTAATTTACTTGTATTGGAGATATTTTATTTCATCAGGTTAAGCCTGTTAGATACTAGTTATAATACAAACAACATTTGTAAAATACTCCTTTATTCACTTTTATCATTTATCCAATGATTGTTTACTTTAGTTAATATAAATCGTCAAAAGGATAGCACAAATAATTTCAATTGGTCGCGAAAGATCAATTGATTGTGAATACTAGCTTTATATAGGCAATAGTCTGTGGAACGTTTGCCTGTAAAAAAGGAGCATTTTAACTACCATGGAAAATCGTTTATTAATATACAAAATGACTCCGCGGGTTAAAAATTGAGTAATTTAAGAAACTGTAATCATTTTAATCATTCATTCTTTTTGAGACTGGTACCTCATGGAGGACGTTACCCTGAATATGAGTGAAGGATGAGTGTACAAATGTGATACAAATGTTTGGTATTGTGAAATAATCAATGGCGTCATCAACATACATTATGTTTATACTGTCAGAAGTTATATGTAAAAGAGAGTATGTATTCAAACAAATAGCTTAACATTTTTTGTTAAAGAAAATATAGCTTGGCGATGTTTAAGGTAAAATTGTTGAAAGGGTATTTAAAATATCTGACAAAGTAGTAGTACATTCCATCTGTTGAGAAATAAATGGTTGCTCTCCAATCCACCAAAAAATGACAAGCACTAGTTGTACACTGACTCTTATCACTATTTACAAAGAAAACTAGGTTAAACGCTTTTCATGAGTGGACCACAAGTGACAGTGATATATTATGATAAACTGCCTATATTGGTCAACAATAGTTTATAGCTAGCTTTAAATTTGTGTATTGTCCTACCATTTCTTTATCGGTTGAAGCAGAGTATAAAATAGTTATGGATAAAAAAAATTTAAAGTGTAATTTAAAGTTACAGATTGAATTGTTTTTAAAATAACCGGGTTCAAAAGTCAGAGGTGTAACTAACACGTTAGACAATGTCTGCAGCACAGAATAGTGACTATTTTATAAACCATACAAATTATCAAAATTGTATCTCCGCTGCGCTGGAAAATCCAAGAACAAAAAAATCGAGCCCCTTAAAAAAAAGTAAGTACAAATTGTATGGCTTGTGGATGTATGTCCGGATAGCATCATCCTAGTCCTAGGCATAGTATGATTGCGGAAAAATGATAATATAACGTAATTTATTTATATTGTTTCACTAGGTGTTCATTTTTCCCACTTGTAGACTAAGTAAAAAATTAGTTGGATGGGAGAGAGGAGAGCTAAAAGGCCTTTAGAAAAGGCAAAAGAGAGGTCATCATTCTAATTTTTCCTAAAGAGTAGCAGAGCCGTCTCCGGAAGTGATAGCAAAGTAAATAAAATACTCCTTTATTCACTTTTATCATTTATCCAATGATTGTTTACTTTAGTTAATATAAATCGTCAAAAGGATAGCACAAATAATTTCAATTGGTCGCGAAAGATCAATTGATTGTGAATACTAGCTTTATATAGGCAATAGTCTGTGGAACGTTTGCCTGTAAAAAAAGGAGCATTTTAACTACCATGGAAAATCGTTTATTAATATACAAAATGACTCCGCGGGTTAAAAATTGAGTAATTTAAGAAACTGTAATCATTTTAATCATTCATTCTTTTTGAGACTGGTACCTCATGGAGGACGTTACCCTGAGTATGAGTGAAGGATGAGTGTGATGATCGTGATGACAGTGGCGCGATCTTGTAGCCATGTTACTGACTATGGTTGGCACGTTCCTTAGACTGGACGACTGTTAATTAATAGCCCAACAACCAATGGCAGCTGGCTCCAGAAACATGTAGAAAAGTATTTCTAAAACGCACTGCAAGGCTAGTTGAAAACTAGATGGCAGATCACAGTGTTTATCAGTATGGCAAGTCCTCAGTGTCATTTCCGGGACATTGCGGAGTTACACTCGAAATACGATACAAACAGATATTATAGAGGCGCCAACGTGGTGCTGTGTTCTTATAGAAAAACACATTTAGAGAATATTCTTGGTATCGCTAATCAAGATTTTTCCTCCTCCTTATCAAAAAAAGGGTTTTTTTGTTTTAAGATACATTACACATTTGCATGGTTATTTATTAAATGAAATGGATTAAATGGATTAAATGAATTATAACGTAATATTTTACCCACTGTATATTGGTAAAAGTAACAGGATAAAAGTAAGAATATTTTAACACCTCCGTTGCAGAAGCCCCGTTGCAGCAGAACTGAATCCTCAACGAGTTTCAAGTGTGGGAATAAATGATTCAGATAAAGCCTCATGTATATCATACCTCAGTAAAAAACATACCTTTCACTGGCATACACCAATATTCTCCTACTAATCAATATATGAAAGTTCTTGGCAATTAATGTATAATCAATTGCGTTCAAAGCCTAAAGAGTTAATATAGGATTAAAATAAAAAAAATAATCTGTATAAATGTAAACAAATCTATGTAATCTAGGAGGTTTAAAGTTATCACACTTACCTCGCCCAAAAAATGGATGGCAGCTGTCTCATATAAACTACTAGAATAGAATTGAAGTATTTCTGTCTTATGATCCTCGAACATTTACAACTCGTTCTATCAAAATAAAATGTATAGTCTCGTTTTGTGAAAATAAATCTATAATGTTTAAATACTTTGAGTGATAGGAATCAAATAATCACTTAAAAAGAATTGATATTAATTCAATAATGAGTGCCTGAACAACGTTTTTTGCTGAAAAGTTATGACGAATCATAAAATCAAAAGCACGCCTTTCTTTTTTCCAACGGCTGGTAGGAAATAATTCCCGTCCAATAATCTCAAGACGTCGAAAATCTGACAAAATCGTTGAATTTTATTTCCGTGGTAATGTATTCCATTTCCGTCTCTAACACTCAGTATTTCTCTTTTGGTATTCATGAGATTGAAGAAACGTCAACTGACAGATTGACACTTGTGCTTCTAAAAGTTAGGCAAAAATAGAAAAATACAAAAACTAGAGTAAATACATTACTTGCGATAGCTAATACCAATAAATAATCTTTTTGACCTTATTTTTGTTAAAGTGAAATGAAAATCTTCATTGACAGAAAGAGTTTGAGAAGATATTTTGCAAGGAAACTGCAAGGAATACTATCTTGCTTCAAAGTTTTAAAAGGAAACTAAATTAAAAATTTATAAAAATTACCTTTGATTTACTTTTAACTGAATAAAAAATCAATACCGCAATCATGACAAAATACACAGATATCTTCCTTACTGCATTTTTAGTGTATAATCATACCGGGTGTCCCATAATAGTCCCCCCCCTAACTTTTTCCCATATTTTTTCAAATATCAATTCCACACCACTCCCAAACATTATTGGGTAGTTAATACTTCCCAACTGAATGTCGCAACCCGGTTTTAATTCTAGCGTTTCGTTTTCAAGATAGTGTCATATTTCTAATCAAAATCTAAAAAAATATGAATTTTTCAAAATCCAAATTTTAAAGCTAAAAACGGGTTGCGGCATTCAATTCGGCGTAAAAAGCTAGTTTGAAATGATGGGTCACAATACCAACTTCATATTTGAAATAACTTACCTCATTTCAAAATGGCGGATCCAAGATGGCGGCCAAAAAATTTACATTGGTAAAAGTTGAGTGTAAATCGCTCAACAATGACTGATGGTGATTATTTGTCACTATCTAGCATTATTTTGTGGTTATGGACCTATTTTATCAATTTGTAATGTTTAAATTGGTTGAAAATAAATAAATTAAAAGTACCCATATCTTGAGAACCAATTGAGATATTAAAAAACAGATTGCGGCATCGTAATCAGTGAAAAAATCTAATTCGAAATGATGGGTCACAACACAACTTTAACATTTGAAAAAATTATTTTGGATACAATATGGCGGATCCAAGATGGCGGCCAAAATTGGGTACCCCCTCAAAATAAAGTATTAACTACCCAATAATGTTTGGGGGTGGTGTGGAATTTACATTTGAAAAAATATAGGAAAAAGTTAGGGGGGGGGGACTATTATGGGACACCCGGTATCTTTCTTCGACTTTTTAGACGACATGAACCGCTGAGTGTATGAGGGCAGAAACCCAGAATACAATCTAAAAATTATCCTGGGGGGAAACATTAATATGTTTTAAAAAAACATAGGTTCTTTAAAAATAATGGTTAAAAAGTTCAGTAAGGCTGTTTTGGATACTATTTGATTTGTGAATTTTGACATATACAGAATGTTTATTGTGTAAAGTAGGTTAGAATATTTTAACATAGCAAATTTATTGCAATGTAACAAAATGGAATGATAAAACGGGAACACAAACCTCTCAACCCTGAGGTATGTCGCACTCAGTTTGCATATTTACCGTTTTCGTTGTATCAAGACAGTGCCATTACAAAAATGCACATTTCTTTACTTGATGTAATATTTTATGAACTTTAAAACTCACCATAATAAGCAATCCGGTTAGTTCAAAAAGCGAACAATTGTTTAGCTCCTGTTCATTCTAGGGAATTATCATAGCTTCAAATCTTCAGGTTAAAACATGTCTTGAACTTTTGAGTTTATCTTGAAGCTAACTTGAATAAATCATAGCAACATGACTCTAAAGGCAAGATATATTTCAAACCTGAAGATTTCTGGTGCTGATGATGCCCCTGTATAAATATAGATAAGGCAGTTGTTCGCTTTTTGAATAAACTATACTGTTCGAGAAGACGAGATTTTTCATTATTTTGAATAGTAATTCCTGGTAGAATCCACAATTTCAAACACAAAAAATGTCGTTTGTGTTAATGCGTCTAAATGAATATATTACTTCTCTGTGTTGCCACAGACGCCTCCGAATCGCATGGACCTTTCTTTCATATGGGAGTAGTTAGAATCTGCAGTTTTGACGCGTTTTTTGTGATCCCTCCCCTCCAAAATAAAACGAATCTTATGTTTACATTAAAATGCAACAAATTCGTTGGGTAAAATACAAACGATGTTTAAAAAAGTGCCCTGGCTAAATATTATAGAATTACACCCCAAATAATACAAAAATTTATTTATTTATTTAAAAATTCCAATTTGTTGACGGACAATTAATTAATTGTCTGCATGTATTTTCACATAATTTAAGTTCATTACCTAACAGCTTAAACCCTGTTAGCTGTTAGGCCTCCATATTATAAAGTAGAAGAGGACCAAGTTTTGCACAGAAATTCATGTTTTCTACTGATTTATAATTAGGCGTCCATTTTTTCATTGGTTGTTAGGGTCTATCTCTATTTTATTTATATGATACTTGACACAAAAAGGATGCATAGTTTGCATTTTTTTAACAAATCCCAATAATCCCATTAGGACCACATTACAAATAACTAGTAAAATAAAAATTATGACACTTCCCGCATGTTTGTCAAAATTTAAAGTTCAGAAGTTATGGTTAATTTTGTGATATAAAATTATTTTTATAAACAACATAACCTTATTCAGTGGAAATTTGCTAGCAGCCATTAAATTTAGATTTAATTTACTAACCAAATAAATAATTCAGTATATTTGTTTTGAATTAATTAATATAGTATTAGGTCAACTGAAGGTGTAGAAATTGTTTTATCGTTTTGCGGAAAATTGCAAGCAATTCATAAAAACATAGAATTGTATTTTTGAGGAAATGGGAATGTTTATGTGTTTGATGGTAGTTTAAATTGGGGGTTCCTTACGTGCCTACATTTAAAAAAACCTACTTCAGCTAATGTTGACAGTTATCATAAAAAAAACTTTCTCAACCATAAAAAATAAAATAGTTGTATTATTCTTTTGCTAACATTAACAAATTAGTAATTTAATAAGCATATTGAATAACGATAAACTATACAAATTTTAAAGTGAAAAATATGTTTTGTCACATTGACGGCCGCAACTTTTGTCAGCACAAGCATTTATTCATAGAATAATTCTATAATATCAAAGTCGCTCGTGGTGATAAAAACATACATGTGCACAATTACTTTGCTAACGTGCTGCCATCTCAGTGGCAATAATCTGCCCCAAACGCCAAATTCGTTGAGTACTGAGCCACTCCAGGCGATTATGGCGCCATCAAACGTCAAAAACAAGAAAGCGCTACGCCGCCGCCGCGCCGCGGCCGGCCGTGTGAAGGGTCTAGTGCGTACCCATATTACATGGAAATTATCCATGCCACAATCGCGTCACAACGGTCAGGAGCCGCGTTTCGTGCGTGATTGTGGAGCGTTTTGTGGTTGGTATGAAACAAGCCAAAAGTGATACTAAGAAAAATTTTGAATGTTAGAATCAATCAATATTTCAGTTTTAATATGAATATAGCATACTGTAATCTTAGAGCAAAACAGCAGTGTTTGAAATTTAAATATATATATATATATATATATATATATATAATATAAAAATAAATATATATAAAACAACTAATCTTTAAATAATTATCGTATAGCAACGAATAAGTTTCGACTATGTAGTCCTAACGTATCTTGGCTCAGATATGGTGTGCAGGTTGGGAGAGTTAAACTTGCATGCGATTCCATAAAACATTGCCCTGCAACACGCCGTAAACTCAGCCCCAGGTACGGACTCCGCTCGCGATATTCACCATCCTAAACATTACTGTAGCATGAAATGTAGATTTATCTTTTTAACTCTAATTTTGTGTCCTTTTCTATAATTAATCTATGCTGAAAATCAATGTTTTTTAGGTTTATGTTCAATATTTATCATGCAGTGTAAGATGTTAAGTGATTTCGATTGTGAAAAATATTCCACTCATTCATTTACTTTGCAGAAGGTACTGTACAAAACGTTCAACGAAAAACTATAGGTTTTATCATCTGCACTTAACAAAGACTGACCTATGTTGTTAAACAATTGATGACCCTTGGGTTTGATCTCGTTCCACTTTGACATTGCCCTTAAGCATTATTAATGACATCACAGGAGCTCTTAATCCTGAAGGAACTATACTAAGCTCTTGATATTGTTTGAGTTTTACTAAAACTATTTTGACAACAGTTTAAACCTAGTTAAAATTTTTCCGTCTTATTGTTCCTTTTGACTGTTTTTTATTGTTTGTATAAAAGTTTTTTATGACAACTTTTAGAATATTTATTATGAAACTTCCCGTTGCAACAGACCTGCATACTAACAGAATGAGAAATGCTCAAATAAATAACTTAGACGAAGCTATATATAAGGAGTGAGCGAGTAGCGATTTTTGAAGTTGAGTTGACTCGAGTCGAGTTTACAAAATAGTCTACTCGCGAGTTCCGAGCTTTAGTCGACTATTTTGAAGAGAAGACTTTAATAGTTATATCTCTTAACAACCATCTAAACAATATCAATAACAATAATAATAATTATTATTTTACTGCAATGAATATTTCAAAGTTATGGAAGTACAGTATTTCTGAGTTAAAATCAATCCTGTTTTCAAAGGAAGTGACAATAATTCAGCCCATCTTTAACATGACTCAATATTCTTCCTCAATATTTGATTAAAATCTCAGCCGAATGAGATAGACACCCGACACACTTGAAGTTGTATACTTAATAAATTCAGTGTTCTTAAAATATTTTTAGAGGTTAAAAAAAAGTTAAATCAGTCTCATTGATAATGCACAGGTAAAAATCTCAAATTCAAGAAAGGTATAAAGTGATTTACTATACATTTATTGATATTAATAACTTTAAAAACAACTTTAATTCAAGTTTAGTGGCGGCTTTATGAAAAACGGCCGTAAAGTTCGATTACGCGTACTGATTTCGGATAAACGGAGGGAATAACCACTCAACCTAACGTTTCGAGTGTTTTCTTAATAATATAGAGTCGAGTCGAGTAGTGTGAACTAGGCTAGACTATATATATTACATACTGTACATACATTATAAAAAATTAAATGCATATAAACATCCTCAAAAGCAAAAGTTATCATAGCCACGTCTTGGGTCTTACCATGACACCTACGGTAATAAATTCTTCTCTATAAAGAAAATAAGCTAAAGACACATTTTCTTTAATGTCTTTTATTCTTTTTTTATTTAAAGAAGTCTTTAATATTTTCAATTATATTTTTGTAGGCATCACTCACCTAATTGGTTGAAGAGTAAACAGCAAGGTCTTGTCTAAAAGTTCACAACACAGAACACGAAAAACACACATCACAAATCGACCCGTTCCGAACCATGACTGACTCAGTCGTGGTTAGGAGATCGGACCGCTTACGATTACTAAGGGCCTTGATAATCTTGATAACGCCGCACGTTAACACCTAGGTGCGACGAAAAGTCGGTTTATAGAATGTATATAGGTCGATTTGTGTTCTGTGTTTTTCGTGTTCTGTGTGGTGAACTTTTAGACAAGACCTTGCTGTATACTCTTCAACCAATTAGGTGAGTGATGCCCACAAATATACAATTGAAAATATTAAAGATACTTCACCGAAAAAACAAACCATGTCATTCAGAAATAAAGAAGTCTTAGTAATAAGTAATATTGGATTAATGGAAAAAATTATACATTATTTTACAAAAATTTCTTATATCATGTTTAATCATATAGACTTTTATATTATTCCTATACACTTAGCGTTTTGAACTCCAGGAATCATTTTGCTCATTAGACCTACAACATTGTTTGACAAGAAAACCCATTTTTACGACAGTAAAGGAGAATAAATCGTTTATTTTTTTCGTAAGGTTTATTACAAGAAATTTGGTTTTAATGTTTTTCCAAACTTTCTTAATATTTGGACACATTATATGGGAGCTGGATCAAAAGACGACTTAATCCTTGATCCCAACAGAGCTGGTCTTTGACTTTGACCAACTCTGCTCTGGGGAAATACACTTTGTGTACTTTGAACAATTCATGCCTTGAACTACATGTAGGCTACTGCTAAAGTTATCGTTAATGTCATATGGATATGTAATAAAACTCAAGTAACAGAGGCTAGTTAGTTTAGGTTCAATGAGGCTTGTAACTTAATAACTGACGAAGCAGGGGCTAGTTAAGTTCAATCGTAAGAACTTAAGGAAATTGGCTTAGTTTTACTTATGTTGGGATATAATCATAAATTTTTTCTGGCCGATCAAGTTTAAATTTTAAATAGAGATTAAATAATTGAAATAAATAATTTACTTGCGTTGGGGTATTCATTTGTTAATGATAGAAGTTTGACAAGACTGATAGACAAAGGAACTTCGAGGAGATCGCACCGTATAACTTAATTCTGATGAACAGAGAAAACTGATGTAAGCTCGAGTTAATCATAACATGCAAACACAATCATCCACTGCCATTAAAAAGTTTTACTAGCTATTAGGTTTCGGCCCCAACGTAAATGATCCCTTTTCATAACCATGAATACGGTATTGATCATTAAAATCAGGTACTGTATTAACGGAAAAAATCAAGAAAAGAAATATGAAGTTAAAAACTTACTGCTTTGTGGAATATTTAGATCACTAGTCAATATTCTTAAATTTATAAAAATAAATATTTGAGTAAATCACAATTTTCATTATTTTTTTTGCATATTAACATGTCATTGAAAGGTTACTTGTGTTAGCAATTCAAACTTAAACTCATCAATATTCGTCGACTAATATTTCTTTATTTGTTACCGTGCAATTTTTGTGGAGCAAACAATAAAATTTGACAAAATGCAAACGGACAGTTAGTAAAAAAAGATTGCCTTATTGACTTAAAAACAGAGAAACATTTATTAAAATTAAAAAAAATTCGTTATGCATAGAACTTTAGATAATTATATGATGTAATTTACTAAATGTTTTTAAGATGTCAAGCGTAGGCTTGGGGTAAGTTTGGTTAGGTTAAAGATGAGCTTACTCTCCTTAGTTTTGAAGAGCATAATTAACGGCCTTTGACAAAGTATTTTTTCCATTCAGATTCAGATAATTTACTCCAAGAAAAGATACATAAAAAACATGAAAAATATACAGTAAATATAATTGTTGGATTTCCCCACAAAGACTTCACGTCTATGCGGGGGGAGTCTTCACAGTCACCAACATTTTCTAAATTGACTTGGTGTCTGTGAAGAATAACGCTCTGTATACATTGTCAGACTCAGTATCACTCTTAACTCTTACCTTAGAACAGGATGTTTTCTCTTTGTGGAACGCTTTTATTAGCAAATATCCCCTATAGCGAAGAAGTTATTATGTTAAGACTTATGGTTAGAGCCCAAGACCTTATGGTTAGACCCTAATAACTATGAGATTTGAAGTCCCCAAATGTCAAAACACAATCTAAAATTTTCATATGTTACTGTATATTTATGCCCGATCCGACACTTGGAAGGAGGAAGTGGAAAAGTAAAGTAAAGTAAACCCCTGAACTATGTTTTTTTTCAAAATTTTCTAAATTATAATAAAAATACCCCTGTTGCTGTAGATCTGAATACTCAGCGAATTCAAATGCGTAAAGACATATTTATATTGATCAGAGCAAGATATGAAATGTTTTTGTGTACTCCATAAGAATAACATGTGGAATGACTTTGCTGGTATTTGTATAACAGGTGTATCAAAATTAAGGTTTTTAATTCAATACTTTAATAAATCTGAGACAGAATAAGCAATGTATAACGTTTTATTAAATTATGTTAAGAAATAAGGAAGATATAGATTTTTGAAATTCCCATAAGGATAAGTGAAGGATAAGTATATAGGTTAGCTTCGACGAAAATGTAAAAGATCTAAGAATTTTTGGGAATTTTTTGGGAATTTGGGAATTTTTTTTTGGGGTAATATACGATAGGTCTCACCTGAAAGAAGCCACAAACCAAGTTTTATATATATTAAGAAAGAAGTGAGATTGAGAATTTTATTTACCTCCCATATTGATAACATAGGAACAATGTACAGACTGTGTTATCGATTTCAATATCTCTGTAACCAATGGACGTGAATCAACAAAGAAGAATACTATTCTTTGTCTTCATATGAGACCCACGGCAACTGCTTCTTCCATATAGAGAAAATCCGCTGATAATAATCAAACTATGGTGTTAATTATTTAATTAATCTTGCAACGAAAATAGTAATTTGATATTTTAAATTATTGCTCTGTCTACATTTGCTACCGAGGTAGAGTGGTAAGGAGTATGTTGCCCCCAATGTTAAAATTAAAGGCAATTAATAAAATTGTCCTTATTGCTAATAATGAATAAACCTAGCTTAATAAAACTTGGTCTTCTTATGGTTGAGATCTAGTTGTAATAGCATCTGGATAAAGGCCTAATATCTCTAATTTATATATTTTACTGGCAGGAACCTGCGTACTCCCTTCATAAAGTTAACGTCATAAGTAATAAATAAGATTGTACATTTCGTGGGCAGGTCTGCTGCAAGGTGTCAAATGCGTTTCGTACTAGACAGTATATCATCAGTCGCGTTCGACACTGAATTAAACTTCAAAGTACGTTCATAAAGTAATTAGTTTAACTTCAAAGTAACTACACGACGTAACTTTTTAGTTTCAGATGTGATTCAGAAAAATTAAATCATTGGCTGAGTTTACTTGCATACTAATCTGTTATTGACATAAACATTAGACCCATACATATAAACTGTGCAACTATTAGTATAGAAAAGAATTTTTGCCCAGATAAGCCTAGTTAAAATAATTCGTTAAATATTCAGCTAATCCAAAAGGCAAGATCACAACAATAAAAAGAATCAGGTCAAAAATATATGTAAGATTTCTGGGTTTTAAGAAGAAATATGTTTGCTGCAATTACAATAATTTTTATTGATTATTAATACATTTATTTTTTGAAAGGGTGGGGGCAACAACATTGCTGCAGACCCAATCTAGAGGCGGATTTTGCCCTAAATTTAATGTATTCACATGTTCATAAATGTTATATATATATATTTATTCTTAAGATATTCTAACACCGAGTGAATCAACTGAACAATTTTATATCACCTTAAATATTCAGAGAGTTTATTATATATTTTCAACCTGACAAAAATATGTTTTATGATTTAGTAATATTTTGTATTTGTTTATTACTTTAATATCTGAAATGTTTGAAAGTATTTGAAATTACCTAACAAATAAAACAAATAGCGTCTTAGTAACGTTTTTGAACACATTTTTTTATTTTTAGGCTGGGAATAAATGCTGTCACGTCCGAATGATGGTTGAAAAACGAATGACAGCGGAATCGGAAAACGTTGAGTTGTGAAATTACGTTTGATTGTAAATTAATCCCAAGCAATACGGGCAGGTATTGAATACAAATGCAGGTTGAATACGGGCAAGGTTCAGGTACAAATGATGTATACCCATAGAAGGTAAATACGAGACCCACGGTTACCTTCTAAAGGAATTAACAAAATAACGATTATATTTTCCCTTACACTTAAAATAAACTTTTATAAACTTTGATGGTTTTCAGACCTTTGCCACAGAATGTTTTTTGTAAGTTCAATATATTTTTGAAAGGGAAATATTTTTAAAGGGTCAGGTAAAGGTGCCTTTACCAAATAATATATAAAGGTATTTTAAATATTAAATATTGAAAACTAATTTAAAATTAAGGAGAAATAAATTGTAAATATTATTAATTATATTAATTTACATATATATATAATTAACGATCATTGGTTATATTAATATTATATTTCAAATATACATATGTTTTAACATTTAATTAATATTTTGTTAGCATATTTTTGTGTTCCATAATATGCTTATTAAAAGTATCCTAGATATATATATGTGTGTGTATATATATATATATATATATATAGTTTGTATTTTTTATATTTTAAGTGTAACATTTTTGAAGGAATTCCCGTGATAACACATAAAATCAATTAGGCCTATTGGACTAATTTTATTTACGATGGCTAACGATAGAAACTGCAGACAAACAGACAAGGTTACACAAGGTATACAGTAATTTTAAATATAATTTCAGGACAATTATTTGTTATCTATAGCTAAATAGATACTATTCAATAATTAATCCTCACTGACGAAATAACTATGTTTAAAACTTAGAAAAGGCCTGGATTACAAGTACTCTTGATTCAGGCTCGAAAAAAAATTGCTAGGATTTTCACAGCTCAACGTTTTCCGATTCCGCTGTCATTCTTTTTTCAATCGACATTCGTGACAGCATTAATTCTTAGCCTGCAAATGAAAAAAATACGTGCAAGAAAGTGACTACGGCGCTATTTTTGATTTGTTAGGTAATTAAAAATACTTTCAAACATTTCAGATATTAATGTAGTAAAACAATGCCAAATATTACTAAATCATAAAACTTATTTTTATCAGGTTTAAAAATATATAATTATCTCTCTGATTATTTATGGTGATATAAAATTTTTCAATTTATTCACTCGTTGTTAGAATATCTCAAGAATAAGTAAAAGAAATTTCGTTCTGGTATTTCTATTGTTTGATTATTCCACCCTTCAAAAGAAGTGTTAACTCTAACGGGGGTTGTTTTTTTTAATTTTGGGGCAACCCTCTTTAAAGTTTGAATTTTTTTCAGGAGAAAATATGACTTGCACCGAAAAATGTAGTGTTCTTTGTTCGCAGCCCGTGAGCAAAATGTGTTAAACCCATCTGATTTTGATTAAATCATTCATATACTATTTACAGGTTAGGGACCTTCGGGATATGCAGTATAAAACAAATATGTACTTTCCAGCTTTTAAATTATTAACCATCGGTTATAGTTATATCGGAATACCAAAAGTTTAATATAAGTTCTGTAACAATTGTGACTAGGCCTGCAGTTTAATATATTTTAATTCATTACTGGGACTTGTTTAAAAGAGGAAAGGGTTTTGGATATTTCTAATCATGAAAGAGCGGATAATTTGTTTTTAATTACCAGGTCCAAAGACTATTATCGCTGTCTTAACCTGGAAGGATCAACATGAATTATTGGAAAATTATCATCCTTTATAAGAACAACTATTGAGCTCCTGTCAGTTTAACGATGGTTCTTGTTAAATTAATGAAAAATCTACCTTGAGGATTATTTAACTACTTCTTGTAATTTTACATGAATACATTCTAAAATAAAACTTCTTATTATTTTACGATTGAATTCTCTTCGTAAATAAAAGTAACTAAGTAATTAAAAGCAGAAAAAATATAAGTTGAAAAGTGTTGCCTGAATGAGTTTGAGGGTAATCAAAACAACCATATTTACTATAACTATGTTATTAATTATAAAAACTCTCTGGCATGAAACAGTAACCATCATTAGTGAGGTGGCTTAGTGAAACTACCGTTACCTGGCGGATAAAAGCATCAAATTTGGTGTGAAGGTACCTTATGGTGTACTAATAAGTTTTAGCTTAGGAGCCCTTTTGAATCTTTAAAAATTTCCACACCCGGTACCAAAATCCGAGTGTAGTATGTAAAATCACAATTAACATGGGGTCATTTTTGAAAAAAAGTTACTTTACTGCATTTTTTACATGTATTTTTTTAGATATTGACTTGGAAACAACGCCTATCGTTTAGTGGTTAATCCTTTATTTTGACAGGATCATAATTTTCGGCCGCCATCTTGGATCCGCCATTTTGGATATCAACTCAATTTTTTTTTAATGTAAAGGTGGTGTTGTGACTCATCATTATAAACTGGATTTTCACGCCGATTACAATGCTGAAATCCGTTTTTGAAAATATGCATTCGTTAAAAAGATATGCTCAAATAAAAATTCACCTCTATACATTTTTTATTATTTTTAGCATTATTTTGGATAGTTTTTCTTATTTCTTTCATTATAATTAAGATATGTAGTTAATTTTAGTATTAAAATACTCACTGAAATAGCAGCTCTCGTTTGAGATATTAGTCATCAATTTCGGACGAGTGACAGATGAGCTATAAGGCTTAGTAAGAACTCAAAAATGAACTTTTCGGAAATTTGGTTTTAATTAATTATCTATGTCTCCGGTTCTAATTAAGGTATTTAGTTCATTTTGGTCTTAAAATATGCAGTTATACTTCAGCTTTCGTTTGAAATACTGATACGTAAAATCTGTTAGGTTGTAAACTGATTTTAAGGCTCATTACGACATAAAGATTTGTTATTTCAAAATTTTACTCTTAATAGTGAATTATATCTCACCCTGAACTTTTCCGAATTAAGTGATCGTGGTCTCAAAATAAAGCTGATATTCTACTGAGTCTTTTAAAAGCATTCAGAACTCAATACCTGTCCTATAACTGGAGATATCAGTCTTTATATGAACAAAAATGTCTGAAAAATTTTATTTTATGTGGGTTTTTGAACCACAACTCGCCTGAAACTCAATCTATTAAAATAATTTATGACTCAAATGAAAGCCAAAAGTGTACAGGGTCGATTAAGATCTTTACGATTTTTGAGTCTTATTTTGAACTAGAGAATCCTTCATGAACTGTAAAATTATGCAAATAAAACGAATTTATGTTGAATGAAAGCTCATAAGTCACCTAAACTTTATTCTGATTTTATTAAGAATTAGCTCACCTGAAAGCTGCTGGTTTACTGAGTGATTTAAGACTAAAATGAACCTAAGTTGATTTTTGAGTTCTTACTAAGCCTTATAGCTCATCTGTCACTCGTCCGAAATTGATGTTAATCAAATGAGAGCTGCTATTTCAGTGAGTATTTTAATACTAAAATTAACTACATATCTTAATTATAATGAGAGAAATAAAAAAAATTATCCAAAAAATGCTAAAAATATTAAACGTCCATAAGAAATGTATAGGGATGAATTTTTATTTGAGCATATCTATTTAATGAATGCATATTTTCAAAAAAGGATTTCAGCATTGTAATCAGCGTGAAAGTCTAGTCTGTAATGATGTGTCGCAATACTACATTCAAATTTTAAAAAAATCTTACATCCAATATGGCGGATCCAAGATGGCGGCTAAAAATTAATACCCAATAAAAATGACGTATTTACTTCACAGCAAGTAAGGCGGTGGTTTTAAATCGATATTTGGGAAATATTAGCTTGGATACCCATAAATATAATGTTTTCAATATATATATTTATCGGCCATTTTGGATTATGGTGCCGTGTATGGAAATTTTTAAAAATTCAAAAGTGCTCCTAAGCTAAAATTTATTATTATACCCTAAGGTACCTTCATGCCAAATTTGGTGTTTTTATCCGCCTGGTAACGGTATTCTTAAATTATAGCCCTAAGCAACCTCACTACATGTTTATAGACCCATTAATTTTGTTCCTTTTTTTCTTCGATCCGGACTAACGCTGAAATTCAATGAAAATATTATACCGGGCTTAACCGGTATTTTTGTTCACAAAATATATTATAGTTTTTTGGTTTTATCATCATTTTTTTTCACCACAGAATAAAACAGTAAAAATAATTCATAATAGATTGATTCTTTGGATGAAATCATATGAAAACAGGCTGTAATAAAAAAAATAAATAACAAATCTTTATACATATGGTTCCATTTGATGACCATGAAATTTTAGACGTCCTACGGGGAATATTCCCAGATGATTTAGAAAATGAAAATCAGGTTCAAAAGCTGATGATATGATTAAGACTCTCAGGAATTTGAAAGAAAACATCTTAGTCTCACATACTATTTCTAGCGAAATTAGGGTTAATGTAAAAATAGACCATAGTTAGCATATTTATGATAATCTTGCTCTATTTCACGGCTTTAAGTCATCTAATATACGGTAAATTAAATTATTTCATATTGTGAATATGATTACTAATAATAATGAGAAACTGGGTTACATATGACTCAATTTTTCACATTTATCAAATTGTTGCCTAGAAAGTTACTGCCACGCTGCCACAATTACATTTGTAGGCCAATAATGCTGACTTACTATATAATTCAATAATATTTACCTCAAACCATTGACTTTGGATAGCTCAACCAAATAAAAAAAAAACATTAATCTTATTCGTTTTTGGCCCCTAGAGGGTTGTATACTTATCATACAAAGTACGTTGTAAAATACTCAATGTGACTGTATAAGACGCCTGTCAGATAAACTGATTCCTTATTTTCCAGACTGTCAATCGTTGTTCACAGTCACTGGATTTATGATCGGCTTACCCCTACATTCCAACTAACCTATTTGAAGATTATTTAGGCATTACTGCATACCAGATGTTGTTAATAATTTAAAACAAGCGAGATATATTTTTAAGATGTGCTGTGATTATAGCCTTAGGATTATAAGGAAATGCTAAAAATGACTCACAGTCCTACTTTTACATAATCCGAATTTTTACTAGTGGAAACTAGTTTTGATTCCAGTATGGATTCATCCTCAGGCTAAACAAACGGAGTTGTTTTTTTTCATTCGAAGCTCGTCATTGATTTAAAAGTACATTTTACAGACGGACTCGATTTCAGTGGAAATCGTTTTCTACATCAAGATCAGTGTACAAACAAAACTTCTCCTTGAGGTTATTCTTATCGAATTAGTATTGATAAATCAAGTTAAATGACTATTCAACTACTTTATTTAATATAGAATCGTTGTAAATGTGGATTAAAATTTTTTTATTTTTCTTTATGTAATCTGAAATAGCTTTGTTCTGTCCAAAAATGAATATGGGTTAGCTACCGAAAGGACACAAGAACCTAGTATTGAAGTGTCGGTTTGTCAGAACTTTGGTTAATTAATTCTCGTTCAAGGACGATTTGTGGTAAAGCAATTGGGGTTTTACTGAGATAAATGGTCCAGTCTTGGCCCTTCTATTAAACTGACAGGCTGTTGGGAACTTGAATAAATACTACATTTTACAGAGAATTGACCCATGTAAAACGAAAGTTTTACAAGCTTATTTTGATAGAGAAAAAACTGCAAAATAAAAACGTTCTAAAATGGCATAGGATAACTGAAAATACCCTTAAATCAGCTGAAAAAGTTGTTATGGTTTCCTGTCGATATTTAGGTAAACCACTTTCTTTTGGGTCTTTTGAAAGTCTGGACGATATTCAAACATCTTTATGTTGTACAATGTAATTTGTAGTTTTTTCCTCCAATGCCAGAAGAGTATATCACTAAATTTTCTTAAGGTTATATGATCTATGCCAGCTGTTTAATTATTCACGATTTTAATATTTTTGCCTTTATAGGGAATTCAAGGCCCATTATTACCTCCTCAGATTAAAGTAGTACAATGTAAATGAGATTAAACAAATAATAACCAGTGGACATGCATTGTCCCCAAATGCTATACATTGTTGTTGGGTCTGGAGCTTAAACATAGCTTCAAGTAAATCGTAAACAGATTTTTAAAGAAGTTCATGGCATATTCCTATAGTTGATGCTGGTAGAAGAGATTGCGGTAGAGGAAGTTTATGGTTTTCTTTTGTTAAAAAAAAGTTAGGTTATGTTTTGGTTTTGATTTTTTTCGGACATTTGTCATAAATTATCAGTAAAAAAAGTCTGATTTTAAAGAGTTCTCATTGTGGATTAAGGTATTATTATTTACTGGATGTTATTTTCCTTTTGCAGTTTATATCTTTGAAACAGTGTATTGCTTGACGAAAGAAAATAGTCCCACGATAGCAAATAATCAATGCTCCATTTGATATTATTAAATAGAAAGAAGTTTAATTTAATAATTTTAATAATTATTTTAATATTTTTGCTTGTAGCTCTACTTAGTGTTAGTTGTCATCAAAACATCCCGTTATGCTCCGACGGGGCTATTAATATTCCGGCCTAAGGGTCACTCTAAACTATATGTACGAGCAGATTCAACGCTATTGGGCATAAGCCTTCCCAAGTCAGCGACACCCTTTGAAGGCAGGGTGCTGAATCTGCTCTTATGTAAGTATAGAGAAGCCAAATAGATATACCTCCTTTGGGGTTAGCAATAGAAATACTCTTGTCACAGAAGACCTGCGTACTTAGTGGATTCCTAAAATCGTCTTTCTGGTTCATGGAGTTATATCTACTTAATATTTGTCAAGTACCACTGACCTATCATAGCACAGCCCAAACTACTTGCCTTAACCTTTAAACTTCGCTTGGACGTTCTTCTAGGGCGTAAGCATAAGCTAAGAACAGGTTCTCAAAAATTCGAAGTTTTAAGGGTTTTTGGTGGGTTTAAAATCACACTCATCCCTTCACTCATATTCAGGGTAACGTCCTCCATGAGGTACCTGTCTTATTAAAGTGATTAAGTGATTAAGGTTTTGAAATGTTTCTATATTTTTAACTAGTAATGGATGATCTTTTTTTAAATATTCAATGTTCATTCCTAAGCGTATGGTACAAGCGGGGTCTTACGTCGCGTCAGCCCCGGTTCAAGCTTTACATAAGGGTACATTTTACAGCTGATTTATATTTTGGTTCCTTTTATCATGGTTTAATGTTTTTTTAGTTATTTTAGGTAATAAATATGAATTAAAAGTTAAATTTAGTTCATTTACTAAAGTCATAATTAGTTTTTGTACCTGGTACCTGTTTAGTCATAAACTTAGTATGTGGCACCATCTTCATTTAGGCAGCAGGCGATATAGTTTTTTCGTGAGTGAGGTCACGGACAACTGCATGAATGGAATAAATATGAAAATGTAATATGAGAATAAGAGAAAGCAAAAACAAAAGAATTTGGAAATCCATTTCGAAACAAGCAAAGTTACAGAAGCTCCCAGTGTAATATATCCTTGAGCTGAGACTCTAAGCCCGTTGTTCTCAACTTATATCAGTGTATTCCATTTCGTTCTTTCAGAGTATATTCCACATTTTATCAGCAACATGAGTAACCTCAGACCGACAAGTTAATAGCTTTCGCTTTTATCAGATACGAAGGAAACTCTTAAGTATGGAAATGTCAATGATAAGTGTTTATTAGTGATTGGTATTGTTGAATAATGTTGTTGTATTTATTTATCAGATAGCTATTTTTCTAATGAACTTAGTAATAAATATATTAGTACTAGCAGATGTCGCTCACGATAGATAGCTTGAAACAGCTGATCTTGCCACTGCTCTTAGAACGGTCAAACGTACCCACAGCTATTTACATTTCTATGTTTGAATGTTTACATTCTTATAAAATGTAAACATTGAAACTGAGGCGTTCACGGGGCTAATCCCGAGGGAATTTTAAGGAAGTGAATAGGCCTATGTGTTTCCCAGATTCAAGATCTACCCCTGTGTGAAATTTCAACCCAGTCGGTTCAGTATTTTTCGCGTTCACTTGCAACATCTAAACATACAAACAGAAACCACCTCTTCTTTATGAACTTAGTAAGAAATATATTAGTATAGCACCTCGCGACACCTCGCGACTTAAAACCAACATATTATAGGGGGATATAGCCACAAATTGATAATTTATGGGTTCGATCTAAAAGAATTTCGCAGTGTTAAACAGTTTAATCAGGAAGTAAGTGTATGTGTTAATTTTTATTTTCCAAGGCGAATTCGTGGTGCCACTGAGATTAAATCATTCGTCAAAGCGTATGTATCTAATTGTACTCTTAGTCATCGGTATTCATAATGCCAGTTCAAGTTTGAAAAACCATTCTAAACCGATGGAAATACAACATTATGTCAGAGTATTTCTGTGAATTGGTTTGGCACTATCGTGATGACCACCAAAGCCGACGTCATGTAAGATAGATTTTTTGTAATAATGTACAATTTAACAACCGCACGAGGAATTGTAAACCATTGAATTGACATCAACTAACCTTTAAAATGCATTTATTATTAAGCTGTAATTTACCACAAATGTAGTTTCTCCAGCACTTATAGTGGCCGAGTTGCTGCCCCCTTTTATGAACCCTGATTCGTGTTCCATAGGCCTTTTATTAAGTATATATTTTTGGTAAATACTTTAGCGAATACATAATTTTTCTAAGAAATGCCTAGAAAACCTGCAATGAATGTGTGCATTTAATAATGTAGTAAAAATAGACGGGCTGGTTAAAATGTTTAAATATCCTCCAGACTCCAAATGGATCGACCAAGTTCAAGTTGTACATTTATATTTTAAACCTTAAACAAATTTTTTTTTATTTAATCGTAAACGAATATTTTCAGGATATTTTGAAATAATCGATGTTACCCTTCGCAGTTACTAAAGTTCCTTTTTATAAATTGCCCTATTTGTAGTTTTTCTTAGGGAAAAAACTGCAATTAAGTCATTTACAGATAAGATTGATAATATCGGTCCTTTTCCTTATGCAAGTTTAATTTTATGTCTCATGATAATGTATATACTAAGAAGTTGAAACCATTTTTTGAAATTATCAGATTTTTATTACATTTAATCTATGTTTATAGTAGTGGTGTAAAGGTAGAACACTGGTTTAACTGGGTTAATTCTTTGTCCTGTATGCTGTAGTGAAGCTATAAATCTGTTTCAAATCTTGACTATCTGTCCATTGACATTTCTTCTGTAAGTAGATAATAAATGTGTGTTATAATTAAGTAGGAATTGGAAACAGTACACAGTTTAACAACAGATTCGCACATTCGCTGAAATTTCTAAAACCTCCTGGGCGAGGGCATTTCATGGCATATTTTCCAAAGAGCAACAAGTACATCTAAAGAGTAAAGCCTTATATAAGTGTATAAAAACTTTCTGGTTGATAAACTGCATACACAATTCAAAAGGGGTTTTAATTAAAATAAACTATAAACCTTTGCAGTCCAGGGTGTCAAGCTGCCAGCAGCGTTGCCACTCCTGAAAGGTTTGGGATCGCTCTCCTGACCTCGCAGCATCCTTCCCGATATTGCCTTCCTTGTATCTGATGAAATTGCCTTCCTCTTCCCTGCCAAGGGCTTGACAGGGATGACTCCAGTAACCACCAGGACGGCAGCCTCGTATATTGTTCATTTGGCGGATCACCCAGGGCACAGCTTGACGCGGAACCCGAGCGAGTCGCATCTTGTCCACAACTCTGCTCCGTGCAGGAGCACGGACTGGGCTGCGAACATTACCAGACGGGTTCTGCTAGACCTAGGACACTCGACATTGGTCATGAACTTTCTAAGGTAAGAGACCACCTTAGTAGCCTTGTCCACCGCACGGAAGATCTTGTCTCTCCAGCTTAACTTGTCCACCATATTAAATAACAGCTGATTCCAGGAATTTTATTACAGATCACAACTAAACAACTAAGGAATTATTTGTTGTTGGGTTATTTCGCCCTTTGTATACACGTAGAAACATACTAGCACAAAACACATGACTCGAACAATGTCACAGGATCGTGTCTTGCGTTTTCTGTTTATATGTATCTAAGTGTGACTATCAATACGTTGACACAAATCCCGTGATGACAATAGGCGAGAGTACAAAAACATAAATAAAATATAATACATGAATCATAATTTTCCCAAAGACAGGTTTGTCAAAAGTAGAATACAATAACTACCAAAGCGAAGGACGGATGCAGCCAATAGCTAAACTATAAAATATACGCGCGTAAATATATTTGATTAACGTAAAAGGAAAGATACAGGAAAGTTGTGTATCAGAAAATTATGTATTTTTCTGAAAGTGTGTTAGATTTGTGGTTTTTGACAGCTAAATTTATTCATATCAAGTTATAACTTTATCCTATAAGGAATGAAAAACAGTGTTTCCTTTCCACTTAGGAGTCCCAGGGTCACGTGTTGCCTTAATATGGTCACGGATCACCAGGCTGTGGCAGTATTACTACCTGAACAGCGTTTACCTTTTTGAGACGTGCTTTGTTCCACAACTCACTTTTATGTAGCTGTAAACCAACTAGAAAAGCATAGATGGCACATTATTTACCAGTGACTTCTACTCTGACATCCTTTAGTTGATTGTATGAAAAGTTTCTCATCCAAAGTCATGTATTTTATGCTATCGGAACATTGTCGGAAAGATTTAGAACCAATTGAATCCAGAACATAAGTTTAAAAAATATGGAAAATAAGTAAACGAAATTGACAACGTAGACAGGAAGTGACGGGCAGAGTAATAGAAAGGTCTTTAAGGATTACAAGAGAAAGAGGAATTATAAACAAGTATAGATTTATGAAACTTAGTAGAAATATTTTTGACAGTCCGTAAGTAACTGACATAAAATATCGAACCAATCTTTGCAGGTCTATACAGATAGAATTGTATTTTATTGTAGATGTGCACAATCATCATAATATGCATCATTTTTAAGGACACGTTGAAAAATGTATTTGATATTTAAAAAATTATAACATGTTGGCTACGAAACAACAACGAAATGTATACAAATCCAGTCACATATTTCTTTACAGCAAGGAATGGAAACAAAACCTAGTTTTTGGTTGCATTTCAACCAATAGGCGATTTATAGTGTATTAACTTCTTATTAAGGACAATTTTGTCTATGAAATTAAAATGGAAAATTATTTATAGTGTGTGTTGTACCCTGTATTGTTCTGGCCTATTCACTTCTTTCAAATAAAGAGCCCTCAGCAACTTTTAGACTACCAGTTTAATAAAGTAGATTTTTATAAGTTTTGAAATTTCTCAACGGGAGTTTGTATCATGTACACTGTTTGACTGAAGAGTCACAAAATTAAGCTATATTAATATATAAACCCCTTTTCTGTAACGGACACGAACAAATTCAGACAAAATAATAGTTTTTACTGCATTTTTATACTGCAGGTCTTAGATAATTTTTCCAGGATCCTTCTTGACCAAATTAAAAATTTAAAGACTAGGATTCTGTTTCGCCGTCCAAATTTGTGTCTTTATCGCTCTTTCTCTATCTCAAACTTGTCTGCATTCACCATGTTGCAATTGCAAAACTAAAAATAATTTTGGTTCTTGGTTGTTAATTAAACATGAATTAGCTATGTAGTATAGCTTAAAATCACCATACATATATGCTTATCATGCTACCATATACTTGGTTATTATGATCATTGTTGTCTTTGTAATGTAAGGAACGAGTAAATGTGGCAGTCGTTGCTTGTTACACAGCGGAGGGTCGTGTGTGTGTGTGTGTGTGTGTGTGTGTGTGTGTGTGTGTGTGTGTGTGTGTGTGTGATACACATCTCTGCGGAATCGTAAAATATATCTCTGCATTGTGTCATAAACTGAACCTTGTTTGCGGTTCTCTCCTTTGATTATTTGTGCTTGAGTTTCCAGCTTTACCAGAATTACGAATGATTAATCTATCATCTAAGAACTTTCCAAAAGGCCACATACAATTTAAATACAAAAATAATAATTCTTAATTATTGCATCCACTTATACAAGGCTTTCTTGGTCTTTGTTCCCCGATTATCTCTGACGTAGAAAAGCAAGTCTGATGCTACAGTTTCTTAGATGCCAATGGTGTGACAGTTAATCACTCTGTATACATTTTTAGCGAATTTCCCCTATAGGGAAGAAGCTGTTACCGTAGGTCTCATGGTAAGACCTAAGCCTAAAACCATCATAACTTTTCTTTTTGAGGTCCTCAGATGCCAAAAACACCATTCCTTCACTTTCATAAATATATATATATATATATATATATATATATATGTCTTTAAGCACGATAACTTGCGCAAAAATGGTCCAATCGGAATGAAATTTGGCATAGACGTGTAAAGTAGTAATTATTCGGACGAGTTCGTAAACCAGCCCGATCGGACCACCGGAAGGGGGGGTAAAGGGGGGTAAACCCCCAAAAATGGGTTTTTTGAGATTTTTACATAGAAAAATAAAATTTTTCAAATTTTTATTGGCACCATTGAATTCAGCCCAAAAAAACAAACAATTTAGTATTTTGAATCATAGCTCTATGTCCATTGGTTGCCGAGATATTGAAAGTGGTAAACACAGTACGTTGTCTCAATGTTAACCTTATGGGAAATAAGTAAAATTCTATATATCGCCTATTTCTCAACATATCTCGATACAATTTGGTAAATGGCTTCTTCTAATTCAGATCTACTAAATATTGAATTAAAACCACCCAGTTTTAATAAACCCATAGCAGCAAGCCTGCATACTCATTCCCCATGTTAATCTTATGGGGCTTACAAAAACATGTCAAATTTCGCTATGTTGGATCGAAATATTTTGTTTTGCACTTGAAATTCGCTGAGTATGCAGGTCTGCTGCAACGGGGGTATTTTCACCTAAATGTGGATGCGAATCTAATTACAACCGTTCAGATTTCTTATGAATAAAATCAGACATAGTCATTTAAAAGCTTATATATTGTTGTTAATAAATTTTCTGTATTTTTTATCATAACAAAGCTGATTTCCCTTGCATTAATCAAAACATTAATCAAACTTCATTAATCAAATTCGGCTGAAATACGCAGCTGTTATAAAAATTGTTGTTTGGATAGTCTTTTAAGTCCCAGACATCAAAGTTCATTGGATAATAATTTACATTTCTGTTTATCAGGTGTAACTTGCATAATGACGAGTTTGTCACGTCAACAGATGTTCTTCATCTGGAATAATGGTCGACTTATCAATATGATCATAATAATCGCAAAGCAATAAGTTTAGCGTAACGAGAAATTAAGTTAAAACATGGCCCAAAGGTGGCTTTTCGATCCCCGATTGTTTACCCTGAGCTCAATTACAGTAAATATCAAAGTTAAAGCAACACTACAACAAAAATAGGGCTACTTACCCCTGACACTGCCATTGAATCTTTTAATACTTGCATTGTGTATAATTGGAACAAAAGGCAAATTGGTCCTCAAACATTACCTCAATAGCATCACATAAAACCACTGTGAAGGTAGAGGATGACAATAGCATAAATTAATTCTTTGTTTGAAATTGTTGGTAATAGCGATTTTATATTTTGGTATTGATTTTTGCGGACATTTGCCATCACTGATTAGTAAACTTGTTTTTGCGGAAAAAGTATTTTGATTTTTGCGGACAAATGCACGCAAAAATCAAAATAGATACATTAGATACATTACTTGAAATGGCAACCTACCCAGGTAGATATTTTAAGCCAAATATGAATGACAGATGAGTAAAAGATGTGGCGCGATCTTGTAGTCTTGTTATTGACTAAGGCCGACATGTTCCTTAGACAGGACTGAGCCCAACAGCCAATGGCAACTAAGGAACTTACATTTTAACGTGGGATCCGAACCACAATTTCCTCGGTTAACAATAGCACCAATGTTTTAGATACAACTGTAACTAAAGTGAACCATTTGGGGTATGAAATATGCAAGAATCCTACATTTACTGATAGCACAATACAATGCACTTCTTATTATCCTAATTCCTATAAAACGCCCAAGTACAACAACACCCCCATGGTCCCACCATAATGGGCTACCAAAAAAAAGCGTTCGCCCCCATCAGAACAGACACAAACAAACAATAGGAAATTCACCAGATCACTCCGAAATAGGAAATAGGGGGTCAATAGGAAATTGATAGGTCACTCCGTACCTGTTCAAGTATGATTGTTGTAATTTTTTTGGTTGTGTGTGTGTAGTTGGCCACTGTGTTCTGGTTTTTTTTATTTAAAAAATAAATCGCTCTAAGGGGGTATATATTTTGGGTTGGGGGGCCATGGTCCCCATGGCCCATGGTACATAAGTTCTTGACGATGGTCACTGTCCGAAAATTGAAATATAAAATTGAAATAAAAATTATAAAATGCATAGCCCCTGCCAACGGATGTCAAAGCACAATAGTAGATAGAATATAAATAAAAAGAAAGATAGAAAATGCTCCTAAACACCTTCCTCTAATATTACAGACAAAACTAAGTATGTACTTATAGAATATTGTAGCTCCTTAAATAATCGCCTCCAACGCGAACTAAAGCCTCACGGCGTTGTATTAACGTACAAGACATGATCGAATTGGTAGCCTTGTGAACCAACATAACCAAGTCAGAAATGATCCCATGGCTACTGGGGTTTATGCATTCAAAATGCACCGTCAATCCTAAATTTTATTTCGGACAGCATGGGAGTGGGTTTAACGTTAGGTCCAAAGAACACCTGCCAAACTCTAAGCTAAACCAACAAAATTTACATTTTGCTGAGCACGTGGTTGAAAACAACCACAGTGTTTAATTTGTGGCTTGTGTAGTTAAGACTATAATATGGACGTCCTACATAAAACTAAGAAAGGCCATTTGTTAACACCCTAAAGGAATTAGAAGTTTATAAAGCTCTAAATATTAGCCGAAATGACACCTTGATTCAAAAATTAAACTCCGGTTCCCACGAATAATCGATCTTTCATCGCATCAGGCGGACAGCGGGACAGCGAAGGATCGCAGGGGGAAGGAACAGACAACAGAAGCGAGATGAGCAGTCGGTTCGCACGGCTGGCCGGGAACCTGTTTGAATAATTTTCGTCAATCCGCGTGTTTTTGGGAAAAAATTGAAATGTGAAACTGTTGGTGTGTTCCTTGTTGGTTGTTGCTGTTCACACATCAAGATGTGTGAACAGCATGACAACCTTTACATCATTTAAATGATTCAAGTATGATTTTTTATTTGAAAATGAATCGAAATTATCGCATTCATAGTCGTCGCTAAATATATTAAAAGAATCGACGACAGTATTAAGGTTAAGTATCCCTAACTACTTCACATCGATTCTGGAGCAAAACATGAATAAGCAAGTCATATTCTTGTTTGTTAGATTTAAAATTCCATTGCGTGTTATATGACATCATTACAGTTATAAGGGCACGAACACTGGGACTGTTGGCGCCGGTCTTGGGGTCATACAGCAGTCGTCTTCTGATGAATGAGGAGGACGTGACTCGCATACGACATGCTCCACTGTACTTGACATCCACGGCCAACCGCTTGGGGACTCTGTACATTTTACATATCCAAGTTATGACGGGAGATTTAGGTTATACTCTACGTATACACCAGGAATCGGCATACAGCCTACACCACGTAGTGTGAGACATCTCTTCACAGATTCAGTTGCAATGATAATGACGAAAATGTGCACCTAAATAATTGTATATGTATTCATGAATATTTTTCATGTTTTATTTTTTTATTTGTATAATTTTTTGAATGTAAAATTTAACTGAAAGATTTATTTTTCAATTGTGACAAAAATTCCAAGTGATAATTTGTTTTAACTATTTTAGCGAATTTCTCCTTATAGGGAAGTAGCTATTACCGTAGCCTAACCGTAGGTGTGACTTAAGCCCGAGACCATGTTATTTTTTAGTTTTGAGGTCCCTAGAGCCCAAAACCACCGTTCGAACATTTTCATATATTATATGCATATATAATATGTGTGTGTGTGTGTGTGTGTGTGTCCGTAGGCACGATAACTCTTGTAAAAAAGGCCGATCTTGATGAAATTTTGAGAAAAACTTTTATAGACATATTCATGACTTTAAGTTCGAAAACCAGCAATATTGGTACACGCTAAGATTTTTTTTTACTTTCAAGAATAAACATATTTCTGTTCATTTGATTCTAATTTAATGGTCAGAATTGAATTCTGCTTTAAAAAGTAAACAATACAGCATTTCGAATTACTACTCTACATCAATCTGTTACTGAGGCATTGGATCTAATAAATGCAGTACATTTGTCCCTAAAGGGACATTAATTATCCAAATTCTGGTATAAATACCTAAATTTCTCATTAAATTTCCCTAAAAAGGGATTTTTTTATCGTAATACAAACCATATAATATGATTGAATTTAATTTTTTCATGTGATGGTTTGATTTGTTTTCATCCCTTGAATCTGAGTAGATTGATAATATGTTAACTGATATTTATGTGCCATAACAAGTATACATTCGTTAAAAATTATTCGATTATGATTAATTATTAAGAAATAAGATCATGAATGGTAAAATTTACTTTATTTAGAATAATATTCACACAAAATATTAAATACAACAACTTCCCTAACTTATCTAGAATAAGCCCACATATAAAAATATCACTTAGATATTAAATGAGTGTGCAAATTTGCTGCAATAAGTGTATTTAAATTTTAAGATAAATCATATGTTTGGATTTAATTTTTTCATGTGATTACTAGCAGCCTGCGTCACTTCGTGACTTAAAAATAACTTACTAAAATAATTTTTGGATTCATGTTGGTTATTTGTAGCGTAAAAAACCGTTCCATAGCGTAAAAAACCGTTCAATGAGGAAGTGAGTGGATTGTCGTGTTTTTTCTAGAGAAATTCATTGCGTTGCTTTGATAAAATTGCCCGTGGCTGAAAAAAGTAAACTTTTTAAATTAACCTATTGCTTAAGATTTGAAACGTCAATATGGATGAGAATTTCCTCTCCTCACCGAATTTTCAGAGTTCATTTATTTCACCTCTTAAAAGTGTTAAGTAAAAATTTGAAAGTGTCACCTCCATGAATATAACGTTTTATATATGTAAAGAAATTTTACGTATACGTTTAAAATTTTTACACTTTGCTGGTTTTGACAGAACAATATCATTTATTTATTTGGGGATTAGTTTACATGGAGCTTCATTCCTTAGCGCATCTTCTTGCCTCTGTTTTGAAGTTTTTTTTTCAAAAGTCATGAATCTGTATGTTATTTATACACATCGAAACTTCAGTCTATTAATAATTTAGGTTTTTACAACAATCAAAAGAAGATATATAAACTATAGATCGACATAAACTAATGTCTAAATAAAATGTACACAATTTTCATTCGGCGTAAAAAAAAGTTTGGCCAAGAAATTACTTGTATATTTCTAAATATATTTGGCTTTTTGTTTCGTATCTTACTTGCATGTTCGGCAAATTAAAATCGTGCAGAGATCACAACTTATTTCTGCGAAAATCCTAAATTAAACAGGTGCATTGGTAATTTAAAAACTGAATTTAAATATTAAGAAAAAATAGGCATGCTGATCGTAATCACTGAAATATCCTTCGCATTCCAAGTAAATTTACAAAATAAATGTTTTTCATTTGTAATGTATTTTAAATCTTGATTTATTTTAGATGCATATTCAACTAATATTGGTATTTTAGTTGAATATGTATCTATGCAATGTTGAAATATGCATCAATTTTTTGTTAGAAAGCTCCACCTCAAGAGCATCTCCAAAGTTACATTTATTTGTTCCTTTTTCAAAGTTTCCTTTTTAAATACTGAAATTAAAATGATAAAAAAACATGCTGTGGTAAAGGTATACAACTGAAACTGTGTAACCATTTAAAATCTTGACCATCTGTTATGTTATAAACAAATTTCAATTGGTAAAAATTCACAGGTTTTACAACAAATAGTAGCACTTTCGCTGAAATTTCGAAAGCCTCCTGTACGAAGGCCTTTTATGCAATATTTTCCAAACCAACAAAAGGAACATCTAGAGAATAATAGCTTTAATTTGATACCAAATATGTATGGACAAATATATTTTTAGGGGTCGATTTGCTCTGTACAAAATCCCAGAAATTCTTTTAATAATATAGAAGATATTATTTGTTTTTATTTTGACTGATTTTAGATCATTGATTGTATGTTTGCTTACATTTTTATACTATAAAAATGCACTTATAAAAAATTATTCTAACAATTATGAGTATAACAAAAAGCGTGTTATTGGAATGGATACCGATAAGATTCCCATGATAATTTTCTTTATACTTAAAGCTCTTGAATTATTATGTAGTATACTTTTTTAATTAATTACATAAAATGTTTGAAACATTTTCCCTTACATAAATTAAATAAGCTTCCATATAAAAACAATTCTTTAGAAAGTCGCTGAGTACGCAGGTTTGCTGCGACGGGGGTATTTATTTTTAAGGCTCACATTGGAACTCTTTCTCCTCATGTGGACTAATGTATTCGTCAGTGGAATCACCTGTAATTTAAATTAAAATGCAATTTTAAACATCCAAGCTATTTCCTCATAGTGATGAAGAGCAAGGAGTCTCTAGGGAAATGTGTGTAGACAAATGTTGCTGTAAGATAAACACAAACGCTATTGTCATTAAAGTAATTCTAGTAGTGGATGTTAAGGGTATTCTATCTCAGTATTCAGTAGCAGAATAAATCCGTTTTATTTTCACACAAGTAGCAAAACCAAAAAATAGATATGTATTTTTTTAAATGGCAAGCATAATGTTTCATCATGATTGAGAAGAGTTTATTTACATTTGCTGCTACTACTAATAAAGAAAAAAAACATAACTGTACGGAGTTATTTTCTAGTTTCAATTGTTTTCTATATAGAGTACAAATTTGTTAAAATTGTTTAGACTCTATAATTTATAATTCATATAAATAAAGCATTCTCGAATTCACTGTGCTGAAACTCATGAAATTTTGTTGTTCCTGGAATGAAAATTAATATTTTTCTTTTTTGTTATCCTAATTTTAGCAAATATTTAATTTTAATGTCAGCTCTAACCAATATCCATTAAATTCAATTATGTTTGTTCATACATAGCCTAACAGGGTGAAGTAACATACATTCGTAAAATGTGGTCGATGAATGTGATAAAAAATCAGTCTAATTTATAAGTTCTTATATTTTAGGGAATTGAGTATCACATTTTATTTGATTTGGACTTTATTACTTAAGGAATTAAACCAACGGTCAGTTAAACAATCTCTTAAGATCTCAAAAGATTAAATAATAAATCATGCTTCATAATTTTGACGCATAAATCAAGTATGCATCTGTTTTCCATGCAGAAAATTGAATCAACCTTTCACAGGTTGTATATTTTAGTTCCGCTAAAATATACAACGGATTAGAAACTTAAGCTTTCGTCTTTCTGATGAGCAATCTAAAGCTTCTAAAGTGTCAATCACTCCAACGGCTATGAATACAATGTAATTAAAAAGGGAAAAAATTACTTTAAATATAAAATAATTCATTTCAATATTATTCTAAAAAAGCGGGTTTAAATTGAAGCTTTGGAAAGAATAGAATATAAAATAACTTGTTGGAACTCGAATGATTGAACTAATTTAAACAGTCTCACAATTTATCTTTTGTAGACCTGCAGGGAGAGGTTCTTATGTTGAATAGGAGGAACCACAGTTAAATAAATTGCTATTTCTTGTAACTTGAAAAAAATTAAATGACCTCATGGAGTAATTTCTAATTTCCCTTTTTGCCAATTATTTTTATGTTCACAATTAATTTACTTGGATACCGAATACCTCTAAAGACGTCAATAATTGTAAATGCAAGATGAGACAAGGCGCACCATGCAATACCTGCATCACCCGCTGCCACCCTGCGACGGCCGAGTGCATGTTCCGACCTTGGCCAGGAGAGCGCGCGCATGTCGCCGTCTCTGGGTCACTCGTCTGTGCGCCTCCGTGCTGTTCGGACGTGTAGCCATCTGGCGTCCGTTGCGGGTATAAAGTTATTTAAATGTGAAACATCCATTAGTTAGCTCTGGTAAATATTATATTTCAATTTGGTTTATTTTATATTTTTATGAAACTATATTGATTACGTGATTACAATCAATTACCTCGTGAACTCTTATGGGAATATTTAATATCAACATTTATTTTTGTTCTTAATTTACTGAAATTCAAACTTATATGTTGTCAAGCTTAAAAATAATACCGTTTCAAGTTAAATAATATTAAAAATAATTACACAGAGGACATAGTGTGTGTACGAACTCAAATATTAAAATTAGTTGAAATTTTTACTGTCTATTCTGTAGTTTACTTCATTTATAAACTAACATTTCAAAAACTCATAACCCAACATTTGATAACATTTAATTATTGCACATGTTTATGGCCTATTTAAAACCTTTGTTAAGGTCCTAGTATTTAAAACCTAGTTAAAACCACTATAAAAAGAGTAAATAGCGTTTCGAACTCTGTGGTTTCGATTATGAAACAAATATATCTTTATTCGAAAGTAGATCTTAACCAAGTGAATGACAATCGTCCATCTAAATTTTACTATTTTTGTATTGGGAACAAATAATACCCCCGTCTCAGCAAACTCAGTGAATTTCTAAAATATTATTTTGTTTATGTGAACATATTTAGTAAATAAAAGAAAGTAATAATTCTGACATTTTATGTAAGTAATACAAAAAAGTATAATTTAAGGACTTGTAAAAAAGGTATAAGGGAAATGAAAAATTGAATCACATTGGTTTTCATTACAGCCACGCACTTTTTTTATTTCTTAATGCTTATTACTCAAATAATTTTTTATGTGCATTCTTGTCAACTTCTTCTTCTATATAGTCAATATAAAGCCAGAACGGTTGACTGACTGACTCACTCACTGATCACAGTTTTTCAAAAACTATAAGGCTTTGGGCCATGAAACTTGGCGCCATTAATCAATATAGGCTTACCTGCAATCACCGTATGATGCGTATGAACGGATTTTAAAATATATTCTCTCAAAAGGCTAAAATTTTATAGTCTATACTATAAAATTCAAAATGGCGGCAATTTTTAGTTTTCAAAGCTCATTTCTGAAACAATGTAGGGCTTTAGGCCATGCATTTTGGTTGAAATATTATTTCATACCAATGAAGGATTTTAAAATGTTTTCTCTGCAAAGGCTATATTAGAGTAGATTCAAACATTCTAAATGGCGGCCTTTTCGTTTTTTAGAGCTATAGGGGGAAATTCGCTAAAAAAGAAATCTTCAGTCTATCGACATTCGCTTTTATTATTCTTATAGAGAGATTCCGTTCACATTCTTATTTAGACTATTTTAAGGAAAGCTTAAAAAAGGTTGTTAGTAATACATTTTCAACCTAATCTATTAAAAAGGTTTAATTTAATAACTGAATGCAAAGACAAACTTTTCCTTTCAACTCTATCTTCATGGCTTTTTGGTAAGGTCTTTGCATAAGACCATTAAAATCGTCGTCTTTAAGCAGTGCAGCAAATTTAGAACAGGCTTATGTGGATTTTACTTGTTTCCCTTCATGTCACACAAATCATAAATTTAAGTTCGTATTATTTATTTTGCAGTGAAGTGTATTCTAAAACACTGCCAAATGATTTTTGTAGATTGTATACCGTTTTTATGAATTTTTAAAAGAACACAGATGGGATTAAATCCTTTTTAAAATAATATGAAAATAAGAAAGTGAGTTTATCTGGTGGTGGTATACATTGTCATTTGTTGTGAAGAAGGGAAGACCTCACGTCTCTTTGGTGTATAAAACCTATTTTTGGTTTATTTTTATATAAAACAAATCAATACATACCAAAGACTAAGCCCACACTCTTCATATCTCTCCCACATGCCATTCACATAGAAGGCTGAAAGTTTGTACAGTAATTATTTAGGCATAAAATATGAACTTAGCATATTATTGGTCAGTCTAAAACTCTAATTTGAGCTGTCGCTGAATAGGATTTCATCAAACGTTTTTAAATTTTCTTTTTCAACTCCAATGTTGGGGGATGGCTTTGAATTTATAATTTGGTAGGCGAGGAAATACTAAAAGACCGACCTCTTATATCATTATAAATAAAATGTAATTTACCAGTAGTAATAGGTTTAATAAAAAAAACTTTAACATTTATTTTTAATGACTAAATTTGTATATTTAATGGCTAATTGTATTTGTTCTGTGAGATTACAAAAGAAATATTCAAGGGGAAAATACTTCTTAAATCGATGTTGAAAGAAGTTGGAAAATGTACTAACATTACCTGACATACTTTAGCTATGTTATAAATATAAATATCTAATTTAACACACTAACATTTGAATACTTTCTAACACACTTACTTTTGAATACTTTTTAATATTTTATTTTAAACACAAATCTGTGGTCGAGTTTTTTAAGAATACGCGCGCACACGATAGCCAAATAACAAACTTTTTAAATCAAGCTGGGGCTTTACTTTCCCCGTTCAATTAAAAGTGGATAACATTTTCAATTGGATCCTGTCAGTCAGCCAGTTAGTCCAATCGGATTGTTTTATATAGGATAGCAAACACTAGAGAGTTCTATAGACTTTGACTGTTAAAGAAGGTTGTTGTAAACACTATTGTATTTTCCAAACTTGTTTGTCTGTTTGCAGGATTATTATATTAAAAATATTTTATCCTACATCATCCTTTACTGTCAAATAAATTTTTTTTAATCAGCAGTTCGGTTGTAAAGGTAACTAGTCCAACTCACTAGCCTCGCCTATAATAGTTTGAGCAGATTTTTCTTAAGTAATTTATTTTATTAAGTAAGAGTTCTGTGACGTAAATTTAAAGTTCTTAGTCAAAAATATAAGGCAAAGAAACTGGACTTGCTATCGTTTCAGGGGTTTTTCATGAAATCATGTTCATACGGAAACGAACAATCTGACTGTAAAATCTATGATGTACGTTTCAATTTTTGACATGCGTTTTGAATTTTTCATCGTCCATTTGAAAGTCTAATCTCTAAAATTAAAACAGGATGTAAAGTATATCTACTCTGACCAAAGGTTTTTAAAGAACATGGTCCTCGTAAGTCTCGACCGAAGCATTTAAAGCGCTTCTCTCCTCTCCTTGATCAATTGGTAAACTATAAAAAATTCGATCCACTTTACACACAAGGAATAATAGTTATAAAAAGTTCCCCCAAGAAATCGAAAAAAAGTTCCCCCAAAAACGTTTTAAATGCAATAGACTTTTTTTATTATTTGTTCCCTTAATTCTTTCATATTTTTCGTCCATATTCATGATTTTCAAAATGTTTCAGACGGACATAAATAATAAATTAATTGCTTTAATCCACGCGTTCATTTACCTAATCATTCATTCAATTAATCATTCGTTTATTCCTTAATCCAGTTATCGTTTCATTCGTTTATTTTTTGTGCACTGAGGGCTGTGAGGGTGCGTGAGGTTAGCTATATACTTCAGCTTCAGGTGTGGGAAACGTGCATGACGCTTTTTCATTAAAATTACTAAAGTTTACTTTGAGGAGACGACAGTTTTATTATTGGTCTGCGTTTGTCACCGATTACTAAAATACTCCGACATATTTTAAAGAGCACACGACAACTGAGGAGCTAATAAAACTGACCACAATATATAAGTGAGCTCATATGTTTCAATATATATATAAAGACGTTTTCCGCGTACGTATATGTAAACGCATTAGTAATAGTTATTTATTTGTGCATCTAGGGACTAAAGTGCAGATTTTCTCCGCGTGGGAAACTGTTGTCGCCCGATGGTGAAGCCAAGGGTGACAATTTTCCTGAGGGAGAAAAAGCACTTTTGACCCATGATGCACACAAAATGTTTCCTCCACCTACACCATCAACAATAATTGTGACAATATAACGTTACCTTCATATGATCTTTTTCTCCTTTAAACTAGGCTAGATTAGAATCGCATATAAATATATAACATAAGCAATTAAATGCAATTATAATTAATTAAGCAATGTAAACAACCATTTATTCAAACTTTCACACTTTTTAACAATATTTTTTCTAAAGTATTAATTTTTAAATATACCTCCCAAAAACTGTAGGTAAGAAACGATCATGTTTATAGAACGTTCGGCCGTTCGGCATATTGGTAACAACTAGCTCTAAATCAGGTGTTTTTATATTCAGCGTTGCCAACTTAATTCATACAAAATAATTATTACCTGGCCATTAAAATGCGTACGGTTTTGCTTTCTTAAGTGGAAACACTGAAGTTCTTGAATTAAATTTAGAATAAGCAAATGAAAATCGTCAGTGTTGCCACATTTTCTTACTGCCCACCGCGGCGTTGCCGGATTTCTCCCCATGTATTTCTTATGAGATTAATTTTAGTTCCATGGGAGAAAAAGTAGATTACTTTTAGTCTCGTGGAAGAAAAAGTAAGTAAATCCCATGGAGTATAAACTATTACTTTGGTATTCTATTCCAGCAGGGACTAAAAGACGACTTTAGATAGTAAGTGGAGGAAAAAGCGTTTACGAGTCGCTTAACCTCAAAATCCCCATACAACCGTCTTTCTCTCTTATTAGACAATATTGTGTATTAAAGAAAATATCTCTCCAGCAACCAGTATAATGCAAGAGAGAGAGAGTGTGTGAAAAGGGCTTAAAAGTGTTCAAATATGATAAGTGACCGTTTTGATCGAAATAAACGACAGAATACCGTAACTATCTTAAGTAGGCTACATATTTACAAATGTTCTCTTCAAAGAGCTTTTAAATATCTTCTAAATAGGAAAGTTTCCACTAAAGCCTCAATTAGTTTGTTACTGCTAAACGATTCGTTGTTATTAAGATAGGAAGAATAAGTTATACTTTTCCATCTACCTGACGGGTATTACGATACATTTGGATGTTTGAATGAATATGTAGATTAAAAATACATAAATACCTATTTTCAATCCTCAAAAAGAGATGAAAACCAATTGACTTGAAGGATTCATTAATTTAATTGATATTAGAAAACAGTTCCGCTTTTGCGATCTAACTTTAAGTGCGGTATAAAGAGAAGACATTTAGAAAAATATGAAATAATTTTATTCAAAGGTTTTAAGAATTTTTGAACTGTGGAATTTTATTCAAGTACCTAAATGTTAGGTCTGGGAAATTTTTACCCGGGTAATTTGATCTGATAATTATATTATATTAGAATCAATATTTATTGCGTTTTTCAATTTCCTCACGCTTAATATTTAATTTGATTAGAAACATTGGGCTACTAGTCATGTTAAACTACCAATTATATGATTTGTTAAAATTTATCTGACGAACCAACGGATAACTACCGTGCGATTATTTCAAAATTCAAAAATTCAAAATTCAAAATTCTTTAATGATTCGTAAACATTTATAAGATACAATGCATGAATCAAGTCAAAAATAAGACAAAAATAGTCCATATTTTAAACTTAAGAAAATAAATTTAATTGTTAATGGCAAATACTTTTTACGGGAAACACAACTAGGTTTAAATAGGCCTGAGTTAATTAGCTTATAGTCTCTTGTTTATTATAACAATTGCATCTGAAATAGTTTTGATCGATGAAAATGTTAAAACCTTTGGTAGTCTAACGAAGAATAGAAAGATATTAGGCTGTAAAGAAGTATAGTAAAAATCAGTAAGTACTTAACCATTAAAAGCGTCAGAGGATTGGTAATCTCTCTTTAGAGTTTTACGGTAAAAGCCTGAAACCTTTTATGTGTTTATTAAACCACAAACAATATCCACAGTTCTCATTAAGTTTTCACGCATCCTAAGTAGCATATAGCTCAAATAACAGCAGACTACTAGAAAACCGAGACCAACTGTCATAAATTACTTTTTTGTCTACAAAAATACTTAAACAAGCTTGAAGATCATACATTCTGTCTGCTTTTATTTTTTATTAATAATCTGATTGTATTTTTTCTATCTTTTACTATAGGAGTTCCTGAAAAGAAAATATTATAAATCGCATCCCATAAAGTAGAAAGGTATTGATGGGTTCTTTTACAAAGTAATTAGTTTAGTAAATTAGCTGGATATTCTATTACGAAGTTTCAAAGTATTTTAAAACTAAACTTAGGCCACGCAAAAGAAAGGTGGACTGGTATTTATAGCACCACTTTTGTGGGCTTTTGAATTATTTTAATAGTAAAGTACCATTTCAATTAAACAGTCTCAAATGCAATGAAAAACTAATTAAAAGAAGCTTTGCATACTATTTAATTTAACTACGACAGTTATACGTTTTACAATAAATTTGTACACATCAATAGGAGTAGTGTACTTTTAAGACTACTTCTGACGTGTAGAAACTCTAAGCAAGGTTATTGCGTGATCAACACATTAGAAAGTTTAATTTTGTATATTTTGTTGGTAAATAAAAAATAGTAAATTTGTGCCACGCTTGATTTGTAATCAGAGCACCAATTATCATGCTCTGAATTATCATGCACCAATTATCATTCAGAGCACCTTAAATCATGAATCCAAGGGATTTTTTCGTTTTTCCACGGGTGAAACCGGGTTGATCAGCTAGTATTTAGATAAAAATAGGTATCATTTATGGTTTTCCGAGAAACAACCCTAAATCTACAACAAAAATTCCAACATATTAATATTTAATTTGTTTGGTGAGATATTTCTCCTGATTACAAAATAACACACATGTGATATATTTATCTTAAAATGTACTTGCAATTAAACAAAATCTATTATTAATCATGATAATGGGTTTTCATGTACTGGATTTAACATTAAAATGATAAATATAGAAAACAGCTGATCAGAACTGAATCAAATCAAATCAAATAAAAATCTGCTTTGCTTTGAGAAAAAATTGCATACAAATCATACAAAGGTTATTTATGACAATTATAATTTTACATAGTTGACAATACAATTAAAAAAATGACTATAATAAATAATGAAACATACCTCTCACATAGGCTTTTTTGCCCATGCGTGAGAGTGGTCGTTATTTTGTAGTTTTTAATTATTGTTATAAAGCTGAATATTTAAAAAAATGATTAGATTTAAAAAATCAGAAAACTCAATTGTTTATATTTGAATTAGTTTTAAGAGTATGGGCGATATTTGAATTATATTTAACACTTTTTTAATTTTTACTAAGAATCTAGTGAGTGCATCATAACCTATTGCCATGTACAGGATATTATTTACATAATTTAATACTTTAATTTAATAATTAATTTTAAGATGTACTGGATCATAATCAAAATAAAGAAATGGGAAACAGCGGATTTATAGTTAACACGTGATTAGGAAAACGTAGCTAATTTTGCAGATAATCGTGTGATAACTGTACTCATTAAGTTTATTGATAATTGTAAACATTTGCTGAATAATTGTGATTATTCAGAGCTTTAAACTTTAAAAAATAACATACAATAAATCTGAACGAATGATGATTTGTTTCCTCCATCATTAGGATATGAAACTGACGATTTAACACAGTTTGTTTTTATCAGTTTAAAATCACGAATCTGTACGCTGTTAAACCTGGACGGTAGGACTAAGTGAAGCTTTTCGAACGAGGTATTACGCAGGGTGGCAAAAAAATGCTCGAGTAACGTAAACTTCAGTCCTGTGAACTGTTATAACTGTATTTTTCGTTATACCGCTCAATATACGCTATCTATTTAAAACCAAAGTTTTAAACCTTGTTTACCTTTTAAAGATTCCTCCGAAAGTTTCTTCCGTATTGTTCGTGCTATTCAAAACAATCAGCTGATTGTTTGTTTTATTTGTATTCGTGTTGTGTTAGACAGCCAGTATCCTAATATTAATGTATTGATCGCATCAAACTATCGATTGGTAAAATTATTAAATATCAAAAACAACAACAATACACCAGTTAATTAAAATCAATGGAAATAATTACCCCTCTAGATACGATCGGTAACTGACCATCGATGCCAACGGGTACACATGTTCGCAGTTTTGTTATATTGTAAAAACAAACACCAGGCGTCCTAATATCAGCTCATCCTTTTCCTCCCTAGGGCAGAAAATAGCTTCTTTAGCCCCAACAAAAATATTTATTTCCAAGCCGAAAAAAAGTTTAAGCTAATGATCGTTATTTTTTAAGGATATAGAGTTAATCTCGAGTGATCATTATCATAATTACAAATAATGAAGTAGGTAAATGTTTAGTGTTCATCCAAAGTGATTGCTATGATACCAGGCCCGTTTTTATATCCATACATGAAGAAAGACCCAACGCTCAGCTACAATGTTCCCCTTGCCCTTAATGTTGTTCCTATTGCCCTTAATGTTCGTGAATGACATTCACAGAAATGCGTGAATGTGTGATGAATATAACAGACTAATGTTAGTAATTGATAGTTCGTTGTTGATGTTGATGTTCGTTTGACAAAAAACATAAAAAGTAGTTTAATATACCTATATTCCACCGATTAAAACAAATTATCCTACGTATTAACGTAGGAATTATCCTACGTAATTTCTTTCTAATATAATCATTTCTTAACCGTTGAATTAATTTTCAATTATAAAAGTTCTCCACTATAAAATATTCAAACTGAATTTGCATCCTTGTGTGAGGAAAGGAATTTCAATATTTCCCTCCTGGTGAGGCATACAGGATTAACATTTAATCGCTCGGCAGTTTCGTGCAAGTTATTTCCTCAGATGTCCTCGTTTATGATATTTGAAAAAATGCTATAACCGTGTACAGCATTTATATTGTATTTTATCTACGACCATTGCAATAAGCACCAATTATGGTATTACACCACTCGTGAGATATTTAGAACACTCGCTTCGCTCGTGTTCTAACTTACATCTCGTGGCTTAAAGACATTCATTATACAATCGTTGCATAAACTACTATTAACAAACATAAAAATATGTACGCGTTCATTTTTTAATCTTTGGGGTGGTTGTATTGTTTTTTATTCAAACTCAAGGTCACCCCCATTAAGTCAATATGTCAACTCAGTTCTTAACAATTACAATAATAATTTTAAAATTATGATAATTTTTTATTTAAATTGAAGGACCATGGACATTAAGTTTGAGGGAAAAAAGAGAACATACAAAATAAACGAGAATTAGTAGTAGTTATGAATTATTAAAAAGGGCTTTAACCAAAGCCTATCCTAAAAATTAAAAGATTTATAAACGAGAACTCAATTTTGGACAACTCATACAGAACTAATGTTAAGGATTAGCATCATTAATAGCCACATATAATATAAATAATACATACTCTAAATATGTTTATTTTAATAGGCACCTCTTTGCAATACAATAATTATTTTGCAGGGTGAATCTTTTTAAGCCGTCCACAGAATATTGTAGACGAATTGCTTGAGATAAAAGGACGAGACGAAATACAAATGAAATTTACCTGCCTTGTTATCAAACAAACAAAATACGTATGAACAGAAGACTTTGGTGTTCATCTAATGTGTTATAGTACGAAACCCATTTTTATTTGCATACATAAACAAATTTTAAATTCTTATACCGGGTGTCCCGTAATAGACTCCCCCCCTAACTTTTTCCTGTATTTTTTCAAATATCAATCCCACACCACCCACAAACATTGTTGGGTAGTTAATACTTCATTTTGAGTGGCTACCCAATTTTGGCCGTCATCTCGGATCCGCCATATTGGATCCAAAATATGTTTTTCAAATTTAAAAGTGGTGTTGTGATCCATCATTTCAAACTATATTTTTTCACTTATTACAATGCCGCAATCCGTTTTTTAGCGAATTTCCCCTATAGGGAAGTAGCTATGGATCTTTTCCGTTACACGTATACCACTGTTTCAGGTTTGTTTTTCAAGCTTGATTTTGGTAACATGTCAACCATCATTAACAACCGGATTCCATCAATTCTACTATCAACCATCTATCATCAAATCATAAATATAGTGTCCCGGTTGCACCAGGCACGTGACAACTCCAACGCCGCCGCCGCAGCGGCCAGACGGAGGCATCAATAGGTACAGGGTACAAGGTAGGTGGTAAGTTTGGTTAGGATAGGTTAGGTTAGGTATGTAACCTAATCTAACGTAACTTAACCTAACCTAACCTAAGAAACTGGAAGTGGGACCGCTAGACGGGCAGACGCTGGCTTCTCGTATCTAGACAGAGATAACGGTAGATAAGATAACGAAACCGCAGGTAAATCTTCTTTCAAGGAATTTCCATTTTAAAACGATCAATGACAATTATTTGACCTAGTTTATGGTGCTAGTATATTATTTACTTAATGTATTCAAACAATACTTTCCTTCAAATAAGTTGAATGCTCACACATACAAAATTAATCCTATGGAAATTCGCTGAGCACGCAGGTCTGCTGCGACGGGGGTATTTTAATATCTAGATCGGTTCTCAAGATATGAGTCCTTTTAATTATTGTCCTCGGTGTTGATGGGGGTGGTTTAGTCGGTAGTTCACGGGACTTTGAGCTCGTGGGAGTCCGATACTACTGAGGAGACAAAGATCCCCTCAGTGTGCGTAAACGCATTCCACCTCCTACCAAAAAAAAAGTATATATTTGGTAATGACGAGTAAAACATTCTTAATAACATTCTAGCTGAACCTGGTATACATTGTCATGCCTTTGGCTGCTTATCAAAGATCACCTGTTCGTGTAAACAATAGATTTTGTAAACAATATCCTTGCATAAGGTTTAAAATGGGAACACTTTTAGGCCTCTGGGAATAAACCCTATTGAGTTAGGACGGAATCTGTGAAATTTTTTATACAAACCTTGTTTCATAGCAAACGGTTCAATGGGGTCCGAGTCCATTAACCTATATTTTAACAATAAATATAGATTTGTAAGACTTATAATTTATAACACAAACCTTGTTTTACGAGATAAAGGAGCAACTGAAACGTTTTTATGAATCGATAAAATGCACAAAGCTCTTAACGATACGGCCTAAATGAAGATGAAATCTTATCTCCATTCAATTGCATTTTCTGCCCCACACCCGAACTCCTTTCGATATAAAGTAATTCTTAGATTGCGTTTCAAAACCGAGATATGTTTTTAACTTTAACGGTTAGGGTCTAGGACTTTGGTTCAAGATACTTCGGTTCAATTCCCGGCATAGCAAACTAATTAGCAGCTTGGGAAAGTTCACAGAGGACAGACTGTGGTCCAAAACCTGGAAACGTGCTCCACAATCCTAATCATCCCTAATCAACTTGAAATTTGTGTTTTTTTAGCGAATTTCCTTAAAGGAATAAGCTATTACCGTAGGTCTCATGGTAAGACCTAAGCCCGAGACCATGTTAACTTTTCATTTTGGGGCTCCCAGAAGCAAAAAACACTATTCGTTCGAATTTATATATATATATATATATATATATATATATATATATATATATATATATGTCTGTTAACACGATAGCGGCCGTAAATATGGACCGATCTTAATGAAATTTGGTACAGACGTGTAAAGTGGTAATCAATCGGACGAGTTCATGAACCAGCCCGATCAGACTACCGGAAGGGGGGGTAAAGGGGGGTAAACCCCCCTGAAAAATGGGGTTTTTGAGTTTTTAACATAGAAAATTAAAAATTATCCAATTTTTGCTAGCATTATTGAATTCAGCTCCAAAAACAAACAATTTAGTATTTTTAACCACTGCTCTATGTCCATTGGTTTCCGAGATATTGAAAGTGGTAAACACAGTACGTTGTCCCAATGTTAACCTCATGGGAAATAAAGAAAATTCTATATCTCGCTTATTTCTCAACATACCTTGATAAAACTTGGTAAATGGCTTCTTCTAGTTCAGTCCAACTAAATATTGAATTAAAACCAACCAGTTTTGATATACCCGAAGCAGCAAACCTCATTTCCCATGTTATTCTTATAGAGCTTACAAAAACATGTTGAATCTCGCTATGTTTGATTGAAACATGTTGTTTTGCATTTGAAATTCGCTGAGTATGCAGGTCTGCTGCAACGGGGGTATTTTGCTATCTGACATTCACATTATATTTGTTAAAGCTTAATAAACTATACCACAAAAACCTGTAATTCACGTAATACATATCAATCAAGCCATTAATAATGCTGGATAACAATCTTTATTTAAAGAAAACCTTACAAAATGTTTAATTTATATTTGTGGTTCACAGCACGTTCACTAAAAAAGTAACCAATTTCAAGAATTAATAGGTCAAATTAATGCCTGATTTTCAATAAATGTTGTTAGACCGAAATATATCGTACAACCTGTAAAGAAATTGAGTTATGGATTTTAATTAAAGGGAAATATTGAAAAAATAAAATTTATTTTAGTTTAATGTTTGTAATTTACCTAAAACCTCTAATATTTAAACTATCAATAACTCAAATGAAAGCTTATAATTTTTATAGCATTTTTAGACCAAAACATTCTATAAAATAGCTTAAGTAAAACACGGGTTTTTCATCAATAATTGCAGACAATTCCTATAAAAATTAAATCTTTGATGTTTGGAATAATACAGTTCGCTTTACATTTATCAGAAATACATAAAATATAGTTCAAATGAGAACCTGTAATTTACTGAGTATTGTAACTCTAAAACATATATGATTGCATGATTAATAATGGATCTATCTAGCCTTAATTAACGATTAATCTTGGAACAAACCTAATTTGTGGAGGTTGTCCACCTTGCGTTCATTTGAAACGTGCCCGATTTCTATAGGCAATGGCTCAAATCAAAGCCAACACTCCACTGAAGTTTTATAGACCGAAGAAGTTCAGTAAAATCACTTTAACAGGAGATAAAGATATTTATCTGAGGTCAAATCTAAGAAAACATAAAATTTATGTTGATTGGAAGCACATAATTTCTTTTCAATTCTATTAATTCGAATGATCCCTCTGCTGTATTAAAGCCTGTAATTTATGAAATGTTTCAAGACCAGAAGTAATTATATACCTCGACTTAATCAGTAGAAGAAGAAAAACAATAATAAGACAATGTTGCAAATTTGGAACTCCCATAAGAAATACATGAGGAGGAATTTTTCTTTGAGCATATGAGTCGAGTCATGAGATAGATACATGAATGCGGAAGTTTTAGACTTCAATTATGAAAATCGGTCGAATAGAAGAGCAAAATGGACTCGGAAAATAAAAAAAAAATAAATATATAAGATGATAAAAATAAATCAGTGGATTTATACATGGATTACAAATCCATTTGTTGATAAAAAACACTGCATATTGCTTTGTACCGTTTATGATTCAAGCGGGTGGAACGGTGGGTATCTGCAAGTCTATTTACAAAATAGTTGTACCTTTTAAAGCACAATAAAAACATCACATTGCGAAATGAGTAATTACATTGATAATGTTTTTAAACGAAAAGAATCCTTAATTAAATTTAATTAGGGAATTAAATTTCAATCAAATTAAATTCTCTCGAATCTCAATGGCCAATTCAAGGGAACGAGAAGACCATGTTCATTTAAATATATAGTTTTAACAATCCAATTAAAACAATTTATCAATTTTAATCAACCATAGATCTTAATTTGTAAGTTATGTTTGGGTTACGTTAAGGTTACGTTATGTAAGCCAATATTATGTATTTATGTTTTATTTAAGGAAAATGTATCATTAGAATTACCAAATGGTTGAAACAATATATTTTTCTTTTTTAATATACAGGGTGGCCTTGACCTATCGTCAACATTTATTTTCGGTGTTATATAGAACACAAATGTGACTCAAATCGGCAATTAAAAAAAATTCGATTCCACACCTTGAGAAAAATTGTTGTCTTTTTTTAATGAAACATACATTTACTCGAGGAAATTGAATTTTCTGACCTAACTTTATACATCCCTTAAACTTTGACCCTACCATCGTATTCTACATAAAATTTCAATTGAGAATAAGTTGATTACCATGAACTTGGAGCTTCAAAATTGCTATTTAAATGGGTTAGAACTTAAAAGTTGTGTTTTTGAAGAAAAAAACAATAAGTCTTTTTCATAGAGAAAAAAGCTAGTAGCTAGCAAATTCTGTAAAAACTGCTCCGAAACCTAAGCTTTTCAAAGATATAATACACAGTTTTATAGGTTACCTTTTAATACCAGTTATGTCAGTTTAAAGTATAGAAAACAGTGTTTAGTAAAAACCAAACAACAAACTACATTTTGACACCTAGAATATCACTGTTTATCTTTGTTCCCCTAATTTTGGACTTAATGTTCCAAAAAAATGATGATCCTTACCGATCCATCCCCCCCCCCAACTACCTTTCTAAACAGAATATAGAAAATAATATCACTACCAAATTCAAATGAAATCGAATGATATTGTAACTGCTAGAATGCAAGATACACACCTTAAGGCAACGAAAAGTGTTAAGTAAATAACTTTTTTATAAATCGAGGATTTTTTTGGCCATAACTTTGGGAGAGGGCGCTAAATGTTTGTGTTTTGATTTTATTAAGTATTAAATATTTAAATTACAAGTTGGGTTCAAACGACACTTTTTGAGTCCAAAAACCTCATATTTTGGGTATTTACCCCCCCCCCCCCCCCCCGAATGGTGTTAGATGTTAAACAGAGTTATTTTATATGTCAAAAATGTGTTTTTCTGTTTTGAGTATTTTGGTCAAACCTTGTTTTGGGCAATTTAAAACTGGCATAGCTAAAAGATGACCAATAAAATTTTGTATTATAAATTTGGAAAGCTTAGGTTTCGGAGCTGTTTTTATAGAATTTGCCAGCCCCTAGCATTTCTCTAAATGAAAGTCTTTATAAGCTTGTTTTTATATCATTTTGAAGAAAATAATATATTTTATGTTCTAATCAATTTAAATAGCAATTTTCAACTTCAGGTTCATGGAAATCGAATTCCTCCTAATTATAATGTAATGTAAAATACGATGGTAGTGTCAAAGTTGAAGGAATGTATCAAGCTAGGTAAGAAAATTTGATTTTCTCAATAAAAGTTTGGTATTTTTTTAAAGCAAAATAATTTTTCTCAAGATAGGTGTGCGAAATAATGTTTTTTAAAATTATGGATTTGAGGTACATTTGAGTTGTTTAATTACCGAAAAGAATTTAACGCTAGGTTAAGACCACCCTGTATTTCTCTATAAAAATTTATTACTCTAAAAAACCTTCAATTTTCAGAAGACGCTTTAAGGTTAAGATTTTATTTCATTTTGTTTTTGAAATAAGTAAAATATTACACTCGTTACTAAGTAAATATACACAAATCAGGTGTAATCATAAAAAAATAAAGCATATTGTAATATTGTTTTTTTATTCAGCACATAATAATGGTTGTACACTAAATTATTTACACCAAGTTGTCTAGCCTTTCTTAGAATTAAATTCTTAATTAAGCTTGAATATAAAACATTTAAGAAAGTTCCATCAAAGTATTTAAACTTAGTTAACAAAAAATATTTTTTGATTAAATTAACATTCAAACTAATTGAACAGTAATATAAAAAAATATTATATTAAGGTTAAGAAAACTCTCTTCTGCATTTTTATTGGCAAATCATTATTCGTACGCTGCGACACTATCAGACTTGAACACTGACTGACACTGAAACGCTATTTATCTCTCAGGTCCACGAATATTGAAGTATAAAAGGTTGTTGGGTCGCCTTTGATTTAAAATATCCTAACAAGAAGAACGTTCTATTTCCATTCTTTTGAACAATATGGAATAAAAACCGAATTGCCACGAATATAAAGCCTTAATACCAACTTATATTACAAAAGTCGTTGAAAATCGTTACTCAAAAACTTTGGTAATATAACTTTTCAACTGGTATATTAGAATATTCCTTAAAAACTTGTATGTATTTCAAAATTGGTTTTTATTACGTATGATGTTTAAATAATCATTAAATTAAAATAATTGAAACAGCGATACCCATTACCATACTAATATTCAATACCTTTTGGTAGGTGAGAAGTGTGACTGGCATGAGAATATTTTGCAAAACATTCAATAAGTAATGAATAAAAGGTTTTTCTCATTATACAGATATTATTGCTCACCTAGATAGCTTTGTAGACAAGCTCGTTGAACAAATAAAAGTAAATATGTTTTACAGGATTATCTTATATATTAAAAAACTTTTGTAAAACTAATGACAGCGACCCTGGCTGTTCTACTGGACCGATTTCCGTGAGGGTTGTACCAAAATGAAGGTTATCGGCCCTATATGTGCAGGTTTTATTTGTATTTTAAAAATATTTATATTAACTGGGTCAAAAATGGAAAATAAACTTTTCTTATGGAGATTTAAAATGGGAGAAAAAAGGGGAAAAAATCTACTTTTCCAATCCTTTGGACAGTTTGTCTTAGACTTCCACTGGACCCATTTTCATGCAGTTTGTACCAAATAAAAGCTCAACTTTTCTATATTTGCAGGTTTTATTTACTTTTACGTTATAACTTATTGCTTTTTAAATTAAAAAAATCGACATTGTCAAACCTTTGCAATGATAAAATCTTACAGTCATTCATTCAGCTGATTGTGAAAACAGCTTGAGGTATGTTGTCTAACGACAGAAAAAGAGCAAACTCTTAAGAAGCATTTGGTTTATCATGGCCAGTATATAAAAATTTATGCATTATCATGTATTATCCTTTAAATTGAAAAAAACTGTTTTATATTATTCAAATTATAGGTGTAAATAAAAAATAAGATTTGATTGCTAAATTGTTTAGTATTATAACTACTTAATTATGTGAAACAGCTGATTTCAATAACGATGATGATCCAAATGTTTATTACAATGGCAAATTGTAAAAGGTCGGTTTTAATGGTTGCACTCATATTAAGTGTCATTTTTAGACCTACGATGAATGCTACATTTGAAAACATTTATGTTAATCGGGTCCAAAGGAAAATAAACTTTTCTTATGGAGATTTAACATAGGAAAAAAATAAACTTTTGACAGCGAGCAAGCTTGCCCATATTGGACCGATTCGCACACGGCTGGTACCAAATAAAAGGTAATTGTATCTGTATTTGCCCATATTGCCCATTTTGCTTCGATTTCAGCTGTTACTCCACTAAATTGTCTAAAAAACCGAAATTAAAATCACTTATGACAATAACATGAGGTAAAATGTTAAGCCTATTTTGAGTGCGATCTGGAGTTCTATCGGACCGATTTACATTCAGGTTGTGTCAAATGAAATGTAATTAACTCTATATGCCCATTTGCCTGAAAAGTTAAATATTCCTTCATTTTATATTTTAGTAATGGAGTATAAAATATTTTACATTCATAAGTATTGTTTTTATTGATCAACTGAGTATAATTGCACAGATCAGCTGATTACAACGCTTTGTTATAAAGCACATGTTTTACTGTCATAACATGGGTTGTTTATGTTGTAATTGACTTTATTTAAGAAGGTTAGTGGTTATTGAATGTGTATAATTGTGTTTCAAAGAACATGAAAAATGACATATTCTAAATTTCTAGGTGTTATACCATTGTTTATAGGTGCCGAATGGCCAGCCTTAAGTTTTCCAAGCTAACTTTTTCATTTCATATCTGACAGTAAACTTATTATGAGGCAACCCCTTACTTTTATGCTGATTTTTGGTATGTGTTTCAATTTTTTAATTTTCCTGTAATTTTTACTTTCTCCCCCTTTACCACAATATATGGAGAAGGTATTTTTTGTCAAAATTTTTGAATTTGAGTTTTTAGTGGAAATAATTTTTTTAGTCTTCCCCGAATCCAAAAATATGGTTTTCGGAGAAAGTATCATTTTCGTCAAAATGTTTTAATTTGAGTTGTTAGTGGATATATTCGTTTTAGTGCTCCCCGAATCCAAAAAAGTTGTTTTCAGAGTGGTAGAGTGGTGTATGTGTATGTGTGCGTGCGGTGTGTGTGTGTGTGTGTGTGTGTGTGTGTGTGTGTGTGTGTGTGTGTGTGTGTGTGTGAATGTGTGGATGTATGTAAACAGGAGTAGAGATGACACCAATAGTTCGATTTTCATGAAATTTGGCATGTAGGTACGAAAATATAATATATCCAGGCGTTGTTTTTCATTTTTTGAATTTTAGATTTTTAAGGGTATTTACCCCATGAAAACCCTCAAGAAACTACAAAACTCCACATTTTTCAAATGTTGGCTGCTTATCAAAGATCACCTGTTCGTGTAAACAATAGATTTTGTAAACAATATCCTTGCATAAGGTTTAAAATGGGAACACTTTTAGGCCTCTGGGAATAAACCCTATTGAGTTAGGACGGAATCTGTGAAATTTTTTATACAAACCTTGTTTCATAGCAAACGGTTCAATGGGGTCCGAGTCCATTAACCTATATTTTAACAATAAATATAGATTTGTAAGACTTATAATTTATAACACAAACCTTGTTTTACGAGATAAAGGAGCAACTGAAACGTTTTTATGAATCGATAAAATGCACAAAGCTCTTAACGATACGGCCTAAATGAAGATGAAATCTTATCTCCATTCAATTGCATTTTCTGCCACACACCCGAACTCCTTTCGATATAAAGTAATTCTTAGATTGCGTTTCAAAACCGAGATATGTTTTTAACTTTAACGGTTAGGGTCTAGGACTTTGGTTCAAGATACTTCGGTTCAATTCCCGGCATAGCAAACTAATTAGCAGCTTGGGAAAGTTCACAGAGGACAGACTGTGGTCCAAAACCTGGAAACGTGCTCCACAATCCTAATCATCCCTAATCAACTTGAAATTTGTGTTTTTTTAGCGAATTTCCTTAAAGGAATAAGCTATTACCGTAGGTCTCATGGTAAGACCTAAGCTCGGGACCACTATAACTTTTCGTTTTGGGGCCCCCAGAAGCAAAAAACACTATTCATTCGAATTTTTATATATATATATATCTCTATGAGTCTGTTAGCACGATAGCGGCCGCAAAAATGGTCCGATCTTTATGAAATTTGGTACGGACATGTAAAGTGGTAATCAATTGGACGAGTTCGTGAACCAGCCCGATCGGACCACCGGAAGGGGGGGTAAAGGGGATAAACCCCCCCAAAAAATGGGTTTTTTGATTTTTTTACATAGAAAAATAAAATTTATCGAATTTTTGTGGGCACCATTGAATTCAGCTAAAAAAAACAAACAATTTAGTATTTTCAAACGCTGCTCTATGTCCATAGGTTACCGAGATATTGAAAGTGGTAAACACAGTACGTTGTCCCAATGTTAACCTTATGGGAAATAAGTAAAATTCTATATCTCGCTTATTTCTCAACATATCTCAATAAAACTTGGTAAATAGCTTCTTCTAGTTCAGATCTACCAAATATTGAATTAAAACCACCCAGTTTTTAATATACCTGTAGCAGCACACCTGCATATTCATTCCCCATGTTATTCTTATGGAGCTTACAAAAACATGTCAAATCTCGCTATGTTGGATTGAAATATGTTGTTTTGCATTTGAAATTCGCTGAGTTTGCAGGTCTGCTGCAACGGGGGTATTAGTGCTTAAGATGCCTAACAAAATGACACCTCCCGTATGTCTGTAAAAATTAAGGTTCAGAGGTTTTGAGGTTTTAAGTGATAACAAATTCAAATTTTTCTGTGTAGAATCCAAAAACACGATAAAATACATGGTACCATAAGAAAAAAAGTATGTTTTCATCACTCTGTATACGAAAATTGCCCGTTACCGTACAGCTGAGATCTACGAAAACTCTCGATTTCCTTACGTCAAAACAAGTAATGATCCAGCTGCTTTTTCGGTACCCAAACATTTCATTTCCGTACCCAAACAAACCATTTCCGTACCAAAACAAAATATTTACGTACCCAAACAAACGAATTCCTTAATTTGACAGCTCAACCAGCTGACTTTATGAACTAAAAAAGACAGTTCAGCCGTATTGTGTTTACTTATAGAAAAATTACTAGATTATGAAATGTTGGATCAATTTTTATGAGTTTGGTCACTTATTTGCATCGTGATGAAAAGTACTGTTCACAACACGTCACAAAAGTACCATTCGGGGCTCGATAGTGTTTTCCTTGCTCGGCTTACGCATCGCAAGTAAAACACTATCTTGCCCCAAAATGGGCTACTTTCGTGACTAGTAGTGAAATATACTATTTTCGCCATATTGGATAGTTACAGGGAATTTCAAAAATTGAAATACATACCTAAAAGGAGCAAAAAATAATAGGTTTCCCTATAAGAGGTTTAATGTCATACATAAAATAAAAAGTTATCTATTGGAAAACCTCGGCTGGAAAACCGGTTTAGTGAAGAATAGTCATAATATGCCGAGATTGACCAACGGTGATAAAAGAGTTTAAAAAAATTAAAAAAAAATTGTGTTTTTCAATTTTTTGCATATTTTTCCGTGTTTGGGAGAAGCTTGAGCCCCCCTTGTGTTCGCGCCTGCTAACATCCTTGGTTTATGTTGTAATTTATTTCATTTAAGTAATTCAGTGGTGATTAAAATGAAGAATTGAGTTTCTAATTACAGAAAAATTACATCAGATTTGTTTAATTTTTTAGATGTTATATTATGCCAGTGGCAACACTTTACTGGTCACGATCGAAACTCGGTCCAGTTGCCATTTTTTATTGAGCTATAAATTAATTATGCTATCTAACAAAAGGTCACCAGTAACAAGATCCGGGTTTGGACCGTTCCCAAACAAAATGTTAAGAAATTGCACTGGCATATAAAGACAAAAGAATAATAAAAGAGTCATAGACGTACATCCTGGTACAGGAATCTATTGCCACTAATCTGTACTCAATACCATGACCAGAACTCAGGACTGGTCATGGTCAAGGTCCCCTTGTGACTGGACCTGGTTGTGATTATGGATCTATAGAGCCGAAGACCGGGCCATCCATCAGGACAAAGAAAACTGCGTCGGAACATCGGCATGCAATTATCTTCTGTAATAGCAATTCCGGTGGCTTAAACAATGAATAAAATGTTGTGAGTCATTGATTTCTTGAAAATGATCTTTAAAAAAATGAAACATGTGCAATAGAGAAATAAAAAATATCATTGGAACCTTTTCTGAGACAAGGCATTCAAATCAGACCTGCACAGTTGACTAACATAACTTGTCTCCTGATGGGACAATGAAACCTGGTTTGCGACGTGCACCGCCTCTTCAACTGGGACGTGTTTTAAATAAAGTGGTTTAACTTCTGAGTCGTCACTTGAGGAGGAGGCAGAACATATCCCCGGGTTGTTCCCATGTATAACCACTCCCTGTGAATTTTATAATGTATTAGAGCCATACGCAATCCAATTAACACAATTTGACGATATACCTTCATTTCTACACATACAATGCAACAAGATTGCAAACTATAAATATAAATAAATAATAATAGTTTAGTATAAATATTAAACGTTCAAATAAGACTAAATTCTAATTACCTAAAAGGTCTAAAACTTGGCTTTTGGGAGTTGAAAATGTTGAATTTTTGTTAAGAATATAACTTATATAAATAATTTTTTTCAAATAGATTTATAAACCACTTACCAAATTAGTAGCGATATAAATATAAATATATATATATATATATATATATATATATATATATATATATAATATACAATCAAAAAACTTACTTAAAAGAGGAAATTGCGTATCAAATAATTATGAGCAACACTGATCTTAAATAAATTTTAATAATTTAGTTTTTTTTGTTTTTATTAAGGTGACCCCTTATGGGCATATGCCTAGGGGTCCAAATGATTCACCAGAATTTTATTAAATTTTCTGTTTTTAGTTAAGGAAAATAATGGTATATATTTATTGTTAATTAAAATTAAAATGTAAAGTTGTGACAATTGTGAATATAGTTATTGTTTATTATTTTTTTTTTATTATTATTATTTTATCATTTCCTGGTAGGACTCATGTAATGCTATTGTTTTGGCCCATGTTAATCAAAAGTTTTATCTTATCTGAATTTTGGGTTATAGTTTTTATAATTAACTCTGTTGACTTGCTCTATGTAGGGGAGACAACATTTTCCAGTTTCGTAAAATTAGTCCCAGATATAAAAAATTAATATAGATTAAAATATGCTATGTAATAAAATTAATGAATATTTAATAATTTTAAAGTAAACATTAAAATGTTCATTTATATTATATTGTAGATAAATTTCGTATCGTGAGCCAAAACAAAAGTCTATGGTAATTTTTGAAGTGTCTGTAGCCTTTTGATTTGTATAAATACACATATCTTGATCTCTAAACCCATTGTTAGCAGAAGTTAATAAAGTCTGACTTAAATACTCTATCAGTGTAGCTCTTTATAGTGTACAGATCCAGCCTCATTAATCTAAATTTGCTTACACTTATTACTAAATTTTTAAACTCATCTATTATTTTGTAAAGGGAAGTGAACCTTCCACTTTAAGAAAACTCAATTCAACAACTGTTCATCAGTAATATTTCAGAACTATTTTTTAAATACTTATATTTTTAGCAAATTTCCTTCATAGGGAAGAAGCTATTACCATAGGTCTCATGGTAAGACCTAATCCCAAGACCATGATAACTTTTCGTTTTGGGGCCCCCAGAAGCAAAAAAACACCATTCGTTGGAATTTTTAGATATATATATATATATATATCTTGAAAAATTAAAATTAAAAATTAGAAAATTTAAAGTGATCCAATTTTGGATTACACCATTGAATTGAGCTTGAAAAAACAAACAATTTAGTATTTGAATCATAGCTCTATGTCCATTGGTTGCCGAGATATTGGGAAATAAGTAAAATTCTATATCTCGTTTATTTCTCAACATATCTTAATAAACCTTGGTAAATGGCTTCTTCAAGTTCAGATCTACTAAATATTGTACTAAAACCACCCAGATTTAATATACCTGTATCAGCAAACCTGCATACTCATTCCCCATATTATTCTTACGGAGCTTACAAAAACATGTAAAATCTCGCTATGTTGGATTGAAATATGTTGTTTTGCATTTGAAATTCGCTGAGTGTGCAGGTCTGCTGCAACGGGGGTATTTTCAATCGTAGGAAGATGCAGTCTAATCATATCGGTGGCGGCAAGACTGCTCAGAGTTGATTAGTCCATCCATCTCCCCGGCGCCACGAGTCACTGTGGTTAATTGGATACATTTGTTTGCCACCTCCCTCCATTCCCACAACCCAATATTGTAAATGTTGGAATTTTTCAATCTAAAATAAGAATGCTATAATAGTGTTTGTTTTAGATAGTGACCTATACGCTGTTAATTAATAAAAAGACCCTTTAGCAAGAAATATTAAAAATATGAAATAATACACAGTGATTTGCTTATTAACTTACATATTAATTACTTCAGATTGAATGAAGTCAAGTCAGTTTTACTAGAAATAAACATATAGGGTTATTCTCTATTGTTGGGTGAAGTGTATGGTGTACGTTGTGACTCCTTATTACACTCTAATTTTATTTTACTCATTCAACAATATATGTTCATGTTGGCTTCTAAAATTAACTCTATGTCACATTTTTTCGTTCGTTTAGAAACAAACGAAATAAGATTCATTTCCTCACGACTAGTCGCGACTGCGCGGAGATTACAACTACCTCTCATATATAATGTTTCGTAATTAATTATAAAGTACCTGGTGGACCGAGCCTTGCTCGGTGTTATTTCATGTTTACCAGTTCATCCAGTTACTATAAAATATTTCAATATCATAAAATTGATAATAGAAACCTTTTTTATTGCTCCATGGACTCTTCATCCCACTTGCTGTATTTTCCCTTAATGGCTGTAGATTCCAAACAGCTGTTATGATTACTTCATTTGTTTACACTTTCCTTGTTTATTTTCGTTGCTATCACGGCAACCCATAAGGCCAATGTCAAAATTTTACTAGTTTAAAATTCGATTTATTACGATATTGGATTTTCTCTGGCCAAGTAATCTGCATAAAAGACGTTTTTGAGTCATAAATTACTTATTTCCAGATTTTGAAGAAAATCCTCGGAGCCGTTTTTGAGATCGTTGTGCAAGCAAGCAAGCAAGCATACATACATACAAGATAACACTGCTCGTATAAGAGTATAGGATACTACCAGTTTACAGTAGGAACCTCTTAATGGTTTATGATTATATTCACCACAGAAAGAGAAAATACACCCGTTGTAGCAGACCTGCATACTCAGCGAATTTCAAGTGCAAAATAACATATTTCAATCCATCATAGCAATAATTTGACATGTTTTGGTAAGCTCCATAAGAATAACATGAGGAATGAGTATGCAGGTTTGTTGCTACAGGAATATTAAAACTGGGTGGTTTTAATTTAATATTTAGTAGATCTAAACTAGAAGAAGCTATTTACCAAGTTTTATCAAGATATGTTGAGAAATAACCGAGATATACAATTTTACTTATTTCCCATAAGGTTAACATTGGGACAACGTACTGTGTTTAACACTTTCCATATCTCGGTAACCAATGGACATAGAGCAGCGATTCAAAATACTAAATTGTTTGTTTCTTTGAGCTGAATTCAATGGTGCCAATTCGATGGAAAAATGGAGACAAATAGAGAAATTCGATAAATGTCATTTTTCTATGTAAAAAACTCAAAAAACCCATTTTTTGGGGGGTTTATCCCCCTTCACCCCCCCTTTCGGCGGTCCGATCGGGCTGGTTTACGAACTCGTCCGAGGGATTACCACTTTACATGTCTGTACCAAATTTCATTAAGATTGGACCATTATTACGGCCGCTATCGTGCTCACAGACACATATATAGATATATATAAATTCGAACGAATGGTGTTTTCTGCTTCTGGTGGCCTCAAAATGAAAAGCTATCATGGTCTCGGGCTTAAGTCTTACCATGAGACCTACGGTAATAGCTTCTTCCCTATAGGGCAAATTCGCTAAAAGGCAATCAAATCATAATGCGTGCCAGCTGGTAATGTTAAATGATTTCAGGAGCAATTTTGTGGTTTATCGGAGAATCTTTGTAGGTAAAATTAAGGTTTTTTATTGATTAAATTCGAATGTTCAAAGAAAGATGAACTTGCAGGATGTTTAGCCCTCAGCCAAGACAATGCTAGAAAAACCAATAGGTAGAGTTACTTTATTATTCTGATTCCGCTCAAACATGTGTACATACTAAAGTACACAACTGCGATGATATTTAACCTGCAGCTTAACAAACACTTGCCTTGTAATTCAATTCCAGCCTAAAATCTGATACTGAACTGAGGCCAAAGAAGAGCGAGCCGAAGTATATAAATCTCTTTCGTTCAACCAAAATTAATCTTCCCTCGTCCCGTCCCGTTACGGTGAAACTTTTAGATTTCCATTACTTTTGTCATTCTGGACAAAGTCTTTATATTTGTATCTCTCCTCGTATGTATTATTTCAACCTAGAGGGGTTTAGAGTATTTTAAAGTCTTAAACTGTTCTTTAATATCAAAGGTTTGTTTTATTTTGTACATAATAAATCAAAATTACGTGGATAAAATTCGTCTTGGGTTTTTATCAGTTTATCACGAACTACTGTATAATCAAAAATAATGAGTATAGCTTTAAAATTAGAATGAAAGATAACCTCGTTCTACTTTATCTCTTGACTGGCTCAGGAAATTGCAAACTATTTAAATGTAATTTTACCATGTCGCTTATTTTCATCTGATTTTTACTTTCTCCCCCCTATACAATGTATATGGAGAAAGTATTGTTTTCGTAAAAATTTTCGAATTTGAGTTGTTGGTGGATATATTTGTTTTAATGCTCCCTGAATCCAAAAAAGTGGTTTTTGGCGTGGTGTCTGTCTGTCTGTGTGTGTGTGTGGATGTATGTGTGTGTGTGTGTGTGTGGATGTAAACAAAGCTAGAGAAAACACCAGTGGACCGATTTTCATGAAATTTAGCATCTAGGTATAAAGCCGTGGTATCTCCAGGTTTATTTTCATTTTTTTGTTTTTTTGATTTTGAAGGGTGTTTGCCCCATAAAACCCCATAAAAATGACAAAAATCCAAATTTCTCAAAAACGGCTCTAACGATGTTGATAAAGATTTCATGGTTTTTAGTGCTTTAAGATGACAAACAAAATGACACCACCCGCATGTCTGTAAAAATTCAGGTTCAGAAGTTATGGGGGTTTAAGTGTTACAAAATTCAAATTTTTGAAATTTCACACAATTTGTAACTTCTAAAGAAAATATACTTGCAACCATTAAATTTGGCTTGAAAAGCTAAATAATCCAGTATTTTGAATCATTAGTCTACGTCAACTGGTTGCGGAGGTAATTGATATTTTAGTTTGGCGGTAAACGCAGTACGTTGTCCAATGTTATTCTCATGGCTAAGATTAAAAAACCGATATCTCCGTTATTCACCAACAGATTTTGATAGAATTTAGTATATATTTGTGTGATAATTAATTGTTAATTTGTTTTATTTCATTATATAAGTTTTATAACTTTAAGGGAGAAAGTATGTGTCAGTTTCCTGATACCATTTATTTTTTATGGCAAAACTCTAAAAACCTTTTTATACTATTTCTAAAAACATGAAAAATATTAAATAGAAAGAATACCACATCACGGTAAATGTAAACAATTATTTTGATTCTTAAAACATTGTATATATAGCAAATCTAACGTACTTGTAAGAGTTGACTTTTTTGCGAATTTCCCCTATAGGGGAGAAGCCAATACCGTTGATCTCATGGTAAGACCTAAGCCCAATACCATGATAACTTTTCGTTTTGAGGCCCCAAAAACCAAAAAACACCATTTGTTCGAATTTTTAGATTTGTATATATCTATATAGATATGTGTCTGTTAGCACGGTAGTGGCCGTAAAAAATAGTTTGAACCTTATGAAATTTGGTACAGAAATCTAAAGTAATAATCAATTGGACGAGTCCAATTGGGTTTTTTGGGTTTTTTTCCAATAAAAAAAAATAAAATAATCCGATTTCGGTTAGCACCATTGAATTCAGCTCGTAAAAAATAGTAATTTGAATCATTGCTCTATGTTCATTGGATACCGAGAGAGTGGTAAACACAGTACGTTGTCCCAATGTTAACCTTACGGGAAATAAGTAAAATTCTATTCTCGGTTATTTTTAAACATATCAATGGAAGTTGGTTTGTGGCTTCATCTAGATGAGATCTAATGTATTTTAGTCTAAAATCCCCGAAATTTCAATTTTCATGGCAGCAAACCTGCATACTCATTCCCCCTGTTACTCTTATGAGGATTACAAAAATATGTCATATCTCGCCATGTTAGATGGAAATATATTTTTTGCGTTTTAAATTCACTGAGTATGCAGGTGTGCTGCAACGGGGGGTATTTCTATTTCAAGGTAGGATGAACATTGATATTTGAAAACATTTTTAGCCACTCAAACGTTAACATTTCAGGTTTCATGTGCAGTTTTAACGAGTATGTTTAATTCAGTGAGTGGAAGATCGAATTATCCATTGATGTTTCAGGGAAGGCCTAATGGAAATGCTGAATTTCCTAAATCACTCCCTGTTGGATCTAGGTGCTAATATTTCTTCATCTGAGGTAGGTATATCAGTAGAATCAACTTTATATATATGTATGTATGTAGAATTAATTATTATATACATTTTGACTATTATTGACACCTATTTGTACTTTAGTTTATCACTTCTAAGATCTCAAAGGTAAACTATCCTATTCATTTGTCTCAATATATATTTTGGGTTTCAGAGTTATAATCATCAAAATAAAAAATACCTAAATTTCTAGATCTTCCCTGCGATGAATTAACTTGATAAAAATAAAAAAGGTGGTGAGACACTAAAAGTATTTACAGTAACAATAATTCATAATATAGATCTTCATTGGTATTTTGTAAATAAAGATGTCAACTTCAGAATACATTGTTTTACAATTACAGTTTTAGTGTAATGTATGACTTATTTGATAACGTCAATGACGTTGGGGCATTAAAGTAGCTGTTGGAAAAGGTGGATGAAGTTTAACTGTCTGATTTGAGCTCTGTTAGATTATTGTAATGTTCTTCAGATTTAGCATGGCGACTTGCCTTATAACCTACCAATGTTTTGTATCAAGGTATATTTTACGTGCAATATTTTTGTAAAAATAATTTTGAATGCATGGTTTATTGTAAAAATAATAATTAAATTTAAATTTTATAGGGACTAATATGGAGGTTACGTTTATGACTTTAATGGCAGATCATTCTCCGTTATTAGCGAATTCACCCTGTAGGGAAGAAGCCGTTACCGTAGTACTCATTGTAAAACCTAAACCATGATAACTTTTCGTTTTGGGGCTCCGAGAGGGAAAAACACCGTTCGTTCATTTGCATACATAGTCCTCCATGTATATTAGTCTAAAACCCCCGATATTTCCATTTTTGTGGCTGCAAACCTGCATAGTCGTTCCCAATGTTATTCTTCTGGATCTTACGTAAAACATGTCAAATCTGGTTATGAATAATAGAAATATGCGTTTTCGCATATGAAATTCGCTGAGTATGCAGGTATGCTGCAATTGAGGTATTTTATTTGTGGTAGCTATCACAAAGCCTTTAAAGGGCCCGCTTTGGACTCTAAAAGAATTAATTGAATAAGCCTATGATTGCGATGAATAAAGCAGTGTCCTGCCGATTCAAAGCTCAATTGGTCTTCAAAACAGTTCTATCATCACTCATTCATAGAATGCAAATAACCACTTTTAGTGATGTATTACTGTTTTAGAATCAGCCAATTCTTAGAAAAACAGTTAAATAATCGATTTATTTTTCCTGAACTATTAAAAGTAACCTCATAGTATTTTACGCAACTAGTGCGGGAAGTAGGTGTTTACGTGCGAGCATGATAGTTAACGCGCGACTAATAGAAAATTTGTTAGCGTTTGGGGCATGTAACGGAATTTGACCGCAAAGTATCAAAGGTCTTAGCCACAGTACATTACGTTAACATTAAGTCAGGATGATTGCGGTGCGATCTTAATTATAGTCTTGATACTGAGGCCGACATGTTCTTTAGACAGGACTGTTAATTATTAGCCCAACAGGCAATGACAACTGAGGGACCTACATTTTAACGTGTGATCCGAACCACAATTTCACCTGGTTTACAATTTACGAATTGGTCTAATTATGAGAACGGTTTTTATGGACGAATTACTCAATATTGTGAACGCTATCCCCACTAGGGAACACCGCGTCCAAAAGCCATCGCTCATAACTATCCACAATCCGCTATACACGACCAAATAAAATGTGAGCTTGAATAAAAAATAACATTTTTTAGGCATATTTATGAAATGAATTATATTTCAGTAAGCTATATGTATTTTCATTGTACGTGTACGTGTAAGTAAGGTATTACATATAAATTATTACAATTATCACAATCACCAGTCAAAACCTCTGATAAAAAATATATATATTTTGAAACGGATCATCGTAATTCTCCGAGTTCCATGTATTGCAAGTCTATTTAGAAATTATATTTGAGGGAGTTTTGAACTTACCAGAAGCTGTACTTCATTGTTTAAAATCAAATTAGAGTCAACATTGTCACAGAGTTATAATAGTTTTTATTACCTTATCATTCCGTCATTAAATGCCTTTAGCTCAGAAATCGTGATAGGTTGATTATGCCATTTCAGAATTATGTTAGATGAAAACAAACAAAAGTTATTTTTGTTTGCGTTTTTATATTACTGGGGTTTATTTAGGTTAGTTACACATCAATAAAGTAATTAATTAGTAATCAAGTTAAATGTCTAAAGAAATTTGGAACCCAATCAGTCTAATAGTATATTATGTTACTAGGCCGGAAAGTTCTATTTTGCCGGACGAGCTTGATAGTTCCCGCGCGCGAGCGAAAAAGAATGCGGAATTTTCATGCGAGTACGGTAAAACTTATCGGCCGTGTAATGTACGAAACTTTACATTGTACTATTCAGAAAAAACATACTTTAAATCATAACGTAGTCCTTGCATAAACAAATACGTTTCTCAATCCTTTAAACCTAACCTATAAAACAAAACAAACATTTGCTACTGTTGCCAGTGCTGCCACTACATTCCTCTAAAAAGTAACAAATAACCAAGCATTAAACGTCGGTTTGCTGCAAATCAGCTGATCGTTTACTTCCGTTTCCTGTAATCGCAGCCCGGCAAAACTTTAGCAGTCCGAAAATAGTTTTTCCCGGAAAAGTACGGCAGTGGGTAACTTTTCAGCCAGTAAAAAGGAACAGAAAACAGATGTTTCATCGTCAGTATGATGAAAAGGATATTTCGTTTTCTTGGGGGTCATATTAAATATAGATATGGTGAAAACATTGAAGCTGAATATGTTATAGCTATGAATGATTGTTTTGTGATATTGTAATGATGATTAAGGTAACCCAGCCCACGAAGTGTTCGGACATTGGATAGCGGGAAGGCGAATTAGTTAGATTCACAGTGCAAACAATATTTTTTCGCAACACTACACTAGTAAGTAGCCGATTTCCGCTTCCGTTTCAGTGTGGGAAGTCGCCGTTTACAAAAGAGTACGGCAAATATCAGCTGTGGTGAGGTAACAAATCAGCTGGAGTGCGGTAAAGAGTTTGAATTGAGCATTTACCGCACGAGTGCGGTAAATGCTCAATGTTGCCAACTCAAGAAAAAAAATATTACATCACACAATTTACATACATTATACGTAAACACAATAAACACATTTTAACTATGACGGCCATCTCAATTTTAACTAAACTGGTTTCCCAGGTTGTGACTACGTACAGTCAATAGCGATAAGTTAATAAAGAGCAGTGTTATTTAATCAATTGTCGCGTCTGTGTGACGATAAGACGTATTCCTAGAAAGGCCTACTCGGTCGCTGAACAGCAGAGATAACGCTTTTGTTATCTTCCCCGCACAGATAAATATAGTTTTGTTCGATTTTATCTCTACGGTTTAATTATTATTTTTTTTAATCTTTTAACTTTCATAGAAGTGTTGTTTTTTACTTAATCTGTATATTTGTTGCTGGTAGTGTTGCGAAAACTATCGTACGCAACTCATCCGGGAAGGTGTTTACGTGCGAGCATGATAGTTCACGCGCGACGCTTGCGGAGCGCGGGAATTTCATGCGAGCAACGTTGCTCGCATGAAATTCCCGCGCTCCGCAAGCGTCGCGCGTGAACTATCATGCTCGCACGTAAACACCTTCCCGGATGAGTTGCGTACGATAGTTTTCGCAACACTACCAGCAACAAATATACAGATTAAGTAAAAAACAACACTTCTATGTAAGTTAAAAGATTAAAAAAAAATAATAATTAAACCGTAGAGATAAAATCGAACAAAACTATATTTATCTGTGCGGGGAAGATAACAAAAGCGTTATCTCTGCTGTTCAGCGACCGAGTAGGCCTTTCTAGGAATACGTCTTATCGTCACACAGACGCGACAATTGATTAAATAACACTGCTCTTTATTAACTTATCGCTATTGACTGTACGTAGTCACAACCTGGGAAACCAGTTTAGTTAAAATTGAGATGGCCGTCATAGTTAAAATGTGTTTATTGTGTTTACGTATAATGTATGTAAATTGTGTGATGTAATATTTTTTTCTTGAGTTGGCAACATTGAGCATTTACCGCACTCGTGCGGTAAATGCTCAATTCAAACTCTTTACCGCACTCCAGCTGATTTGTTACCTCACCACAGCTGATATTTGCCGTACTCTTTTGTAAACGGCGACTTCCCACACTGAAACGGAAGCGGAAATCGGCTACTTACTAGTGTAGTGTTGCGAAAAAATATTGTTTGCACTGTGAATCTAACTAATTCGCCTTCCCGCTATCCAATGTCCGAACACTTCGTGGGCTGGGTTACCTTAATCATCATTACAATATCACAAAACAATCATTCATAGCTATAACATATTCAGCTTCAATGTTTTCACCATATCTATATTTAATATGACCCCCAAGAAAACGAAATATCCTTTTCATCATACTGACGATGAAACATCTGTTTTCTGTTCCTTTTTACTGGCTGAAAAGTTACCCACTGCCGTACTTTTCCGGGAAAAACTATTTTCGGACTGCTAAAGTTTTGCCGGGCTGCGATTACAGGAAACGGAAGTAAACGATCAGCTGATTTGCAGCAAACCGACGTTTAATGCTTGGTTATTTGTTACTTTTTAGAGGAATGTAGTGGCAGCACTGGCAACAGTAGCAAATGTTTGTTTTGTTTTATAGGTTAGGTTTAAAGGATTGAGAAACGTATTTGTTTATGCAAGGACTACGTTATGATTTAAAGTATGTTTTTTCTGAATAGTACAATGTAAAGTTTCGTACATTACACGGCCGATAAGTTTTACCGTACTCGCATGAAAATTCCGCATTCTTTTTCGCTCGCGCGCGGGAACTATCAAGCTCGTCCGGCAAAATAGAACTTTCCGGCCTAGTAACATAATATACTATTAGACTGATTGGGTTCCAAATTTCTTTAGACATTTAACTTGATTACTAATTAATTACTTTATTGATGTGTAACTAACCTAAATAAACCCCAGTAATATAAAAACGCAAACAAAAATAACTTTTGTTTGTTTTCATCTAACATAATTCTGAAATGGCATAATCAACCTATCACGATTTCTGAGCTAAAGGCATTTAATGACGGAATGATAAGGTAATAAAAACTATTATAACTCTGTGACAATGTTGACTCTAATTTGATTTTAAACAATGAAGTACAGCTTCTGGTAAGTTCAAAACTCCCTCAAATATAATTTCTAAATAGACTTGCAATACATGGAACTCGGAGAATTACGATGATCCGTTTCAAAATATATATATATTTTATCAGAGGTTTTGACTGGTGATTGTGATAATTGTAATAATTTATATGTAATACCTTACTTACACGTACACGTACAATGAAAATACATATAGCTTACTGAAATATAATTCATTTCATAAATATGCCTAAAAATGTTATTTTTTATTCAAGCTCACATTTTATTTGGTCGTGTATAGCGGATTGTGGATAGTTATGAGCGATGGCTTTTGGACGCGGTGTTCCCTAGTGGGGATAGCGTTCACAATATTGAGTAATTCGTCCATAAAAACCGTTCTCATAATTAGACCAATTCGTAAATTGTAAACCAGGTGAAATTGTGGTTCGGATCACACGTTAAAATGTAGGTCCCTCAGTTGTCATTGCCTGTTGGGCTAATAATTAACAGTCCTGTCTAAAGAACATGTCGGCCTCAGTATCAAGACTATAATTAAGATCGCACCGCAATCATCCTGACTTAATGTTAACGTAATGTACTGTGGCTAAGACCTTTGATACTTTGCGGTCAAATTCCGTTACATGCCCCAAACGCTAACAAATTTGCTATTAGCTTTATACGGTTTATGCCTACGGTTTTGTGTTACTAATTAATTTACCAAGCATATCGGGATCCTTTCTGGATAATTTCGACGGTATTGTTGTCGCTCTTACCTTATGTGTCGGGCATACAGATATTGGTAACGCCGGCGCCGCAGCGTCGTCCGCTGGTTACATTAGATGTGACCATAACTTAACCTAACCTAACCTTACCTTACCTTAACTTACCATACTTTACCTTGCACTACTACAGGAAGCGGCGACACAAGATATAAGATAACGGCTCATAAGATAATACTCTTGCGTGAAATCGGGGTGTGTATGGATACAATTTTTATATATGATTTGCCTGTTACATCTCTAATTATAACTGGCGCCAATTCTTGGTGCCCACGCCGTCCAGAAGACTAATGTTAATTTTAGCATTGGGCTTAAGGACGGCGTGGGTCCCAAAGAATTGGCGCCAGGTGTACCTCTACACATCCTATTTAGTATTGAGTTCTTAGGAAAAAATGAAGCGTTGGGGGCATATGACGGAATTTGACCTACTTTGCAAATGTGTATTTTTATATGTTTCCTTTAAACAAGTAACTAAGTTTTAACAACCAAAATAGTAAAACTTTAAAATACACCCATTTAAGAAGATTATATGCTTTTTTTAAATTCTAAAGTGTCCATTATCTGAATTTTTTGTTTTACAATTTTTAAAGCGCACACATATTTGTTTCCAAATCGGAGTTTCTTGGTATGAAATTTCTTGGCAATGGTCAGTCTATGCTAGTGATTAGATTTTTGCGGACATTTATTACTTTATCGAAACATTTGACGACGTTTCGGGATCTCGAATCAGATTCCGCCTTAAGGTAAAAAGAACCTAGAACATACGACATGAGTAGTGAACCAGTCGCTTTATAACCTATATATATACTCCCGTCGCAGCAGACCTGCGTGCTTAGCGAATTTCCATAGTATTTATTTTGTAAATGTGAGCATTCAACTTATTTGAAGGAAAGTATTGTTTGAATACGTTAAGTAAATAATATACTAAAAACGTATACATATATAGCTACGTATATATAGCTATAGGGAACATTCGCTAAAATAAGCTCGACTGCTGAAGGTTGACTATTATGTGTTGGCTTGCTCATTTTATATTCCTCATTGGAATAACTTTTGTAAATATTATTCTTTTTTACCACAGTAGCTAAAAAAGTATTTCGGGCGAAAACTTGTTTATTGGGGTTGCGGGTCAAAGTAAAAAGAAAATAAGTATGCGGGCGATTAGCATCGGTCCATAATATGGAGACTCGACCACCCCGCCACCGAACCATTCGAGCCGTCTCAGAGCCGCGAAATGAGCTATATCATCTGGCACAATGCGAATAATATTACGAACAACATGCTAAGATTGATATACAACATGAAATTGATCAAATATAACACAAAATATTTGGTAAGCAACCGAGTATTTAGTGGAATATGAGTAATCAACTTAAGGACAGTAACGAAAGCGACTGATGTTAAGTTTGATCTTTCACGCTAATAGAATTGAATTAAAATAAATAGTTAGGGGATCGGAATTTATCTTTTTTTAATTGTCATTTTTGCATTTGATTGGCTTAGTTAGCACTTTTATGAGGTGATTTAAAACATTTTATTCTTACATAATTTGTTAAACGGAATCTAGTACCAAAAGGCCTAACCTCAAATTAAACTGCACACTGCAAGCCTGACGACGAACACTTGTGTCCCAGACTCTGGGACGGACTGCTGTGTTGGCCTGCCGTGTACTGTATACTGCCAGCATGACGACGGACACTTGCTTACAGTTGGCCATCCCGGAGCTGGAGTGTCTGCTGCGGTCGCACGAGGAGGAGAGGGATGCGAGGAGATTGTGTCCCAGACTCTGGGACGGGCTGCTGTGTTGGCCTGCCGTATACTGTATACTACAGCATGACGACGGACACATGCTTACAGTTGGCCATCCAGGAGCTGGAGTGTCTGCTGCGGTCGCACGAGGAGGAGAGGGATGCGAGGAGATTGTGTCCCAGAGTCTGGGACGGACTGCTGTGTTAGCCTGCCGTGTACCGTATACTGCCAGCCTGACGACGGACACTAGCTTACAGTTGGCCATCCAGGAGCTGGAGTGCTTGCTGCGGTCGCACGAGGAGGAGAGGGTTGCGAGGAGATTGTGTCCCAGAGTCTGGGACGGACTGCAGTGTTGGCCTGCCGTGTAGTGTATACTACAGCATGACGACGGACACTTGCTTACAGTTGGTCATCCAGGAGCTGGAGTGTCTGCAGCGGTCGCACGAGGAGGAGAGGGATGCGAGGAGATTGTGTCCCAGAGTCTGGGACGGACTACTGTGTTGGCCTGCCGTGTACTGTATACTACAGCATGACGACGGACACTTGCTTACAGTTGGCCATCCAGGAGCTGGAGTGTCTGCAGCGGTCGCACGAGGAGGAGAGGGATGCGAGGAGATTGTGTCCCAGAGTCTGGGACGGACTGCTGTGTTAGCCTGCCGTGTACCGTATACTGCCAGCCTGACGACGGACACTAGCTTACAGTTGGCCATCCAGGAGCTGGAGTGCTTACTGCGGTAGCACGAGGAGGAGAGGGATGCGAGGAGGTTGTGTCCCAGAGTCTGGGACGGACTGCTGTGTTGGCCTGCCGTGTACCGTATACTACAGCATGACGACGGACACTTGCTTACAGTTGGCCATCCAGGAGCTGGAGTGTCTGCAGCGGTCGCACGAGGAGGAGAGGGATGCGAGGAGGTTGTGTCCTAGACTCTGGGACGGCCTTTTGTGTTAGCCTGCCGTGTACCGTATACTGCAGCATGACGACGGACACTTGCTTACAGTTGGCCATCCAGGAGCTGGAGTGTCTGCTGCGGTCGCACGAGGAGGAGAGGGATGCGAGGAGGTTGTGTCCCAGACTCTGGGACGGCCTTTTGTGTTAGCCTGCCGTGTACCGTATACTGCAGCATGACGACGGACACTAGCTTACAGTTGGCCATCCAGGAGCTGGAGTGTCTGCTGCGGTCGCACGAGGAGGAGAGGGATGCGAGGAGGTTGTGTCCCAGACTCTGGGACGGACTGCTGTGTTGGCCTGCCGTGTACCGTATACTGCCAGCCTGACGACGGACACTAGCTTACAGTTGGCCATCCAGGAGCTGGAGTGCTTACTGTGGTAGCACGAGGAGGAGAGGGATGCGAGGAGATTGTGTCCCAGAGTCTGGGACGGGCTGCTGTGTTGGCCTGCCGTGTACCGTATACTACAGCATGACGACGGACACTTGCTTACAGTTGGCCATCCAGGAGCTGGAGTGTCTGCAGCGGTCGCACGAGGAGGAGAGGGATGCGAGGAGGTTGTGTCCCAGACTCTGGGACGGCCTTTTGTGTTAGCCTGCCGTGTACCGTATACTGCAGCATGACGACGGACACTTGCTTACAGTTGGCCATCCAGGAGCTGGAGTGTCTGCAGCGGTCGCACGAGGAGGAGAGGGATGCGAGGAGGTTGTGTCCCAGACTCTGGGACGGCCTTTTGTGTTAGCCTGCCGTGTACCGTATACTGCAGCATGACGACGGACACTTGCTTACAGTTGGCCATCCAGGAGCTGGAGTGTCTGCTGCGGTCGCACGAGGAGGAGAGGGATGCGAGGAGGTTGTGTCCCAGACTCTGGGACGGACTGCTGTGTTGGCCGCCGACCCAGCCTGGCACCCTCGCCAGTCTGCCGTGCTTCGCCGAGCTAAACGGAATCAAGTACGACACCACCAGTGAGTTTATGATAGTACTTATGTAATGTATTAAAACGTATGTGTGTAATTTTTATAAGAAATCAGGTGGAAATTCAATCATTTTTTAAGTATATGTGCATAGTCAACTTTGTTAAAAAGGTAATTAAAATACCAACAGGTAGGGCAATTTTGCTTCAATTTTTTTATTATTTATGTTGGTATAATATATGTAATTATGACGAGAAAAATGTCATGTATTCACCTGTTGTAATCGACAAATCAGTATTATAAAGGTTAACTATCACTGTTAACACACGAAACACAAGAAGTGTTCAAACGCAATCCGGCAATGCATTAAATATATGGGACGAAGATTATTTTAATTTAGTGTACCAGTGAATTCATGAAAAAATAAGTCCACACATTTATTTTGCCACTTTTTAATTTTGGCTAAACTGGAATCGTAATAATAGGCCAATACTGAAATAATATTATTGTTATATTGTTTTGGATCTGTGCAGAGAATCCAAATATTCCAATTGCAGCTACGCTTAAAACCAATTGCTCAATTAGTTTGAAATCCAGTGGTATTACAGTTATACTCATAACCAGGACATTTAGCCAGTAGTATGGTTTCCATTGCTGGTAATATATCAACAACATTCTTCATTCGCATGTATTTGATATGATTATATTAAGATAAATGGCTAGTTAAAGTGTGACTAATTTTTCAAACTGTAAGTTAATTACTGCATTAATTTTTTTAGCTGGATTAAAAATATTATTATCATGTTTATGCTGGTACATTTTTTATACAGTTCCTAATTAGTATAAGTAGTAAGTAGTATAATGCAATGACCTTTATTTTACGAAAAGAAACCATGCATAAACTGTTTGTCTAAAAATAGTAAATATAACTTATTTATGAATTATGCCATATGTTTTGCTAAGGGTTTATCATGAAGGACACAATGTATTTAATATGTTTTTTTTACAGCAGTAAACATTTAATTATAAACACATATGAATGCAAACATTCACAGTCAAATTACCTCTTCTTTCGCTTTCTCACTAGAAAGTTGTTATTTGAAAAATATAATTAAATAAATAATAATAAAAATACATCAAGTGGCAGGACTGAAAATCCCTATGAAATTTTAACTTACAAACTAGTTATAAATATAAAACTTTGTATGCCACTTTTTTACACTGAGAATAGCCGTCTAACCAATTTACTTCCCCTGAAATCTACACATAATTGAAATTACGTCAATTTAAAACCTCAATAACATCAGTTTTAAAACTTAGTTGTTATTGGATGGTTTGCAGAGAACGCTACGCGGTGGTGCGAGCGGGACCTGACGTGGGCCAACGTGACCAACTACACGGCCTGCCACGACCTGGTGGTGCCGCCGGACCACGAGCTGGGCCCCGGCGTGGAGGTCACCACGGCGATATACTTCGTCGGCTACACCCTCTCCCTGGTGGCGCTCACCGTCGCCGTCTGGCTCTTCCTCTACTTCAAGTGAGCCTGTCATAACCACCCTGACCCCTCCTATGGGGTCAAGTAGGAATTGAAGCTTGTCAGACTGGTTATTACCTACTCACTACCTTGACTCCCGCTTAATTTCCCTACAGACTCATTGGAAGAATAGAGGGGTTTACCTGCGGACCCCCGAAAGGGGGTTCACTTACAGTATATTATATTCTAAGAAACAAGGGTTTTTGCTCTACCATACGTACGATAAAAAAGCTTTCTGCAGCCAATAATACCCCGATCATAAAGGATTTACGTACATGAGAAAGATTGTGTATTAAATATGAGACGCAATCAATTACTAATCGGAGATTTCTGAAATGAGTTGTAATTTTAGTAAGATGTAACCCATATATTCTTTGAAACATTACAAATTTAGCGTTATATTGCCTTATAATGTTTCAGAACAATAATAATTAAACTTAAGCGCCAGAGTAAATCATATATTGAACATTCGGTATACTTACGAGCTAAAACTATCGGATCCCATTGAATTTAACTAACTAGAGTAAAATATTGTAAATAATTATCTTTAGGTTAAATTCGTTCAACTGAACATGTCGAGCTAAACTCAGTCCAGACTTCAGTATTCTGCAGCTTCACACAAACGTATCTTTATTGGATATTGCACATGATCTGCAGCTTTAATGATCCTGAGTGCAAGTCAATGTTTGTAATTTGCCCCTGATTAGCCGTCTGTTTAACACACGTGGAGCTATCATCATGTGCAACGATCTTGAAATGTAAATACAAGCATCATGCTTTCCCCAATTCACTAGGTTTATATGATAAACTAGGGGCCCCATGCGCAAATTGCGCATTTTAATATTATTTCCGTTTGTGAGAAACTCACCTACGATTTGAAGAAATTTTATAATTTTTTTAACTCGCCGTTATTAATCAAGTAAACATTTCAAGTGAAATTTAAAGGTCTCACCTAAATAAATAAAAGCTTAGCTGAACAAAACAAACACATTGTTCATCACACTATGTACTTTAACTTGTCTTCAATAAATTATTGTATAATACATTAGATTTTTTTTATAAGTCAATCAGCCCAATACATTATTAAGCAAATTCGAATGGAATCTAGTTGTGTACAAAGAAATTGGAATATGAATCCTCACAAGCTACGGTTCTTTTTCTATAGTTCTTGGGAACCGATTTGCAAACAGATTTGAATATTACATAAATTTATTTTTACACTAACGTTACAGTGATTTTGATTAATATCCCTGGGCAATAAATACTCTTCTATCAGTGCATTCGCTTATTTCTATGTCCGGTAGCCCATCTTCGTGTATGAACATAGTTGATTAGATTTCATTAATTGATGAGTGCTATAAGGGCGCTTGTTATGCTAATAGACATCTGTGTTTCAAGAGATTATTCAACAAAAAAACCTGAGGGAAACCAACTACGTAGTTAATTTGATGAAATGTATTGGTTTAAAGAACCCTTAAAAGCATCAAGCCTTACGAGAAACCCTACATTTCTCTGCACAATCACTGTGGAGAACGAAACTTTGACAGAACAATGCCATAATATTCATTTATTTGAAAATCTCACACGAGTTTACAATATTATACCAAATGCAATACTTTGACATTTGATGCAACCATCATTTGATGGTTAACATGAAACACCTGATAAAAAGTTCTACCGTTCTACCCAATGACTTAGAAATTTTTTTTTTACTCTCGCGTTCGTAAGTTAATCTCGCAGATTGTGTCCTACTTCACCGGGGAAAGGTAACCAAATAATTGTAAATTATCGCAAATGTAACTGCTGGTGCTATTCAACCATTTATTTTATTTATACCCAAAGGGAAAGTTTCATAAAAAAACTAATATTTTTCTTGGTATTTTTTCACCGATACCTTTCATTCAAATTTAGGGTTGATAGTGTCAGACGTGTTTTTTTCTGATTAAGGTGTCAGAATATGTTTTTTTCAAACGTTACCGGTGTTTTGAACTTTATAGACAAATCCAAAAATTTGACATTGTAGAAATTATGTTTAAGGTGAAACTCTTGGTAAAAAGTTCTACCATACTTTCGCCTCCAATGCTCGTGTTTGAAAAAACGTGAATATGGAATTAAATTTTCCACATTTTTTATCTATATCTAAAAATTTTGGGTTATTTTGAAATTTTTTTATAATTAAAACGAGATTTTAGATCCCCAGCTTTGCTATTTACGTTGATGTGACGTGTTCAACACGGTACTGGCCTATGATTCTATGTTCATATCATCGTGAGCCCTAAATGTTATTATTTTAAACCTTAATAACAATTAAGGTAATTATCTAATTAATAGCTTAAATAAGAAATTTTGCATGTCACTCGCCGCTTGTCGCGCCCGTTCATGCCGTGTGTGGTGTGTGTGTTCATGCCCCGAGCCCCGTGCGCATGTGCATGTGCCCGTTTTGCATGTCTGCAACACGCGTCGCAGCAGAACTGCGTCACTTAGCGAATTTCAGTTCGTCCAATAAATTTTATATTTTAAGGAATTATTCCTATTGGCAGACATCTATTTTAGTTTATTTGAATAATAAACTTGTTACCAACAGTAGTAATCCATCGTCAACAGATAATTTTGAATGTTGTCTCAGAAGCCAAGCCTTTTTTCTAGTTTTACAATTATAATGCAACTTCTTATTTCAAAAATGGGGATCACATTGGTAATTGTTATATGCTTACTAAATTATATATATTTACACATTGGTACAGTACTATATGCTTACTACTGCATTATATATATTTCTTAGTCAAGTAATTTATATAAATGCAATCTTGTTATAGTACATACAAATACCAGCAAACATATAATTCAAAGTATTTAAAACAGTTAAAACATCAAATAAAATGAATACATGAACAAATTAAATTAAATCATATGGTTAGTTTTATAATTTAAATACCACTTTTGCAGTAGACCTGATCATCAGCCAGTTTCTGTAAACATATCATAGCTCAGCATTGTAAACGTACCATATATTTTCATATATTTTCAGGTGTTTTATACCAAGACAACCCTCCATCCAACACATACTTTCTTTAATAAATTCTAAAATCATTTGTATCCTTATTATAGTTTATATTTTCTGCAAAACCATGATCAATGAACTCTTCAAATAAAGTCTAATTAAATTAAACATAAATAAAATACTTATCTGAAAATTTAAATATAAACATGCGTTCAGAATTGTATACAAAATCCCTACATTAGAGTAATATTTATTGATTTTGGGGAAATTTTTTGCAGCTTTTGGGGAGTTTTCCCTTAAATAAGGTTAATCATACTTTTTGGAGAGTAAAATCAAAAATAATATTAGCCAACATACTGTGTTTAGCACATCCAATATTTAATCAACGGATTGACGTAAAACTATAATTCAAAATGCTAAATTTTTTATTTTTTTAAGCTGAATCTTGACAATTTAATTTAAAATATAAAAATTTAATAAAAATGTATTTAATTTTGAGAATAAATTTTATTTTGTAAAAAAATACCCGTTATAATTAACCAATTGTACTGGTTTTTACATTCGAAGTAATAAATTTATTTTAAGAAGTATTTATTCCTTGAAATATTGTATATAAGGTTACATTTCATTTATGTTAAAATAATTCCTCAAATTAAAGTAAATTATATGGCTCCATATCAGTACCTTGAGGGGTATGTCAATCTAAACGTGATGTCAGGCTGTCATTAAAGTTACTATAATACATCAACACCACTCAGGCCAGAGTACCTCATGATGGAGTGATCAATCAACTTTGTCTGCTATGTTTGTGACGTCCCAGTCTCCAGATATTTTACAGATGCAGTTTTATTACACAATCATTGAAAACCCATTAATTTTTAAATAATAAGGTCATTGCTCTTAAACATTCATCTGTTAGTAATACTTAGGTTTAATATTAATAATATAACTGAATAAATAACTAGATCATCCGGATTGTCTGTATTGCCCGGATTCCCAGACACGTCCGAGCACACCTTCTATCAGTGCGGACGTTGGCACGCCTGCCAAGTCTCGCTTTCAACTGAGATCGGCGTGGTCGTCAGCCCACATAACAGCGTCGGAGCTATGTTCCAGAGAGAGGGCAACTGGAACTGTGACCGGTATTATGTCTAGGCCATTCTTCGGGCGATAAAGGTTCGACCTCGATCGGCCTTAATCCTTAGCTTTTCCCCACGGAGGTTGCCCTAGAGGTGTAATATCAAAGGCCTAGCCCGAAGTAATGTGCGAAACAGTTCCAGGCTAGTGTCCTCGGTGTTCAGGGGGGGTGGTTTAGTCGGTTGTTCACGGGACTTTGAGCTCGTGGGAGTCCGACACTACTGAGGGGACATCGAGCCCCTCAATGTGCGTAAACGCATTCCACCTCCTACAAAAAAGATTTATGGCTATTTAAATGTTTTCTTTTGCAATCCTATGACTTGGCGGAATTGTCAGGGAAACATTAACACTGATATACATGGTGTCTGTCAAAGAACTCCACACATCGTAACGGTATTCCACCTCTTCCCATGTCCTGACCAGCATGTCTGGGGGACGGTTGCCACACAATTGATTATTCGTTGCCTGGGATGGTCAATATTACGAATTTTCGAAAATGTCTTTGTACACTAACAACAGATTTAGCTTCTATAGCCAAATAACGCATTGAGCCTTTTGTTGCGGCGTCGTCATATTGTGGCAATCCAGACAGCACTGACAGCCGCGCTACGTTGTTTCAAGGTTAACGCTCCGCAGCGCTGCCGCCTCTGGACGAAAACATTCCCAATTGGTATGAGTAAAACTTGATGAGCTACTCGTTTAAGAGAAAATAACTACATTTTCTTATCTTCTACAGTTAATAAGACACGAATTTTTAAAATCCCGGAGTTCTTTTATAGACACTCTGTATATTTATATATGTACTTAAGTAAACATATAAATAAGTCATTTTAAATTCAATGATCCAATCTTTTATATCAAAAAAATATTTTTTTAAATACTTCAAACTCATAATGTACGTATTATTTCGTAACAATTTCTCCTGTTAAATTCCAGAGACCTAAAGTGTCTGAGAAACACTATTCACACGAACCTGATGAGTTCCTACATCCTCGCTGACTTCATGTGGATCCTCACTCTTCAACTTCAGGTAAGGCAACTGTTCCACAGTGTGCGAATTGTCATGATACAATAAATATACTAACTGATTACCGAGGAGGTTGCTAAGAGGCAAAGCGATGGCCCAGTATGTCGAACGTCGGCGTCGCCGGTTTGATTGATTCCAGCCGCGGCCGAGAACTCCTGTTCATCATGAGCGATCACCTCTCGCTAGCCTGTGTCCCTTTTGCTGACTTTACCTTGCCACACACTCATTTTGACCCATAGCGACGGGAAATTTAGGTTAAAAAATTAAGTAAAAATGTTGTAAATAATAAACTTTTGAAATACAAACTATGGAAGAGTTTTACCCTTTATATTATCAATAATAATAATCAACTTTGTTTAGACAATTCGTTTGTTTGAGACCAATTGTTATATGAATAATATTTTTGTATGATATTTAGTTCAAATCGTTTAATAGCTGGACATGTAATTGAAATAAAACATAAAATCGGTGATATAAATGCGTGTATTTGTGCCCGTGTTCTCTTGAAATAAGAATAATATTAAGTTAACCACGACGTTTATACAAACCTTCGCTGGAAAGATAAATCTCCAGCCTCGTGTTCTTACTATAAAATGTAATCCTGGGAAATGTTTGTAGAAAGGGTTGATCACCGTGGGCTGATGTTATCTCTGTAACCACCTTCGGTTATCGGGTAGATCAGCGAACGTGATTTAATCTGCTAAATTAGGTTTATTTAGCGGAAATAAAAGCAGAATAACTAAATGAAACCCGCTTTTCTCTCAAAGTTAATCCTATTTACTCTAGGTATACCAGCAAGCTATTGTTTTGTTTTAAAACAATCACTTGATGAAGTGTATTTATTTAAGATCGTTTTACTTGGTTTTGAAGAGTATTTGTTCTAATGTGCTTGTTGTAGTTTGAATTTCTCTTCCAATTTCCATTATGATTTAAGTTAATCTATTTAAATGTGCACACGATATAGATGACTCAAAGCCTAATTTGATAACCTTGCCCAAGCATTTAACTAAGTCTTAACACGTTGGCTGCGGCAAAATAAGTGCTTAGGTCTTCAAAAATGCGGACATAGCACAACACAGAATACCACAACAGTAAATAAATCACTCGGTGAAAGCAAAAAAACGCACGGCGCGGGAAACTGACACCACTCGACTAACACGTGGTATGTATTCGAGGAGCGGACAGCGTACAATACGCCTCCGTCAAGAGCTGAGCTCGCACTGAACCAAAAAGCCGAGCGCTGCAGGTGACGCGACGTCTGCGTCATCCGCCCCCCGCGCTGCAATCGCATGACGCGTATGCCGCGTCATGCCGCAGTCAATGTGTTAAGCACTAAAACTCCAATGCAGAATATTTATGTTTGTCATAATTATAACATGCTGTAATATTTATAGTAGCTAGATATTGGTAGTTTGGACATTCAGTGCCATTAAATGTTTATATAATCAATAGTTTCACAATATATATTTGAATCTAGACTTTTAAAATGAAAGAAGAAAGGAACCGAATCCTCCGTCGAAAAAATATGAGTTCGTATTCATTGAGTTTTGTCACTGACCACAAATTAGAACTTAGAACTTAAGTTAGATAATTTTCATGAATTTTTGTGAATTATTATATTATAATTATCATATAAAACTTATTTTTACTTTCGGAAACATTCCTGGAAAATCATGAATATTATTATTTTTATCATCATTATTTTTTATATTATCATTTTTTTTATTATTCGGGAACATTTTCGGGAATACAGTCCTGAATTACTGTCTAAGAACTTATTGCTTACATCTACTTGCAGCCTAATACTGGAAGCCTTTAAGGTTGTGCGGGCGCCGTTAGGGACAAACTATTCCGCCAGGCAGCATGACAGTCTAATGATTTACTTTATTTTTCTGAACTTTTTGACAGTGCATGTGATTGGGATGTGTCATAAGAATGTTATGGTAGCACTGTTTTGTTGAATGCTGGTTGCCTAACCAAATTATGCAGGTGTTAAGTTCAGTTTGTTCGTGCAACATTCCTGGAGAAAGTTTAATTTATAAAAATTTTATTTTTTGGGATATAATACGGAACCATTTGGCCTACAAAATGACATAATTTTAAAAGATTTGACACTTATGATACATTAGATACATTAGATACATTAGTTGAAATGGCGACCTACCCAGGTAGGTATTTTAAGCCAAGTATGAATGACAGATGAGTGAAGGATGATTGTGGCGCGATCTTGTAGTCTTGTTACTGACTAAGGCCGACATAAAAAAACGGAAGGGAAAATTATTTTCCAACAACATTGAAATTTTTTTAATTTATTTTTTAATTTCCTCGATGTTAGGTTTAAGACATTCATTAATCATAAATAATTCCCAAATATAGGCCCTGTAGGTTAAACCGTGTCTTCGTGAATGATGCAAGAAAGGTGGGAATTTTTGCCCCATTATTACACTTTTGACATCTGCAGCTCACAAATTTTACATCCAAAAAAATTTGTTTAAATTCCTCGGAACGTTCTCATCATGAGTAACATAAAAATAAAAGAAAACGTATCATAAAAATTTTCGACTGCACCACATTAATAGAGCAGTGTATCCCCTTAGCGATGCAGCAAGAAAAACATGAAATAACCTATTATTTTCTAGGTGTTAATACCAATTTACCAATTTTTTAGGGTTATGGTGGCATGAGGGTGGCTCATACTACAATGACTGCATAAACGGATGTAAAGACATATTATTTATAAATATGTACATAAATGTATTACCGCTATGACAATAATTAAATAATGGAATAATTACTTTCCATGAAACAAAAGTTTGGTCTTTTGCTTACATAATGGCTGTGGTACTGAGAACGTTACTTGATAGTTCCTGACATTTCCAGGTATCCGGCCAATCGAATGTCCATTTCTGTGCAGTTCTGATCATTCTGCTCCATTACTTCCATCTCACTAACTTCTTCTGGATGTTTGTTGAAGGTATTCTGAAATCCATTATTTATTTCTACAATAATTTAAACATCTATATGTCATAACTAAGTACGGTATTTCTAACAGTACAGCAATTAATTGCTGTACTTTTTATAAGTTAAAATTACTTTGATACCTATAATGCCCGTGTTCTCTTGAAATAAGAATAATATTAACTATTCACAATAAGAATTATGTTAGAGGATATAGTAATCCATTGATATTACATCGATACCTAGTTCCTTAACACAAAAAATCTACAATAGCCCCTACTATAATTTAGAGGAAAGCTTCATATATACCCAATGAAAACGAGTAAACGAAAAGCTTGGAATGTCTATATGTTTAATCAGCACTTGTAAATAACGTAAGCGATGAAAACATTGGAGGCAGAGTGTTCGGTCAAACACAATATTCTGCGTTCCTTAAAATGTGTCATGCAAAAATTATTTTTCATAATTTATGTGTTCTCAGTAGAATATTAGATATTTTAATTTAGCCCAATCAAATTGTCATTTTGAATTCAATAAAATCTTTTCGTTCACCTGTTGTTGTGACAAATTGTTAGTGTTTTATAGTCGTGATAAATGTGGAAGTACTGTCTTCAATACTTAAATGATAAAAAAAATGTAAGCTGCTAGGCTGCTTTTGTGTTCTTGCCAATCATTTCTATGAATAAATGGTATAAATCGCTCTAAATCCGTGATTGTTTGAAACTATACGTGGTTATACACTTGTAAACAAACTAAGATCCACGTAAAGTAAAACTGGAAATAAATGTTTAAAAAAACTATCGACTTAAAAAACTAAGATAACTCAATCAATTAGTACCTAACTTGACATCTTGCATGTTTTTTACAAAAAATTAGCTGCACATTCCTTAACTTTACTTTTCATGAAAACGGTTTTTGCAATGAGTGAGCTACAATCAAAAATGTTTATACATATTTATGTTTATATGCTTAAGGACAGTTTAATATAATTAACTATATCAACCTAGCAGACTTTATTGTACCACCTAAATACACTAGTTGCTATCTGTGTAACTACTATATTTTGTAAAATAACACAGATATAGAACACCTGTATTAGTAAAAGACTCTGATTTTGACAACCCTTTTAGATCTCTAAGGCTAATCCAGTACCCTAATGAGATAGAAGAATCATTGATTTCTTATACAGCGCGATTTATACTTGGCGTTACAAACATTTAACCGTGATAGGCCTAATATGGAGTATATAAAGTAAAAAACTAATTTTTCTAAATCGAAGTGGTCTCTTATTTAACAATTTTTTTTATTATTTTCCCAACCCAACTGAAGTTACCGTGGAAAAGATTGAAATACACACATTTTTTGAAAGCAGGTTCATGTTTAACCTAGGTATTTAAAGTGGTCTTTTAGTTGATTGTAATTTGTAAATGCTAGTTGTGGCGTTTCAAAACACAAACAATTGTTTTTGTAAAGAATTATTGGTATTTTATTGAAATATTAATCGTGTTTCGTGTTATTTAATGTTTTTTTTTAAGTCGCAATTAAACTCCTCTTTTTCCTAACAAATTTATAATTTGTATTCCAATAAACTTCTCCATTTTGTTACCTTTTACTAAACACAACTATCTCATATTTTCTTTGAACTGTGTTATTAAAACACAAACTTGTATCTGGAAAAATGCGGCAGTCAGAACAAGTAAATAGCCCTCTTTAGCCTAGTCAATCGCAAGGAAATAAATCCAGGGAAGGTGGAAATTGTCACAGTTGTTCGTTAGACCCATCTGAGCTTCATTCCATAGTCTTGAAGAGTAGGGATTGAGCTCGAGGTAAAATACAGCGTGTTCAAAAGTGGGCCAGGGACTGGAATCTCGAAATTTCGCTGAAAACCTCTTGCAGATCGTACCCTATTTTAAAGATATTGTCGAAGGGAACATTTTCGGGAATACAGTCCTGAATTATCTAAAACGTTTCACAATACCGACTATTTTTGTGACTTTCAATTACTTTATCCTGAAAATAGCTCACAAAAATTACAGCTATTTAAAAAGTAATTTAGATGATTCAATTATGTTTTTACGAAAACCTTTCTTTAATCGATACCTTCAAAATAGTATTCATCTTGCCATAGGTTTGAGGTAAAATAACAGTTTCTAAGACACCCTTTAATACCTTTCTAATTCACGTCGATGTTAACCTTCAAGCTTGTGACGTTTCTATAAAGTAATTTAGGTCTAATGAACAAATAGGCCAGTTTTCAGTTCTTGGAATCTGTTTCCTTATAGGTTTATGTAATTTTACTTAAAGGACAGTTTTATTTTCTATTTGTTATGTTATTCCTTCTTTGCTCTTATTTAAAGCTTTGCGTTAAGGACAAGTTTTTTAGGGTTCTTCACACTTTATAATAAGATATAACATTAATACAATGTATTTATTTTTATTCCTATTTTCATGTATACACTAGCTTATAGTAACCCGCTTCGCTGAGTAGGGTTAAAAAGAATTATGAAGGCCTAAACCGTAGATCCCCAAGACGTAGTTTGGAAGCATTATAACATCTATTAAAAACATTCAGTATATTTTTATGTTTTTCCATACATATATTTGAAAAAATCTGGGATGGCATATTTGGTGGTAGCAATATTAATTTACCTTTCAACCAGCACATATTTTAAGTTTGTTTTTTTTTTGATATGCAATAACGATGAATACTGTTCATCATGTCAATTTTTTGTTTTTGTTTCAATTAAATATATTTTGATGTTTCTTCATAAATATATTTGAGAAAATCGGGGATAGCACATTTGATGGTAGCAATCTTATTTGTCTTTTTAACCAGCATATATTTTGCCTTGCCCTTTATATGCAATAATTGCAAATTTTGCCCATATTATCAGTTGCTACACTCAGGTATTTAATGTAATATATGTTTGGTATCCTTCATGAACCACGCCATTGTTTCCTGTCCTGCTCCTGCATCCAGCTTGTACAGTTGTTTAATTTAAATCAGTTTCTGTTTCATACCTTTTTCGATTAAGGTTCTCCATTCTCTCTCTGTTCTGATTGTTTCTTTCGCTACTTGTGCATCTGACCCCTTTTCTGTTCGAATCCGTTACGGCAATGTTTCTTGATGTCACTGTGAATTTTCTCGAAATACTCTTTCTCTTTCTTCGTTGTTTCATTTTTTTGCCATCTTTCGTCAAGAGAGATACAGAAAGATTCAGACCGGAAAAATTCTCTTGTTCGGTTTGGCATTTTCTCATCTTATTTTTACTAAATTACAATTAACTAGGGGGCCCATGCGCAAATTGTGCATTTTAATATGGTTTCTGTTGTGAGAAACTCATATACAGTTGGAAGAAAGTGTATGGCTTCAATCTCACCTTTATTAAACAAATTCAGCTTTTCAATTGAAATTTAAATGTCTCACTTAAATAAACAAAGGCCTAACTGAACAAAGCACACACACATTATTCATCACCCAAGCACTATGTATTTGATTTTGGTTGTCTTCTCGCACAAAAGTAGGATAACGTATGTTTTTCTAGGGGGCCCATGCGCAAATTGCGCATTTTAATATTATTTCCGTTTGTGAGAAACTCGATTACGATTAGAAGGAATAGGAGAAATATTTACTAAACAGACAAACACTATGATAGATATTAAAAATAAAACGCAAAAACTACCGAAACTCACTTGTTTAAAGTTCCCTTCATTTGTGATTTTGTTTTTTAAGTTCTCTGCGCGTTATGGCTTTGAACTCGCCGTTATTAATCAAGTTAACATTTCAAGTGAAATTTAAAGGTATCCACATAAACAAATAAAAGTTCAGCTGAAAAAAACACACACATATGCTCATCACCTCAGCACTATGTATTTGAATTTTTCTTCTGGCACAACAGTAGTATACCGGAAGTTTTTCTTCGCATATTCATGCCCTAATATCATCTTTAGGTCACTGTAGATAGGTGGTGCAGTGTCCCTTTGTTTGTATCTCGGCAGTTCTCTGTTCTTGTCAAAGGTATGTTTTCCTCTGTAATCTCATCGACTCGGTTTTCTCTTTGACTTCTACTTCTTTCTGTACCATTAAAATGATTTTCATACCTCAATTAAGCTACAAATACCTACCCATTTAAGAAGTAGTTTTCATAAATGTATGAAATATTGTTTACCGTTGCAGACTATCAATTTTTGTTTACAATCTGACTTATATAGGTTGAAAATCGATCTGAAGGTAATCAGCTGTTAAATTACAATCACATTTTAAAACCGTATTAACACAAGTTGTTCAGCACTGGAGCGTTAAAAGCGCCCTCTAGAAATAAATCAAATGCTCGGGGGTCGAAGCCGTTAAAGAAACGCCAATTTCAATCATCCGTCGCAGGTGCGCTACATTATAAGCTTTAAAATGACACCTCAATCGTAAAAACCGGTTCAGTAGGACGCCTGAAAAAGGGATCTAACAGAAAAAAAACCTTATTGTATTAAGTATATAGATTAAAAACAAAAATGATGAAACTCGACATTTTTGTGTATTTTATGTTTTTAATAAGATAACCTAACAGTAAATATGTAATAAATAAAAACGGAAATAAAAACATATTACTAAATAAGACAATATTCACCTGTTGTCAAAAACAATTGTAGGTGCTCCATTCTTTTGCACCACTATAACCACGGGAACCATTCCCAATTAAACCACATGTTTTCATACAAACAAATGAAACCTTAAGTTCTCCCAAAATCCTTGAAAAAGGTCCCTTTTGTACGATCCTATGCCTAAGCCCCAAAAGATATTTAGGGGCTTCCGACCATAGTGCATATCATGAGATTCCAAGCTTTAATTTGACACCAAGGCTGTAGCACAAAATATACCAACAATGATCATAGTCGTGTCATAATAACCTCACTTTAAAATTCAATCTTATAATAACCTAAATAAATATTTACAAATCATGTGTTTCTACAAATAGATGCAGGTTTTGGGGAATATTCATATATCTTTCTAAATGTATATTTCTAAATATTTATTTTTGTCTTCTCTTTTCTAAATTATAAATTTGATTGAAGATTGGATTTTCTCGATTAATATTTATTGTGTTTAACAAATTATTACGGTTCTTTTTATGATTAATATATATATGAATTAAAAAAAACGAATGACATAAACAAAGCTGGAGTATACCAAATTAATTGCAGCGAATGCGAAAAATATTACATTGGTCAAACAAGTAGAAGTTTTCAAACCAGATTCAAAGAACACATACAAGCCCTAAAGTCAGGAAAGAAAACAACGATGAAGTCTAATTACGCAGAACATTTATTAGAAACAAGACACAGCTACAAAAATATTAGAGAAAACCTCACTGTTTTAGAATATGAAAGAGAAAAAGAAAAACTATTTGTAAAAGAAGATTTTCATATATATATTAATCACAAAAAGAACCGTAATAATTTGTTAAACACAATAAATATTAATCGAGAAAATCCAACCTTCGATCAAATTTATAATTTGGAAAAGAGAAGACAAAAATAAATATTTAGAAATATACATTTAGAAAGATATATGAATATTCCCCAAAACCTGCATCTATTTGTAGAAACACATGATTTGTAAATATTTATTTAGGTTATTATAAGATTGAATTTTAAAGTGAGGTTATTATAACATGACTATGATCTTATGATTTGAAACTAGTCGTCAAATAAATGTTTTTTAAACTAAAAAAGGGTACTCTGCTAATAAATTATGTATCATTATAATATATATATATCGATTTTTTAGCCTTTAACGCGACAATTATTACAAAATTATTAGCCTACTCTTAATTAAAAACCAACTTGAAAACTGGTTAACTTTTCTTATTTAGATAGTGAAAGCGGATTGAAGGTTAATTCATTTTATTTTATTTCAGTCATAAAGCAAAAAAAATTCACAATTCTAATATTTTCCATAGTATTTTAGTTTTTTTTGCGAAAAACAATGAGTGACCGTTTTGAGACAAGATAAAAGAATTTCATAGCTAGACTCCATTCTCTTCATGAATCAACCAAAAACTTTTGTCATACCAAGTACCAATCACCCTGCATTAACCTTATTATGCGTTAATTTACAATAACTGCTTCTTGCCACGAATGAATTTATTTCAAACAAACCAACCTTTTTTATTTATGCATGCGTATACATAAACATATTAAATGTACGAGTAACGACGTTATAAAAAATGGTGCTGTATCAAAAAGCTGATGGTTGACTGTCAAATAATTTGTGCAAATTCTATTTTGAATCTTATTTTTTCAGGGCTTTATCTATACATACTGGTTGTGGAAACATTCAACAGAAAACATATAAAGCTAAGAGCCTATATCTTCATAGGTTGGGGTAGGTTCTCTGTTATTATTAAGTGTAATAATTTTTCTACCTAAAAATAATACACGACTTTTAAGGCCTTATCGGCTTACGTTGGCCTTCAAGTTGCCTTTATAAAGAGATTGTTATAGATTAATTTAATTAATTAATTGCATATCAATTAATTGCATTATGTGTAAAATCTAGCAAATTAACAATACACAATACACATTAATATTTGTCCTATTTGCCATTTGAGACTTGCTTTATGACCAGCGTTTTTTGTTGTTGAGATCGTAAACTTTCTCCTTTGAGGCAACGGGGAGCGATCTGTTTCATATAAATGATGTCATGATAGCTAACACGTCACTTGAAATAGTTTTTTAATATGTACTGAAGTAGCCAGTTTGACTAAATTGATAATTACAGAAAAGAGATAGGCTTAAGAGGTAGTCAAGACATTGTATAATTTTGCCAGACAATATATAGTAAGATCTACAGTAAGACACAAAATATATTGTACATAAAAATCAAATAACTAACGCAATATATATTTTCCAGGTGCACCTTTAATATTTATTCTAGTTTGGGCAACAGCAAAGGCTATAGACGAATATAACCACAAAATACACGTAAGTAACGTTAAACAAAAAAGGTATCATAGCATCTACAGCTGTTTTAACATAAGCTGTTATTCCTTATAAAGATTTTTTTTAATACTTCCTCCATGAGTACGTTTTGCAGTTGTTTATTTTCTAAACATAAAGTTTATACTATTTCATAACTAACAACAACGTTATCATGCTTACGTTAATAGCAAACATTTACACAAACCACTACTGTTAAAAAAACACAAAAAACGAAAAATAAGTTACAAATCAGTAAAACAATTCACAACCCAAACAAATATTTTATTTAACTTAGTTACAAATGTAATAGTAAATTACGCAACTAGTGCGAGAAATAGGTGTTTACGTGCGAGCTGCGGAGCGCGGGAATTTCATGCGAGCAACGTAAACACCTTCCTGGATGAGTTGCGCACGATAGTTTTCGCAACACTACCAGCAACAAATACACAGGGGAAGTAAAAAACAACACTTCTATGAAAGTTAAAAGATTTAAAAAATATTAATTAAACTGTAGAGAGAAAATATGAACAAAAGTATATTTATCTGTGCGGGGGAGTTAACAAAAAGCGTTATCTCTGCTGTTCAGCGACCGAGTAAGCTTTTCTAGGAATACGTCTTATCGTCACACAGACGGCAACAGTTGATTAAATAATACTGCTCTTTATTAACTTATCTCTATTAACTGTAACTAGTCGCAACCTGGGAAACCAGTTTAGTTACAATTGAGATATGGTTGCATAGTTAAAATGTGTCTGTTTAATGTATGTAAATTGTGTGATATACTATTTTTTTCTTAAGTTGGCAACATTGAGCATTTACCGCACGAGTGCGGTAAATGCTCAATGCAAACTCTTTACCGCACTCCAGCTGATTTGTTACTTCACTACAGCTGATATTTGCCGTACTCTTTTGTAAACGGCGACTTCCCACACTGAAACGGAACCGGAAATCGGCTACTTACTAGTGTAGTGTTGCGAAAAATGTGTTACGTTATATTACGACAATATTTTATTTATAATATCAAACAAATAATAAGGGTTAACAAAATCTCTAGGATTGTAATATATTAATGAGGAAACTGTGTCAAGGAGTAAGCGTGCCTAGTTTTATTGATATTAATAACTTCAATTATCAATGCTTCCAAAGTGGTATGTTTCGTCCTAGTGCTACAGGTCTCAATTGTGTGCAATCCACTTCACAAGCCTCCATTTCAGGGCTCTACAGCGCTAGATTAGAGTTAATTGTTTTAAGCTTGAACATTCGTGCTAGATTGATGTATTAGGAACAAAATGCTGGAGATTATCCGGCTATGGTTTAATTTCATCAATAAGTCACGTAAACCTAGAACTGATTAATGACTAGTTTGGTATAGTATTTTCCTTACGTAAATATTGTAATTAACACTTATAAATGATTTAATCGTCGAAATTCGCAATTTTTAAAATTTATTATGAAAATTATAGAACCCTCCTCATAAACAATATTATAAATTTGATATTATTCTGGTTATGTAATCAAACATCGGTACCGGTAACCTTTTTTCAATTTTGAAAGTGGAAAAAATGTTTCTATAAAGTCTGTTTTATTTCGAGTAAATAAGTAAATATATAAATGTGCTATGAATTGAACTGAAATTGACAAGTTGAATATAATTCATATATTTAATGAACTATTGTTATTCTTTCAATATTTAAGGCGTATTGATAGAAGTACTTTTTAATTTCTATTTAAGTGGTAAGCTACCATAAGTTTTGTGTATATTATCGAAAAACTGGCGTCCATTGAACTTTATTTTTGTAAAATTCAAAAAATTCTTAATACAGTTAATTTTAAATTTATTTTTACTACCACTGCAAGGAAATAATCACTTTGCCACACCTATAAACAGCACGCAGGGAACAGCAACCTCCATTTCCGCTTTCACTTCATTCCCGCTCGCTAAATCAGGGTTACTTATTAAGTTAAGGTTGCACACAAGAGAGATAACTATGACGTCAAACACTAAAGACCAGTTTCTATTGGTCAGAAATCCCATGACAGTCACTGCATTCTAAATTCTATTTTCCTTACTCTAAATCAGCTGATTTCACAGTCGGCTTTTCTATACACTAACTTCCGGTTCGTTCCAATAGAATAAGCAAACATAACCTGAATGAACTTTTGTGTACAGGTTAGTTAATAAGTTAAACTGTTTAAATGATGGTGGTAGGAAAAATATTGTGAGTATTACGAGCACAAATAGTCACTGCCGCTTTCGAAAAGTTTGGATGCACGAAGCGTTAGCTGAATTCACGTGGCAGAAAACTCGTTCACAGAGCTTTTCACTGATGATTGGTTGAATTTCACCAAGCTCTTTAGTTCAAGCTCTTTAGTTGGCCTTTTGTCTGTAGGGTGAGGGGGACCAGCGGCATTGCCCGTGGATGACACAGCATCTGCTGGACTGGATATTCCAAGGACCCGCCCTCGCCGTGCTGGCCATCAACCTCATATTTCTCGCCATGATCATGTGGGTAAGTACTGAATCACTCTTCCCTACAAAAATCATGTTGGTTGGTAGCTCACCTCTTTCTCTCTCATCTCTATTCGAATACATTTAAGGGCCTAAGACTGGCAGTTGGATAAAGTCGTTGATTAGCGTTTAAAAGTATAAAAAGTAGTCCTTTGCAATGCTGGTTTTAACAGCCATGGCTTATTTCAATGTTTACACACAACGGGACTTTCGTTGTTTGAAAATCAGAATAATAATAGGAATAATAATAATTTATTGTCGTTAAGCAATAGACATGGACAAAAGTCAACAAGATAAATACAGGGTATAAAAGGTGTATAAAAGAAATTTGAACACAGACTATATCTACACATAAACAGGTGGCTCTTATAATTCTAACGTAACAAATAAATTGTAAATAATTATGACAAATAAAAAAGTTAAATTCTTAAATTATTTATCTAACTTAGACTAGTTTATTTAAAATCATTAAAACAGTGTTACTAATATATAAAAAATTCGTCTATAGAGTATATTGGGTTCTTAACTAGCCCATTTGTGAAAGCACACATCGAGTTTGTGACTGAATATTTCTTATGTTAAGAGGGATTTTGTCAAACAATTTGAGCCCGATAACCTTTGAACTGTTAGCTACCTTAGACAGCTTACAAAAAGGAATGTCAACATTGTATTTTGACCTTATGTCATGATTAATGCACATTAGACCCCTCCAATAGATTTTCAGTTTATTTTCTTACATCTAAGAGAACATATAAAACAAACAGACCATAAACTGTTAAAATATTTTACACTAATAAATTAGGAGCGGCAATGATATCTAGATTTAGCATATGTAATTATTCTTACAGCCTTCTTTTGGATCAAAAGCACATATTTTACTCCTGCAGAACTGTTCCATAAACATATTCTGTATATTAAATTCCAATAATAAAATACATTAGCTCAAACTGTTGGATTCCATGTAATAAAATCCAACATACTGATGAATCAAAACTAAATTTCCGTCAAAATGAAACGCACGCTTTGGGTTATTTGCCTATTTTGTCAATCTAAACCATAATTACATACCCCTGTAGCAGCAGGCGTTCATACTCAGCGAATGTCAAACTCTTCAAATCATATTTCAACCTAACCAAGATATTTTGGAGTATGCTGGGTTTCCGCAACGGAAATACAAAAACGGAGGATTTTTTGCTTATACCCAGTTGATGTCAACTATACACATACCATACCACAGTTACCATGCAACCACGCCACTTACAATTCCACGCTTATCATCCATATATCCACATACTGTACCAAGATTTAATGAGATGTGTAAAGAAATAAATGAGATATATCTATATTTTAAATTCCTTATATGAGAAGAATTTAAAGAGTCCACTGCTTTCAATATATCGACACCTATTGACGACGTAGCCCAATGGTTAAAAAAGCAAACTGAAACTGTTGTTTGTTTTTCCACCTAAATGCAATGGTGAAGAGAACATTTTTTTTAAATTTGACCATTAAAAATACAAAATAAACCTTTTTTGGGAGTGAAATTCTCCTACCCCTCCCCTCCAACAGCCTTCCGATGGTCTGATCGGGCAGGTTCTCTAACTCATCTGATTCTTTAGAAGTCTGAACCAAAGTTAGATCCGACAATGTTTACGAGCGCTATCTTGTTAACTAACGTATACAAGTAATAGCGTCTTCCCTACACGGGAAATTCGCTATAAAGTAATCAACAGTCACAATACTGTCCTGGATATTACTTTTATAAACCTTAAAATAAATATGAAAATTATTAAATAATTAAAAAATATCTTGTCCTTATAACTAATCATACTCTCTCGTATAATATTTTTTACTAAACTGTAAGATACTATATACAGTAGGCTCCCTCTTATCCGGACACCTCGGGACCGAGACCTGTTCGGATAACGAGTTTTTTTTTTAATGCATCAAAGAACAACTCTAATGCACACTGTATTTAGACTTGTATTCCTCCTTGTAAATGCCGTAGATTTAGACTTGTGATCACCGGTTATAATCTTTCCCACGAGAATCGTCGATGCAGTAATTTCCATTTCCTGCCGGTCACGCCCGATTAAACCGATATGTTGATTTGACTTACTTGACTTATATTCGGCGTCCTGTGTCCCGCAGGGGCGTAGGATCTGTCATGTCCAGCTCATCTGGTGAACCACTCTCCAACATGGGGGAGTTTCATTGGTAGGTTTTACAAGCCTCCCAATATTCATCAAGATTGTAAAAACTTTTATTTAATAAAAATGATTTCAGATGGCATTTAAATTTATAAAAGTGGGCTATATTCTTTATCGACAATGGCAATGCCTGGCACAATTTTACACCTAGATATTCTGGTTTTTTCTCAAAAATTGCTAGCCTATGTTGCAGTGCAAAGGAAGTCTTATTGTAATTATGTCTATTGTTACTATTGTTTTCTAAAGTTTCATGGATCCTGATCTGTTTTACATAGCAAATTGACTCTAAGATAAAAAGGTTAGGTACAGTTAAAATATTTCATTGTTTAAAAAATTCTCTACAGAGAGCTTAAGGTGCGAGTTTGGCTAAAGATCTTATAGCCTTTTTTTGCCAAATAAATATTTTTTCTAGGTTACCCTTACCCGCCCCCCAAAGCACAACAGAGTAAGTTATGTGGGTTTCGAATAGGCTGTAATAAACCAGTCTACTAAGATCTGTATTGTTGAATCTATTGATGTTTCTAATGATGAAGAGACTTTTTGCTAGCTTTTTTTCCAAGCCATCTATGCGCTTGTTCCATCTCAACTCATCGTCCAATATCACCCCTAAAAAAGTTGTATGATCGGTTTGTTGCAAAGGTACTAAATTTTCCTGATCTTCTAGGTACAGTTCAAGAGGGGTGTTATTCCTGACTTTTTCTGGCTGGTTTGAATGAGCATAAAGTTGGTTTTAGTTGGATTGAGAATCAAGTTATTTTCAGAAAAATACTGTGAAAGTTGATTTACTCCTTCTATTGACTACATTTCTAAGTGTTGGGTATTTTGGTGTTTAATAAAAATAGTTGTGTCATCAGCGAATTTATATGTTACTTCAGAAACTACTTTATTCATGTCATTTATATAAATTAAGAATAGGATAGGCCCTAATACGGAACCATGCGGGACGCCGCTGATGACCTGGCTTTCGTTTGATTTGATAAGTTTCCGTTTAGAAAAAGAGGTGTGCTGGATTTCTGTTATTTGAGTTCTATTAGTTAAATAATCTGAATAATAATCATGAATAATAATAATTTATTGTCGTTAAGCAATAGACATGGACAAAAGTCAACAAGATAAATACAGGGTATAAAAGGTGTATAAAAGAAATTTGAACACAGACTATATCTACACATAAACAGGTGGCTCTTATAATTCTAACGTAACAAATAAATTGTAAATAATTATGACAAATAAAAAAGTTAAATTCTTAAATTATTTATCTAACTTAGACTAGTTTATTTAAAATCATTAAAACAGTGTTACTAATATATAAAAAATTCGTCTATAGAGTATATTGGGTTCTTAACTAGCCCATTTGTGAAAGCACACATCGAGTTTGTGACTGAATATTTCTTATGTTAAGAGGGATTTTGTCAAACAATTTGAGCCCGATAACCTTTGAACTGTTAGCTACCTTAGACAGCTTACAAAAAGGAATGTCAACATTGTATTTTGACCTTATGTCATGATTAATGCACATTAGACCCCTCCAATAGATTTTCAGTTTATTTTCTTACATCTAAGAGAATATATAAAACAAACAGACCATAAACTGTTAAAATATTTTACACTAATAAATTAGGAACGGCAATGATATCTAGATTTAGCATATGTAATTATTCTTACAGCCTTCTTTTGGATCAAAAGCACATATTTTACTCCTGCAGAACTGTTCCATAAACATATTCTGTATATTAAATTCCAATAATAAAATACATTAGCTCAAACTGTTGGATTCCATGTAATAAAATCCAACATACTGATGAATCAAAACTAAATTTCCGTCAAAATGAAACGCACGCTTTGGGTTATTTGCCTATTTTGTCAATCTAAACCATAATTACATACCCCTGTAGCAGCAGGCGTTCATACTCAGCGAATGTCAAACTCTTCAAATCATATTTCAACCTAACCAAGATATTTTGGAGTATGCTGGGTTTCCGCAACGGAAATACAAAAACGGAGGATTTTTTGCTTATACCCAGTTGATGTCAACTATACACATACCATACCACAGTTACCATGCAACCACGCCACTTACAATTCCACGCTTATCATCCATATATCCACATACTGTACCAAGATTTAATGAGATGTGTAAAGAAATAAATGAGATATATCTATATTTTAAATTCCTTATATGAGAAGAATTTAAAGAGTCCACTGCTTTCAATATATCGACACCTATTGACGACGTAGCCCAATGGTTAAAAAAGCAAACTGAAACTGTTGTTTGTTTTTCCACCTAAATGCAATGGTGAAGAGAACATTTTTTTTAAATTTGACCATTAAAAATACAAAATAAACCTTTTTTGGGAGTGAAATTCTCCTACCCCTCCCCTCCAACAGCCTTCCGATGGTCTGATCGGGCAGGTTCTCTAACTCATCTGATTCTTTAGAAGTCTGAACCAAAGTTAGATCCGACAATGTTTACGAGCGCTATCTTGTTAACTAACGTATACAAGTAATAGCGTCTTCCCTACACGGGAAATTCGCTATAAAGTAATCAACAGTCACAATACTGTCCTGGATATTACTTTTATAAACCTTAAAATAAATATGAAAATTATTAAATAATTAAAAAATATCTTGTCCTTATAACTAATCATACTCTCTCGTATAATATTTTTTACTAAACTGTAAGATACTATATACAGTAGGCTCCCTCTTATCCGGACACCTCGGGACCGAGACCTGTTCGGATAACGAGTTTTTTTTTAATGCATCAAAGAACAACTCTAATGCACACTGTATTTAGACTTGTATTCCTCCTTGTAAATGCCGTAGATTTAGACTTGTGATCACCGGTTATAATCTTTCCCACGAGAATCGTCGATGCAGTAATTTCCATTTCCTGCCGGTCACGCCCGATTAAACCGATATGTTGATTTGACTTACTTGACTTATATTCGGCGTCCTGTGTCCCGCAGGGGCGTAGGATCTGTCATGTCCAGCTCATCTGGTGAACCACTCTCCAACATGGGGGAGTTTCATTGGTAGGTTTTACAAGCCTCCCAATATTCATCAAGATTGTAAAAACTTTTATTTAATAAAAATGATTTCAGATGGCATTTAAATTTATAAAAGTGGGCTATATTCTTTATCGACAATGGCAATGCCTGGCACAATTTTACACCTAGATATTCTGGTTTTTTCTCAAAAATTGCTAGCCTATGTTGCAGTGCAAAGGAAGTCTTATTGTAATTATGTCTATTGTTACTATTGTTTTCTAAAGTTTCATGGATCCTGATCTGTTTTACATAGCAAATTGACTCTAAGATAAAAAGGTTAGGTACAGTTAAAATATTTCATTGTTTAAAAAATTCTCTACAGAGAGCTTAAGGTGCGAGTTTGGCTAAAGATCTTATAGCCTTTTTTTGCCAAATAAATATTTTTTCTAGGTTACCCTTACCCGCCCCCCAAAGCACAACAGAGTAAGTTATGTGGGTTTCGAATAGGCTGTAATAAACCAGTCTACTAAGATCTGTATTGTTGAATCTATTGATGTTTCTAATGATGAAGAGACTTTTTGCTAGCTTTTTTTCCAAGCCATCTATGCGCTTGTTCCATCTCAACTCATCGTCCAATATCACCCCTAAAAAAGTTGTATGATCGGTTTGTTGCAAAGGTACTAAATTTTCCTGATCTTCTAGGTACAGTTCAAGAGGGGTGTTATTCCTGACTTTTTCTGGCTGGTTTGAATGAGCATAAAGTTGGTTTTAGTTGGATTGAGAATCAAGTTATTTTCAGAAAAATACTGTGAAAGTTGATTTACTCCTTCTATTGACTACATTTCTAAGTGTTGGGCATTTTGGTGTTTAATAAAAATAGTTGTGTCATCAGCGAATTTATATGTTACTTCAGAAACTACTTTATTCATGTCATTTATATAAATTAAGAATAGGATAGGCCCTAATACGGAACCATGCGGGACGCCGCTGATGACCTGGCTTTCGTTTGATTTGATAAGTTTCCGTTTAGAAAAAGAGGTGTGCTGGATTTCTGTTATTTGAGTTCTATTAGTTAAATAATCTTTGAGCCAGTTAAATGCAATGTTTTTTATTCCTATACTACTAAGTTTCTGCAGGAGAACAGGTATATTGACGCAGTCGAAGGCTTTGGTCAGGTCGGCGAAGCAGCCCACAACAGACTCACCGCCCTCCACCGCGTCAATACACCCATTCACAAAATCTATCAAAGCTAGTTTGGTGGATTTACCCCTCCTGAAACCATATTGTTTTGAGCATAAAATACTATTGTTTTCTAAGAATGAAGCTAATTGATCGCAAACTGATTTTTCAATTACTTTAGAAACTACCGGGAGGAGTGATATTGGACGATAGTTGTTCATTTCGGTGTCTGGTCCTTTCTTATATATTGGTCTTACTTTGACCACCTTACATTGTCTTGGAAATATGCCAGATCTCAAAGAACTATTGATTATAAAAGTGAGTGGTTTGATAACTTCTGCTTGGCAAAACTTTAGAGCTTTCATACTAATATCATCGATACCTGTTGAAGTTTTAGGTTTCATATTGGTCATGATATAATTGACTTGCTTCTCAGTTATTTCTTGGAAGCTACTGAGGCTATAGGGTGGAGTGGCAATTTGATCCTGTTCAAAATCTATAACTGTATTTTTATCTGCTCCAACTATTTTGGCTACATTTATGAAAAACTGGTTGAAGCTTTCTGCTATTTCTGATGGATTTTTAACTAGGCTATTGTTGAGTGTATTTTCTAAGGTTATATTACTGTCAGTTCTAGTTTTATCTGTTCTAAATTCATTTATAATATTCCATGCAGTCTTGGATTTATTATTTGCATTGTCAAGAGAATGTTTCATCCAATTGGATTTTGCTAGCCTAATTGATTGATGGTATTGATTTTTGGAGTTGATGTATTCCTCTTTATCCTTGGGGTCAACAGTTAGTTTCCAAGTACTAAAATTTTCAAACATTTGTGTTTTAGCTAGTTTAACTGTATGGTTCATCCATTTGATACTATTTTCTGTTTTTACAGTTTTTCTAGTTACAGGGCAGGCAATATCTTGATAAAAGCAGAATGTTTTAATAAATTCTGAGTATTGTTCATGAACATTATCTGTACTGTAAACCTCATTCCAGTTTTCACCATTTAATCTAATTTTAAGTTCATGGAGGCTTTCTTCATTTATTTTTCTAGATTCAAACTTAATGGCGGGTTCTGTATGGTTTAATTCAGTTTCAAGTACTACTGCAATGGCTTGGTGATCTGAGATCAATGGTTCTATTGTTTCAGTTATTTTACAAGTGGTGTTACAGATGAAATTGTCTAGGCAAGTCTCAGTTTGTTCTATGATTCTAGTAGGTTGGTTGATTTTTGTTTCCATGCCATGGCTTTTTAGAATGTTGAGAACCGGCGTTTTTATGGTCATCAGTTAAAATATCTATATTATAGTCACCACCTATAACTACATCAGAACAAAGTTTCTTAAAAGTTTCTAAATATTCATTTAGTTTGTCAAAAAAGAGATTTAAGTTTCCATCGTTTGGTGATCTGTATATTGTACCTATTCCAAGTTTTTGTTTTCCGATTTTTACTACTATTTGTGAATTTTCAAAAACTGATTCCTCAGTAAGCTCAATGTTTATCTTAGGTTTGGTTATTTTTATTTTACTACTTATGAATTCGTTTCTTTGAAATATTGACACCCCCCCCCCCCCATAGTCGCAGTACTGCTTGAAAAATGTTGTACTAGGCTATATTCATTTAAAACTATTGTATTTATTTTTGACTCGTTTAAACCATGAACCTGTATCAAGAAAAAATCAGGTTTTTCTTCATCGAGAAAAATTTCTAATAATTTCAGCTTTCTTTGCATGCCCCTAACATTAAGCGAACAGACCTTAACTACTAACTGATTTGATTCGTTGTTAACATTTTTTGACTTCTTAGGCCTGTTTTTCTTATTTAGTCTGTTTGAGCTGTTTCGTTGATTTTGTTTCCTACATTTCTTTTTGTTTCTCCTTGGTTGGAGAGTGGTTCCCCGAAGTTTCCCTGAACACTTAAAACTAAGTCACAGAGACATTCCACCGAGTAAATGGAAGCAAGAGAGGCAATATCTTCCATTGTTCCTTATAGGAACAAAAATATCAAAACACATTGTCACCAGACAATGGCCAAGTACTACCAAGGCTATCATTTGCAATTCAGAAGAGAGAAAGTTACAGTACTGTAAACTGTAATGGGTTGTTGGTCGGTGTTGCCGGTCGACATGTTTTCCTCTGGAGGTTTTTTTGTAATAGGTTTTGTCTATTGGATTAGTATTTTTGTTTTTTTTCCCAACAATATTTTGAACGAAAAACTAAAATACAATTCAAACAGATTATTTGACCGCATTTCTTACTTTCAGGATAAAACAACAAATCAGCTGATGGTTCAAGGTCAAGTTGGGGTGGGGTAGACTGTTTCCTCAGTCGGTGTCTATTGCTGGCCAGCACAAGTACTCATGTTGGTTTTTTATTAAGTTTTTTATTAAGTGTTTTTATGTGTATGTGAATTTATAAATGTTTTTAAATTTTTAAATTATTTAAGTGTCAAGAATTTAATGTCATGACAATTTTTGGATCATCCCAGACGATGAAACGGTAGTTTCGAAACATGTAGGAGAATCTACAAGATTAGAACTGTTGACTGGAGGTATTTAAACCATAATTTAATAGACTACCTTATAAGTTTCTACAATAGGTCCTACATTTACATTACAAAAGCTTGACAACAAATACATTTACAGAAGTTTAAGAACAGCAGATACATTTACAAAAGATTAAAAAAGCTAAGTCTAACATTAAAAGAAATTTATTTTCAACCTAATTCAGTCTTAATTCGTGAGCAAGAGGGTAATTCAAGTTGTGAACAAGCGCATAGGCAGCAGTACAGTTTATCAAACTTTAACATACAAATCACAGTCGTGCAATATCTCACTATTGAGTTGCTGTGGACTAACCTAGTCTAGGCCTACCTTTAAAGTTTCCACAATAGGTCTAATTGTACTAAATACATTTACAAAAGCATAAAAAACAGTTAAATGAGTTACTAGCCTATAAAAGAGATCAATATTCAGGCTTTGCCAAGGTTTGTAGGTCTTAGGCTTACTTGCAGAAAATTGGTGTGGGATCCCGGTCCCAACCTAGCCCTTGGTAGGTTAAGATGGAAAAATTTGTAATTTACCTTTTGGGAAGCTTTACCTAGGTGTAAGAGCTGGTCTTCGAAGCAAAGGAGCCCGTTTTCTTTGGTTAAGAGTTGGGTGCAGTCCAAAAACTTAAATTTTACAAAGTGAAGTAGCGTGGTGCTTGAAAGTTTAAGTTTCGTAATAAAAATGACGGAAATATTTCATAATCTATTGTTCACTGAATGTACTATGTCACTGGCTTTAAGAATAACTTATTTGAATGAGAGAATGTGCCGAATTAATAAAGTTATGGGTGGATACAAATTTGGAAAATCGGGAGCTAGAAAAAGGCGTCCATCTTCTTCGACGACCGGAACCGGAAGATGATAATAATCAACCGGTTAAAAAGATGTCACATCCGTGGAGTGAAGTCCGGTTAAATCGATGTCTGGTTAAAAGGGTGTCCGGACAAGGGAAACTACTGTGAAAAAATTCCCGTTGTTCAGGAATGTAAATTTGTCACTCGAGTACGGTTTGTCCAGGTGCTGATAACAAAGCTGAGGTCGGCCAATACTCTGGAGACCCAGCAGTACCGCAAGGCAACCAAGGCGCTGATCGTGCTGATTCCACTCCTCGGGGTCACCTACATCTTGTTCATAGCTTGGCCGTCGGAGGGCGTGGCGATCTACACCTACTGTCGAGCGCTTCTCCTGTCGTTACAGGTAAGAAATCGTCCTCAGAAACACTCATGGGAAAGCAAAGTGAGTCATTTCGTTTCACTTAGTCACGTAAATAGATCGAAGCCGGTCGACATGTTTTCTCGTTCAGAGGAAATTAGGTCAATGTAAGATGTCAACACTCGAGACTGAAAGGAAATACTCGATATCATGCCCAACGGTTTGTTATAATAAATTCATTACGTTGTGGTCCGATGTTTGTTTATAAGTTAGATTAGTTACAAATTAGTTTTGTTGTGCGCATAAGAACTATAGAGGGTATCCCGGAACTCTCTACCAATTCTTTTTGTATTGTTCCTGTACAATATAGAAGTAAAAATATCACATTCCAAATTTCAAAATTCCCCGTCACTCACCGGCTTCGTATTTTGTACTAAATAATTTTTATTGAAGAACGGTTGGTTGTAACTTAATGAAAATTTTTTACAATTGTTAACTAAGACCTAATTACAAAAAATGCAATGTTTATTTTAAAAATAGCGGCTGCTTGAAAACTTTGAACTTAAATATCTAAAACTAAAAACTCCGTATGATAAAACATCCCCGTTGCAGCTGACCTGATACTCAACAAACTACAAATACGCAAAAACATTGTTTCTATCAATTATTGCAATGATATGTTTTTGTAATCTCCATGAGAATAACATTGGGAAAGAGTATGTAGGTTTGCTGCCACGAAAATTAAAATATCGGGATTGTAGATTAATACACGTTGGATCTCGTAAAGATGAAGCCATAAACCAAGTTTAATTAAGATATGTAGAGAAATAAGCAATACTTATAATTTGACTTATTTCCTATTACATTCGCATTGGGGCAACGTACAATACCAATGTACCACTTTCAATATCTCGGTAACCAATGGACATTGAGCAATCATTTAAAATACTAAATTGTTTGCTTTTTTCAACTAAGCATGAGACTTACGATAATAGCTTATTCTTTTAGGAAATTCGCTAAAAATGTGGTGTTGTTTCGAGAGACTCCAATTACAAATCCTTCCGGTGACCAATAGGATATAAGAAAGGCCGTCATCTTGATCCTTTGTTTGAAATTCATTGTTGGTGATAATGATTTTATATTTTGATTAGGATTTTTGCGGACATTTGCCATCACTGATTAGTAAAAAACAAGTTTCACGACGTTTCGGGATCTGGAATCTGATCCCGTCTTCAGGTGGAAGAAAACCTAGACCATAACAAGATTAGTAACACATGGCCAGGAAAACCTGGAAAAAACACAGCTAAAACAGAGAACTGTAAAAGCAGTCACGAAAACAATAAGCTGAAAAGAAAAACAATACACAAAATAAAACAGGAATCACAAGTATCAAGAATCACCAGATAGGAGAGAGCACGTCCACACCCAATCAGAGCTGAGCTGAGACTGGTGGGAGGAAAGCAAATAGCGGCGGCAACGGAAATGGCGGCGCCCACAGCCAACCAAATCACGGCGTGCTACCGGTGGCGAAAACCTGAAACAGAGACATGTGATATGCAAATTCCGTGTGTCTGTTTGTGTTTTTTAGTTAATTATTAACCTGATTTTGCCCCCTGGCCTTGCTACGGGTTAACATGTTATGAGAATTTTGAACAGAATTGTTAGTAATTACCCTATTTGCTGACACTTTATTTTCCCTGTCTTTCAATTCTTTGTTTAATATTGGTAGCCATACTGGCCTTATTTCAAGTGAAGATTGACTGATTGGTTGGTCTGCTAGTTTTATGTATAAAGCTTCAACTAGTTTTCTTTTGAAAAAATGAGGTTCGCGGTGTACTATTTTTGCTTTCAAAATTCATCTGGTGATTTTCAGACCAGCAGTGTTGAGCAATTTTTGATTTATCCACTAAGCCCTTCCTCGTGTTATCTTTGTGTTCTTTGATTCTAACCTTTAAAGGTCTTTTTGTCTCGCCATAATACGGCCTAGAGCAACTATTGCAGTTTATTCTGTAAACACAGTTTTTTGATCCCTGAGTGCCATTTTTTGGTTTGGTTTTTACGAGACATTGCCTAAGAGTGTTTTGTGTCCTAAACGCGGTTCTAAATTTGAACTTCCTAGCAACTCTTCTAATTTTTTCCGATAATCCCGGCACATAAGGGATTGACATAGGAACGAATTTTTCAGTGTTTTCTGACTCATTCTGTTTAGCCCTACGGGTTTTGCACTTTCTTATTACGGATTGAGGGTATACATTCTTAGCCAAATCTTGCTCTACTTTTTGATTTCCTGATTTAATCCATCTTGATTTGAGCAAATGCTCTTTGCTCTGTCAAATAGTGAGTAAGCTACCCCTTCTTTGACAGATTTTTGATGGTTTGATTGAAAATTTAAGTACTGCCCTGTGTGTGTCTTTTTTCTGAAAACAGTTGTCCTAAGCGTGTCCCTATCCTTTTCTACGCACACATCCAAAAATGCTAGTTTGTTTTGGACTTTCTCTTCCATTGTTAGCGGATGTAAGGTGAAATACTGTTAAGATGCCCTAAAAAGTCTTTTAGTTCATCGTCTCCATGCGGAAATACCACGAAGGTGTCATCGACGTACCTCCACCAAATCTTCGGTTTGAGTTGAGCCAAAGACAAAGCCTTTTGCTCAAACTCCTCCATAAAGATATTAGCAAAGATAGGCGACAATGGCGACCCCATGGCCATCCCCTCATCTTGACGGTATAATTTACCCTCTAGTTCAAAATAGTTACATTGAGTGCATAATTCAAGCAGTTCCATAATGACGTTAACAGGAAGTTTAGTACGTTTAGTTAGACCTTCATCTTTTTCGAGCCGAGACTCGATTATTTTTAAGGTTTCAGGAACTGGGACATTCGTGAACAGACTTTCAACATCAAAACTAACCAGCTTATCCGTCTCAGCCAGCACTATGTCCTTTGACTTTTCAACGAAGTCTTTAGAATTTTTTATGTACGAGTCAGTTTTCCCTACCAATGGTTTTAGGATGTCCAGGAGGACTTTAGACAGTTCCCTACACGGTGAGTCGCGAGAGCTAATTATGGGCCTAAGAGGTACATCAGTTTTATGAATTTTAGGTAACCCATACATGTGTGGGATTTTCGAGTGATGCGGTGTTAAACGAGTTCTTTGTTTATCAGAAAAAAACTGTTAATGCTTCCTAAGAGTGCTTGCAACTTTACGCTCGAAACTTTCTGTAGGATCTTTATTTAGTTCAGTATATTTACCAGCTTGGAGAGTTTCCAATATTTTCTCTTTATATGTTACTGTGTCCAAGACAACAGTAGCGTTTCCTTTATCCGCGGGCAATATTTTGATAGTATCATCTTTCCCAAGGATAGATACTGCCTTGAATTCCTCTTTCTTTAGGTTGGGCTTTGGGACAGGAATTTTATTCAGTAAGATGCTGGCCTCGCACCGAATCTGATCCCCCTGAGTCTCAGGGAGCTGAGACACAGCGGACTCAATCCCCGTAACAAAGTCAAGCGCCCTCACTGATTTAGGCACAACAGAAAAGTTCAGCCCTTTAGACAAAACGGAAATTTCATTTGATTTTAAATTTCGTGAAGAAAGATTCAGAACCTGATTATTTGCATCATTAATCTGTTCATCATTTTTAGAGTTATTACTAATCGACAGGTCTTAATTTTTCTAGCTTTGATTGTTGTCTGGATTTAATATCAACCGATTCTTTGTCAAACCTATTTTGGATGCTTTGAAAAATGTTCTGAACCTCAGAACCGATTAAAGTTGCCAATTCAGATTTCTTATTTTCAATACTGATTTTTAGGGTTCTCTTTTCCGTACGATGAAAGTTTATTCTTTCAATTAGGAGAGATTTTGAAGCTGCAGACATTATTTTGCTGGCTTTAAAACTACTAAAAGTAGGTTTAATTCTGTATCTCTGCGGTATTAGATTTTCGAGTTTGCACTTAGTGAGAAAAGTTAAATGGTTGGTGTGCCTAGCCAACTTTAGGTGCATTTGTTCAAGTTCACTTAATTGATTACTTACTCCGGGTCCGTACCGAGAATCAATTCTTTGTTTGAAATTCATTGTTGGTGATGGTGATTTTATATTTTGATTAGGATTTTTGCGGACATTTGCCATCACTGATTAGTAAAAAACAAGTTTCACGACGTTTCAGGATCTGGAATCTGTTCCCGTCTTCAGGTGGAAGAAAACCTAGACCATAACAAGATTAGTAACACATGGCCAGGAAAACCTGGAAAAAACACAGCTAAAACAGAGAACTGTAAAAGCAGTCACGAAAACAATAAGCTGAAAAGAAAAACAATACACAAAACAACACAGGAATCACAAGTATCAAGAATCACCAGACAGGAGAGAGCACGTCCACACCCAATCAGAGCTGAGCTGAGACTAGTGGGAGGAAAGCAAATGGCGGCGGCAACGGAAATGGCGGCGCCCACAGCCAACCAAATCACGGCGTGCTACCGGTGGCGAAAACCTGAAACAGATACATGTGATATGCAAATTCCGTGTGTCTGTTTGTGTTTTTTAGTTAATTTTTAACCTGATTTTGCCCCCTGGCCTTGCTACGGGTTAACATGTTATGAGAATTTTCAACAGAATTGTTAGTAATTACCTTATTTGCTGACACTTTATTTTCCCTGTCTTTCAATTCTTTGTTTAATGTAGGTAGCCATACTGGCCTTATTTCAAGTGAAGATTGACTGATTGGTTGGTCTGCTAGTTTTATGTATGAAGCTTCAATTAGTTTTCTTTTGAAAAAATGAGGTTCGCGGTGTACTATTTTTGCTTCGTCAAAATTCATCTGGTGATTTTCAGACCAGCAGTGTTGAGCAATTTTTGATTTATCCACTAAGCCCTTCCTCGTGTTATCTTTGTGTTCTTTGATTCTAACCTTTAAAGGTCTTTTTGTCTCGCCATAATACGGCCTAGAGCAACTATTGCAGTTTATTCTGTAAACACAGTTTTTTGATCCCTGAGTGCCATTTTTTGGTTTGGTTTTTACGAGACATTGCCTAAGAGTGTTTTGTGTCCTAAACGCGGTTCTAACTTTGAACTTCCTAGCAACTCTTCTAATTTTTTCCGATAATCCCGGCACATAAGGGATTGACATAGGAACGAATTTTTCAGTGTTTTCTGACTCATTCTGTTTAGCCCTACGGGTTTTGCACTTTCTTATTACGGATTGAGGGTATCCATTCTTAGCCAAATCTTGCTCTACTTTTTTGATTTCCTGATTTAATCCATCTTGATTTGAGCAAATGCTCTTTGCTCTGCCAAATAGTGAGTAAGCTACCCCTTCTTTGACAGATTTTTGATGGTTTGATTGAAAATTTTAGTACTACCCTGTGTGTGTCTTTTTTCTGAAAACAGTTGTCCTAAGCGTGTCCCTATCCTTTTCTACGCACACATCCAAAAATGCTAGTTTGTTTTGGACTTTCTCTTCCATTGTTAGGCGGATGGAAGGAGAAATACTGTTAAGATGCCCTAAAAAGTCTTTTGGTTCATAGTCTCCATGCGGAAAAAATCAGATTATCAGATGCCAGATCCCGAAACGTCGTGAAACTTGTTTTTTACTAATCAGTGATGGCAAATGTCCGCAAAAATCCTAATCAAAATATCTTGATCCTGCCAGTCTCACAATGGGTGTGATGGTGATTGGTGTGACCAATCGAAATCGATCGCAATTTCCCATCTTTTATGTATAACGTCTGTTATTTGAATGTAGCATAAGTGTAAATATATTAAAGATGTTGCAAGACGTATTTTATTTTACATCAATTACAAATCCTATGATATCAAAGTTAAGAAAACCGGCTATAAATGCATTATAAGAAAACAACTTATTTTTCGAGAAGACCCAAACGTTATAAAGATACAACAGTAATCCGGGTAAATTTTAGCATTTTTTGACTTTTTATTGGTTATTTGTGTTATAAGCAACAATACAATGTTTTTAATTACGTTAAATGTTGTATTTTAAAGTCCCTATACAATAGTTAGTAACTTTTACAGTTTTTGGGATATTAAGATTTTAAAATTTAAAATGGCTGTCATTTTGAAATTGTTCAGAAGGAAACTTGATACTCCATTAGTTTCCATTAGTCCTAATGCATGTATAAAGTTTGAATTAGGTTCCTGAAGTTGGTTTAAAGTTATAATGGATAATGTGAAAAAGACATTATACAGTCAGACGGAAACCGGAACGAGATAGACCATACATATGATGCATTTTTTTGTTTGTTATGACGTGATAAAAAAAAACCTGAAAAAGTTTCGGACATCGAAGTGGACACCTTGTATGGATGTAACTGTACAGGTTATACCAAATGGTTTCTTATTTAATTCATACATATAATAAACCGGTATTCGAGCATTTCCCTATTGCTCCAACATTCTGATCGTTAAACAGTTAAAATCCTCCTATATTTAATAAAGTTTATTAAAAAAATACTACTATTCACATTACTAAATCGTTCGACAGTTTAGTAATATTATTTCTAAATAATAATTATTATTAACCATTCCTAGTAAATCTACAGTAAAGTTAATCCTGAAAAAGTGAGGTGTCATTTATGATTAGTCGTATATAATATTTCGTCTGCTACAACTATTAAGAATCATTGCATTCGTTATTGTATTTACTTACTTACTTATCCTTCGAACCACTTTGACTTCTCTGCGAAGCATGTGGCGTGTCATTCCTCATTCCCCTTCATTGGTGGTTTGAGAATAATTCATCCAGGCAGTGTGTAGTAACATTGATCTATTAGGTAAGCAGTTAGGCTATCCTTGAATATGTTAAAACTTGTTATGCTCTTGATGGATTCAGGCAAATTGTCAAATAATTTATGAGTATTAATAATGAATTATGAGTATTAAAAGCTGTATAATTGGTCAGGGCTTCACAGTAGCGCTGTTCTACTGCTTCCTCAACACGGAGGTGCAGAACACGATCCGCCACCGCTGGGACACGTGGCGCGAGAGCCGCGACCTGGGCTCCAGTCGCCGCTACTGGCCCAAGGACTGGTCGCCCAACACGCGCACCGACAGCATCAGGTACTGTACCGACTCATCGCCCCGGCATTACGTATATTATATTATACAATTATAACCAATGCAAACCTCTTTTTTGAGTAGTATAAATTTAATATATTTAGGGCCGGTATCGGAGTTCGGGGATATCTAAATCCCGGAGTTAGTTAACCCGTGGACTAAGATAGTCTTAGCATGAAAAATCGGATTTCGGAGCTCGGAGATAAGTTTCTTAACTCTCGGGTTATCTCAATCTGAGGATAATTTTATCTTTGGACTTATGCAAGGAGTTACCAAGGTATTTTGGAGAATTTTCGTATTTGGGTAGTGGTGGGTACTGTGTGCAGACGCATTTTACTTGTTCTTTCTTCTCTTCTCGATTTAATTCGGCTCTTGCTGTATTCGGGTTATGCCTCCCGAATTAACTCTCGGGTTAAAGATATTCTTGGAGTTAGTTATCCTTGAGCTCCGAAACCCGATTTCTACAGTTCGAGGATAAAAACCGGTTCAAACTGGTATTTAGTCTGAGGATAAAGATAACCCCGAGCTCCGAAACCGGCCCTTAATTTTTAAAATAAAAGGAACAAAACAATAACAATAATAACAATTCCTGCAAATAATTATGTGTTCTGAATCTTGGTCGATCACTTAAAATTCCGGTTTAAGACGAGATCAATCCAACCGTAGTTTGGGGTGAGGAACATTTTTGTGCCAACATGTCAGAAAGTATGACCAGCGCCAAATTTTAAGTGGGACCTGTTGATCAGATTGGTGAGGTCTCTCTAGACACTTTTATTTCTAACATGCTGCAAGTCGGGGATCGACATATCTGGTCCAGGTTTGACGGTCATTCCCACGGCATTTTCGACCTCACATTTTGATACTTTTACGAATAAAATAGTAAAATAACGTTTTTCATAATTTACTATTATATTTTAATACTTTAATATGTTTTGGAACCAGCCAAAACTGCTCTACTATATCCAAGGATGAATTTGATAGTAGCATTAGGCAGATGCGTTAATCCTTTGTCAAGGGGATATACTGGTATTGCAGTTAAGGTCATTAATTAATATCCGAATGATTAACGGCTGTACACCTGAATACCATCTCTGTGCCACCGTGGTGCCATGCACCCTTCGAGCACTATTATGCATAGCTGTTAATATATATATCTTGTTTAAAATTGCGACAAGAATTATTCTTGCTTATGTAGAACATATGTTTTTTCTTGGTTGCCACTTTTTCTTCATTAAGTAAAGCCACACATTTCAATACAACACAAACCATACTTAACAGTAAATCCGAATACAATCATTCATAGGCAAAAGTAAGCAAATACAGTAATGAGAAATTAGACACTGAAATATTGCTCGGAAACAGCTTCCCATTTCGCATCAGACGAGTGCCTAATGACGCCTCAGTGTTGAGTTGCGTTAATTAAGACAGAAAGCAAATTGTATTTATAATTTTCCGCTTCAGTGAAACTCCGAAGGGAAATCATATTTTTTTTTAACTATCGCCATTCATCATGCTATGGTATTGTTATTACCTTAAAGTTATGTTTGATTGTGGGTTGATCGTTAATCATCAGGAAGACCGGATGTAATATTGATTAAGAATTCAATAAATCGCCTTAAATCACACGAGGTCAGAATCTATTTTGAAACAGTAACTCGGTTTTGGTTACGTTTTTAGATAATTTTTAAATTAGCACAAATGTTAATTTATGTGTATCACCTTTCTTTGATTTGATTGCAATTGAGTTCAAAGTAAGCAGAGAAGCAAAATAACAATAACAGAAAGTTTTTTAATACTAACAAGCTGCTAAACAATAGCTGAAACGTTGCAACAATTTACAAAAGAGCTTACTATTCTGCAATTCCGCTGGATTGTGCGGACTAGTCAAACTTGTACTCCACAAATCCCAACAATAAATCAAAAGTGAATTTATTAATGAATAGCTGTGATTAATTAAATGAGATGCGTTTTTGAAAATATTTACTAAAATTCACAATGAAAATAAAAATAAACAGTAAAGATCACTTATCCTCATAAAAAAAAATTAAACGAGCGCTTTGATAAAGAAAAAAAATTAAAGTGTAAATTACTGCAGCAAAATTAAATTAGTAAAACAATCAAACTGATGGAAAATGGAGATTAAATCGCAAAATCAAGTTACCCCCTTTATAGCAGACCTGCATACTCGGCGAATTTCAAATGATTAAATAAATCATTTAGACGGAGCCTCAAATTAAGTTAAAAATCAACTTAAATCCTGAAATAAACTTACGAGTACAACAATTTACTCCATAAGAATAACAAGGGAAATGAGTATGCAGGTTTGCTGCCATGAAAGTGTGAAATTTAGATATTTTTTGCAGTAATCCAGTAGATATCAACTAGATGAAGTCATATAACAAGTTTCATTCAGATATGTTTAGAAATTAGCAAGATATTTATTTCCCACAAGGTTAACGTTGGGACAACGTAGGTACTGTGTTTACCATTAGCATAGCACGGTAACCAATGAACATAGAGCAGCAATTCAAAATACTGGATTATTAGTTTTTTTCAAGCTGGATTAAATGGTCCAAACAAGAATATTTTTATGTAAAAAATCCAAAAACCCATTTTTTGAGGGGTTTAACCCTCTTAACCCCCTCCTCTTGCAAAGATCCGATTAGGCCGTTTTTAGAACTCGTCCGAATGACTATTTGACATGTCTATGCCAAATTTAATTCAGATCGGACTATTTTACGTGAGTTATCGTGCTCAAAGACAAACACAAACACACACAGACCTATACATATACCACTTAAGGGTGTTCAAAAAATGTCGGGCAATAATTCACGTAGTGATTCCTTGGGTTAAAATAATCAAAAACGTTTATATAAACGTACGTCCTAAAGTGCTTCGTTTTCCGTCTGTGTGTCTGTTTATGGTTTTTACATATTTAATCATAACTCACGAACGTCTTGACGTATAAACTTCAAACTCGTTATATGGATAACCAATATTAAGGACTATTTTTGTAAGAAGTATCAAATTTCTACTTTGTACCATTTCAAAATAGCGACTGTTTTTGTTGTTTTCAAAGCTAAATATCTTAAAAACCGTAAATTTTTGAAAAATTATACAAGAAACAAAAAAGTTGCAAAATTTAATCCAACAAAATTTAATCTTGTTTGCTTATATTAAGATTATGATAATCGGACTACTAATAACGGAGAAATCTTAACTTTTCTGCAAAAAACATGGCTCCTTAGAACACTCTGTCTGAAAATTGCATGTTTTCATTTGGAAAATTTAAAATTTCTCCATTAATAGTTGTCTAAATGTTATAATCTTAATGTCATCGTTAATTGGATTACATTTTGCAGCTTTTTTGTTTTTTGTATAATATTTCTAAAATTTACTGTTTTTAGGATATTTAGCTTAGAAAACAAAAAAACAGTCGCCATTTTGTTATGGTACAAAGTAGAAATTTGATACTTCTTATAAAAATAGCTCTTAATAGTGGTTATCCATATACTGAGTTTGAAGTTTATACGTTAAGTGGTTCGTGATTAAATATGTATGATTAAATATGTAAAAATCATAAACAGACACACAGACGGAAAACGAAGCACTTTACGAAATACGTTTATATAAACCTTTTTGATTATTTTGACCCAAGGAATCACTACGTGAATTATTGCCCCACATGTTTTAACACCCTATATATCTACTAGCAGGTACCCGCGTCTGAAAGAATAACATTTTTTAGTATGATTATACGTTATTTGCAATGTGCACTTTTTACCAATTACCAAATAGACTGTTTTATTTTAAACATTCATCCGAACGATCAATTTTGAGCATTTAAATTATACCCTTAACGCTTCAGATCCAAAACCCCACATTGAAATGAGAATATGAAACGTTTTCTCGATTTATTTTTATTTTCCTTGAACTGGTATGAATTGGCTACCATGTGCTAACACATTAAAATTTTGTAATTCAGTCTTCAAAACACCAACATTTCTTAGTTAATACATCTCTTAACTTTTGAAATTGGGTTTTTATTAGTTTGAATATCGTTTAAGCTCGTAAGTAAGAAAAGGGTCCCGGCATTGCCACTTCAGGAGTTTGAACCAACAACATTCATCGCACCTCACTCTCGCTCAAATACTGTCAGCCAATTCGACTCGTGAGAATATGAGGAAAAATTAAATATAAGTACTGAAAATGACAATAAATTGTGCAAGGGGCGGACTCGTGCCCCTATGTAAATCACGCGCGTTTTAATGCAAGGCCTCACCAGTTTTACTGCTTCCCTAAAAATACCCAATTACAAAAACATCCTGTATTTTCTGGAATCCACTTAATTCACGTTATATTAAATTAAGTATTTATCGAACGAAATAAAAAGTCTTAAAACCCAAAAGATAATTATAAATTGAAAATTGCCTATACTATTTTTATTTTGTTTTAAGAGAATCGCCCTGGACATGTTCCAGGCTATACAGCAGCCACCACGTAGCACCTCTGAAGAGAGAGTCCACAGCCAGCGACAGTCACCTGGCTCCCCACCAATACAGCAAACGTGAGTCTACGATCAGCAGCGTGACGACGCTCACGGTCTACAACGGCTCGGGCCTGTCACTGAGGCCACCGCTCAGCCCACACAGGGACGTCGAGATCATGTAGAGTGAGTGGCCACAGTCACCACTACAGCGAGAGTCCACCATCAGCAGCGTGACGACGCTCACGGTCTACAACGGCTCGGGCCTGTCACTGAGGCCACCGCTCAGCCCACACAGGGACGTCGAGATCATGTAGAGAGTCCACAGTCGCTACTACAGCAGGCGACAGTCCAACATTAGCAGCGATCGACGATACTCACGGTCTGGCTGAAGTGAAAATTATTAGGAGTTTTTTTAACGTTAAAGGTGTATCGGTCTAAATTTAAAATATTCTACCTCTGGGTCTAAAAACCCTAATGATCAGAAATTCATTTTAATTTATGGTTATTGTGTAAGGTATAAATTGAGTGTTCTCTGAAGACTGGGTGGTTTTTCAAGATATCTGTCTGTAACAACAACAACAAAATACTCCAAATATCAAGATTTTCAACCACCACCATGTCTTTATAAAACCTTTTTTGATGCTACGAAATAGGAGCTTAACTCCTTATAGTGTATCCTAAGAACTTGTAAAAAACAACCGGAGTTAGTTTGTTGGTAATTGAATGTCTTGGACGTCAGCGACAACAAGAGAGGTTTTGAAAATCGCCTTCAACTAGAGTAAAATCACACAGCACCGGAGACAAAACATGGTGATGTTCCTTTTTGGTGTTTTTTTTTTTTTTTTTTGGTAGTGGGAGGAAAGGGGGAGGTTGCTAAATAATTTTTACCAAAAGTAATAGCAAGGCTGAAGATGATTTTTTAAATAAAATGGTAAGGACCCAACATTAGTTTTTAGTACAATTAGTTTTCAGAAGTGTATAACTAACTTCAAGGTAATTATTATCATTATATTAATAGACAAGCATTTTTCCATATTATTTTTGTAATCCCTTTTTCTCAGGCTGTGTTTAATGTAGCGAAACTCTAAGTACACCAATAGAATTGTATTTTCCTGTATGTGCACAATCCCATTAAAATTAAAATTAGTCTTTAAGACATGCAGAAAATTTAATTTAAAATTTTAAAAAATATATAATATAGGCTTTATGAGCTGCCATGGTTGTGATGGAATAACACAAAACAGAACTGTACATTTGTAGCTGTTATCACACTCTACTTTTCGAAGAGTAAAGACTAGATGTCGTAGAAACATTATGTGAGAGCGAAAAGTACGGAAAATGTACGGTGTTTTTTTCTGTCATCTGGTGAGATCTAAAACCAAAATAATAAAAAAATGTATCAAGCAATAAACAAATGTAAGGAGTTCATTAATGACACGAGTTAGTATATGTCCATTAAAAAATCAAACAGAGTTAGGAACTCATTATGATTTTCAAAACAATTTCAAGGCACATGTTTTATTGGGGCATGGAGAGAAATATAGTATTTGATTGAAATCAGGACTATTTAGAGATGATTGAAGACACCATATTCAAATGTGTTCCATTTAACATATATAGGGAGAAAACAAAGTTTGCCTGCTTAAATAAGATTAAGAGATAAAAATTTGCTGATAAAAAGGGAAGAAAAAAGGACATGTAGTTGAGTCTCTACCATCCAATGTACTAACTGACGTGCAACTGGATTTCAAATGGACATAACATTAAAATTGTGTTTTTCATTGGTGGAGAATAGGTAAAATATACATATAATGTTTTTAATGATAATGATAATAAAAGAGGGAAGGAGAAAAAAGGTCCGAAGGGTAGGGAAGGAGGGAAAAGTTCCGAAGGGGAGGAAAGGAGGGAGGAGAGATGGTTACAAGAAAATTCAGGAGAAAAGGAGGGAAAAGTGGAAAGAAGGTCAGAAGAAAGGGAAGTAGAGAGTGAGGGAAGGAATGATTGGAGGAGGGAGGAAGAGAACTGTGGTAAGTGGTATGTGGGACGAACTGATTTGATGACTGAATTTTTACTGTGCTCAGAATTAATAACCAGTTCAGCATTAAAAAAAATAAACGTGTAATCTTAATAAAATACTAATTACTAAAAACCATGTTTATAAAAAGCCATGTACATGACGACAGAGAGCTGAGGTAAAATAATTAGTCAAAGATTGAATCTTTCCCTCTTGTTTTTGGTTCCCGTTTGGTTGTATTATGTGTTTACATGAAAAATGTGTACTATATGAAATGCATTTAGAAACATATTGGTGTATGCAAAGATCATTTTCAAAATTAGCTATCCCTATTTCTAGATTTGAAAATTAATTGAATTTTCGACTACTGGCGATCTCTAGTAAGTGTTAATCTTTGTTTTAATTGTTGTGCTTTGTTATTTTCTAAATCAACAGAAAAATGATCCTCATCAACATAAAAAAAACTACATATATAAACCACTTACCAAAGAACGAATGTGAATTCCGCCGGATGCGTTGGCGTTCATTAATCAAGCTAACAGGTTGTTTTTTTAAGTCAGCAAGTCAACATACTGTTTTTTTGTCGATTTATGTTTGTGAAGTCATTCAAACATTTATGTAATAATGCCTACGAAGCGAATTGTTGGCATTAAAAATAATTGAGGATCAAAAGACTTAAATTCATTATCTAATTCATGTATTGGTAATTTATTGTGTATTAACTAATTCCCTCTTCTCAAATTTTATTTTTAAAAGCTCATGAAAAATGTGACCTATAGAATGTAACAAACTATTTTACTAAATTAGTCTGTTTAGTTCTATGATGAAATAAATGGTTAAATGTTTCATGTACCAATTAATTGATATGTTATACTCTAATGTATATACGTATTCCATTACACCCTAAATGTTTTAAACGTAATCATTTTTATTTATAAATTTCCAAACCAGAAAATTATCCAAGTTATTAAAATAATATAATAATATTTAATTGTTTCAAATACGTACCTATGAGTACCAAGATTATTTAATGGAATCGGGACTTAATTATCATGTCAATGTGTTCAGTTATCTTATTTGCCAAGGCGTACTGAAGTCTCGTATATTTATCTTTTGCTATTACATTAGATGTTAATGTGATTTTTATATTTAAAACAGTAAAATAAATTAACTTATAAATTTTTAAGCCTGTATGTTTTTTTTTTTTGAACAGGGTTTTATTCCTTCACTTAAACTGTTAGTGCTTTTCAAATAATAACCATAAAATAAATGTACAAAATACCAAAGACCATACAATAAATGTAATGATTATCTTTTGAAAATGTTAAATTTAAATTTATATATTTTAGATAAATAAAAAAATAAAAATCTAGGTATAAAAAAATTACCTAGTTAGTGTTGTGATAGATATATCCTATGTGATTGTTCCTAGTGTAACCTTATTATCCCTGAATGTAATTTATGGTATTAACTAAATATAATATTTATCATAACGTATATTCTACGAGAGGAAAAAACACCCTTACTAGTAAATAAAACTGTACATTCATTCATGTTTATAGTTGTACATTTTATTATGTTGTATCATATAATGTACATAGTAAAGGTATTATTTTTCGAATATGATCCTAATGAAAGAATGTGAAACCGAAAAATTGTGATAAATGTAAAATAAAACTATGTCGATATAGCATTACCAATAAAACATACTATAATTCATTATTGGCATAGTAAATATATACCTGTTCTATATTATTTGTGAGAATTTTTTCATTGTTTGGTAAGGATATTTTTGATTGTTGACACGTTTTAGAAAAATCGTTAAAACGTAACATATATTATCTTGAAAATTCTATATTAGTTGATTAGTTATTTATTATTTGATTAGTTATCAACGAGAAAATCCAGATTGAAGACAATAAAATATTGGCGCGGCGCTAGGCATAGGCCAGACATCGCCGAGCGCAACAATGCATTAAGATGTGTGTTTGATTAAACGTTTTATACGCCTATGTCCCCATTGAAATAAAATAAAAAGTACTTTATTTCAAAAATGTGATTACAAAAAACAAGTTACAAGTGGGGAAACTAAAGCAATAGCCATTAAGCCGTCTGTTGACTTGGCACCTGTAAATAAAATATATAATTTTCAATTGTTATAAAAAAAATAAAACTCAAACAGCTCTAACCGTTATTTTTTATTTATTTTAATTAATTATTTTTACTATCTGGAAACGCAAAGATTATAAAAACTAAACAAAAGGAAACTAAAGTAACATAAACGTAAAAACACATAAATGTAACTTATCAATGATACCTAAATTAATATATCCTATCCCATAAACATCTGAACTCAGCAATTAGTTTACATAATCAAGTGACGTTAAATTCTGATATTAATTCCCACCAGGCGATAATACCAGGCGATTCTCAAGAAGTTTCTTAGACTTCGCCAATTCCCATTGGCGAAAAAAATAATCAAATTTTAAATTATTAAAAAAACTCCAATTCGCTTAAAAATTCCTAATTAAACCGGGTTTTCTTATCTCAGACAAAAACGGGCATATGGCTACAAAATAGAAAAAATTTTCGTCTGCATTCAAGTTATATAAGTAGCATTTATAATTTTTCCCCACGACCCAAAATTTGAAGTTAAGATCTTACAGCTCAGCCCTAATCTTGACAGCCAAAGATATAACTCTGATTTCGTACCTCTCACAATACAAACTTCTGTTTCCAGCAAGTTCAAGGTAAGGTAAGTGAGTTTGATAAGAAAGAAACTGAGCTCCATTATTGTTTTGTATTAATAATATGTATTTGAAGTTTCTGCGTAAAATAAATAAATTATTTTAATTCAAATATCATGAGTTTAACCTTTTTCTGCATGAGAAACCTTTAATCAGAACCATTTAAATATCTAAAATACATCTCAGCCCCCGTAATGTTTTTGTTATTAATATCACAATTACGTTCCGGAAATAGAAGGAACTAATAAGAAAACCAAGATTGCGTGAGAATCGTTCTGCGATGCTCCGCTCATAGCTTCTTTCCTAAACCATTGCAAATCATTCCGAGAAATATATAATGACTAATAGACTATAAACTCTATTTTGTCACAAATGTTTCATTAATCAAAATAAATTTATAGAGTTTTAAGAAGTTTTGGACAAAAAATATTTGACATACATGATTGTACTGTATTGCCAATGTTTAACCATTACAAACGCGCTTGCTTCCAGTTAACATGACCTTACAATATTTGAATTTTGTTGCTGTAGGGAGTTTCATTGTTTTCTCATGTGCTTAACTAATAATGCAAAACCAACTTTCTTTTGAGACTAGGTGCAGTTACTGATTTTAAACTGCAAAACCCTCTCCTTGCATTGAAGTAAAAAACATATATTATCAAGATTTGGCATACCGTTAAATTTTCAAACCCTTCAAATCCTTTCAAAACCTTCATCCTACAATGTACTCCTCAACATGCGCGTCCATCAACTTTTCTCAAGGGGGGCTCTACTGGAGGTTCTAGTGGGGAGGGATACAATAAGGAGCAAGTATGGAAAGTATGGGTAACTGTTGGGAAACCCGCCCCCCCCCCATAAACAAATAGGTTTGGCAGTCCCCTTAGGAAACTTTTTAAGATTAGGCAGTGACGGATTTATCACTAGGCCAGCTAGAACTGATCCTTGGGACTTTGAGGAGGCTGCAAGGAGCAAAATGTAGGAGTGTTAGTTGATTTTAAAGATATTTCAAAACATAATCCGCCCCTTTCTTGTAAGTTTATTTAAGTTTTCCGTCATCAAGTAAACGTTAAAGTAAACCATTACAGAATAATATTAAAACTCTCCGAACACAAGGAGCCGCACTGAAAGCTTGGCCTAGCAGAGCGTTAGTATCTTTAAATCAGCCACTGACTGTAAACTTAAGTTTCGAGGCAATCAGGATACGTAAAAATTGTTATCAGCATGACCTTACTATTTTAAAGTGTATACAGTATATGTAATTTTTATTGGGTTCATTTATGCTGGCTATTTTTATTGGCTTAAAACAAGATCAGAACTTAAAATAGTTGTTGCTGAAGGCATAAATTTAAATAATCAACAAAATATGCTCTTTAAATCGCTACCAATTTATGAACCTCAGCTCACCAATATTTGTATTACAGGCGAACCTGGGGAATCCTAATACTGTACGAAAATTCTAAGTAATCTGAATAACCTTTTACAATAGTTTAACGATTTTTGCGAATTTCCCCTATAGGGAAGAAGCTGTTACCGTAGGTCTCATGGTAAGACCTAAGCCTAAAACCATCAAAACTTTTCTTTTTGAGGTCCTCAGATGCCAAAAACACCATTCGTTCACTTTCATAAATATATATATATATATATATATATACACAGGGTGAGTTTTAATTGCCCCCCCTTACTTTTTTTTACATTTCTAAAAATAACTATCCCAGACCCCGCCTAAACATTATTGGGTAGTAAGTACCTCGTTTTGAGGGGGTACTCATTTTCGGCCGCCATCTTGGATCCGCCATATTGGATCCAAAATAATTTTTTCAAATGTAAAAGTGGTGTTGTGACCCATCATTTCAAGCTAGATTTTTTCACTGATTACAATGCCGCAATCCGTTTTTTAATATCTCGATTCGTTCTCAAGACATGAGTACTTTTAATTTATTTATTTTGTACCAATTTTAACATTACAAATTGATAAAATAGGCCCATAACCACAAAATAATGCTAGATAGTGACGAATAACCCCCATCAGTCATTGTTGAGCGATTTACACTTAACTTTCACCAATGTAAATTTTTTGGCCGCCATCTTGGATCCGCCATTTTGAAATGAGGTAAGTTATTTAAAATATGAAGTTGGGGTTGTGACCCATCATTTCAAACTAGTTTTTGCGCCGAATTCAATGCCGCAACCCGTTTTTAATTATCATCTTTAGTTTTCAAGATATTGACAAATTTCTAATAAAAATCTCAAAAAGTATTAATTTAAAAAAAACTAATTTTTATAGCTAAAAACGGGTTGCGGCATTGAATTCGGCGCAAAAACTAGTTTGAAATGATGGGTCACAACCCCAACTTCATATTTTAAATAACTTACCTCATTTCAAAATGGCGGATCCAAGATGGCGGCCAAAAAATTTACATTGGTGAAAGTTAAGTGTAAATCGCTCAACAATGACTGATGGGGGTTATTCGTCACTATCTAGCATTATTTTGTGATTATGGGCCTATTTTATCAATTTGTAATGTTAAAATTGGTACAAAAAATAAATTAAAAGTACTCATGTCTTGAGAACGAATCGAGATATTAAAAAACGGATTGCGGCATTGTAATCAGTGAAAAAACCTAGCTTGAAATGATGGGTCACAACACCACTTTTACATTTGAAAAAATTATTTTGGATCCAATATGGCGGATCCAAGATGGCGGCCGAAAATGAGTACCCCCTCAAAACGAGGTACTTACTACCCAATAATGTTTGGGTGGGGTCTGGGATAGTTATTTTTAGAAATGTAAAAAAAAGTAAGGGGGGGACAATTAAAACGCACCCTGTATGTGTGTGTGTCTTTAAGCACGATAACTTGCGCAAAATTGGTCCAATCGGAATGAAATTTGGAATAGACGTGTAAAGTAGTAATTATTCGGACGAGTTCGTAAACCAGCCCGATCGGACCACCGGAAGGGGGGGTAAAGGGGGGTAAACCCCCCCAAAAATGGGTTTTTTTAGATTTTTACAAATAAAAATAAAATTTTTCAAATTTTTATTGGCACCATTGAATTCAGCCCAAAAAAACAAACAATTTAGTATTTTGAATCATGGCTCTATGTCCATTGGTTGCCGAGATTTTGAAAGTGATAAACACAGTCTGTACAAACTCTGAAATTTCAGTGTTTAAATACTCAAATATAGCTTTTGTAAATGTTCAGTGTCTAAGAACTAAGTTCAAATTAGCATCACTTTTCTGTATGGACTCCAATATTGATATTTTATGTATATGTGAACATTGGCTCTCTGCGGAAGAAGGCCCATTTTATTCAAATATTGACCAGTTGAATTTGGCAGCTTTTTATAGTAGGCAAAACCACATTGGTGGTGGAGTGGCCATATATGTAAATAGTGTAATTGATTTTAAATGTATCATGTTAAATGACTATTGTGTTGAACTTGATATTGAGGTTACTGGAATTGAAATTGTGGGTACTTCTACAATTATTTTGAATATTTATCGCTCCCCTATCGGGGTTATTGAAAATTTCTTCAACTCGTTAGATGCCTGTCTCTCTCGCCTTACAATTCTACAGAAGAACATTATTATTGGAGGCGACTTTAATATAGCACTGAATCTGGATGAACCGAGGAGCAGGACCTTTCTTAATCTTCTAAGAGCCCATGGGCTCTTTGTTACAAGTCTAGAACCAACTAGAGGGGACCGCTGTCTGGATACTATTGCCACCAACTTGGACTCCTGGACCTATGAGGTAGAAGTAACTGAACCGCTGATTGCGGATCACGGAGCTGTTATAATCAAGACGGATATTTCCGGGGTGAGTAATATTCATGACTTTCCTCATTGGCACACAAACTATGTTCGTAGTTACAGAGTCATAAATGAGGATAGCCTTCCTCGTTTCAGACAAGCATTATCCCAGGTAAATTGGGAGGAAGTTTTACACGGGAAAGAACCTGAAGTAGTTCTAACTGAATTTTTTCATACTGTAAATAACATGTTTGATCTTTTCTTTCCCGCTAAATTGAAGAGGAGTAAGAGTAGGCCTAGTCCTAAGCCTGACGCCCCTAAATCAAGATTTAATGATAAATCATGGTACACCCCAGAGTTATCTAGGTATAAGGCTTTTCTCCTAGCTTTAAGGGATATGTATATCTCAGCTACATGCCAGCGGAGAAAGGAAGATCTGCGGGTTTTGTACAACAAAGCTAAAAATGTTTATAAGCATAAAGTAAATTGTGCTAAAAAGCAAAGTAATGTAAACTTAATTGAAAACGCCCTAAACCCATGTAAAGCGGCATGGAATCTTGTCAACAAGCATAGAGGTCCCGCCAAACCTAACGTCTCCCTGTGTGAAGCCACCCCTGACGATTTTAATGAGTATCTTTTGGGTAATGTTGATAAACTCATCTCTGCTATACAACCTACCAATGTTAATCCAACTAACGGCATATCTGGATGTGGTGACGACTTTCTAGGCTGGGTCGAGGTCACCCCCTGTGCTGTCAAGAACTTGGTTTCTAAGTTTAAGTCTTCGAGAAGTCCAGACATTTATGGAATGACAACCATTGTTTTAAAATCAATAATAGATGTGATTGCAAAACCCCTATCTTATGCCATAAACTGTTGTTTGCATACAGGAATATTTCCAGAAGTTTTGAAGATCTCACGTACGGTCCCCATCTACAAGAAGGGTGACCCCTCAAGTCTGGGCAGTTATCGTCCTATCTCAATCATCCCAGTTTTTGGTAAGGTCCTAGAGGCCATAATGAAGGATCAATTGGTCTCATTTTTTGAACGGAATAATCTTTTCTCCAGTCTGTAGCATGGTTTTAGGCAACATCATTCTACGTGCACGGCAGTGACTAATCTGGTGTCCCAGGTCCAATCAGCCTTCGAATCTTCTGACTCGCTTGCTATGATCCTATGCGATCTTAGTAAAGCATTTGGTTGCATACCACACGAGATCCTGATAGAAAAGCTAAAGTGTTATGGCGTAGGTGGATTAGCTCTGCAGACTTTAAAATCTTATTTGAGTGATAGATTCCAGGTTGTTTCTTTGGGAGGTGCACGATCTAGGCCTCTGTGCATAAAAAACGGAGTCCCTCAAGGTTCGGTGATGGGCCCGGCCCTGTTCCTGGTTGCTATTAACGATCTAAATTTACAGGGCTCTGCTCTAAAGTTTGCGGATGATACGACCATCTTCTCAGCGGGTTCCACGCCAGACTCAGCACTAGAAGAAGCTAACCTACGGTTTAGTGAGGCTAAGACCTGGTTCGCGGCAAATAAATTGCTGTTGAATGAAGACAAGACCCAAAGGCTAGTGTGTACCCTTAGCCGCAAACCCTGTCATGACACAGAGAGCGTAAACCTGTTGGGATACACCATCGATTCTAAACTGTCCTGGACCGACCACATTGAGACGGTGTGTAAGAGACTTGCCCGTGTTGTATATCTCCTGAGGAAGTTGACCCGCCTTGTTAACGAATCTTACCTGATAATTGTCTATCACTCTCTCTTTCACAGTGTACTAAGTTATGGCTTACTAATTTGGGGCGACGCCCCCGCTTGTCAAGATCTACTCAAGCTGCAGAAGAAGGCGGTCAGAACCATCACATTCAGTCACACCTTGGAACACTGCCGACCCCTGTTTATTAGAACCGGTATTCTCACTATTTATAGCCATTACATCCTGCTTAGCTCTACCTATGTGCACAACAACCGAGATAAATTCCTAAGAAGAGAGGCTTTTCATACACATAATACAAGGCGCAATCAAGATCTGGACGTTCCGTACTGCAGACTGGCAAAAACGAGAGACTCTTTCCCTGTGATTTCGATTAAAATCTACAATAAACTACCTGCTACTCTTAAAAGCTTGGACTCCGAGAGCTTCGCCTCTACCTTGAAAAACCAGCTTAAGTTAAAACCCTACTATAGCCTACATGAATTCCTGGATGATTGAGAACTTTTTGTCTTGAAAATTAAGTGTTTTAAGTATTTTTTTTATTTAAATTCACTTCAAGCTTTTAAATGATCAAGTTCATAGCAAGTATAATAACAATGAAATTCAAGATAGTAATAATAATATGACAATTCAAGAAATTGAAGCAAGAATTAGACTTAAAGACACAACCAATTCGGCTCCGCTGGTCCATGGTCACGCAGGAGGTAATTAAGGTAATTAAGGTAACAGTACGTTGTCCCAATGTTAACCTTATGGGAAATAAGTAAAATTCTATATCTCGCTTATTTCTCAACATATCTTGATAAAACTTGGTAAATGGCTTCTTCTAGTTCAGATCTACTAAATATTCAATTAAAACCACCCATTTTTAATATACCTGTAGCAGCAAACCTCCATACTCATTCCCTATGTTATTCTTATGGAGCTTACAAAAACATGTCAAATCTCGCTATGTTGGATCGAAATATGTTGTTTTGCACTTGAAATTCGCTGAGTATGCAGGTCTGCTACAACGGTGGTATTACATTGTATCATGCAGTATTAGCTGATGTTGATTTAAAGCCAAGTGATTTGTAACATTTACACAATCGAATAAGCGCAGGCTATAGGTACAGAGCAGACTTCATTCATCATTTATTTTTAAGGCCCAGCTCTACCAGTTTTCTGTGCGGTCGGAAATGGTCATAGTTTTGACTGAGGAACAACAGAGTGTGCTGTTCTAAAAGCTATTGAGTGTAACGTCAACTTTAAATATGATTCTACCAAAAAGGTTCACCTGTAAGTTTGGCCAATCAAAAGTATATCCAATATTGAATCTACCAAGACAAAGCAGTATTTACTCATGGGCAACCATAAAAAAGTGTTGAATGTAGTGTTTAGCTCTATATTAACTATTTATCAAACACATAATCTCCAAACTTAACTTCCTTATGAAGTGGAACCAAAGGCTCCAATGTGGAGTGCGGAGTCGTCAACGGGAGGCCATTTTATGACTTCATACTTATTTATTTGCTTATTCTTTGGGAAAATAAAAGTGCTGCAGTCTGTGGTTAACCTTAAGAATTTCTTCAAACAATGTCCGTATGTTTAATTTTAAACAAAATGGACTGAGTTTGTTTTTAAAATGACGGATGGCGCCACTGTTCAGAAAAATTCAGCACTTTACTATACTGAGGTAACGCACTTTCTTAAAATTCTGATACGTACTAGCAAATGTCAAAACATCTTTAACATTACACTTGAAACGTTTAATTACGTCAAACTGTTACCGAGCTCTGAGTGTGTAGGAACCATGAAATATCCAGCATTTTTATTTTATTTTTAGGGGCGTTTGCCCCTACAAGCCACTAGTTTATACTGTAGTTATTTCATCAAAAATGTTTTTAATATGTTTTATTAATTAATAAAAATTTACTTACTTGGACAACAAGCGTTTTTTCTCTGTATATTAGGACGATAAAAAACTTATTGTATTTTCTAAATGAACATTTCATTATATTTCAAAGTTTTTCACGAAGATATAAGTATAAACATTTATTGAAGCTATAATATAGATAATGTAAACAGTTCTTGTTAGTTGAACTTAAAATAATCCCTATCGCAGAATCAATGTTGTCCTCTCATTACTTTTTCACACTAATTAATCTAAAAACTACAGTTAGATGTAATTTTTTGGAAAACCCTTAAATATCAGTAGGTTTATTATTAGTAACATCATTGATTTATGAAAAATATATCATGTCTCTTAAGGAAAAAATATTTACAGCTTCTAAAATATTCCTGAAACATCTAAAGCCTGCATTTATCTCGAATACAAATAAACGAAATGTTATTTTATTTATTTTTTTTATAGTTTGGTTAGATTAAAATTAATAAATACATAATAAAACGTACCTTAATATTCTTAATTCCTTAATTTTACCTGCTTCAAACATAGTCCCAGCTTTTAGCAAATTTCCCCTATAGGGAAGAAGCTATTACCGTAGGTCTCATGGTAAGACTTTTCATGATAACTTTTCATTTTGGGGCCTCCAGAAGCAAAAAACACCATTCGTTCAAATATATATATATATATATATATATATATATATTTGTAAAAATAATAATGAACTTGAGCACCCTTTTATCATTATTTTATTTTAAAATCACGACACGTGTTTCGGTAATTATACCATCATCACGGTGAATGAAAACTTAACTTTAAATATAAATAAACATCAGTCATATGTATCTTCCTGATAGATAACATTTGTTTAATTAATTAATGTTCTGGGTTAAGGTGGTTGATTTGCTTTTCTTTATATTTAATATCTTTTCAAAAATTTGGTTTTCTATTTCATTATTTGCTACATTTAATATGTCCGTTTGATTCTGTTTTCTGTGCAAATAAATTTGTAACTCTTCTTTTGTGTCCATTTTCGGACCTTAGACTTCGTAATCTAAAATTTAAAAATTTTTATCAATGCGCTGGTAATTGTGATCTGTTTGTAAAATATGCTCTGCATATTTAAGGTTAAGTTTTCATTCACCGTGATGATGGTATAATTACCGAAACACGTGTCGTGATTTTTAAATAAAATAATGATAAAAGGGTGCTCAAGTTCATTATTATTTTTACAAATACTTTTAGCAGCCCTAAGTTGTGAATTAAACAATAAAAATATAAATATATATAAATAATCAAATTTTGGTTAGCACCATTGAGTTCAGCTCGAAAAAACAAACAATTTAGTAATTTGAATCCTTGCTCTATGTCCATTGGTTACAGAGATATTGAAAGTGGTAAACACAGTACGTTGTCCCAATGTTAACCTTATGGGAAATAAGTAAAATTCTATATCTCGCTTATTTTTCATCATATCTTAATACAACTTGGTTTGTGGCTTAATCTAGATGAGATTTAAAGTATTTTAGTCTAAAATCACCGAAATTTCAATTTTTGTGGCAGCAAACCTGCATACTCATTTCCCATGTTATCCTTATGGGCAATAAAAAATTCCATATCTTCATTATTTCTAAACATATCTTGATAAAACTTGGTAAATGGCTTCTTCTAAATGAGATCTACTAAATATTGAAATAAAACCACCCAGTTTTAACATGCCTGTAGCAGCAAACCTGCATACTCGTTCCCCATGTTATTTTTATGGGGATTACAAAAACATGTCATATCTCACTACATTGGATGGAAGTATTTTTTTGCATTTGAAATTCGCTGAGTATGCAGGTCTGCTGCAACGGGGGTATTTTAACTATTAGAAGATGTTGTCAAAAACAAAATTTTGAATCAGCAAATACATTAGAAATCGAAATGGTTCCTTAAATTTCGGGAAATATCTCGGAGATTTGAATTATGCCCGTTGGACGTGATTTGTCTTTATACTTCATAACCCTCCCGTGAATGGAGTAACTTCACAAACGACGTGGGAATCGGTAAAGGCTATCGTGAGTATGGCCGAATCACCGATCACGGGCAAATGACGGGAGCAGCTTTGCAGCAAGACGAAAAACGGGTTTTTACAGTTTTTAAGAGGTTGTTGAACCCTAAAACCCTTGTAAAAATTAAAACTGTATGTATTTTTTCAGAAATATTTTACTTCGAAAAATTAAACTCAAACTCTATTGGAGCATTAAAGTTTGTACCTCAAACGGTATGGCTGCTTTAGAGGAATCTATGATGAGTAAGTTTAGAAAATATAAAACACAAACAAATTGTTCACTACACCAATCTTTAAATCTTTGAACACATAAAAATAAACCAACATAAAAAATACAAATTGGAAATATCTTGGCCGATTTTATTGTATTTTCTGTCATCTGAATTATTTTCAATAAAAATAATAAAAATACAGTAGAACCTTGATAAGAAGACTCCCAAGGAGATAATGTTAGCAGCCTTGTTATCAAGCGACTCTTTTTATTGAAGTTCGTTTTATAAAGACATTAAGTGCAATTACAGTTTCAAGGAGACTTGGAAAGTGCACTTCTTATCGAAGTTTTTGTATTATCGAGTGTCTTCTTATCGAGGTTCTACTGTAGAGCAGTAAAAACGTGTTAAAATACCATATTTCCAAGAAAAATATTAATCTAGGGGTGTCAAGCCCCCCCCTTGCCCACATTGATGGACGCCCATGCTCCTCAATAATTGTATATAATTTTGTTTTACCTGACAGACCTGACAAGTTCCTGGCTGAAAAATAAAATATCAGAAGATTTTCATATTTTTATGCTAATCCCCTCCACGTCGTAAAAATTCAAAAAATTATCTCAAAAGACTATTTCATATTTCTGATTCAGTCTTCATGTGTGTCATAAGATGAAAGTCTGCATATATCAATCCTAAGTTGTTAAAATATTTTGTTGGATAGTTAACTTTTTAAAGCTGGATAATTTATTAAGGTAGGTAGATAATTGAGTAAATTTATTGCTTGAATCTATGTATACTCGTTTATGTCATGAAAGCGTAGCGGCATTTTAGGCTAGTCTAGGGAAGTTCTGCCCTTGGTCCATATAAACTCTGAACTGTTTAATCTCATTTACAGTCCTCATTCTAGCAAACCAAAAACACCTTAAATTTCTTGTACGGTTGATAGTTAGTTCAAACGAAGTGAGTTATACTCGACCTGAAAATCACTCTTTGTGAACTAACTCCTCTTTTATAATTTGATGAAAATTCATGAAATTTGAACTACATCATATTTATACTTCGAAGATTGTTTTAATATATAAATGAATAGTTAATTATACGATTAAATATGTATTTTTTAGTTAATAGCCTTTCTTTAATTTTACCGCACCTCGTTCAACCTATACGCGACATAGGAGCGTACTCCTACTGGTTGATAGAAAATTAGTCAGTTGTACGGTTGGTATTTAATACGTTAATATTAACTTCAATGACCCATACAAACGGATAAATGAATATAATTAAAATTAAAATGTTTTATTACTAAACCATTGTTAAAGATTTGTTGTTGTCCTATTATTAGACACTTGTATAAAACAACACTTACTTGACGCAGCTGCAATGATTCCCAGGGTCCGTCTTATTGGGTCGGAGTGGGATTGATGGGCTAATTGTAGCTTAGTGGCAATCAAGTGGCCCATCAAGAAGCCAATCCATGGGGCTCAAACCCTCAATCACTTGTAATAATTTGGTAAGAAAAGGAAACAGATTAATTTAACATGAACTTCTTTTCACCACCATATGTTATGAGGGGCTAATATCATAAAGATTTTCAAATAGTAGGCATATATTTATTTGAATATGAAAAGAAGAAAGCAACCTTGAGATTTAATGCTACTTATTTATTGCTCTAATTGAGGTATTCACGTTATTTATTTTATTATTTTTTTTTATTATATTTTTAATGTTTAAGCCATTGTAGACTAACAGTAAATTTTTTTTAGAAAACTATATGCGATATTTCAAATTAACATTACGTTGCATTTTCAAGATATTAAATATCTTGCTATTGCATTCTGGTTTCTCTAATGAGACAGCTTCATTACCGTAAAATTTCAACTGTCCATTGAATGAATGCCTTATGGACGATTCCTATGAATTCAAGCCGACTTCCATCCCTTCAACCACAAAGGAATGCTCTCATTTACATCACAAGGTTTTAGCGATTTTAATAATACACACCTATTTTTGTGGTCACAAAGCCTTTAATTTATATACGCCTAAGGACGGGTACAATATACTTCAATAAATTCGTCCACTCAAAACTACCACTATTAAGTACGTGTATGAAAAGTTACGACAAAATAAAGCAAAATTGTTTAATTAAAAGAAGCAGACGATAAATAACTTCCGACAGGATAGAGCGTAAAGCGTTTCATTTTTAATTTTGACGCATTTATTTTCCTTTGTAAGAAGAGTTGCTCGGACGTATTGTCCTCAAGAAAATATTATTTACTCACCATAATTTTTCTGAAGCATTTTCAACAGTTTATATTTCAGATGAAAATTAAATTAATGATTTAAGCCCAACAACCCTCTTGTGTTGTGATAGGCTACTAGTGACGTGAGAGTCGGGTTTTTCTACGTAATCCATTCAGATTTAATATGCCACGTTTCTCCTCAGGTCAATTTCTTTAGTGGCAAACCTTTGGTTAGTGACACATTAAAAATATACTATGCGTCCGTGAAATTCAGAAGGGCTGGGACATATTACCATCCTTTCCTTGAGTCCATGTCCCTCCAAGGTTGCAACAGCCCTTAAAGCTAGGTAGACTTGCAAAATTAGGTCAGAAATGGTCGCTTAAAGAAATGAAGAGAGGTTTTTTCACGCAGAGGCTCAGAGACTTTAATACTCATTGCTTTGATAACAGTTTCCATTTTGCAGAATAATGTCTGTTATGATCATCGAAATGCGGTAAGTGAAACATCCATTTATTCCGCAATCAAATTTCAGGCTAAAATCCAAAGAAATTCATTGTTTGAATTGTTCATTTTCTTGAACTAAAAAATTATTGAAAAGTCTTCCAACAATACCTTTATCGTTAATAATAATTTACTATGTTACAGTATTTTTATTTTATTTTTAGGCTATTATGGTAAGCTTTTAAGTTAGACGATTTCTTTTAGACCTAGAAGTTGTAAGTTTTGTGTCCTTTACTTTAACTCTTAACTTTTAAGTCTTTTAACCCTTTTAGATTGTCAGCTAATTCCTAAATCAGAGAATCGCCGTTTTTTGGGTTCAAATTCGGATTTGTATTAGCACAAACTTCTGCCTGTCAGAAACTGAAACAGTCAAAAAGCTACTTTTGAGCAGTAAAATTAAATCACTGTTTATTTTTGTCATACTAGTTGGTTTAAATCAAAACCTAACTATAACGTCAAAACTGTCAAAACTTAACAGTTAGTTAAAATCCTATTAATAAGTTATAAATTTTATGTGCCCACTGGAGAATCTTAAGTAACATATAATTCCCTATTTATTCATCACCCTATTTCTTTTACCCTAGCCTATGTTTGAATTGGATTTAGATTTTTTTTACAATGTATGTAGTGCTTATTTAATTGCACATTAGTTTAATTCTTAGGAAACTATAAAAAAAATCATTAAAAAACTATATCGATAAAATTTACTAACGAGGGTTTAGAACTGAAACGATTTGGCTGAAGTGCCGATTACTCCCAGCTTGCCAGCGAAATGAATTTTCAATCAACGATAATCAAAACACAATGATGCATTAGTGTATACCAAAGAATGGATTTTTCTGCAATTATTGTTCCGTACGTACACGATGCTATTTTATAAGACAGAATGCTCTTTTTTTAGCTTTCAAACCTATATAAGAATAATAAAAAGTCATTTCGTTAAAAACGAGCAGGCATTATTTATTCACACAAGTGTATTTCTGTGAGTAGCTAAAAAATAAAGGACAATAATAACCGTAGTCTATCTAAATACTTGATTAAACTATTCTATCAAGTATTGCATTTGCATAAAGACAGTTCTTATGAGAGGCATTTTACTATTTTTTCTTGAGCAAATCGTTTACTTTCTCAACATTACGTGTGTCTGACCATCATAATATGTCAATACGAAACTATGGATATGCAGTTGTGGCATCAACCACATAGTAGAAATAGATGTAGCATAACTATCTTACTTGCATCACAGCAAGTGAAGCCTGGGCCGCCATACTGTCTAGGTATAGAAACATAAAACGGCGCCTAAATCCACGTAATCTGACAGTGCTCATGTTTCAAATAACTCGTAGTTTATACTATTTGGAATTGATGCTTAAGGTTGAAATTTTGCATGTGAGGAGTCCTTTAGTTAGGAACAATAATAGTGTCAATCATATTTCCAAAATAATTTTTTTCTATTAAAAAAATGATATAGACACAAGTTTTTATTCAACTTTAAAATATCACATGAAAAAAGTAGTCGGCAACGTTTTTTATTTTTTGGTCAGGTAAAATAAAAAACGGTGGAAATTGTTGCTAAAGAGTTGAATTTTTTTAATCATATTTTTTGAAACAATTAGCTGACACAGTTTGGACGATAACTTAGTTACTGCGGGAGAGTTTATCCGTATGGAGCCTACATAAAAACAAAGTCAATCCTAAACTGTTGTTTACAAAAATATAGTCACTAAAAAAATTCAAATGTGATATCAAATTAAAGGTCTGAATCTCGCAATTACTATGGTACCAATTATAAATGGTTTAGAAGCAGTTTACACATCATAGGAACGTTACAGGTGTATTCCGTGGCGGCAACTTCTTTCAAAAAATGTCAGGACAAGCTTCTAGGTTATCAGTGTTTAAGATGTGTAAACTACCTGCAAGCCATTTATATTTGGTACTATAGTGATTCTAAGATTCAGACCTTTAATTTGATACCATATTTGTAATTTTTTACGTACTTTGTTTTTTCCATGCATAGGGACTGACTAGAAGCAAATTTAGGCTTCAAGTCGCGGTTTTTTGTGCTCCGTCTATTTCCACTATGTGGGCGCTGAGTTGTGGCACCTGTTTAACAAATTTAGCTATCAATTATTACTGATCAAATAACGACGAAAAACTCTCGTAATAGAGTGCGAAAAACTAAGACTAACTACGACTACCAACATATAAAATCAACACAATTACACCAATCACAAATTCTTATTTAAGAGGTCATCAGAAACATTTTCCTTGTAAATGGACAAAATATTTAAAAATGTAATATAACCAATTTTTCCTACAACCAGTGTCCAGCAACTACTTTGTAACAAGGCGTTTGAACCTAGCCTCGCTGCCACCCTCTGCTAACTTTATTTCCAACGGACATAGTGTTTCGATAAACTACGTGAGCGAGATAAAAAGGGTTTGTTATGCCAAAAGCTTAATGTAAACAAGGAAAATAGAAACCGAAATTCGACCTATTTCTAGTTGCATATTGATGATTTACTGAGAAAAAAATGTTAGATTTATTGTTTTTAATAAAAATTAAAAGTGATTTCAAAAATATTTGTCGGGTGTTTAGTAGTTTAAATTCATTAAACAAATAAAGAGGTGGATACTGAACAGGTTTTTTCAATGACACTTTGATTATTGAACGTTGTGTAATCAAGTATTAAAGGTTGTGTGGTTCAAGAACGTTGGAACTAGCCCAACCCCACGCCAGAACGCCATACTGTAGTCAAGACTGGTCGTAAGCGAAGCACGCCATCCTGCAGTGTTTCGGGTCAAGCACTCTGCCGAGCTGCGAGAAAGCAAAAGTTAACTTGAGGAGTTTTAATGTATTCCACGTGTGGAGACCAGCTCAGCTTATGACCAATTATGACACCTAAATATTCGTATTGGTCCACACGTGCAATCTCCCCGCAACTGCACCCAGCCAGACCCCGACCCATGCAGGAGTGCGTTTTTAGAACCCGCTCGCCGTGGCCACTGCCCCCCCTGAAATAAAGCGGCAGGAAATTAGTTTTGGAGATGTTAACAGTCAAAGTATTTTGATCAAACCACTGTTTTATTTCGTAAGGTCCAGCGACGCCCGGGCATAGGTCTCGTCCCATGTGCGCCCACAGGACACCAGAGCCGTGGTATCAGCGAACAGGAGGAAACTCCCCTCAATCTGCACCTTGATGATGTTATTAATGTACAATAGTAACGGCCCAATCGTACTTCCCTGAATTACCCTGAATTCTACATCTTCAATGTCACTATTGGTATTATGAATGGGGACTATCTGAGTTCGAGTAGAAAAATAACTTTTAAACCAATGAAGAGAGGTACCTTTTATTCCTGAATATTTTAAGTTTTTTTGGAGTCTGAATCTGTCCACTGTATCAAAAGCTTTTGCTAAATCTAAAATTGTAATTATGATTTTGTCTCCTACATTACGTCTGTCACTAACAAATTTGACAGGTTAATCACTTTACTCCCACTGGGAGACAAATTATTATTTTACTCATCCATTACAAGGGGTGAAAATCGTCTAAACATAGAAGGTTGGGGAAAATACTTATTTAAGAGGTCATAAAATAAACCATGAAGACACAGTTTATTGAGGGCAAACGCAAACTTTGAGCCTGATTATAGCTTGAACTTAAATCATCTTAACCATATTGTATTTAAGTAATAGTCATTTCTTTCAAAATACTAATAAGAAATTACACAAATATATTTACAAACCCTGGGTATTTAGAGACTGGGTTTGTATTAGTTTTATAGCTTAAGCAGAGCAGTACTTCCCTGAGGAGCCATTCATCCAGCTGCCTCGCTAAAAACGCAAATCTGAAATGTAATTCAATTTCTATTCAATCCTTATCATTACTTTTCAGAGTTTGGAATACTTATATTCTTTGTTATTTATGTTTTAAGTCCATAGAATAATCCACATGTTACTTTCAACGTGTATCAACCATAGTTTATGTTATTGTGACTGATATATGATGAAAAAATGCGTTATTTTGTAATATTTTTTTACGATTTGAGGTTATGAAAGTTTTGTTATATTTATTTATTTTAACATTACTTAAACCATCATTCTTAGGATAGGGTAGCTTAGAAAAATATACTGTTTAGATAACCACCGTTAAAATAATTCTTTGGGGGAATGACATGTCGTTTGTAATAACAAATTAATGTACGGAAAAATTATTCTGAAATAACATGGTAGTATTTAATAAAATATAGTCATAAAATATGATGCATAGTTTGAAATTAAAGTAGCAATAGTAAGGAGCTATTTAAATATACATCACAGTCTACTTATAAAAATACAGTAGAGTCCCGCAAACCCGGACTTCGATAACCCGGAATTCTGGATAACTCGGAAAGCCTGCCAGAGCAATAAAGTGCATTGAGATTCAAGGCCAGAGCACGGTGTGACACATATAAAACAGTTTTGGTTTTTCTTTAAGTTTTTTTTATAACTGATGATGTAGTTCTTTTATTTTTTACTATGCAATAAATAAATGATTTTTCATTGAAATAACAGAAACTATTCTTATTTTATCTTATTTTTACTCATTTCCCGATAACTCGGAATTTTCACAAACCCGGACACCGTTCGGTCCACATTAGTCCTGGTTTGTGGGACTCTACTGTAAAAGGAACAAAAGTTAGAGTAAAATTTATTTAATTCCAACTCAAACATCTGTATTCAAAATAAATGCAAACAACTTCATGAAAATGAATTAAAAAATAAATAGAATTATTTCTACGGATAGACGGCACTTCTGTGTTCGGGGAAAGAGTTCAGTATCTGTTCTTTATTCATTGTAACTATATGATTTCACAAGTCCATAAAAAAGTACGAAGATACTTCCTTAGTTACATGGCAAACTAATATTATAAAGGCATCCTCATATAACAAAAAACTTTTGTTGATAACTTCAGAAATTAATTTATTTAATGAGAATTATTGTAAATAGTATTCCTCAATTTTTATTTTGTAACACGCAATAAATAGGGGTTTTTAAAAACTTGCAACCTATAACATTATAGCATAAAGTAATTATCTTAAACAGGACAGTTGATTCATCTTTACATGCAACATATTCAGACTTTATTCCTTTTTATAGTTTAAAAGTTAAAGAATATTTAAGTCTTATGAACTGTAATATGGATTTTAAATTGCATTTCCAAGACATAAACGCATTAACGCCATTCAGGTTACCGATTAAAAGGGAATTACAAAATCGCGTTCCCGATATAATGTGATTATTAAGACATATCTAACTCTCTTCGGTCGATCGTAAAATCTTATTACGTCATGAACATCCAAGTCCGCAAAAGTATGCATGAATTTAAATCCCTCAACTATGTTACTTTTACAGTTTTGCTGATTTAGTTGATTTCAAGCTCCCTGGAGCTCCCTTGAGTATTAATTAGTCAAAACTTACTGAAATTTGTAAAACAAAATAAGGTTCAAATTAACTTGAACTATATGAATAAAATCGCAATTGTTTGTAAACAGGAAAAAAGACTATTCGTGCCTGATATTCTTTCTGTGGTCAATCCATGTCCGAGAACGTTATGGTCCATGGGTAAAATCTAAGGGATTTTAATTTCCCCCATAAAATTCAGATTAATGATTTTTTATTTACGTTTTTAATGATCCCAGTATATGGTATTTATGATGAATTTGCTGTTACAGATGTTTTATTTACTTTAAAAATGTCTATAATTTAAAAACGCATGCACACATTGCACCTATATTTATATGCACACCTAAAAAAAAGGTAGCTTAACCTATATTGGACTAAGTATATTTTTATCTATTAAAAATAAGCTATATAAACTATAAAAAGTACACTAACATAAACTGGAACAGTTATTTTTCAGATGAATCAATCAAATCCTTGTACCGCATGATAGAATTAAAATAGTGTTTCCTGAGATTATCCTGCGTGAACTGTTATATAATGCCTTCAATGGTGCAGGAGCTGACTTGTTAAAGTTTTTTTTTTTTTCAAGGAATATATAATGATAATGATAGATAATGTTAATAATAATACCAATCAAAAAATTAACCTGTCTCGTCCAGACAGTAGGAGACAGACAGCTTGACAGCTTGACGTCTGGTTAATTTATAATGATGGACCATCCCTTAGAGCTAAGCAGTCTTAATACCTCAGTGTTTTTTTTCACATTGTTGAAATCACTATATAAACTCGATAGCTTGACCAACATGCTCTGACTGATCGCTGTTATACAATTTGCACAAACTACTAAAAGTAATTTTTCATCACTCCGTACAGAAAGAAGCCAATTTCAATGACAACTGATCTTAAAAACTATTGTTTCCTAAGCTGTAATTTAGAGCAAAGGGCTCTAAATGAATCAGTTTCACATTTGCCAACTACGCTCACTGTATCTTATCAATTTAGTTGTATAAAATTTGCTTTAATTTTACAAAGGCACCCTCATTCTGTATGTGTGAACTTTTGCGACATGATGGAAAGTATCGTTAGTAACTTGTACGGGAAGTGATTTTCCGTCACTTACTCCAATTATTACTCACATACCCGGCTTCGTCACGCATGTCATTTCGTTTTTCTTTGTTCGGCTCCGCCTTACACAGTAAACTTGAACGCATACAGGAAAATGACAATTTCAGTACTTGCAATAAAATATACTATTATTATACCTTATCTAGTAACATCATAATCATATCACTAAATTAGTATTGTTAGTATATATGCAATTTATAGAACGTTCGGCTGTTCGGCATATTGGTAACAACTAGCTCTAAATCAGGTGTTTTTGTATTCAGTGTTGCCAACTTAATTCATACAAAGAAATTATTACCTGGCTATTAAAATGCATAGGGTTTTGTTTTCTTAAGTTGAAACACTGAAGTTCTTGAATTAAATGTAGAGCAAGCAAATGAAAATCGACAGTGTTACCACATTTTCTCACTGTCCATCGCGGCGTTGCTGGATTTATCCCCATGTATTTCTTATGAGAATACTTTTAGTCCCAGGGGAGAAAAAGTAGATTACTTTTAGTTCCGTGGGAGAAAAATTAAGTAAGTAAATCCCATGGAGTATAAACTAGTACTTTAGTATTCTATTCCAGGGACTAAAAGACGACTTTAGATAGAAGGTGGAGGAAAAAGTTTGTTTTAACAAGTTGAAGTTGATTTTTTTTATTTAAGCGCTACAGACTATAGACCACAGTAACTATGTTAACACGTCGTCATATTCAGCAACTGTCCCTCTTAATACTGTGATGACTGTTATAAGCCCTCGAAGAACATCTGGGTACGACACCCAGACCCAATATGCATATAAGGGTCTGATTTGTAGCCAGGTTTAGTTGAATGTGTCTTGAGTTACCGAGCAAAACATTTTCAGAGATATATGTGTATTGAGTGATATGTATTGCGTTATATCGAACAATATTTTCAAGGATTTGCAAGGATGTTCTATAATGAAAGGTTTCCTGGTTTTCTTGTTCCCTTATTTGTTACTATGTGGTAAGAATATTGTTATAGCATCGTTTTCAGTTACCCGTGGCTTCACTTACGATAAAAACTACGGTGTAGCCTTGGTATAACGGATCTGATTGAACTGGATCACAATATATTTTGTATCAAGGGATTAGAATTTAGATTTGAAAGCTGAAATATGTAACGGTATTAAATATTGTTTATAGCGTTTGTCTCGTAAGTTCCATCATCCTAGTAATTTTTTATTGGTTATTTAATGCTCACCGAAAGATTACTTATGACCAAAGAAGGGAGTTTTTACGTTTTGAAATTTGAACACTTCCCCTTTAAATGGGGTGTATAGGGATTAAGTTAATTTATTCAAACAGTAGCCCCCTAACTTATGACATAATAATTTTCAGGTCTTTAAAATAGAAGAAAATGCTGCAATCTGTAACATTTAATGATTATCGGGGGGGGGGGGGCATTTCCCCTCCCCTGAAGCCGCCACTGAGTCCTGATGCCTATGACTCAGCTGCTGTTCTCTGGCGGTTTCCTCGTGTACGATTTAGTGAAAGACTTTGGGAGAACGTGACCTCGGGGTTTTTTGCGAGTAAATTTTGGGATTTACACTAGTAATATTTTTTATATTTATTTTGTGTATTTCAACGCCAGTGGCATTTTTTTACGCTCGGATCGGGAACGGTCCAAACCCGGGTATTGTTACTATTTTAACGGCGACCTTTTGTTATATAGCATAATTAATTCGTAGCCCAATGACAAATGGTAACTGGACCCAGTTTCGATCCTGTCAGGAATCGAACCGGCCCCGGTGACCCTCAGGTTATGAGATGAGCGGCTTATCCACTCGGCTATCCAGTCAGTCCAATCAATTATAAAACATTCTTCAAAGTAACTGAAGAATCGTTAACCTCACAGCATGTGATGTATCTTTTTACGGAAAATGTATTTGCTGTATATTTGATCGCTAGTTTCTTTTGTATTAGATTATAGTATCTTCATTTGCATCACATTTCTTAATAACGTAATCAATGCTAATATATTAGTATTTTTTTAAATTGCAAAATGAAATTGCTAAAAAACTGTTTTGGGGATTTGTTTTCAAATTTAATGGCATTTTTTCGTGAGCTATTAAACGTTTGAACAAAATTTGAAAACAACTCAACCGTTTTTGAGCTAACGCGTTACGTACAAGCCCACACACTGAGTGACAGACAACAAATCTTTAACTCCGCCAGTACATAGAATCACTCCACCTCGTTCGTTCATAAATTATATCAAGGGATTAGAATTTAGACTTAGAAGCTGAAATATGTAACGGAATTTTAATGTTAGCAAATCATAAATTATTTCAAAGGATTGCCAAAGGGAAGATTTAGGTGAAGAAAACAGATCTATATTATCTCAATCCGTTTCGAAAAGGTGGACATTTGTGTGATTTTTTAAAATTCTTGTGGAATCCCTTGTAACAGGTGTCCCAGAAATAAAAGCACTTATAAAACAAGGAAAACAAAAAAAAGTTTTTATTTACAGAAATTTTACAGAAGATTATTTACAGAAGATTCCCTGGCTGTACACTTCAGGGAGATTACTTGTGAAAGATTACATCATTCAGATGTAGACCCCTCCGGCACCAGCACCCTGCCAAACAAACCTTACTACATTTGCGAAGACTACGGCAGTTCTGGTGAGATGGCTTCGATTTCCTCTCGAATATTTTTCTTCAGATCATCTAGGGTAGCAGGAGGGTTTATTGCAGACCGAACATTTTATAACTGACGCCAATTCTTGGAGCCCAGTGCGGTGGATGCGCGGTAGCAAAAACAGCTAGTGCGCATGCGCGACAATGCCTCGCTAGAGCGCAGCACTGTCATTCTGCTCTCAGCTGTCAACAATAGCGTGTCACTACATGTCGTCCTAAAAACATTGACTCTCACTGGCAATTAATGATCTGTTTTAATTCTATTCAATAATATAAAATATTTCATTAGTATTTATTGAAGCTGTTACTCTGAACAACGATTGACAGAGAAACAGTAACAATGTGCGAGCTGCCTAATGTACGCAGACAGGCTAGTACAATGTCGGCCGCCGCTGCCACTACTACTCCCCTCTCCTCCCAGCCTACCCACTCCCCGCCCCATGCGCGGACTGGGCCCCAAGAATTGGCGCCAGCTATACATACCCCCACAAAATGTCCAGAGGAGTAAGGCCAGGGCTTCTCGGAGGAAACTTTATGTTTCCAAATCTGGAAATGACTTCCCTCGAAACAGCTGCCTTATTGATTTCATGGATTCTCGTGCTATATAACACTTAGCTGCGTCCTGTTGAAACCACAATCTTCGCCTGTTAGCCCGAGGTAACGTCTGAAAGAACGGCTGTAAATGACCATTACTCATTAATGTACCGCAGGGAATTTACTTACTGATCCCTCACTGATCGATGTGATCTTCCACAGCATCTCGAACACACACTCGACGTTTCTTTCAAAAACGCACTTCTCTATTGCAGGCGAGGGTTCATAGTTGATGCTGTGGTTTCAAATTTTATCACACAGCATTTCATTATGTTCACTGATGGCGTTTGGTTGAGATCATGAGGTCTGTATTGAGCGCGGAAGTGTCCTCGAACTGTCACATAAGACAGCGTTTAGTAATACCCGCGTACAGAGAAAGTACGCTAGTCACAGGTAAAGCGATCCATAGTAAATGGCTTTCCAAGAAAATCTATCCATGTAACTCCTTATCTTATCTCTCTTTCCCTAAAATAAAAGTGCATTCGTTTCTGGGACACCCTATTTTTTAACCAAAAAAACATTTTTCGCTTCTGATTCAAAATTTTTATTACTTTTTAACTCAGATATACGTTGACATGTCACATGATAAGTTAAACACAATTCTTAAATTTTAAAAAATTTTTATTATTTTGGTAGCTTCAAAACATTTTAATAAAACAAAACATTTTTATAAAATACCAACATATGCCAAAAAGTATGTTATTTTAAAGGTTTTCAAAAATCCTAAAATATTGTAACCAGCACATAGGGGGCTGTACTGTATTTTAGTTGTTTTGTTATTGGCAGAACAATCTTTTTCCCCGTTTAAATTAAAATTTAATGTCGAACTTTTAATAAAGAACATCCATTTCAACCGACAATACGGTCTACTGCATTTAACATGCATTTAACAGGAGTGAAATAGAGTTTTTGTTCATAGTAAAAAAAGAATCTAGAATACAAGTAGGTTACAAATTGTAAAAATTGTTGAAGACCTTTGAGTTGATATGCTTTTTGACATATGTAGTTGTTTGACTTTTTTATTTTTAAGGCTACCAACAATTTAAACAAGGAATGTATTTTAATGTTGCATTAATTGTTGTGTGATTGTATTGTATAGTATTGTTATCTTGTTATGTGACATAGCTTAGTAAAGCTGAGTTTACAAGGAATCAGATTTTTCGATCTGAGGTGAAAATTTTTTAGTGGCTTAGAATGTACAAGGTGTTCCGTGAACATTGAAAAATTTCACAAAAATTATCAACATTTCGAAACTAATTGAGAGAATGTTCTGTTCTCACCAAAATGTTCCTTTCAGGAAGTCCTTTAAAGTAACAAATTTCTATAGGTTAACATTTTTAAATTGTGGGATTCAAACCTTCATTTCTGGAAAAAAAACCTGTGAGTAAATCGAGATGGGAATATTTTTTAATTTTTTTTCATAACTTGCGAATTAGTAGAGAGGGAATATTATTTGAAGTTTTTAAGTTAAAACGTTTTCCCGTTAAATTATGTGTAAAGGTATGGTCTGCCTCACCAAGTAAATAGGTACAAAAATTTAAAACTTGTTTACCGATGTCTTTCTATAAAATTAGTGAACAATTTTGTTGTTGCAGTGATTGTATGCTACTACGGTCCTCGCGCCGGCCGTCTTTATTTTACCTTACTAGTACCTCCCTGGGTTGCTTGATAACGTCCATGCACAGATCAGTAGTCTGACTTAAGGCATTTACTAATTTGAAATCCTTGGCAGTAATTAATGTTAAGCTTTAATGTGATTGTTAGAAACAGTTGTTATACCATAATTATAAAAAAGATTATAATTATAAGTCTAAGATCAAAGAAAACACACTTTAACTCGATGTGGAAGGCAACGCTATTTATCAATGTGTAAACTCCAAATCCAAATTAAGGAAGATTTTTAATTTTTTACCATAACGTAGGAAACTGTACCGGCAGACTTTTTTCTTCTGAGCGTAAAATAAGTACGGTAGCCCCGTATAAATTTTTTCTAAATTTATAAAATCATATATTTCAAAAACAAATAGATTATTTTACCATGTTAACCCCTCATAAATTAAGAGGACGTATGAATTAATTTTATTACCTGTTCCTATGAAACTGTAGGGGATATGTACTTCGAGCAGGGTAGCGACATTTCAGACACCTTGTTGTTATTCCGTCCGGCAACTGTACATGTACGGATACTGACTCCGTGATGCAATCAACGTAATGGACCTTTAGGTCTAACTTGCTCGTGAATATTCCTACACATTTGTGTAACACTGTATTTAATTTACTTTATACAAAACATTAATCGATAAATACTTTTACTGAATTGATAATTCATGAAATGCTTGATCAACATACCAAAATGTGTAAAATTTTCACATTTTTCACACTAAAAACACTATGTTGAAGGGACGCCAGGCCCTAAAAATATGTGATAAATGTATTCCAAGCCTATTTAATTTTTCTGTTATATTAGCTAAAGAATGTTAACCTAACATGTTAGCTGGACATGATTCATTAAAATTCGAGACCATGTATTTTCAAGTTCGAGATTTATTGAGCACTTCTTATGGTCTAAGTCTAAAATATGCGAAATACTTTCACTCGTGTTTTGATCAGTACACACATTATGCGGAGTACGTTTAAAGCTATATATTGTAATTGAAATCAGTGGCGGCCGGCCCATAAGGACTCTCGGACGCCGCCCCCCCTAGAAGATTTTCAAACATACTGAATTAAAATTGGTTTACATATGTATCCGATAAATGTGTAAAAACTACTAATTATCATTATACTGACCATTAATGATAAATTAATTTCAACTATATGCATCGAAATATGTTGCGAAAGTATTTAGGCGTCAACTGCTATTGCGCGTATATCCCGCGGACGCTGGCCGGAGCGTCCCAATCCTAACGCATGCTATCTTATGGAAAATCCTGCATACAGTCGTGAGGGTGCTCTGACGTCACTGCCATGTTGTGATATAGGGAATCTCGGGCAGCGTCCGAAGATGCGCGTGCACATCAGTAATCAGTGCAGCCACCACAATCTCTTTAGGGCAATAAAAAACTGAACCTTTGCTGCCGTTATGATTGCACGATTCATGTTGGCGAACCTGTTGTTTATTCGTTTTAGTAACCATAGCAACCCTCCAATCTCTGTAACCTCCAAACCTTAACCTAAACGGTGAGGCATGGTGAGGCAAGTGAGGTTATTTGTTTATATGCTGTGTTTCATGTATCTATTTTACTCCAATGAGTTGGTAATTGTAATCAGTAATGGTGAAAGTGATTGTTATTACTTTAATAGTGAATTCAGTGGATATTGGTAATATTACAGACCATGAAATGTGAATAGCAATCGAAGGTAGGTGTAATACACAAAATCCGCAATATACTCTTTTAGTAGTTAGTAGTCCACTGATTGAAATAACCTCACTGCCCTGTGATATTGCAAGCGCCGAAAGATTTTTATGAATTAACGGTGTCTCTGGTTTTTAATCGAGCTCGGTAGTATCTAATAATTATTTTTAATATATTGTGATAGTAATTCATTTTTTATTAGATTTGTGTTTATACGTTGACTCCAACGTAAAGCTAACCCCCCCCCCCCCACAGCCTACGTGGGGGAAGAGGAACGGTGTCTCTTTCTCGTTGTGTGGTGCGAGTCTATACTTCCTCGTTTAAAAAATAAAAATGTCAAAGTTTTTTTCTACTTATTGCCGCTATTTAAATGTTTGCTTGGATTATTTTTTCGGTCAGAATATTGAAAAAAACTTTGACTTTGGTAACTCAGTAATCCTTGATTTTGTAGGCAACAGCTGCTAAAGGAGTAGTAGTGATGGTCAAAGTGCGCGGCAGTGGGAGACGCTCGTTGTTCAACGTGAAACAATAAGAAAGTAAGTTTTAAACTTTAGATCCGAACTTTAGGATAATTGTCACCGGTCAGTGTTTAGTGTATCATTTATCGATATCCGTGAAGCGTAACCTAGTCTCAGAAAAAATGGATAAGTACTTTGGGAGATCAGTCCCATAGTTAAGTTATGCTGATCAAGCAGGAAATAAGGTTACAGTACGAATGATTTATTTTTTTATTTTACTTTTTTAAACCAGTACTCAACACCTATTGAAGTATACATTCGATTTTAAGTGAACCGAATGAGACAAAGATTATTTAAATACTATTACGATAACAAATATGAATGTATTATTATTGTCCTGTGAGAGATGAGACACAAGGTTATGAAGTTACAAGACTCTGTAAATGTATTTTGTCATTTGTAGAAGTTTCTTCCCTTTGAGCGTCACGTTCCACTAGGAAACACTGTTGTGACGTTGTAGCTACATTGTTTCGTATTACGAGACAAAATAATAATTATTTTAAATTATTTACTAGCTTAGTTAAAATAATATGTATTAAGTTTTATTTCCTTGCTCTCATGGAGTAAAAATATTTTAAAAATTGTGACGACCATTTATCAGCTAATCTATGATTGTAATTTGCTATTTTACTTGAGTGTTCGGAAAGTTTTGAAAGAAGTCCCAGTAAATTGTATTTGAGTCATAAATAGAGTATCTTGGATTTTATAGCAAACTACCACATTTCTCTTTATCTTCAGCTCAGACCACCAAAAAGATCAATTAAAATCGTGATCAATCAATACTGAATTTATAAAATGTTCTTAGAAAACAACCTGCTTTAGCAAGTCAAATAAGCCACTACAAATTTGTTGCGGTTTGTTTGACCCCACCGCAATCTCTGAGCTTTGACTCGATCAAAGTTCAAACAATGGTAGTATTAAAGCACAAAGAATTCATCCAATAGATTTTGAAAAAATAATTCCTTAAGGAAATGGGTTTTACACTGCATAATTTTCACCAAGTGAGTGTATGATTTAGATTTTAGATTTTTAGGTTTAATTCATGAATTTGAGTCGTATCTTTGTTGTTCTATTTTAAAAAAAATTTACATTATGTCCTGACCAAACTGTATATATTGATTATTTACAGTAGTTGATAATTCGCGTAAAAAACTAACGTACTTCAAAGAGAATCTGTCACAAGATAGGCTACAGCTCGTGACGTTGGGTTTGATTAAATAAGCTGATTGGATGCAAAGTCAGTCTAGTCAGCACACATCTCATTTGCGGCGTTTGGAACCTTCGTCGACGGTCGCTTTGAAAAAGAAAGAAAAGTATTTTTGCTAAACACCTCTACAAACATTTGGGCATTTTAAATCTTTGCTTTATAAAATTCATAGCATCAAAAACCCTTAACTTACATTACTTCGGAATGTTTATGTTTTCTTAAATTTTATTTAACGAAATAAAAAGTTGTTCAGTATGTGCAGTTGACCATCACAAAAAGGTATCTTCGGTTAAGTGTTAAGTATTCTTTGAGAGTTAAATCATAAAATCACATAATTAATTGTTTAACAAAATAAAAACTTTCTGAGTATGTTTAGGTCTTAGACTGCTCTAAGGACATGTTATGTTAATACTCAAACGAAATATCTTAACCTCTTCCATTGCCCGCGGCCAAATAAAATAAACCACATTTTATTTGGTTTGGTTAGTTATTTGACAAAGGATTTTGTGATCAAATGCTTTTAGAACAAAACGTAGATACATAATGACATGATAGTTCAGGCTGCAGTTTTTTGAAATACACGAGTATATAATACACCAATACCTATGCCAATAAAAATAATATATTTTTTAGAACTCTTTGTTACCATCATAACAATAGATTTTTTAAGTAAATAAAATAAGGTTAAATTAATTTAACTGCTGCTAGACTGACAAATATTACCGGTCGCTATTTATCTGGTAAACTAAAACCAAACCGCGGTTTTGCAACACAGGGAACATGAAAAATTATTGTCGGCTTCGCACCACGCTCCAACTATCTGTCCATTTTCCCGATTGCTAAATTATACAGGGTGTCTCTGGCTTATCTACCTACATTTTAAGATGCTTCTTGACCACTGCAAGACAAAATGTCATATTGAAAATCCATATCGTCAATTCGTTTTTTGTTTTTTTTTAAACCAATTTTTTAATTGAAGAACGTTTCTTCAAAACGAAATTTAAACTGATAGTTTTATCGCTTAAGACTCTAATTTCAGAAAAAAATATTTTTGGTTGTCATGATTAAAATTATGTATACTTAAAAACCTTTACACCCGTCGCAGCAGACCTGTGACTCAACGAATTTTCATTCGTACAATGATTTTAATATTTTAAAGAACTTTCCCTATTATCAGAAATCAATTTTAATTCATTTAAATAATAAACTTCATAAAACACTAGCTGATCAACCCGCTTCACCCGTGTAAAAACTAAAAACTTCCTTGGATTCATAATTTCATGTTTCATTTAATTTATCATACTTCATTAGGTTGCCATGACAACTTCATTAGCTTCCCTATAGTTTAACATAGAAACTTTGATGTGCCATAGGGCGTAGCCCTGAGGAAATTAAGAAAAATCTTTTCTTAGTGGATGCCTACGCCCTGAAAGGAACGTCCATGCAAAGTTCCAAGGTGCCAAGGTCAAGAAGTTTAGGCTGGGCGATTATAGGTGAGTGGTTTTTGACAAATATATCGAAAATTAATTTATGGTCAACAGATAATTTTGAATGGTGTCCTAGAAGCCTTTCAATTTTCTAATTTTACAATTAATACGTAACTACATATATATATATATATATATATATATATATATATTTATTTATTTATTTATTTATTTATTTATTTATTTGTTCATTTATTTATGTACAATTTAAATGAGCCCTGCTCGGTATTATTTCATGTTTACCAGTTCATGAACAAATCAACAATTAAACTCAAAAAAATTGTTACTATAAAACAATTCGATAATATTTAAAAGTAAACGTTTTTATTTTTCCATGCAATCTTTATTCCACACACTGTATTTTTCCTGGATGGCTGTAGTATGTAAACAGATGTTATGATTAGGTACTTAAATTGTTTACACTTTCCTAGTTTATTCCTTTGCTATCATGACAATGTTAAAATTTTACAACTTAAAAATACATTTCTTTACGTAATTAGATTTTCTCTAGCCAAGTAATTTGGATAGAACACGTTTTGGAGTCATAAATTACTTATTCCCAGACAGTGAAGGAAATCCTCGGAGCCTTTTTTTAAGATAATTATGTAACCAAGCACGCAAGATAACATTTCTCACTTAAGAGTATAGGAATCGAAAGTGTCCAATATATTGGAAATGTTTTTCAGTTTCGGGGTGACGATTTATCGACCAACTTTGGAATCCTATTACGGGCGTCAACACCACTCAATATAACTTTTTATCAATAGTAGGAAATATTAACGGATTCAGATTACAAAGTATGCCAAACGTAATTCAAACAATTTGTTAAAAATAGTATATTTCACTACTACTCACGAAAGTAGCATGTAAGACTCTATCAAGCACCGAAATGGGACTTTTGTGACGAGTTGTGAACAAAACTTTTTATCACGATGCAAATAAGTAGCCAAACTTACAAAAAATCATCCAAATTATCATAATTTAGTCATTTTTCTACAAGCAAACACAATACGGCTGAACTTTCTATTTTAGTTTATAGTCAGCTGGTTGAACTGTCTAATATATTATATATATATTGTAGGAACTTCATTTGTTTGGATACCGAAAAATTTGGTTTGGGTACGGGATTGGTTTGTTGAGGTACGGAAATGCAATGTTTAAGTACCGAAAAATCAGCTGATCATTATTTGTATTGATGTAAGGAAATTGAGGGTTTTCTTCGATCTCAGCTAACGGGCTAACGGGGGGGGGGGGGGGGGGTCGTGTGTAACGGGCTATATTCGTATAGATAGTGATGAAAAGTTAATTATTTTTAAGCTATAAATAAATAAATACATGTTTAAGTCAATAAAAAGTATTTCAAGGCTCTTTTACTACCTTACAGCTTGGTAAATATTTTATATTACCTAATAACTATTATTATTGGTCGTATAACAGTCACGTGAACATCTGCATACATAAATATTATGACAAAAGTAAGTATATGCAAGAAGTATTACCTAGAGTTACAACTTACTACTTCTCTAATATTTCATAATTTTTATAAATAAAATAGCCACGAAAAAAGTATCCTAGACTGTTAGTATGAGAAAACTACATTTCGTTCTGCCATTAAAATACTATTCCATAAGGAAAGCTTGCCAATAAAAAACAATAATACGAAAATGTTTCATTACAAAAGTTAGTGTTCAGTGTAATTAGGAAGCAAGAGTGTTGAAGACAGCGGTTTTACAATGAAACTGCAGGTGGGGAGTACACAATGTCTGACGTGGTCTCCTTTATAAAATAATGGTTAATTATAGTGCAAGTGCGGCAGTGTTAGGCGGAAGCTGGGTATGATGTGTGTATAATGTATTAACTTTAAAAAGTTATCAAGTTTTGGTGAGAAAAAAAATTAAACAAAAACGAATAATCCCTGGATGAGACACCCAAGTAGCTAAGTGTGTAAAAGGTGTAAAGAACCAAACAATTACAATTTTACTATTCTCTGTTTAACAAAAATAAGTACGAGTATTAAAATATTATCTATTATTATCTGCCAGGCTTTTAGTGCAATAAATTAGTCATAATCACGTATTTGTGAATTTACTGGTCACGCAATCATAAATTAATATAATAATGCATCGTACCAGGTAAAAATATTCGGTTGAAAATTATTCCAACCCAATTTTATTCTTTCATAGAATAAGAGAAAGCAGAATCACCCAGTTGGAAAGGCTCCAAGCTACTGCAGTATTTACGTCAGTACACTTCATTTATGTTGCTGAAACGCTGACAGTTGTAAGCTCCCTGAACATTTTTAGACCCTCTACCTTACTTGACAAATTATAATTATTATGTAATAGTTATTTATGCATCAAGTGGACAAGGTTCCACTTTAAGATGAATCTGTACACATCGTGTCAAACGACCTGGCCCAGTTGTAATAGTTGTATAGTTTCTATGGCTTATAAATTGGCAATCATAACGTCGTGCTTTTATATTGCAAACAATATAAAGCTCAAAACAATTAACTTAACAAATACTGGAAAATAAATTAAAATGCTCAATGAATAGCTTTTTGATTTGCACGAGACGTGTTGTTCTGTATACTGAATAAAAATGAAAAACTTTAAAATTCTCTTAAAATATATTTTCAGTAATGATTTAACCACATACAAGACGGTAAATAAGGATATTTTTCATCTTTTATGTGATTTTGTCATCTTGTATGTAAATAAAGGATAAGTGAAACAAAAAAACAAACATAATAGAAACTATTACATTCATATTATGAGACTTGTGATGGGTTTTTCATTTGTATCTAAGGAACTGTTCAACTTCATGGGTTTTTCAATCAGTTTAGCGCACAAAAACGCTGAATTGAATGTCGTGAAAGGCTGTTAAACATGTAGAACGTTCACCGGTGATTTATCTCCACTCATATTTTTTGCAATAAGCTCGATTCAGGTAAACCTCCTTGATCTACTCTTTATTAACTTTCACGCTAATTTTGAAGAATTCTCTTAATTTAGGATTTTTTATTTAATTGCATTGTCTTTTTCCTTAATGTAGAGTGCTAGATGATTAAATCTATAAACTTAATAATATTATATTAGAGATTTTATCAAGCAATCAGTACAGTATTTATCTAATGGGTAATCATTGAAAAATATATACAATCACTGATTAGGTTTAACCATGACTAAATAATACAACACTTTATTTTAATCTCAGACTAATTATTGGGTTAGGTAACCCTAATAGGGCAATCTCAGTGTCCCTGTGCTTGGCCGTGAGGGCTCCATCTAGTGTTAGTCAGTGAGTGTTATTAAATATTTCAGAGGGTATTTGCAGTCTTCTTAAAGTTTTGACTTCAGATTTATTAATTTTCAGAGAAATGTAAGTGGAACCATTGAACCATTGTACCACACCATCAGTTAAATATTGTACACCTTGGCAAACTAGTAATATCAATGTTTTGAATTATTTTGTGTTTCAATATACAGGTATTATTAGTATATAGAGCCAAAGTTAACTCTTAATGAATATGAATTTCAGACATTCAACTATTATCCCTAAAGGCCCTAAAACCGCCCCTTGGAACATTCCAGCAGATTTTGTGTGATAAGATGATGATGGAGTACATAATTTCACTCTGAAGTGCATTTTAAATTCCTCTAAATAACTTTCCGCTTGAATGTGCGGCGTATAAAAGAGGGACTTTGAAGACCCACATTACTTTAATTTCAGCTTGTTCGGATTTCTTGAAAAGGGTTACCATAATGTTTGTTATTATAACGACTAATATGTTCATTAATCATCATTAATCAGCCTGTTATTCAATTGCAGGACCAACTGGTTCCGAGCTCACACAACTGAAAGTTACATGCTACATAGGTATACTTACATGTTATATAAAAGAAAGGTTTCTCAAAATAGTACATATGTTACCGGCAAAGTATGTAATCAGGCATTCTATAGAATGCCTAGACAATCTATACAATGCCAAAAACTGGCCAGGTAAAGTATGAAATAACGCGCATTTTATACTTTGCCTAGTCATTCTATAAAATGCCTGAATTTCATACTTTGATGGTAACATATATAGAAATATATACATACTAGAAACATACAACGAAACAATATTAATAAGTGTAAGTAAATGTCTGGAGCTATGTCTGGTGTCAGAGTTTCTATGGCACTCGTGCCATTCACACGACCTTCGTCCACTACCAGTGACCTTGACCAGCGACTTACCGCGCCTTCTGGACACGGCGGCAGTCTGAAATTTGTTATTCGGTAAATTACTATAAGGATGTATTTTCATTGTTTCTTATTATTTTTTCATGACAGATATAATTAAGGTACAAGGTAAAATATTCCTTAAACAAATTTTACTGAATATATGACATTGCAATAAGCCACAACGATACGTATTTTCACATAATCTGATATATGCTCCACCCGTCCAAATTATTGATTTGGTTTACTTCTAAGTATTGGTTTTTATCTTATGTGCATCGTTGAAAAATACAAACTTTGAGCCTAATTTGAACTTTTGGCTACATTCAATCAGAGTTGTATTAGAGCTAAATAATAGTTATGTCCCGTTAAATTATGATAATATAGCTAAGAAATGATAACGAAGCATAATTGGAGAGGCTGGGACTTCATTTCTGCTCAGAGCTTAGGGAGAACATCCCTCCAAGGACCTGTGTTCATACGGCAGTTCCTCTGCATCCCAACATTTCTCGTAGCTGTATTTAAAAAACAAATAAATTCCAATCTAAATTAAAATTTTAAAAAGGCAAAATTAGTTTATTTTTACTTTAAAATTACAGAATTTTTATTAAGGGTCAGAACTCTTAATCATGAGTTTTATTTTAAAGTTAAATGGATAGTAGACTTATCATTCTGTTGCCGTGAATAAGTCGTTATTATAATAACAAGGTGATATATATTTGCTGGAATCTTTTTAATTTTTAGTATAATATGCATTTTAAAGTTAAAGATCGCGCTACAATCATCCTTCACTCATCTGTCATTCATACTTGGCTTAAAATACCTACCTGGGTATAGGTCGCCATTTCAACTAATGTATCTAATGTTATATTTAGAATTAAATCGTTAAGTAACAGGTCTTGGTTGATTTGAAAAATAGCCAACCTATTTATACTATTAGTGATGTTATAAACTTGATTAACCTAATCTCTTAAGAAAAATATCTAGTAATCGATTAGTTAACAAACGCAAAACAACTAACTGTCAGCGAGCGAATGTCACCTTTGCTGCCAAAGGCAATCAACTAAAATGAAACCATTTGTAGAGAATGAAATGACTTTGGACTTCACTAATCCTGAATACAATAAACAAGCTGATGAATCCTGAGTGAGATTTGGTAAAATGTATACTAGGAAATTGACACCAGTTTCAATCTAGAAAATTTATTTATTTTTTTTAATATTTTATTCCAATAATAAATTTGTGTAGATAATTCCCAATATTATATGGAAGTTTTGGCGAAATGAAAAACCTTTTATTTAAAACAACGATTTGTTCAATTTAGCATTCAAAAGTTATCTGATCACATTTTGATGACAAGAAGTAAGTAACTAAAGCAGTATAAGAGGGTGCTGGTTCATTACAATTCAATAATGTTTCTTGATTTTGAATAACTTCATATCTTACAACTAACTAAAATACACCATTTAATGTTTATCATGAAGTGAAAAAATGACATCCTAAGTTAAAACGTGTATTTCTGAGAGACAAACATTTCAACACAATATAAGCTCATTAGACCCCTTGTAATGATATATGGACACTCAACAACGCGACGGGTAGGCTTATCCTTAAGCTTTGCAGGATATGAAAATCTGAGGATGCGCCATGGTCAGTACTATTACATAAATAAATACATTTCGAAAATGCAAATGTTTTAAATCGTTTCACTGAAAATCTGATATCCTAAAGGAATAATGCTAATTGTAATAATTACTTATATGATCTAATTAACAGATGAGTACAATTAGTTCCAGCCAAGGAAATTTTGGCAGTAACAATTGATAATCATTTATATAAATTACCACATATTTTTTCAAACAATATAACTTTTTTCTGATTTTTAATTGAAATAACCGCTCAGAATTTTTGCTGTACAGGACACGACTCTCTAGTGTTTGTCAACCGGTGGTACGCAAAGGCAATCAGATGGTACGTGTGACGTTAGGAAGTAGTACAACATTACAATACTAGGTTCCCGAATGACAGCACAGTTGTACGTAATATTCATAGATGCTTACACAGGTTAGCAACGTAGTCAACTCCACAATAAGCCTGTTTCCAATAGGCCAGTACATATCAAAATTTAAAAGTTTTTCTTTAGATTTAGAAGACCTAGGTGAAGTAGGGGTCTTCACCTATTTTAACTATTTCACCAATGGCAAACAAAAAAGAAGATTCTAATTCATGGAAAATGCCGTTTTCCATCACGGCGGAAAAATTCTATTTTTGTCATTGAAGAACCTAATTTTATGAAGTAATTCGATTCTACGCTTAGATAGATGAACTTGTAATATGTTGACTTTGAAAACCCTAAAGTGCTAAGTTTTTTTTAACTTTGCCATCCCATACATACAAGAATATTCAAAATTATACGTTTAAATAAGTGATCCCCAATCAAATAAAATTTTTATGATTGAGTCTCAAGTTTTTTATATAGTATTTTTTATTTAACCTAACCGTTTTTGGTATAAAGATTAACGACAATTTCTTATTAATACATTTCAAATGGGGAAAATTAAACTTTAACTTTTCTTCTTCTTAACGATTGGGTGTAGGGAAATTATTTAAAAGTCGAAATAGTTCTTAAAATTAAGTTTAAATCCAAAAACACCATAAAATATAGAATTTTGAAGAAGAAAATAAAAATGGTCTGCCGTATTCGAAAATGGTGGCCACTTACAAAAATTGGAATTTATAACTTATAACTGTGATAGACAACAACGAAATCGATGAAATCATGTTTTCACAAAATCTAATAGTTCCTGAGATTTAAATGGCATTAAATGGTGTTAAGTTGTTCACCTTGTATGATTATATAACTAACTAACATGAATTATATTCGGTTTAAGCCTTATACAAACAATCAGGCTTCAATTTAAGTCTCATATGTGATATAAAACTTTTATGTGATACAAAAATGTACGTATATGTTTTTATGTGATATAAAAAATGTTTGATTACACGTACAAAATATATGGATGGATGTGTAATCTTTAAAGAAAAAATAAATGTAATTATGTTACTTAACACGTTTGAAATATATTACTGAAAATAAGTGTTGACGTAAAAAAAGCTACATCTAAACATTTTCCTTTGATTGCAACGTTATGAGAGGATTATCTAGATATATTGAACATTTCAGAGAAGTTGTCTGCAGTGAAAAACGCGCAGGATGAATAGCTCCTAGGGGATGTATTGCTCTACTTCAGCTCTGTTAGTCTGTGCTTAATGCAATTTTTAAAAGACAACTACGATTAAGAATTAACAATTGTGCCCCTTCGGCTGTGTTGCAGTTTGATATCATTAATACAAAAACTTACAATAGTACAAATTCATATTCTCGAATTTACTAACAGCATGCTGTGCGAACAACTATTTATGATATTATGAAGAAGAGGTGGTTTTTGTCTGTATGTTTTTTTTTGTGCAGAGTAAGCGCAAAAACAACCGAACCTACCGGGCTTTTGCACAAATGAACGCTAGTAGATGCTTAACTAATTCAACGAATAGGTCTTTTCATGTCCTTAAAATCCTCTTAGGTTGCGTTAGTCTTTAAGTTAGTTTCGCAATACAAAAAAAAACATTCTTTTGAAGACATCTGCCTCATCAGATGGCTCAATCACCAATTTACCATCTGAATCATTTATCATTTATCAAGAATGTGCCAAGACGACTTTTATACTTCCACTTTATGTGCTCATCCCTAACTCTCCACATGGCTTTAGATTTTGAATCTGAACCTTTAATAAACTTAAGCATGTTACCAAATTTCAATTAGTGATTACCGACAGTTACATTTTTAAATGCTTTTCACTGCTTGGTACTATTTTTATTATAAAATAATTTTTAAATTAGTAAAAGCGAAACATTTTTTTTTATTTAAAATTTGTATTTATAATATTTTTCATAGTTTGCCATATTAACATAGTAAGAAGTCTTGAAAATTAAAGAAATGTTCACTTTTCCATACAAAACGAGCAATGTTCAGGATTAGTCTTTAATCAACTAATATATTCCTCTGTTCAGGATAAAAAGATAGGATATTACTAATATTGCGATTGTTAATGGTCACGCAAGTATTAAAATTTAAGTAAATTTCCTGTAATTTTATTTTTGATAATGGTAAAAAATCGATCCTTTATGGTTTAAACAGTTATTCCTAAATACAAATTTAGAGGTATAAAAATACATGTCACATTTTTACCTGTTTGAAAACTTTGATGTACGGTCAGGAGAGCCCTTGGATAGGTCCAAACATAAGCAAAATACACCAAATACTTTTATATTCTCAACAATTTGGGTTTTTATTAAACTAAGCAGTGATTTGCAATTAACGCAAAACTAAAATCATTGAGACTTCTTTAATAAGATTACCTCATGTGTTTTACGCACTATTATCCATACGTATTGATTTTCTAGTATTTTTTAAAACGCGTGATTTAATACATTTTTAAGCTAGAAAATAAGAAACCCACTAAAGAGACGATGCGATTGTACGAGTGGTTGTGTCAAGATTCTGTACATGTGATGGCATAACCTCAGAAAACTATTTTAAATGGTCTCAGATCCGATGAACGAGGGGAGGCATTTAAACGGTGCACCCTGGCATTCCATTCGCCTAACCTGCGTCCATTTGGGAAATTCTTGGCGTGGCGTCGAAGAGACAGCTTGATCAATAAAAAAGGTATTTATTAGCGGGCGAATTTAAACTTTACAACTGTTTAACAAATTGAGTCATGTCAAAAACTAAAGCCTTGATTAAAAATAATTTGCCTACTATTTGATTTGGCCAAATATTGAAGATTTATTACGGCATTTACCAGAATTGGACTGTTTTAGATAAATTAAATTTGAACTATTGTTTTCTAAAGAGTCAATTGAAGGTTATATGACTTTTCATATCTTGAATTTTTGAGATTTGATTTGGTAAATGATTATTCATAACTACTCAATACATTGACATATTATGGAGAGCCGGATGTGGGAGCCTATTATTTTATTGCGCTGAGGGTGATATAAGTTAGATTTTTTTAGTCTTAAGGTTATTTTGTACATTTCTATTTATTGTAGCTAATTAAATTAGTTTTTTATTGCTAAATAATTCAGTGTTATATTTTCACTCGTAGGCAGGTTAGCTGAAACGAGAGAATTTGTGTGTGTGTGTGTGTGTGTGTGTGTGTGTGTGTGTGTGTGTGTGTGTGTGTGTGTGTGTGTGTGTGTGTGTGTGTACCAGTTCATCAATATTTGTGGGGTCTTGTGTGTGCATTTTACTATATTGCGGGGTATTACACACGGCCCCACAAGTTTCTGGTTTTTGTTTTTATTGATAAAAATCCTCTTTTACGACCGTAAAAGCCTAAAATTGAGAGGTTGGGTTAGGTTGGTTTAGGTTATGTTTTTTGTATGACCCCACAACTTCGACTGGCCCCGCAGCCTGGTTAAATGCACACACATGGCCCCGCAATCAGGTGTGAGAACTGTGTGAACAAAAGACCCCACAAATATGAGTAAACAAGTTTGTGTGTGTGTGTGTGTGTGTGTGTGTGTGTGTGTGTGTGTGTGTGTGTGTGTGTGTGTGTGTGTGTGTGTGTGTGTGTGATGAAATTTGTGTACTCATTGAGAATTATTATATACCTACTTATTGAGAGTTATTATATACCTACTAGCCGTTGCTTACAGCTGATCTTACTTCTGCTCTTTGAACTGTCAAATTTTGGTATTAACAGTTGTTTACAATTCAGTATTTGAATGTTTACTCCTTCTAAAATGTAAAAATTGAAGTTAAGGACGTTCACGGGGCGTAGCCCGAGGGGATTTTAAGGAAGTGAGTAGGCCTATGTCCTTTTCTGATATAGTGGCTCTATTCCTGCAAAATTTCACCTCAGTTGATCCAGTATTTTTCAGGTGGTTTGAAAGACAGATATTCACACAAACATCCATACTTTCACTTTAATTTATAATACTAAGTAGGATAAACACAGCCCATGAAATTGGTTTCATAACAGAGGTAAACAATCATATTCTTTTCATTGCCAATTTAAAGGATGTTCCTAAATGATTTATGATGATGAACATTAGTCATAAATGTTTTAATTTAATTATAAAAAAAATCCCTGAATCCACATTCAAGGGTGAAAGTTGCAACGGTGTTTGAGACTACGGCGAATTTAACTGAATATTTACCAGATCCAACGCTAACGCAGGCGAACTTAGTTACAATATTACCATTTTCCGGTCAGAGCAAGTTTCAGAGCAAGTATTCTATGCGCAAGACTGATAAAAGCAAATTAAAAGATACTCTCAACTGTTCAACCTTGCAATAAATTTCAACTAATTCAACACAATTCGTTAGAAATCAACTTAGTTTTTCATAACACTTATTTAAATATTTTTATAACAATAATTATGATAGGAGGGAGAATGGAGCCATCACATTTAGTACATACATGGTAAAATAACAAAAGGTATAAGGCTTGTGCTTTAAGCTTAAAAGAAGAATTGTCTTTAAAGAGTTTCAGGTTTATACCATATCTTGAGGACATCAAAAACACATCTAGACGTTAAGAGTCTCCTATTGAAACCCACACAATCTCTCAAATACAGTGTTCTGTACAATTATTCACAGAAATCTCAGTTTTTGCATCAATATTGCAAATTCATAGTAAGAGCAAAGTAAGCCGCATACTTTAACTGTATTTTATGTATTTTACAATCAACAACATGCCAGGGTAAAAATGTTTAAGTTGATCAAACATATTAAAACTGATGGAATCATTAACTTTTGAAATTAATCTTTTTTCTATAGTTTTTTAAGTACACCGGCTTTTAAAATAGCCTGGAATACAGCCTCAAATGTTTTTTTACTATCAGGTTTTATTTCTTCAAAAGGAAATAGATTAATCAAAGATTTTCCATCCGAGATACACTGCAGCCCAAAAAGCATGATAAAATATTAATTGTCATATTACTATAACGAAACTGTCATTTTACGAAACAGCCAACTTTAACAGGTTAAGCATCATTAGGCGTTAAACTCCACCACTGCGCAACGTAGACCAAAGAAGAACACCATTCAATAATATTCTGGAATTTGGAAATAATTTTCAGCTAAACTCAACAAATTATAGTCTTTCCTTTTTTGTAGCCACGCACATAGATTATTCGTGCCAACAACAATATAATTGGCAGTACAACTACTCAGTCTGACTTACAACTCAATGAGTTCATTATGTTGAGGGTTCATTAAGTTCATCAATGAGTTCATTAATCCTGGATGAATATGCACAGGGTTTCCTTCAAAAGTTAAGGTTCTGGTTTCTACTCACAAGCTGGTTGTACACATTTACAATTGTTATTGACTTCTGGGGTTTTACGACTAATGGTGGAATACCTACATTTAGCTTACATACAATGCTTAGTAGCTTATGTTATGTCATTTAACAAGCATACATACAGGGTTCGGCAAAAGTCAAGAATATTTTAAATAACTTATAAATTAATTAGCAGAATGACATGAAACTTTGCAGTTGTGTATTTGTCCTAATTTTGAATATTTTGATGTATTTGACCTATTTTTCCTTATTTTTCCTTAAGGGACGGTCCACGATAAGTCTTCAAATTCTTAAATGTAAGCATACCTCGAGTTGGACCTCATTTCAAAGTTATTAATTAGTAGACTATATCAGTGCAAAGCAGGCCTCAAAAGGTTAATCCAGTCAGAAGTTACAGCCTCTCAAAGATTTTGATATTTTACTAATAAAATGTGTAGAAAAGTCTGGAATAGTGGTAATAACTCCGAAACTCTCGTACAGAATTAAATAAAACTTTAAATTTATGTGTATTTCATAAAAAACATATTTTGTCATTTATAATATTTTGGCGTTCCTTAGGGACGCCCCTTTGTGGAAGTCGTGGAATTCTGTAAGGTAAGCATGCCTCGTATTATGCCTCATTTTAAAGGTCTTTGAAAGTAGAACACAACAGTGCAAACCCGACTGCAAAAGGTGAGTTCAATCAAAAGTTACGGCTTATCAAAGGGTTTAATAGGACATAAGTCAATGTGATAATTCCTTTGATCAGTGTAGCTTTGTGTTGGGTCAGCCTTTTGCGACCGGGCTTGCACTTTTGTGTTCTACTTCCTATGACCTTTAAATGGGGTATAACTCAATGTATGTTTACCTTAAAGATTTTGACGACTTCCACCAAGGGCCATCCCCTTTGATTAATCTATTTCCTTTTGAAGAAATAAAACCTGATAATATAAAAGCATTTGAGGCTGTATTCCATGCATTATAAAAGCCGGTGAACCTTGGGATACGCCTCTTGACGTCCAACATTTTAATGTTTACCTAGCAGAATGTAAATACCTTGAGCACAGCAGGGGTTTTTTGGGAACTTCTTACATTTTATTAGGGGAGGTTTTCTTAACATTAGTGCAAAGTTCCTACTTGGTCAGGATTTGGTGGGCTAATTTTCCCCAAATTTCTAGACTATAAATACTTTTATTTGACAGTTTAAGAGCATAAGCAAAGCAGCCGTCTCAAGCTAACCAAAATGCAAATCAATTTGTCTATGTTTAATGCCTTTAACTCCAAGATCGGGTTCAGAAAGGTGCTCTATGAGGAAAAGACATGTTTTACGAAAATTTCAGACAAATTGCAATGAAGATTAAAACATTAAAACTTCAAAAATTATAGAAAAAAGATTAATTTCAAAAGTTAATCATTCCATCAGTTTTAATAAGTTTGATCAACTTAAACATTTTTACCCTGGCATGTTGTCGATTGTAAAATAAATAAAATAAAGTTAAAGTTTGTTTACTTCTGTTTCCTAGTGCATGGTAAATTGCTGCCTCTGTGGGAGGTGGTCCTGCTGTCTGTAGATTGTATACAAATTGTCAACTTTACCAACTGATTACTTTACACTGATTTACTTATATCATATCTGATTTATTGCAGCACATATGGTGGCTTTACACATATTTTTTGCTCTGTCGGTCATCAGTAACTAGCGGCTCATTTCCCCCATTAATGTTACAACTCATTAGTGTCAGTCTGAATAGTTTAACACATGATTCCATAATGTAATGAGAAATTAATTTTAGAACCTCCTAAATAACCAAATCATCAAAAGGAATGATGAACAGTTAGTAAAAATGGTTGTAAATGAAAAGTAAGAAGTATTATTACAATAAAGTTACACACGAAATTGATTATTTAAAAGTTTTAAATTTTTTACGACTATTACAAAGGGGCATTTTGATTTTAGTTTTTGTATAAAAATTACATAACAAGATACTGATTTGTAGTGACCATTTATTTAAGAAATGTAAATTTGTCCTTCTGCTGAGAAATTTTCTCGTTACCAGAGATAACAGCGACGTAGTTGTGTCACGTAGTTCATTAGGAATCTCTGACTGGAACCATGAGCAAAGCCACTGTTTTCGATCCAGATGTTCAACAATACATATCTTTGATTCTTTAAACCTATTTAACTGATGTTTAAATGTACAAAGACCCTTGTTTATTTGGGAAAATACCCTATATAACTTTGTTTTTGAAAAAATATTATAAAGCATGAAAATGTCATTCGTTGAATTGCTTACATTAGCTTTGATGATTAAATCAATGCAAAACTAACCACACAATTGGCGCAGACTTTAAAAATTACATCAGTAATATTTGCGATAAATTGTTAAATGAAGTCTAAACAAGGTAGTACTGTAGTATAAAAATATAATGGTGACATCACCAGCATTCCGCGTTTATTGAGTGTCACGGAGCCGCCGGCCGCCGCCGCCGCCGCCGAGCGATAAGGCCGAGTGGCTCGCGGCGGGCGCCGGGGAGCTGCGACTCCACTGCTGGAAAGGCCCTAATTGATTTTCACAATCTAACCGATTGCGTGACAAAGTGAAATTTCCTCAAAAATAGGCCACTTGAAGAAAGTGATTGGTCTAACTCGTTGAAAATCTTATCAATACGCAAACGTATTAATAAAATAATAACAATAAGAAAAACTTCTTTTACTTGATATATTCTTGAATCTAAATTTTCAAAACTCCATATTATACAGCGACACGTTTGATAATTTTACACCAACAAAATAAAAAATAATCTGCTACATAGCTAAGTGATAAAAGTATCAGCCAATACAAAGAAAATTTTAACAAATCCATTAAACTTGGTTTTATAAGAATTTCGCTTATGTACCTCTTTGTTACGAAATGGTTCTAAAAGAAAAGTGCACGTTAATAAATTAAACCTGTATATTTGTTAATTTTCCGAATAAAATACTAAACCGTTTTAATTAGACAGTAGCGTTGCCCTCTCTCCGAATACATTAAACAGAACACACATTTATTATGAAGTAGGCTAATACAATTAATTAGTTTGACCCTATGACAAAGACTATCTAATCTAATTTGTTGTTCTTGCTAAAATAGCCTTTTGTGGTCTACAAGCTAATATCATTTTGAATAAGAAATGTGGGAGTTTTTAAAACAATGGTCGTTGAGGTAGGTAGTACAAATAAATATACAGAGTGTTTTCAAACTCTCTAGAGCTTTTTTAGATTTGTTTCTTTCATCAAAAGGTACATATATTATTACAAACTATAGGCATCCGGTGCTTCATTTTTCTTCTATCTGTATGAAAGTACACTAACATTTTCACAAATTTCGTTACTTTAGATCAATTTAAGTATAAACCTCAATCCCGGTACTTTAGTAGAGATTAATAAGACCTATTTATGTAGGGGGTTATAGAGTTTTAATTTAAACAAAATGGTTTTTATCAAAACATATAAAAACCGCTTTGTTTACATAAAGTTTTATAAAGAGACTAGCAGATATACCCGCAGCTTCGCCCGATGTAAAAGTGACTAATTTTAATTAACTCATATTACGCCATGTGCAATTTTTAGGAAGAGTTAAAAAATGGAGTGATTTGGTTTATGGGCCCTTGGCGTTATACCCTTAAGGTGCACCATCCAACTTAAGTTATTCCATCCTACATTGAAGTGAGAAGGTGTAAAAATTATTCGTAATTATGTAAAAACATGATCTGTAAAAATGTTCCCTCATGATTAGCAAATGGTATGAATTAACTTTATCCCATTTGCCAATACAGAGATTTAGACTAACGAAAAAAGATAATAAACCAAAAAAAGATGATAAAACAAAAAAACACTAAGGGCGGCTTTTCGACTTAACATCAATATCAATTTAGTACGTTTTTGAAAATAGACCGAAAACCGTTAGAAAAAGTAGAGGTAGGCCTTGGCCAAAAACATATTTCCCAAACCTTTCTCAATCACATTGAAGATCTGGTCTCTAACCTATCGATATGGCAAAATTTATTGTTGTAATGGTATATTTTTGTAATTAAAATCTTCATCATCTAATTAGTTTTAATTTTGAAACTCCGTTTCTAGTAAATATACATGTACTCGAAATGAAATGTCCATAATGAGTTTTAAGATTTTAGTTTGAGAAAGGTCTTATTTATTAGACAGATAAATAGTGTACTTCGGGCGGTTCGTACAACGCTATGAGCTTGAGTGGCATTTGACAAAACTATAGTAGGTGGCTGAAATAAATTTGTACTTTTTATTCTCTTAGTAGATTGGATATCGTACCTTTTCTACCCACTGAAAATATTGTATAGGCCTTCCATCCACAGTTTTAAAAACTGAAATAGCCGCCATTGAGAATTTTATAATAAACTCTATTTCAGTCATCTGAGAGAGAATATTAAAAAAACTTTCTTTATTCGCATATAGTGCCTATAAACAACATTTGTTTCAAGTTTCATGGCCCAAAGTCTTGTAGTTTATGAGAAAATAAACTATGAAAGCTAAAATATGTTGATGCTAAAAAATTTAATGGCCGCCATTTTGAATTTCATAATATACCATATTAAAGCCTTTTGAGAGAAAATATTGCAAAATCCTTTCTTAGTACGCATCTAGATCCTGTAAAGAATATTTATGCCAAGTTTCATTGCTCAAAGCCTCATAGTTTTTGAGAAACTGTGATCAGTCAGTCAATGGGTTTTGGCTTTTACAATATATAGATAAAACTCTTTTTATAACTTTTATAACAAATTGTATCAAAGATGTAAAAGTTTTTTATAACTTTACAAAAAACATTTATTTTATAGCTTTTATTTTTATAACTTTAATAAAAGTTATAGAGTTTCACTTTCAAAATTACGGGCATTTTCACTTTTCAAAGCTTAATAACCCAAAAACTGTTCACCTTGTAAACATCGAATGTTTTTAAAAATATGCCAAACTTAATTTCCAATGTAGTAATGCAACCAAATTAGGGAATTTCTGCGGTTTTACCAGGGTTTAACCGCAAATAGATGAGAAATTTCAAATTAGGATAAAATATTAATGCGAATTTGGGCAAATTTACTTTGTAGACATTGATCTTAATAATATCTACTAATGTGCTGGATTTGATGATGTTGAAAACTTCGGTTATTTAAAAGTAATATGCTAATATGGGAAAATAAATATATCTAGACGGACGGAAAGCGAGGCACCGGAGACCTGAAATTATGTGACAAATCGTGTTTGTCTTAATGCAAGGAACAAATCCACAAAACGTTTCCTGAAAGCTTAGAAACTCCCTGTATAACAATTATGTATATACGACTTGAATTAATATTCAGAGGAGTAATCCTTTAGTTAATGAATAGTAGGCAAATCACAAGTCATTACAAGAATAGCTTTATTTTCATTATTAGGGTTTTGTTTGATATATTCCCTTATTTTCAGTTCAATTAAATAAAATCTGTTGAATACTCATCGTTTTTAATATGGCTTTAGTTGTAATACGACTAAATAATTGGAATCGTTATGTACCTTACCTGATGTACAATAAGTTGAGTTTTCATTGCAATGAAACTTCCTAAGTTCGCCAGTTTTAGAATTTGTCGTATAAATAATGTTCAGATAAATGTTATAAATTATTATATCAACTAATTAATTAAGCTTTTGTAGAATTTTTTAATTGCACTATTATTTTTATCAGTGTAACTACTTTTTACGGTATAAATCTGTTAAAAAGAACGTGAATAAATTTTTTTTATTGCCGGCCGTAAAAACTACTTTCATCGAAAAGTACCCTACGTTTAGTCATTGGAAGTCAAAAGAAACGTGAATAAAGTGTTTTTGTCGTGAAATGCTGTTAAATAAGCCCAACGTTCACCAGTGCGTTATCTCCAATTATGCTTTTACAAAGTAATGGAGCCAGGTAAATCCCCCTTTTAAATCAACGGGCAATTAAGTCCCACTGTAATTTAGCACGTAGGATTCTCTCTTTGAGGAATTTGTGCATTTTATTTCAACATGACATGACGTTTCTTTGAAAGTGCCTCAATGGAATATAAATTGTTAGAGTTTACTTGTTTTAATAACAATAAACTAGTGATGTCCCAAAGCGGAGGTAAATAATATAAAGCTGTAATAAGTGAAAAAGGTGTAAGTAAAATGTTAATAAATTAGTTAGATAGTTAGTAATAAGTAAAATCTGTCAACACCAATTAAATGAGCAACCTTAATATGCTTTGAAGAGGCTTTAAGCAGATTGGAAATCGTTTAACAGACCAGCTTTAGAGGATATATCTATAGACATTAATCTCTCTACCTCTTTCATAGCCTTACATCAAACAACCTTAGACAACGGTGTTTAGTTTTTTTTAATAAAAACCTTTAAGAAATCCAATTTTAAAAGTTTTATTAGGTTTTTAGATTACTTATTGAACATAATATTGTAAGATTAATAAACTCATTTAAATACTTGGGCCATAAAAAACTTTACTAAAATATTTAGTTACTGGTTTTGACAAACTATACATTAAAGCTTATCAGTACAGTCAAATAGCTTAAGAACTATAGGGATCCAACGACAATGTAAATAAAATTAAAGAGCATATTCAAAAAGTAGATTTTTTGTAAGCCTGTATAAAAGTGAGATGGACCGAAAACTATGTTTATGTTCATGAGTAATAATAATTTTGGGAATTAGGATTTAATAAATTATAATTTCGAAAGTCGTATTGCAGAATAGGTCAAATAGCATCCTTTGTATAGATAGGTTTCATACCTTGAAAAAAATGTTAATCAATGACCCCATTTGTATGTATTTGTCCATCCGTGCTGTGGTTTTATTTAAAAAAAAGAATTACCAGCCATACAGATAAATTTAAATGGAGACTTTCATCTATATTAATGTACCTATGTTTCATTTATCGCTATACAAGCCATATTTCCCAAAATTCTAATTTTGTAAAGTCATATCAAACCTTCGAATATTTTATGACTTTAAATTTGTTGCCGGTTTTTTAAACTTTTATATCCTGTGATATTTTTTATCATCTTAATGGTTCAGTGGATGTATGCAGTTGAAGTTTAATTATTAACTTAATAACTGAGCAAGAATAATTTATGCATCGATTTAGATAAAAGCCATATTTAGGTAAGTCCATTATATTGAAAATTTAGGGTTTATCAAAAAAATATAATATGGACTTATAAATGGTAAATATTAATGATGAATAAATAATAAATTAAATTAATTTTTAAGACGTATGCATTGTTCCTAAGTAGAGGAAGAAGATTAGTTTTATGGCAATAGGTATATGAACGCAAGTAGATGTTTGTTCAATATGTGTGTTTAAGAATGAAACTATTTTAGCTAAAGGGTGGATTTTTTGAAAAAAAAAACACTAAAGGTTTTTTTTATGTATTGGCTTCAATATGAAATAAAACGTGAAGCTTTAAGGAGGATAAACGACTACGTTTTATGACTAACTCATGCGAAGTCTATGACAGAGAAAGTTTAGTTGTGGACAGCTCACATAATAACACGTCATATACCGTATCAATTTATATGATATGGACCTATGTTACGTTTAAAAACCCAAAACCACACATTTAAATGTCTTTAAAATTACTTTCTATTATCAAAATGAAAATACTACACTTTTAAATTAGCAATTTAGCTCAATATGTTTAACATGGATCTCCCTGAGTAAAAAAGAGCGTGTTAAGTAACAAAATCCTGTTTAACATTTTATAAATCTTCATAACAAAGACGGGTGAAAAATCAAGGCAAAGCAAACTTCACAATCAATGCCACACTTCGCTGCAGCTAACTTTGGATGAGGTCCAGCTAGCTCTGTTTCGTGATTTGTTTTAGTGAGTAATAGAATTAACAACGCAAAATGTTGAATTTGTCTTTTCTATTAAGCGGAATTAATCGCGACTTTTACAGGATGTGCTTTTAGGTAAAGGTTTTTCTTGCTTGAGAACCAATTTCTTAATAATTATTTAGACAAATGGAAAAAAGACTAGCTTAACACAGACTAGCTTAATGGGAAATAAATCGTTAGCACTTCAAGTAATTTAAGAGTCAGTAATTATTTTAATAGTTTCTAGTAGGTACATTTGAACAAACAAATCATAATTACCAAATCATAACTACCAAACTACATTTACTCATAACTACCAATTAACTACTAAGGGTGCATCTTGATATCGTATTTTGCTAGAACGTTATTTTACGAGTTGTTGTAATTGTTATTTTTGCACTTCACTTAAAATTTACATTTGTTCTCTAAAACAAAACCACGCTTAAAGATCGTTACTTATAAAAGCAGTTATGCTCCGCTACATATCAGTTTGCTTTTTAATATACTTATATACGCAAAGTTAATTTTTGGAGCAGAAACATAAAGGCTGTGACTTAAGAGTTTATATTTCATTGTACACTTTTACTTATATAGTGATGAAATATTTCGTAAGGTTATCTACTTTGGTTGTCTATACACCCTTGTCCAATTCATAGGTTTATGTTGTACTAAAGGTAAGTAGTAACATAAATGTAACACACATAACAACTTAACAAACCTAGTATTGTATTGCATTTTAGTATAATAAGTGTAAATTTGCTAAAATACACATTCATTGGATACTAATACTCATTCATTTGTAGAACATACAGTTTCGTAGTTTCATTAATTAATTATTTCATTTCAGAAGAAGTCTTATGACCACTCCGTTATAAATAAAATGTACGGATTCAGGTTGACCTTCAGTTCGGACCCCGCAATCCGAACAGGCGGTCACCTCCTTCACTTGGGACATTTACGGAATTGTTTATGTTCATCAACGCATGTCAATTCTCTTTCAATTTTCTGTGGTAGCTTTATTTTCTAACTATATTATTACTTTAATTTAACTTTATTGTGAAGTGCACAATCAAATATTTTATTCAAGAATCCTCAAAGGAGTAGGCCAGTTATTTCCTAATTAGTAAAGGTGCCTGTGAAAATTAAAGATCAGCTGACACAATCCAAGAATTTACATTATCTACATCTAGAGTCGAGTGCTGGATTTGGTCAGAATGAGTCAGTGTATCGAAACCATCCATTGTCGATATGAATATCGACTTAAAGGATATGTTTCAATTTTTATAAAACAAAATGTACAGTATTTCATAAACTCATATTCTAAATAAACATTTTTGATTTAATCTAATGTTATGTGATTACCGTATACTCCATGGTTTTAGACATGCTTGATTTTAAGAACATTATAAAATGATTCTATTTTTTCTTTTAAAAAAACTCGCCATGGGCTGTTTGGAGATCTAAAGACTCCAATAAGTCTGTTTGGAGATCTAAAGACTGCGAGGTACCGTAGCGGCTGAAATCACATAGGTCAGCCAGATTCTACTTATTTACAATGTATAAAGTAATAAAGTGATGGCATTTATGGTCATTTGATGCCATCATCATCCATGGATGATTGTACGGATGGTGTTACGCTTTTTTGTTCGAAGTTAAATGGCGAACTTCGAGCTCATGATCGAACTAACAGGGGTCGCCCGTGGCTGGAATTGAGTCGGCGTCGTTTGACACACAGGGCTGTGTTTTACCACTGAGCTACGGTAAATTAGACATTTTTGATTGTTTAATGATTAATCAATCTGCTAACAAAAGGTAAGGAGTAAAATACTTAATATGCAACACATATTAACATACCTAAGTTAACATACCTAGCAAGTATTGCATATTATTTTGTATATTATGTGTATATTTGCTAAATATATATTAAAACAAATTATTTTCAAAACTTGTGAAGTTTTAAAGCAAAAACCAATTGCTGCAACGTAAATTTGGACTTTTACAATTTTGAAACAATTTTTAAATTTGACTATTTTCTTCCCTCCAGACGAAAAGCTTATCAAACGCTACGTTAGAAGTAGATTATAGCTTTCATATATTTTCAGGTTCTCAGTATCTTCAGTGTTTTAATTACTAAAAAAGACCATGAAACAAATGTGACCTCTGGGCACTCATTTAGCTAACAGTTAGCTAGCTTAGCTAAGTTTTAGCTAACAGTTTATAGTTTGTTATTAAGGCCGATCGAAGATATCGAAATAGTTTTAAGCTCTCATTTGCTAAAAATTCCTCTAGAGCAAACAATAAATGAAAATTTCACTTTTGGGAAAGGAAAGGCAAGATTGTATTGGACTCATCGTTAACTTTTTCCTTCAGTGGAAAGCAAAAGTTACCTCGATAAACTGTAGACGTGGAACGTATTACAACTCGTCACGTTCTTCAGTTTCTCTAATTACTCGTTAACTATCTTTTACTTCCTTTGTCCTCCTCAGTTTCATTTTATTTACCATAGAGCCCACCATTTGAAAACGTTTTATCCCAGTTAAATTGTTTGGATTGTTTATGTAATTGCTACCCCTTTTTTTGTTTATGTAATACAAAGGGGTAGCAATTACCGAAATAAGTGATTAAATAATAATCTGTTTCGCTAAAACCATTCCTTATACTCAATTATTGCTACAAGCCTTATCGTATTTTTACTAAGCTTTAAATCAATGTAAACCTCTAAACTACGCTTAACACTACCAGAATTATATTTGTTAATCCAGTGGCGTAGGTACGGGGGGGATAAGGGGGATATATCCCCCCCTTGGCCCTATAGTATGTAAAAAAATTAATTATAAAAAAAATAAAGTTATGCTACGACTTTTAACTAAGAAGTAATTCTTTTACCGCATTAAGAAATAAAAAATCTTTAAAAATATATAAATAAAGTTATTATTGCTGTAATTATTTATTTAGTAGCTGAAAAACTGCTAAAAGTTATCTTTGAAGTATTGTGCGCCAAACGAACGCGGCAGGATCGGTGACAAGAGGCTTAAAAATACAATACAGTATTTTGGAATAAAGATGAATGTAAAAAGTTTCTTACTAGCCTATAAGTCGGCTTTAAAGATTATTAGGCCTTAAAAAAGTCAACAATTATCAGCTTATAGTTAACTATCTCAACTAAGTTATTTTCATAAAAATACAATGTAAACAGATGTACCGTGAGAGCGTTCAAGTCGCGACGAGTTATCGCGCGCGTCTACGCGTACGTAAGCCGTGGGAAATATATTTTGGTATTAACTTCCAGGAAGCGGCCGGATAAACCGTGGACCGGTAAGTCCGAGGCCGGATGTGAGGGGTTCTACTGTACCTATATTCCCTCTAACGGTCAACACCGGAACTAATGCACCTGATCTGACTTTGACGTATAGGATGCGTTTATAACTCGGTCATTTGGTTCTGTGATTTCGCGTAATTCGCAACGACGACGCGACGCGACGCGACTACATGTTACGATGTCGAAACAGTGTGAACTAACGGGGTTTTTCGCTCCAAAACGAAAAAGTGAGCGTGAAGGTGATGGCAGTGGAGAGAAAAAACTATGCTTCGGCAATGAATCGTGCCCGACTACCACCGCCCCCTGCTTAGATGAGCCTGCCGCCTCCGCCGCCGCCTCCTATGCGGATGGGACTGCCGCCGCCTCTACCGTCGTCGCCTGCCTGGAGACTGCCGCCGCCGCCGCTGCTACCGTCATTGCCTGTCCGGATAAGACTGCCGCCGTCGCCGCTTCCTGTTCTATGACCACAGCCTCATCATCAAGTGATAGCGGCAGCTGCAACGCATCTCTCTCAGCAACAGAATTTGAATGTAAGGGATACTTCAACGACGTCTCCAATTTCGTAAGTAGGACATTGAACGATGATGAAAGGTCAATATTATTAAATAGTCCTTGGATGCCACCAAAGAATTATGTGTTTCCTCTTATTGACAAATATAAGAATAAAAAACTCAAACTTAGGTTCCAACGTCAATGGTTGGACAACCACGAATGGTTGCTATACTCAGAAAACGATCAAGGTGCTTACTGTAAATACTGTGTTGCTTTTGCACAAACAGGAGGTGTTGGAAGCCAGGCTCTGGGTCACTTGGTAAAAACAAAATTTGATAATTGGAAAAAAGCGACAGAGTATTTCAGGCAACATAAAACTTGCAAGTATCATACTGACAGTGTATCAAAAGCACTCGACTTTAAAAAATACCAAAACAACTTATGTCAATCCATAATAAACCAAATTGACAAAGATCGCGGAAAACAAATAAACAAAAACCGTCAAAATCTTAAGCCGGTTATTGAAGCGGTAATATTGTGCGGCCGTCAAGAAATTGCTTTGAGAGGTCATCGAGATAGTGGTAAAATTGAAATAGATAATTCTGATGAACCCTCTAGCTCTAACGAAGGCAACTTTAGGGCAATACTTAAGTACAGACCTGCCGGTGATACTGCCTTGCGCGAAATGCTTGAGGGTCCAGGCGAAAGGAATAAGTATGTAAGTCCGTCAATCCAAAATGAAATAATTGAATGCTGCAATCAAGTTATCTTAAATAAATCGTACAAAACATAAATGAGGCTAAATGTTTTACAGTCCTATCAGATGAAACAACGGACATCTCAACAACTGAGCAAGTTGCTATTTGTGTTAGGTATATTAACCAAAATAATGAAATTAAAGAAGACTTCTTACAATTTTTTGAAGCTGAGTCGCTGAAAGGCCGAGACTTAGCGGAAACTATCATTAATGGCTTGACTTCTTGTGGCGTCGATTGCGAATATATGATAGGCCAAGGATATGACGGTGCCGGAAGCATGGCGGGGAAATTTAATGGTGTGCAAGCTGCGGTACGGGAGAAATATCCTAAGGCAATATACGTACACTGCGCCGCACATTCGTTAAATTTAGCGATAACACAGGCAAGTGAAGTACAATCTGTAAGAAATTGTCTGGGTACAGTTGAAAAAATGTATGTGTTTTTTAATACTCCAAAGAGAATATCAGTTTTGATGGACGCCATTGATAACAGTAGTGACACTCCTCAAGCTCGTTCACTGAAGAGGCTTAGTGCAACGAGATGGATTTCGAAATATGATGCGATCAATGATTTTATAGAGCTTCTTCCGTATGTCTACGAAGCACTAGACACCATATCCTTGTGGAATGACTCAACATCGGCTGATGCAAAGATTTTAATAAATGCAATGAACTTTGAGTTTTTTGTTGCATTGTTTGTAACAAGCGAAATATTTGGATACGGACTGCCGCTCTGCAAGCTGTATCAAAAGGAATCTTTAGACCTTAAGGAGTGTGTATTGAGTGCGGAATGTACGATCCAGGAACTAAATGAGCTCAGACAAAATTCTGAGCATAAATTTAAAGAAATTTATTTAAAGGCCAAGTCTACTGGAAGCTCATTAGGGGTCGAAGAACGGAGAAAGCGAGTCACGTCTAAACAGCGCAACAGGTGCAATGTGGTAGCTAGCACTGTGGAGGACTACTACAGAGTGAGCATTTTTAATCCCTACATTGACTATTTTATCCAGCAACTTAAAGACAGGTTTGTAAACCATGAACAGGTCTTTCATGCTTTCATGTGTCTTTTCGAATCATCTGACTCAGAGAGACAATTGTATGAGACTTTAACTGAATTTTATGTCCCTCATGTTGAGCAAAACTCATATCCCGAACTTAGACTTTGGAAATCGAGAGTGGCAAAAGAACATCTGTCATTCAAAAGCGCTTATCAAGCCTTATTAAAATGTGACAAGGTAGTGTTCCCTAACGTACACAAACTCCTTCAAATTTTGTGTACTTTACCAGTTTCTACAGCTACTCCCGAAAGAATGTTTTCTGCATTAAAAAGGATAAAAACATATTTGAGGAACACGACAAGACAGAGTAGACTAAACGGTCTTGCTTCCCTAGCAGTACACAAGGACATACCGTTGTCTGCAGATGAAGTAATAGACGAGTTGGCAAAGAAGAAACGAAGAATTATTTTAAAATAAAGGAACAAAGTGACGAAACGAAACAACTAAACTTTTTTTTTATTTGTTAAGATATAATGAGTACCTAAATAATTTTTCAATTGTTATTTAATCTGTTTTCGACAATTATTCAACTGCTTTTGTAGTTATTATTAGGTGAATCTATGTTTTCTTTTACATTTATCTGTAATAACTAATGAATTACTCAGTATTTTTTGCAGTTTTTCGTTTACAAGCTTTTCTTATAATTAAGTAATATTAGTTACGAGAAACAAGTGCTAAAGTAATTTTCCAATTCTAGGTTTATTTTCAGTCAAGAGACTTTTACTAAGAATAATCTTATTACTTTAGTTTATTATGAATACTTTATATTGCGACAGTAAAGACGAGGCATCATATGAATGTATAGCATTTGAAGTAAGGACGGTTTAGTTTTATCATATTTTTAAACTAATAATACGAGTGCTTAATGGTTTTATAATGCAATGTTATTTTTGCTGTAATTAAACTATTTATCAACAAGTGATGATTTTTAATTAGGCCTACAGCTGTCCATATTACTTTAAGCGCTTAGTAAAAACGTATACATACAAAAAAGAATAAAGCAAATGTAAGATCATTATGACATCAAACCACAAACCACTCCCCCCTGTGTTCAGCTCGTTCTTTTGGAGAAAGAGCCAATGCCCGCTTCCGGTATGCGCGCGGCGACCACGTGTCTGCATCAATTAATTATTCCGTATAGTCTAATATGAGTTCCACTATGCCTCTAGATTGCATAAAAATGCTAGTTTTAGAGTTCTAATTTTCCAAAATTTCCTGGGGGAGTGCCCCCAGACCCCCCGGTTATATCCCCCCCCCTTGACAAATGTCTATCTACGCCACTGTGTTAATCTTTCGCCTAGAGCAGATGATTGGACATAAACTAAACTGTTGACGTAAATGAGACTTAAGTGGTGAACTTTTGCTGACGTATTTGTTTTTAAATTGATTAGCTTATTGCCATCGCATTCTTTAAAAAAATATTTTTCACAAAAATGTGTAACATCAAATTTGTCTTCGTACGTGGTTTCCTAATAGTGTAAACTGATCCCATCGACAGTCACATAATGTGTCTTCTGCCCATCCAATAATATTACGATACACTAAAAGACACTTAAATGGCGTAAGCCCTTTTGTGAAAGAATATTTTTCAACACAATCATTCAGAGGGACTCAATTAAAATGTAAAAAGTGCACAATTTTTTGTAATGTATATTGCTTACAGTTTTATCATAGTGTACAATAAAGTATTTTTCTATTTTGTTCTTTTCTATTCTATTCTTGAAAATTGAAGAAATTCGAAAAAATCTGACAAAAACTTTCGATCCATAGATTTCATATACAGGGTGTCCCATAATAGTCCACCCCCCCCCTAACTTTTTCCTATATTTTTTCAAATATCAATTCCACACCGCCCCCAAACATTATTGGGTAGCTAATACTTCATTTTGAGGGGGTACCCAATTTTGGCCGCCATCTTGGATCCGCCATATTGGATCAAAAATAATTGTTTCAAATGTAAAGGTGGTGTTGTGACCCATCATTTCAAATTAGATTTTTTCACTGATTACAATGCCGCAATCCGTTTTTTAATATCTCAATTGATTCTCAAGATATGGGTACTTTAAATTAATTTATTTTCAACCAATTTAAACATTACAAATTCATAAAATAGGCTTATAACTACAAAATAATGCTAGATAGTGACAAATAACCACCATCAGTCATTGTTGAGCGATTTAATCTAAACTTTCACCAATGTAAATTTTTCGGCCGCCATCTTGGATCCGCCATTTTGAAATGAGGTAAGTTATTTCAAATATGAAGTTGGTATTGTGACCCAATAATTCAAACTAGTTTTTTACGCCGAATTCAATGCCGCAACCCGTTTTTAGCGAATTTCCCCTATAGGGAAGAAGCTGTTACCGTATGTCTCATGGTAAGACCTAAGCACGAGACCATCATAACTTTTCTTTTTGAGGTCCCCAGATGCCAAAAACACTATTCGTCCATTTTCATAAGCAGAAAACACCATTCGCTCGAATATATATATATATATATATATATATATATATATATATATATTAAGAATCATTTTAACTCAGTACCCTTAGTTTCATTTTTTATTTTAAAAACCCAACATGTTTCGTACCTTTAGGCCATTGTCAAGGGTAAAATTAAATTAAACTTAACCTCACTGTATAGAAATAAAATTTGTTGAAATGTAAATAATTAAAATTGCAGATGTAAGTATCATAAGTTTTTCTTTTTTCTTTCTTTTTAGCTGTCGATGTCTTCGGTATGTATTTTTAAGATTTAATATTTTGTCATATATAGGATTGTGTTTATTTACTTGCATGGTATTCAGTATGTTGATTGGATCTTTTTTATATTTTGAATAAATATGATAATCTTCTTTTGCGTCGAGTTTCGCTCCTTTTATACCATAATCCAAAATTTGTAGATCAGATTCAATATTTTCAAACTTATGATTTTCTTTGAACATACGTTCGGCTACATTACTTTTCATAGTGGTTTTATTTTTAGAATTATACGTTTGTACATGTTCTTTATATCGGCAGTTGAATGATCTGCCTGTTTGGCCTATATAGTATTTTTGGCAATCTTTACAATTTATTTGATATATACCTGAGCTTTCAAAATTTGATTTGGTTTGGTGCTTTTCTCCTTTGATTTTCTTGTTAATCACTTGCAATGCGTTGTTTTTGGTTCTATAACTTATGTTAAATTTTGAATTTTTAAATGTTTTCCTGATAGCTCTATTGAATTTATTATTATATGGGACGCATATAAAGTCGTTTTTTTGTTTTTCTGTTGGATTTGGGTTTTTCTTTTTTTGTTTGTTTTTTTGTAATCATGTTCTCTATAATTTGAGGGTTGTAGCCATTTTTAAATGCTAAGAATTTTATAGTATTCTTCTCTTTATTAAAATTGGATTTTTTCATAGGTATGTTTATTAATCTGTTTGTTAGTGCGTGGAATGTAGACATTTTTTGTTCCCACGGGTGGTTTGAGTCTGCTGGTATTATGCAGTCACTTGTAGTTGGTTTTCTGTAAATTTCAAAGTTATGTGATCTATTTTCCTTTGAAATTGTTACATTTAGAAAGTTAATTTTATTCTTTTGTATTTCTTGAGAAAATTTTATTGATTGTGATAAAGAGTTAATGTAAAGAGAATTCTATATATATATATATATATATATATATATATGTGTGTGTGTGTGTGTGTGTGTGTGTGTGTGTGTGTGTGTGTGTGTGTGTGTGTGTGTGTGTGTGTGTGTGTGTGTGTGTGTGTGTGTTTAAGCACGATAACTCGCGTAAAAATGGTCCGATCTTAATGAAATTTGGCATGGACGTGTAAAGTAGTAATTACTCGGACGAGTTCGTAAACCAGCCCGATCGGACTACCAGAAGGGGGGGTAAAGGGGGGTAAACCCCCCCCTCCAAAAATGGGTTTATTGAGTTTTTACATATAAAAGTAAAAATTATCAAATTTTTGCTAGCACCATTGAATTCAGCTCAAAAAAACAAACAATTTTGTATCTTGAATCACTGCCCTATGTCCATTGGTTACCGAGATATTGAAAGTGGTAAACACAGTACGTTGTCCCAATGTTAACCTTATGGGAAAATAAGAAAGATTCTATATCTCGCTTATTTCTCAACATATCTTGGTAAAACTTGGTAAATGGCTTCTTCTAGGTCAGATCTACTAAATATTGAATTAAAACCACTCAGTTTTAATATACCCGTAGAAGCAAACCTGCATACTCATTCCCGATGTTATTCTTATGGGGCTTACAAAAACATGTCAAATATCGCTTCGTTGGATCGAAATATGTTGTTTTGCATTTGAAATTCGCTGATTATGCAGGTCTGCTGCAATGGGGGTATTAACTATAGTGTTTAGTTTTCAAGATATTGACATGTTTCTAATAAAAATTTCAAAAAATGTGAATTTTCTAAAAACTAAGTTTTACAGCTGAAAACGGGTTGCGGCATTGAATTCGGTGTAAAAAACTAGCTTGAAATGATGGGTCACAATACCAACTTCATATTTGAAATAACTTACCTCATTTCAAAATGGCGGATCCAAGATGGCGGCCGAAAAATTTACATTGGTGAAAGTTAAGTTTAAATCGCTCAACAGTGACTGATGGTGGTTATTTGTCACTATCTAGCATTATTTTGTAGTTATAAGCCTATTTTATGAATTTGTAATGTTTAAATTGGTTGAAAATAAATTAATTAAAAGTACCCATATCTTGAGAATCAATTGAGATATTAAAAAACGGATTGCGGCATTGTAATCAGTGAAAAAATCTAATTCGAAATGATGGGTCACAAGGGTCACAACACCACTTTTACATTTGAAAAAAATATTTTTGATCCAATATGGCGGATCCAAGATGGCGGCAAAAATTGTGTACCCCCTCAAAATGAAGTATTAGCTACCCAATAATGTTTGGGGGTAGTGTGGAACTGATATTTGAAAAAATATAGGAAAAAGTTGGGGGGGGGGACTATTATGGGACACCCGGTATGTACAATGCTTAAGCATTTTATAGTATTGTAAAATAAAGTGTCCTGTATTAGACTTACATGGGTCCTTAAAAATGTATGAATATTGTTTGTCAGAAACTAAATCTAAAAATTTAGTGTATGTTTTATACCGACATTTTGTTGAAAGTTTATGCTACGAGGGGAAGTACTATTTGGCTTCATTTTCATTTTTTGTCACCAGTGTCCGTGTTGTTTAAGAATGTACCACAGGAACAAATCAAATTTATTCTATGAATTTAGGGATTTTCCAAAAGAAGCTATTACTTCTTCAGTTCAATGTCATTTCTTGTAACATAAACACCCAATAATTTTTCTCGTGAGATTTTTAACGACAAATAAAACGTTAAAATCAATTCCTTAAATATTTCCAGAAACGTGTTCAGGATAAACATCATGTATTAAAGCATTTGGATCACGTAGTTCATTAGGAACTGTCGGTCAAAGCCGAAAACCGAAACACTGACTCTCAACCAACGGTGCGCTTATGTTTTAAATTGGATATGATTTTTAATATGTTCATAACCTCTTTTCCAAGCTATGTAGCTTGACAATGAGCTCTCATAGTGATTTGATTATTTTCTTCGTCTCACAAAATTTGTGTGGACAGTGTAAAATTTAACTGCGTTTCAAATTAATTTTGTTTTTATATATGAGGATAGACTACTGTGAACGATAATGAATTGGAATTAATCGTACAAAAATCAAAGAAAATTCGTGCTTTAAGACTGAATTATCTTCATTGTTATTGTTCTCTGTGTCTATATATCAATCAACCAATGTTTATATAGAAAAGTTTACGGTTAAGACAATATCGTCGTGTAGCCTACTTTTACCAAAAATATACTTAAGAAATTTTGATGACACTTGCATGTTCAACGAACAAAACATTCAAACATAAAAAATGTTTGAATGTTTTGTTCGTTAAATAAATTTGATGAATTTCCCTCCAGACATAATGGGTTAGGGTCATACATTATTCAATTTTTAATTTATCGTGGTACAAATAATTTCCAGTAATTTTTGAAGTGGTTGGGTAAAATTAAAGGCAATTACAATATTTCTTTTTACATTTTAACTTTCAATGTGTTCTTGTTATAGATCAAAGTATTTTTTATTATAATAAAACCAATAGCAGATGACTGTGAAATTTAAAAAGAATACTTAATTATTCGGTTCTAAACTTTATTTTCACATGACTCAAAGTAGTTATTAACAGGCCATTCTAGGACAGGGCGTATGAGGGTATGAGGGTATGAAGTGTATGAGGCGTATGAGGCGTAGGAGCGCAAAGTCCAAGGCCATCGCTACGTCATTATTTCTCGCGCGCGCCACGAGCGCAAAGTCCAAGGCCATCGCTACGTCATTATTAGACGCGCGCGCCACCACCGTTGCGCCGTTCGCTCGGCTCGAGCGCGCCGGTTCCTACTAGATTCTGCCGCCCTGATACTTCGGAAGAATAAAAAACGGAATAATTCGATATTCGATTGTCGATTTCGATTTATCGAATCGTTTCGTTAATCGATTTTAAAGTTTCTACGGTATTCCGCCCTCCTGATACATAAAAATCAATTTTGAATTATTTTCTCTTAAAAATTTGTAATTTTAAACGGTTTTCAATGGAAAATTTTGATCACGTTGAAAGCTGACTTTGCCCCTAAGAGCACGTGCAACTTTACACGTGAGCCACGTGATTTTCCGGGTATATATACCGGTCCGATTTTGAGTTTGACCAGTTGTGTTTTGAAGATCGTCTCGACAGTTCCTGAGGTAAGTGCCGACTTTGGTTTATTAAGACTTTAACATTTTTAGGACTTGTAAATTTTTCAATAAATACTGTTTGGACTTAGAATATTTTTAGCAAGTTTCACTTTAGGACTTGTAAATTTTTCAGTAAATACTGTTTGGACTTAGAATATTTTGCTCAGTTTAGGACTTGTAAATTTTCAATAAATATATCTTGAGACTTTGAAAATTGTTGGTAGTCAACATTTTTGGGACTTGTAAAATTTTTCAAAAAATACTTTTCGGGACTTTGAAAATTTTCGGTAGTCGACTTTTTTGGACTTGTAAAATTTTTCGAAAAAATACTTTTCGGGACTTTGAAAATTTTCAGTAGTCAACATTTTTGGACTTGTAAAATTTTTCGATAAATATTTTTTCGGGACTGAAAATTTTCGTTAGTCAACTTTTTCGGACTTGTAAAATTTTTCGAAAAATACTTTTTTGGACTTGTAAAATTTTTCGATAAATATTTTTTGGGACTTGTAAAATTTTTCGATAGTCAACTTTTTTGGACTTGTAAAATTTTTCGATAAATATTTTTTCGGGACTTTGAAATTTTTCGATAGTCAACTTTTTCGGACTTGTAAAATTTTTCGATGAATATTTTTTTGAGACTGAAAATTTTCAGTAGTCGACTTTTTTAGACTTGTAAAATTTTTCGATAAATATATTTTAGATAAATATTATTTATAAGAATACATTCGAATTTAATTTTTTATTGATGACTAATCTTTTTATTTTCTGTTATAGGTGAAAGAAATGACTTCCAAAATTGAATGTGGTTTCTGCGGCAAGCTGATATCAAAGAGCAACATATCCTACCATGTAAAAAGATGTTCATCGAATCCAAAACAAGATAATAAGAAGAAGACGTGTAATAAATGTGGAAAAGAAATCACAAGTTTACATTTTAGTCGACACATGAAAAAATGAAATGCGAATGATTTAGCTAAACCGAGTACAAGTGGGATCAATAGATTAAAGCGGTCTGTACCCGACTTAATTCCTATTGAAAATTTTAATCCTCAAGATTATCAAAGCAGACCTTCAGTTATTCAGTACGCTCCGGCTCGGACTTCGACTGCTAAAACGGATATCGAGAGACATGATGATGTTGAAGATGGACCGACTTTACCCAAACAACCCAGACTCGATATACGACCTACTACTACTAATAAAAATAATTCCGTTTTTAACGTTTTACACGGCGCCGCATTGTTAGCAATGAGCACGATTATTAATCTAGTGAAGCCTGTAAAAAGCGATAAACTTCCACCCGTTACTGAAAATGAGATTATTTTAAAAGAAACGGCTTTTGAAAGTAGGTTAATTACATATCACTTTAAAAATATTCACGGAATAAAAGATCCGAAAGTTTTTATTAATAGATTTATCGATTCGATCATAAAGTTCATAGAAGATTATCTCGCAAAACATAATATTAAGTTTAATTTGACTTTTATCGCTAAGTATAAGCGTAATGTGAGTGACAAATGTGAAATAGAGAAGATGTTTTTTAGAACTGAAAATTTTAGAGCATACAGTACTACCGATTTGAAACAAACATTGGGGATGATGAGAGATATATTATTTTCGAATATGGAGGAGTTTGAAGCGAGAGGATCCGGATGGAGCCTTTACGAAATCGAAGGACTAGATTTAGCGATTAACAGATACTCACCTTTTAGAGGATCGAGTTACATCGATCTTCCAGATAAAATAAAAAATAAAAAAGCTATAATAAATGTAAAAAACGAAGATGAAAAATGTTTTTTGTGGGCGATTTTATCCGCTTTACACCCCGTTAATCGAAATGCTGAAAGAGTTAAAAAATATAAACGATATGAAAACGAGTTTGTCGATGCGATGAAAGACATAAGGTTTCCAGTCGCCTTGGACGATGTAAAAAAATTCGCAAAGCGAAGCGGAATATCGATAAACGTTTACGGTTACAATAGTAACTATAATATATATCCGCTGATTGTGACAGATGAAGAAAAGGATACGCATATCGATCTTTTATATATTAAAAAAGGAAAAAAATCGCATTATTGTTATATTAAAGATCTGGAAAAACTGGTACATATTCAGGTGACGAAAAGACGTAATAAAATCTACATATGCAAACGATGCCTGCAATATTTCGGTAGAGAAGATTTATTGATTAGACACAAAGAGTATTGTAAAGAACACGACTCTGTAAAAGTAAATATACCAGAAAAAGGGGAAGTTATAAAATTTAAAGATTACAAATGTCGGATGAAACTTCCTTTCGTTATGTACGCGGATTTTGAGTGTTTATTAGAAAATGTAGACAGCTGTAAACCGTCCCCAATGAAATTAATCAAAAAAGTCGCTGAAAACGAAGCTACGTGTCAACCGCCTAACACTATAAGAACACCTGAGGGGTATGCGAAATATGTTTCTTACACCCACACATATCAACATCATGTAGCGAGATCCTTCTGTCTCTACACGGTTTATACCTTCGGCGAGTATAAAGAACCGATTTTATACTACGGAACCGACGCTGGGAAACAGTTTGCTAAAACACTTAAATCTGAATTGCAAGCGATTAAAGATTATTATGAAAACAACGAAAACCCATGCTTCCTCTAACCGCTGAACAAGAAAAAGATTTTTCAGATGCTAAAATATGTCACATATGCGGGAATGAATTCGAAACCGATCAAAAAAATGATATTGATGAAAAAAATGATGATGAACGGGATATCGCTAACTTATTCACACGGCCTTATCGCTTTATTCGTCTTGATCATGGAAAAAATGATAAAAAAAAGGATATCCGTGTTCGCGATCATTGTCATCTGACTGGAATGTATAGAGGTGCGGCGCACCAGTCTTGTAATTTGAACTTTAAAATTCCGAAGTTTATTCCCATATTTATCCATAACTTGAGCGGTTATGATACGCATTTAATAATAAAAATGTTGAGATTAGATGAAAATACGCGTATCGATATCATTCCGAATAACGAAGAGAGATATATCTCGTATACTGTCGATTTCGGGATCGGAATAAAAGCGAGATTTTTAGACTCGTATAAGTTTACACTTTATCCGTTAGACACTTTAACTAAGGGATTGAGTGAATCTAAGTTTATACATGTAAAAAAGTATGGAATGCCTGAGGAACAAAAAGAGTATTATACGAGATGGTTAAAGGAGAGGGATGAGATAAAAAATAAATATAATGATATCAAAAAGTATAATAGATCGAGAAAGTTGCAAAATGATTCCGATTCAGATTCCAGTTCAGATTCCGATTCGGATGGTGGAGGATTTTTTGAAGACTCTTTCAAAGATAAAGATATGAATAATTGGTCCGACCATCAAAAAAAATATTATGAATTTTTACAAGAGAAACGATTCGGTGGACTAATCGATGCTGGGTTGCATAAATATAAATCGAGTATAGAATTTCAAATGAAATTTGATTTATTTTTACATGAATATAAAAATCCCGATCCCATGAAGTTATTATTGAGAAAAGGAGTTTATCCGTACGATTATATGGACGATGATGAAAAATATCTCGAGACTAGTTTACCACCGAGAGAAGAATTTTATAATGAGTTGAACAATCAAGGTATTAGTCCGTGGGATTATCAACACGCGGAACTGGTTTGGAAAACATTTAAAATAAAGAATATGAAAGAATATACACTATTTTATAACAGACTCGATGTTTTATTACTAGCCGATGTGATGGAAGATTATAGAAATATTTCTTTGGGATCATATGGATTGGATTTAGCGTGGTACTTTACAACGCCGGATCTGGCGTGGAGCATATTATTAAAAGAAAGCGGAGTGGTTTTAGACTATTTGTACGACTACGAAATGATACTCATGATCACGAGGGGGATTAGAGGCGGTTTAGCTCAAGTGTCGAACAGACACGCGAAAGCGAATAACCCGCGTGTCGATGGGTATGATGAGAGTAAGCCTATATCGTATCTCATGTACTTGGACGCCGTGAACCAATACGGTTGGGCTATGTCTAAACACAAAATGCCTACGGGTAATTTTAAATGGGTCGAAGAGGAAATCGATGTAATGCGGATACCCAATAATAGCGACGTAGGATATATATTCGAAGTGGATTTAGAATATCCGCGAGAATTACACGATTTACATTCCGACCTACCGCTAGCGGTCGAAAGACGGGCACCCCCCGGTTCAAAGGAGATCAAACTCTTGACCACGTTATACGATAAAGAAAAATATGTCGTTCATTACAAAGCGTTAAAATTATATCTTTCGTTAGGGTTGAAACTAAAAAAAATACATAGAATTCTAAGTTTCAGTCAGAGTTATTGGATGTCGGATTTTATCAATAAAAATGTACGCTGTTGGAAAAACGCTACTAATAAACCCGCAAAGGAATTTTACAAGCTTCTAAACAATTCCGTGTTCGATAAAACCATCGAAAATGTCAGAAATAGAGTGGACATACGACTCACTACGCAGACTAAACAGATCGAGAAATGGGTGGCGAAACCGATTTTTAAGCATAGAACTATATTTTGTGAAGATCTTTCTGCCGTTCACATGAGAAAAACTAGTTTATTATTTAACAAACCCATATATATAGGAATGTGTATATTAGACATCGCTAAAACGCAGATGTACGACTTTCATTATAATTATATTAAAAAAGAATACGGAGAAAAAGCGAGATTGCAGTATACGGACACCGACAGTTTGGAATACCTAATAGAAACTCCGGATTTCTACTCGGATATGGGGAAACATGGTGAAAGATATGACTTATTTCGAGAAAAAATACTCGGCACATTTAAGGATGAAATGCGGGGTGATCCATTATCCGAATATGTAGGACTCAGAGCGAAGATGTACTCCAATCGGTTAAGTTCGTATGAAGATTTTGATGGGAAAGAAGTTAATGGGAAAGAAGTTAAAAAAAGCGAAAGGAATTAAGAAATCGGTTGTGGAAACTAAAATTACTTTTAAAGACTACAAGGAATGCTTGTTCGAACAGAGAGACATGTATAGATGTATGAATATGATAAGAAGTAAGAAGCATGAATTGTATAGTGTAGAACTGCACAAGAAAGCATTATCGGCGAGTGACGATAAAAGGTTTATTTTAGAAGACGGCATCACCAGTCTCCCTTGGGGGCACTACAAGATACCGCGAGAGGTCGAGTCCGCGTTAGAACTTGATGCTAATTCGTCTACGGAATAATTAAACTAAATGTCACACTTGACTTGTACACGGATTAAAAAAAAGATAATAAATACATAACCGACTTATTATTTAAAATTCCTTTTTTTTCTTTTTTTTATAAAGGGAACGTTTCGTTCCTCCCTTTAAACTACACACTTTGGAAAAAAAATAAATTCATTCTCACGTGTAAAAAGTTAACATATAATTATATTCATAAAAAACGAAAACAATTTTCAACCGTCTATGCTGTAGATGGTTTATTTTTTTATCATCATCTTCACATTAAAAAATATCTCAAAACATTGTAATTCTATTCCTCTCCAAATCGTAAGTGAAACCTTTCTCTGAAACGACTACCGCATAAGCGGTCGTCCCCTGATCCGCCACCGGACTGGCAACGGGGTTCGTAAATTCCAATTCTATTTTAATATCTTTTTGCCTATTATCGCTGGAGAACGGATGGTGATGCGTGTCGACGACCATCAACGGATACTTGTCTATAAAATCGATATCGCTTAAATAAACGTCTTCGTCTCCGAATAACACCCGCCTGATCGAGCAATAACTCATGTATAAAATACCGTACACCTTATCGTTTATAGACAAATTCTGCGGCTCATGCGGATACCCTAGTCCATTGATTTTGACGCGGTAGTTTTTTATGTTTATAGCGTTGAATCGGCTCGGATCCTTCTCTTGATTGTTTTTGAGGTTGGTCTGTAGACCTATGATTACGAACAGCGGGTCGGATATATTCCCGAATAAGCCGGATAAGTCGAAACTGAACGAAGACCCCGACACACCGAACTTCTCGATACACTGCCACTGGTAATAGTTGTATGTCAAATCGCCCTTCGTACTCAATCGTCTCAGTCCCTCTATGAGCGGTACTTTTTTCGCAGCGTCATAATCGACCAGGGGCACTTTTAAATCGAACCTTGTGATTTGTATCTTTCCCTCGTCCGCAGTTTTCTCGTTAGCGCCGGTACCCTCCTTCCAACAGTATATCGCGTCGTTATCTTCGTTGCGTGTAAAAATTATTTGGAATCCTCCTCTGTACATCGGATATTTCAGCGCGTCGAAAAACCCTAAACCGAGATGCGATAAGGGGCCGTAAGCTTCGAACTTGCCGACTCCTTTATCGAATTTAGATTTGAATCCGCTCGTGTGAAAAGTGCTCTCGCTCGATTTGCCGTATGTCGTCAGAGCTTTGATCGTACTCGTGATACCGACTTCGTCGACGAAGTCTATCAACTGACCGTGTTTTCTCAATTCGATTCTCTTAAATAAAAACACCGGGAAATTATCGACCAACTTGATCGGGTCTGTCGCCTCGTACTTCGCGCCATTCGCTTTTTTCAACACTTCGCCTCGTATGTGAAAATATATTTCCTTATCGTAAAAAACGTCTCCGCCGTCTAATCTGAACGTGATCATCTGATTGGGTGAATTGAAATTCAAATCGGACACCGGTTCGACGGTATAGAATTCGCACCGTTCTATCTTGTCGGACGCTTCCTCGTAATACTTCTCCATATCTATATATAGATTTTAAGTTTTCGGTTTCGAATAAAAAAATAAAAAACGCGATTCGAACTTAATAAAAAATATACTTTTAAAATTTTCGGATAAATAAAATATCCATCTCCTACCGAACATGCGCATACGTTTCTTCCTATCCGACGCCAAACCCAATTTATCTACGCGAAACTTAACATCCGCGGTGTTAGTCAATTTACCTCCTTCGACACCCTTTTCCTTTAACGCGGACAAACACCGACTTATCCGTTTAACACCTTCCGGCCGAGTGATCAGTTTTTCGATCTCGTTATTTATAAACTTGACGATCCCGATTGTTTCATTATTAAAATTATTATTTCCCGCTTCCTCCTCGGCTTGTATAAACTTTATTCTCTCCATCAACTTGTCGTAATCGCCTATATATTTATATTCCACGGGGTTGTTCGTATCCACGAGTAGACCACTGCCGGACGAAGACGGCTTTTGTTTGAGTTCTTTCCATATGTCACTTATTAAATTCTTCCATTTCCAACCACCGCTCGCCTTGGGTCTGGGTGAGGTGGGATCGTTGTTATGATGTAGAGCGTGTGTTTTGATTAAAATATCTTTATATTTTTCAAAGTCCTGAGAAGTGAACGCGCCTATACTTATGAGTCTCTCCTTCGCTGTCGTACCGACCGCGGCTGTGGATTGTACACCGTGAATCTCCACTTTAGTCAAGAGTGACCACAATCCCTCGGTGCCGATATATCTATCCATAGTTCTGTCCAGTATGATATCGTTGTTTTCGATGGATATGGTTTGCGATCCTATCGCGAGTTTGCTATTCGCGAAATCGTAATAAACGCCGAAACTCATATCGTTGCAGTTCGCTAGGTATTCTTTCGCGATGTGACCTATATCCTCGTTTTCGGTAAATTCGCGGATAGAACGATTTTGTAATTCCTGCGATGCTTGCGACGGTGTCGTAATCGTAGGCGCGTCGAATACGTCGGGGTCCGCGAGCGGAGTTAACGTGTCATCCTTTTTACTCCTACCGGGCGTGCTCGACACTCTGGGTCTGAACTGTTCCCCGACGGCGGCGGTCGGTCTCCTCACGATAACGCGTGTATTGGTCGGTTTTTTCTCCGTCTTTAAAGTTTCCGTCTGTTCTTTTATAGCTTTAACTACGGGTTCGTGTCGCTTCTCCTGTTCGCGCACCTTTTCGACTTCCGCTCTTCTAGACGTGTCGAATTCGCTCTTTAATCGATCTTCCAATTTATCCAACCTCTTAGCCTCAGCGACGGTTATAGGTTTGTTTTCACGCGGAGGAGGAGGAGGCGCGATCAATCGTTCTTTCGGTTTAGCGTTTACTAACGACGTCGGGTGTGAACTGAAAAGCTTTCTCCTCTCCTCCGCTTCGCGTATCCGATTCTTCTTACTATCTTCGAGCCACTTTTCTTGTAACTTCTCGTTCTTTCTAGCCGTTCGCACGTCCGCATCGTCCGGCCACATCTTATCGGCCATCTTCTGTTTTTTCACCAGCGTGCTGATGATCTCCTTATCATCGCTTTTCCTCTTCATCGTATTATCTATATATATAGGTTTCGGGTCCGGAGTTTCGCTTTTCAAAAATAAAGAAAAAAAAAATAAATCCGAATAAAAATCCGAAAACGACGCGTACACGTTATTTTTATAAAATATTACGTGTACGCGTCGTTTATTAAAAACGATGCGTACACGTCGTTTTTTAAAATAAAACGATGCGTACACGTCGTTTTTAAAAAATAACGTGTACGAATCGTTTATCGAAAACGATGCGTACACATCGATTATCGCTCGTTTAAGTCGTATTTCAACTTGAACATGTATTTTCCGTTGTGCGCTTTCTTAGCGGTGTTTATAGACAGAAATCCGAACGGCTCGCTCCAACACTTTACACACATCTTTTCGAATTCATCGACGGTCATGTCCGATCCTACGAAATCATCGTAAATACGTTTAGTGTAGTACTTGTTCTGTTTGAAGACGCATAGCAGGTTCACGTTGTTCCGTATCACTTGCATGTCGACTTTACCGTAGCTCTGACTGAGGTAGACGCAGGACAGTTTTTTATGTCTACCTCTGATGAAGTAGTCTTTTATCGCTTCTTGTTTTTCCATCAAACAGTCGTCGAACACCACGAGGGAGTTTTTCTCGCACTCGTCCAGCGGAGGTAAATCTTCGCAATTGTTAAAAAAGTAAGCTATCCTCTTATTCAACTTGTTCTCGATATCGATGTATTTTCGACGCAAGTCCGCATAAGCCGGCTGCTCTATAGACTTACTGAACACGTATATATTTCTAAACACGAGACCGCGCGGATTATAAATAAAATTCAACAACAAGTTCGTTTTTCCGCAGCCCGAGGAGCCTACTATCAGACAACGTAACGGTCGGGGAAGAAGGTTATCTTCGATCTTTTCTTCGTAATACGGCACGATATCCATCACTCTCTATGAGGAAAAAAATAACGCGTCGGTTAAGAAAAAAAAATAAAATACATTACGAGAAATAAGAATTTATTACGAGGGAAAAATGTTTACTATTTATTTCGTCAAATCTTCGAAGAATTCTTTTACTAATTCTATGAAATCATACGGCGTTATTACGACATTATTGCGCGATTTATAGGCTATATAGCGGCATCTCATGATATCTTTTACGCAGTTCAAAACGTTTATACTGTTCGGCACTTCCTCTTCGTAAAACGAGAGTGAATAACCTTCATCGATTTTCTTTTTAAAAACCTTAGAAAAATACCGATCTTCAGTTCTCACGCAGTAGTATGTATAAATACGTCCTACATAAGAATATCGTTTAAAGACGGCGAAGACGTGTCTTAGGTTCGGGTTTCGCGGCATACAAGCTACTTTAGGTTTCATGATTTTTATCGTATTGTTTAAACGACGATTTTCATTTTCCATACGATCGATCGATTCCATGAGCGTTACGATTTTATTTTTGAGTTTGTACTCACCGTATTTACGGATGGAAGGCAAAACGTCTTCGAAGACCCAACGTTTAAAGTCGTTCGCCGACGGTAACCTCGATGAAAATATAATCCGGGCTCGGATATGTATACTTCTAAGCCTTTATGGTGCGAAATAGGTTGGGACCCAAATCGGGGCCCAACTAAATCGGCCAGATTTCTCTTATAACGATCGTTAACGTGCGTTTGTAAGACCTTCTTCAGATTGGAATATCCTAATATTTCGCCCACATCTTTACCCTTAAACCACGAGTTATCGTCATCATCGAAAATCACTGTGACCTTTTGATTTTTAAAAATGAATTTACTCGCGATATCATCCTCCATGTCGTACTCATCCGTGTTGGTCGCATCGGAGGAACGAGAACTTTCGTTCTCATCCGCGTTGGACGCATCGGAGGAACGAGACGATGAAGAACTTTCGTCGGAAATCTCATCACGCGTAATTCCCATATTGATCGTAATATCGTTATTCATTTCGTACCTACTATAGAAAAACGACCGATCGAACGTCAATGTTTTATTACGATCGAAAAAATAAAAAAATAAAATCATATAGTTCGCGCGATCGGAAACGTATTTATTTCACCACAACATCACTTCCGACATCGTTCTTTTAACCAGGTCAATCAGGTCGAAATCGTCATCGCGAATCGTTATACATTTGCTCTTTCCGTTATATTCGTATTCCACACCCTCTTCATTTATTTTTCTCAAAACCTTTTTTATCATATTCTCGTCGTCGATAATTATGTATTCCGTTTCGAAACATAAATCGTATCCGCAGGAATCATCGACGGCTTTTTTAAAAGAGCGTTTTTGCGTGTCTATGAATTTATATTCCTTATTATTATCCGCACTCTTCGATACACCGAAAATTTGTTGTATTTGCGTTCTATCTATCATCTCGCGGAATAATCCGTTTTCCGTTTTCAAACGGGCGACATCGTCCGAGGTATCCTCGCTTTCGTCGTCTAACCATTCATAATCCGATTCCGACTCGGTCGATTCGTCATTCTCGATATTTCGGTCGGCGTGTTCCGAATGTATATTTTCGAGTTCTTTGAAAAACCACTCCCGAAACTCATCACTTTCCTTCGCGCATTTATTCAACAGAACCCCGATCGCCGGTTCGTCTATGAAAACCGTATCGGGATGCGTTCGTTTTAGATGTAAATTCGGATTATTGACTTTTAAATCGCGATATGTAGTTTTATATTTTTCGTTCACATGATCGTAAATCGCCATTTTGGGGTTCTTGTATCCCAGTATATGGGTAATATCGTTCGCTTTAAACCAACATATTTTATCAACACCGCGCACTATCGAGATATTACGGTTTTTAAAAGTAAGCTCGGTATGATAAACGTCAATCGTGTCAGTCATGTTATTCTATATAAGCACTTTAGCTATTTCGACTTATTTAAAAAATACAATGTCGAGCTACGAGACTCTAATTAATAATATTAGACGATGAGAAAATCCGATTTAATATTGTCACGATAATTTCGAAATAAATAAGAAATGGTACTGTATCAGTACTTTTGATTTTATTATGGTTCTTTTATTACGACGGTGCATTAGTACCGTAATGGTACTGATACTTTAAAAATATTAATAGTACCGCTCAGATTTGGTTGGGACCCAAATCGGGGCCCAACTATATAGGCCAGATTTTTCTTGTAACGATCATTAACATGTATTTGTAAATTAAAAACATCAAACTGTTCAAATTAATTGTATTTATTTTTTAAGTTTGAAAATCGAGAAATGACGGGAAATTGGGTTGAATATGCCCGCTAACCGCGCAATTGGAACTCGCCAACCATCTTTTATTTTTCGTTTTCACAGTCTTCACGTTCTCCGAAGCCGTTTGCGTTTTACACGTGCGACAGTAGGAATTCATCTCTTACATTAGCGAATTTAAAATTTCCTTCGAAGGAAAACGTTACGAACTTTCGACGAGTTCGAACTTTTTATATAAATTCGATAATGCCTCTCGTATATATATAGATATGGCGAGTCATAAGAGGAAGATAAATTTGACCAAGGGTCAACTGAATAAGCTGCGGTTAGCTCATAAGAAGCTTAAACGCGCCGTGTTAACGTTGACTAAGGATCAATTGAAAAACGGTAATATCGAAGTCACGCTCGACGGCGATCAAAACAAACAGATCGAAAAGGCGTTAAAAAACAACAGGGGGCTGCGATTGATTTTCGATTATTCGCAGTTGAAAGAGATGATCGACGGAGGCTTGTTAAAGGAGCTACTCGAGATAGCCGAACAAAATATCCCTTATGTCAAGAAATTCGTGTCGCCACTGATAAAAACCAAAGTCGCGCCCATCTTGAAAAATCAGTTTGTACCTTGGCTTAAAAAGTTGATAGACGATGATTTGGACGAATTGATGGAGAAAGACGCGAGCGGCGCCGGTCTGGCTAAACGTGTATACGGTAAATTGAATAAGTGTCTCGACGGTGCGAGAGAGGTTAAAAAAACTAGTTCCGCTGACAATGTCCGATTTGGAGACGTGGGCGGATAGGTTGAAAATTGACGATTTTCGCGGTGTTTTCATGAGAGAGCGTTTACCCGAGAACCCGCGCAAAAACGAATGCGCTATTATAAATTTAGACGATTCCGAGTCGGGCGGCACTCATTGGACTTGTTATACGAAGAAAGATAATTATGTCATATATTTCGATTCGTTCGGCGAGGCGCCGCCACCTTTGGAGTTGAAGGAATACCTAAACATGCCCGAAGGTATTTGTTATAACCACGCGAGGTATCAAGATTACGAAGATCCCCCGATATGCGGTCATTTGTGTTTGGAGGTATTGCGGCGTTTTTCCAGAGGACAGGATTTCAATACGATAGAACGTGCTTTACAAAACGATAAATACACATTTTTGAGATGGTTCGAATAGTTTATTTTTTTTCTCCCCCACTCTTAATAAATAATCGTAACCGTAATGTTTTAAAAGTATATATAGAGAAAATGGTGTACTTCAAATTGATCGGTCAAAAACCGCATCTGCAGTTGAAGCTCGAAAACCCCATACACTTGGAAGAGGACGTGCGTTATTACCTCGCGCTCACGGGGTTTTCATTTCATAACTATTTTTATAACTTGAAAGAGCCGGCTTCGATTACTTTTTTAAGAGTGAGAAGGATCGTCCTACACTAACTTTTGATGCGGAGTTTTGGGATTTGAAAACTTTGCAGAGAGAAATCAGGGAATTCATGAGGATTGGTAAGATCACACCGGCGATAGATGTGGAAAAGTTTAAGATTTTTCGAGACCCACAGTCTAAGATATGTATCAAATCTCCAGTTAAGTTCCATATGAACAACGAGCTACGACGCCGACGGTTTCTAGGGTTTACAGAATTGAAAAAAGATGAAACCGCGTTCGAATTGATGTTCGAGTCGGAAACTATTTTATCAATTTACGAAGAAGAGAGTAAATTACAAATCAGACCGTTCGAGATGATCGAAGTGCATTGCGATTTAGTCGAACATTCGTATATCAATCACGCGGAGCATTGGCACAGACACGATAACTCCTCGTTGTTGTATCACTCGAGTCCGCGAGAACACAGAGATAAAATTTACGAGAAACCGTCCGTTTTAAATTACATGCCGCTCAAACATAACACGCAGACGATAAGAGAAATCAACATTTATCTGACGGATGAAAACAAAGTTCCCCTGCGAAACGCTCTGGCCGATTATATTATTTATTTAAAACTAGTCGATGAGTCGGAATTAAATATGAATTAGTTTTCGTCAAAAGCGATGATTTATTACATCTTTTGAAACGCTCTCAATTTTTTATTCGACCGTGAAAATATATTTTTATATATAGACGAAAGAAAGATGGAAATGGAAAAGGATTATTATAAAGATATCCTCGACGAAGTGAACGGTAACGCTTTCGCGAAGATAAGCGATTTAGAAATCGGTAAAAAATATTTGGTCAATAGCATAGAGAGAATGCATTACGCTTACGGAGTAAGAGTTTTGGTTACATGCGATGATGTGCGGTTTCAACTACCCGAGAGTTGGAACGAGAGAATGAGTACGAAAAATATAAACGCGCTATTGAAATCGGAGCAACCGTTGTATGTGGTGTACCACGGAAAGATCCCGATGCCGAATGATATGTTTAAACACGACATCAAGTTCGTGAGAGAGTGAATATTCGTTTAAATCGATTATACCCGTTATTATTATTATTTCGATCATACTTGTTATTTTTTTTCGTTCCTGAAAAATAATTTTCTAACTCCAAAAAAAGTTGTCAACCGAAAAATTTTACAAGTCCGAAAAAATATTTTTTGAGAAATTTTACAAGTCGAAAAAAATATTTTTTGAGAAATTTTACAAGTCCGAAAAAATATTTTTTGAGAAATTTTACAAGTCGGAAAAAGTTGACAACTGAAAAATTTACAAGTCCAAAAAATATTTGTTGAGAAATTTTCAAAGTCCGAAAAAATATTTGTTGAGAAATGTTCTAAGTCGAAAAAGTTGACTATTGAAAATTTTCTAAGTCCCAAACTGTATTTATTGAAAAAATTTACAAGTCCTAAAATCAAACTAGCTAAAAATATTCTAAGTCCCAAACTGTATTTATTGAAAAAATTTACAAGTCCTAAAATGGCTTTCAAAATTGATTTTTATGTATCAGGAGGGCGGAATACCGTAGAAACTTTAAAATCGATTAACGAAACGATTCGATAAATCGAAATCAACAATCGATTATCGAATTATTCCGTTTTTTATTCTTCCGAAGTATCAGGGCGGCAGAATCTAGTAGGAACCGGCGCGCTCGAGCCGAGCGAACGGCGCAACGGTGTGGCGCACGCGAGAAATAATGACGTAGCGATGGCCTTGGACTTTGCGCTCGTACGCCTCGTACGTCTCGTACGTCTCGTACGTCTCGTACGTCCTGAGCTAGAACATCCATTTAATAACTACTACTCAAAGATATGTATCACATTTCATATAATGAAATATCAAAAGATATATTTGTTACATATTTATTTTTTTGAAGTTTTTAATACATGTTTTATTAATTAACAACATCAATAAAAATGCTATGTCCTAGCCTGTTGAAGCCTTTAGGTAGATAATATCACAACTACTGCACAAATACTTTTGCCTACCGTCAAGGGAGTCAAAAGTTACTGCATATTTTACCTTTCTACTATACTGCTTAACAGTAATTTTTAACAATATATTACTAGGCATTTTGCCTACACTGAAAAAAGGTTGAATTTTTTTTGTTAATGTTTCTAAAACCAATGATGTATTGCGAATAGGATTATTTTGATGCCAACTGGTGGCGATCTGTTTGATAGATAAACTAGTATTGAACAGAAAACGTTCACATTTCAAAGTTTTTTGAACAAGCTAAGTATGTTAATTCTATAGTGGTTTTGGGTCACACGGTAAAAATCAGTTCTATAGTCAAATTCTGGCCTGACTTTCCCTAGGGTATTTATATAACTAGTTGTATAGCTCTGTCATGTCCAACTTCGAAATAATAGTTGTCACGACCTTAGACATTCCTTGGCTTTAACCATTCCTCAACATAAAACCACAATTTTTGAAAAACAGACTTTCTTCAATGTAGTCAAACTTTTTAATTCCCTCCCGAATACCATTAAAGCCGAATCAATCGAGGCCAGGTTTAAAAGAAAGTTACGGTCTTTTTTGGTTTCCAAGGAGTATTACAGTGTTCCGGATTACCTTACTGATAATTAGGAGAGATCTTTTTCATGTTATATGTAAGAATCATATACATACACTGAATTTTTTTATCATTTCTGTACATTTGTAAGACGTTTGTCCATGCTTGTTATGACCAAGTTTATGACAACAAAGTATTCTTGATTCTTGATTCTTGATTCTTGATTCTTGATGTGCCGCCTTAATTCCAAGCGGCTAAATAAGGGAGTAAAATCTTAAGTTTAAACCCCCCCTCCCCCATTAATACTACAACATGACGCGTAGAAATTATTCTGTTTTAATTTCAACTAATTTCTATTTCATCTACAATTACGTAAGCGAAATTTTTGCGCAGATATTGTTGGCGTTTGGGAAGTATGGGCAGGATATTGGAAGAGGGCTAAAATTCAAGGTCTTAATGCCGGGGACTAGGTAAAATTACTGGAATTTTCTTAACTAACCAGATAACGAGAAATGACGTAAAATATCTACCATTTAAAAAGCATTGGTATCTACAAACGACTGCTTTATTTACATTAATACCCCCGTTGCAGCAGACCTGCATACTCAGCGAATTTCAAATGCAAAACAACATATTTCACTCCAACATAGCGAGATGAGGAATGAGTATGCAGGTTTGCTGCTACGGGTATATCAAAACTGGGTGGTTTTAATTCAATATTTAGTTGATCTGAATTAGAAGAAGCCATTTACCAAGTTTTATCAAGATATGTTGATAAATAAGCGAGATATAGAATTTTACTTATTTCCCATAAGGTTAACATTGGGACAATGTACTGTGTTTACCACTTTTAATATCTCGGTAACCAATGCACATAGAGCTATGATTCAAAATACAAAATTGTTTTTTTTTCAAGCTGAATTCAATGGTGAAATCCAAAATTGGATCACTTTAAATTTTCAATGCGAAAAACGCAAAAAACCAATTTTTGGGAGGGTTTATCCCACTTTACCCCCCCTTCTGGTGGTCCGATCAGGCTGGTTTACGAATTCGTCCAATTGATTACGACTTTACACGTCTGTACCAAATTTCATAAAGATAGGACCATTTTTACGGCCGCTATCGTGCTAAGAGACACATAGATATATAGATATATATAGATAGACTATGTATATAGGTGTAAATATATATATTCAATTCAATTCAATTCAATTCAAATCAGCTTTATTTCGGATAAAATGTATGTACATATTATACAAAAGTCATTTATAAAATAATAATCTTAAATAATAAACTTCAATATAACTAAAATGACTATAATAATATTGAAATAATTACCTCTCACATAGGCTTATTCCGCCCGTGCGTGAGAGTAGCCGTTATCTCTCTCATATATATATATGTATATATATATGTGTATATATATATGTATATATATATATATATCTAAATTTAAACGAATGGTGTTTTTTGCTTCTGGGGGCCCCAAAACGAAAAGGTATCATAGTCTCGGGCTTAGGTCTTACCATGAGACCTACGGTAATAGCTTCTTCCCTATAGGGGAAATTCGCTAAAACATATGGTGCTGTTGTTTCCATACCACCAATGTTGTCCTGTGTTAGATATTAGCCAAATATGGTAGATCTAAAAGCCAGTTTACGATGAAGATATTTTGTACTATAAAAAAGAAGGATTATAATTCCTTCAAGCCACTAGTTGATATATAAAAGTGTACACTTATGTTTGAACAACTCTGTATCTTCCATCCTCTGTATAAAAAAGGACTTCAATGCAATTATAAATTAAAGACAATTGTAGAATGGGTGGTAATGGGTGAGTAATGTACCTTTCTACTGTAAGACCCGTTGATTCTTTAGCAAGAATCATTAATCAAAATCAAAATGACCGATATAGCTGAGTTAAGAATCAATCCATCAAAAATCTCTCAGGCATCTTCAGATTAAGGAGGGCTATTACCGAGCCATCCATTCAATAGTAATAACATGTTTCGAGATTCCTACTTCGGCTATATCTACCTATAGGTCTACACAGTGCCCTGATACCCCAACTGCAGGTTAAAATGTCAAATTTGTCTTTGTCAATTTGCCTTAAATATATCAGTTTTATCATTGTAACAGATAACCTTTTGGGTATTTTCTGAGGTATTATAATAGTCTGTGTAGACTTAATATTTCAAAGTTCAAGCGTTTTTAATACATATTGATAAGCAAACTATAAATAACATAAAAATCTACAAAATTAACTCTGACCCCTGTAATATTTTAAATAAATGGTATTGTCGGCTCTCATCTCGGGTGTATTTGGATATTGTATTCAGTTTTTTTTTATGTTATGAGACAATTACTTTATCACGTTTATTCACTTTAAAATGTTATTTATATTTATTTTTCTGGTAAATAATTGTTTTTGATGTAGGGGGGATGTTCTAAATTATCCTCCTAAAATTCTGTGTAGTTGCCTGAGAATTCCCAATTTCAAAATTAAATTCTATGGGAAGAATATCCATTACAAATTCATGCTTTTAAGGAGAAGAACTTCAAGTTGTTTTTAGTATAATTGGCCAGACTACCACTAGAGACTATAACCAGACGTACCATCCACTATAAACCCACTAGTGGAGGGTTTATAGACCCAGGGTAGGGTAGGGTCTATAAACCCAGTGGAGGGTTTGCGTCCACTAGCGGTGTGACGCAAACCCTCTGGATGTTTTTTTAGATGTTTGGTTTGATCAAACCACCTAACTAAAAGCTGGGTTGCCATGTTTGTACTCAATACCTCTCATGTGGTGATGTGGGGTTTCTTGGTCTCAAGCTTGGGGGGTTTCGCAGAGAATGTTTATTTATTGGAAGCGAACACGCCTTAAATGAGAGCCTTTATAAGTTATCCCAATGAATCAGGCGCATTGATAATTTACATGAACGTTGAGGAGGAGCACTGTGTACTAAATATTTTGTTTTCCATGCCCGTTCATTACCGATCAATGAATGGAATTATACTGAACGAAAGTTCTATAATCGGTATCTAATCACAAAAATACGGTCCGAGGATCGATTTATAACTGTGTGTTTCCGGGTTTTAACCGTGCTGATGTCGATTGTGTTTGTCAATCGTGATTCTCAGACCGTCGAGAACCATGGCGCAATTTATTTTTAATATTATTAAGATCTAAATTCACAAACGAATTTCAGCTTTAAAACAGATTTTCAAATTGACTTGCGCTTTCGACTGAGTACAGAGTAGAACACATCATGCAATGTGGAATATTCAGTAGTTATACAATAGAAAACCAAAGAAAAGGCAATAGTACCACCTCTTCCTGGGATGAATTCTTGGGTGCCACCTAGAAATTCATGTAGTCCCTCGAATGACCATGTCAGAGTTATTTAGGTTACAATCTAAGTCCAGTCGTCCAAGCATACGCAAGGGTCGGGTGAGCGCGACGGATAACTTTTTATAATTAATAACTAAGATTCACAAAACACCAATAGTGAATATTGTTGCAAACCAGAAACGTTGAAAAACACGCTCGATATCAACATGGATAACCAGTATCCATTTTCGTGATCTGATTTTTATTTTCCAAGTGTATTTTGTAGATTTTTTAAGCCACAGAAAAAAGTCTCTCTCTTAACTTGCATGCGAAATTTATAAATATGATGGAAATATTTCCGTTCGAATAAAAAACAAATATTAACAGCATTCTTAAATATATCTGAAATAGTCTTAACTACATACGTGGAGGAAAGGACATCTTAAAAGGACAATACAAAGCGACAGTCGACAACGGGTACTGATGAATATTTGATTACATCAGAGCTTCAGCAGTGACCTAAACGGCACTGGTTATGTAATGTGTTCTCCTTATTTAGGATAGAAAAGTCCATCTTATATCTTTGGATGTATTCGATCTATCAGATCAAAGTTTAAAGCAAAAAATAATAGCCGGAAACAAGTAGGCTTGTTCGATTGTTCATCGGCACATGATAATACCCAAAGGTTAAATTATCATAGCGTCAAACATCATTTCAATTTTATAGCCTTTTTGCACTTAGGAATTCTTTGTTATTTGTTTAAGTCCCGCTGAAGATTTTTTATTTGATAACATGCGTAAAATATTGAGCCTGAATACGATTATTGCTGAAAAGAATGAAAAACAATGATTGAATATCAATGCATATAAATTCAATATGATTCCTACTTTAGTCAGCTCGGTCGTAATTAAATATTCTGAGACGACTGAGTTGTTTCTTCTTCTGCTTTATAAACTATACGAGTATGCAATAAAGATCAAGCAATAAGAATAGAAAAAAGTAAATACAGCTTATTATTGAATACTGTTTTTAAATTGGAATCAAACTAATATTCCCTGACTCTTGAGATATTGAGGCTGTATTATTGGATCATCCCAAGAATTACAGGCTTAATGCTTATAAAGACATCTGTAACAATATTACCTGAAAGTAACTGCGCTTCTTAAATAAATGAAGCTTGAACACCAGTTCACAGTGTTCAATGGTCAAACCAAATTTAATTAATTTTACTTAAACTAAAACTCGGTATTATTAAATTTGCTTAGTTAAGTATCGAGACGTAAGTAATCAAGATATTGGACTTTTTCTAGTGTCAGAGAGAAGGGGCTTAGTGAAGTGGTAGAGCCTTCGGTTACTTTGGGTCCTCAGATTCTTGGGATCAACTTTCACCGATTAATATTTTTCCCAAGCTTGTCATCCCGGGGCCTAGCCCGGAACCGTTTTTCACAGTAAACGTTTTACTTTAGGTTAGATCACGGTTTAATTGCATTTCGAAAAAGCCATTGGTGATTGGCGGGATGTGAACCCGGGACCCCGAGACCGAAGTCCTGCGTTCTACCACGAATATCAGTCCGCTCCCCAACACCGATCACCAAAGGCAATTTGCTAGGAGATAATGCCTCAACCACGAGGGAGCTATAATAAACTACAATATAGATGCAAGGCATGTCCTTATAATCTACAAAGCTTGACCCCAGATGGAAAAACCCCTAGTTACAAAAGAAACCGTTTTATTGCATAATGCACGTATAATAATTTCGCAACACCGACTATCAGTGTTGTCCTTCAAAGTGCGTTTCAAACAGAGGCAAAAATCAGATGTTAACATAAACAGTAACAGATTAACAAAGTTCACAACGGAAAAGATATTAATGTAATGCACTTATTTTAAAGTTAAGCTGACCAATTACTAAATCCCAGGATAATAAATTGAAAGAGCATAATTTTACAAGCGCTGGATCTAATATAGAGAACGTAAAGAAGTTTTTCTTCTTACTATTCCAAACGTCTCTTTTTAGTACATCTTTCTCTTAGCTTGTGCAATATTTGCATATTAAAGAAGAGTCCAGTAGCTGCAATGTCTTCAAAATAATAGCACGTGCATCTAACGATGGATTAAAGATGAGTTATTTATTGATTTATAACTTTACTGAGTCAGTTCCGTACTAGGCAAATTCTATCACCTGAAAGTTATATTGATAATTTAACTCTGGAGTCCTAGCATTTCCTATGGATAATGGTTTTTGTACCCACAACATTTTTATTTCGATTAAAGAGCTTAAATTCCCGCATTGGAGATAGGTACGACATTACGTAACCAGCTCAGTAAACTTAGTAGATTCAAACTCTTGCAAAATCAAACTCATGATAAAGGTTATGGAAAGTGTTTCCTTCATCTTCAAGTCAGATGTGACAGCTCGGTGAGTCTGAGACTGGAGCAGATGTGACTGAATATTTCAAACGGTCCAACTTCAACTTGGCTGAACGTAGTTTTGCCATTACCATAGCTTCAATAAACAAAACTTGAGTTAATAGCTCAGAATCAGGCGTAGTTTTATATACCAATCTTCTTTGTTTCACTTAGGTAACTTAAAAAGAGTAATGAATATTTTATCGTGTTTAGCTTTCTTGGAGGACTCTTTTACTAAGAATAAGCACTAAACCTACCACCTACCAATCTTTTTTACTAGCTGATCAGACTGGTTTAACCCGTGGAAACACAGAAAAACTTCCTTGGATTTAATTTTCCATACCTCTTCAGGTTACCGTGACAACTTCATAAGCTTCCCTATAGTTTAAAATTGAAAATTTGGAGAACCCTGGTGCCTAAACCTAAAGGAATTTTGTCAAACGGTTTCTTAGTACGCATCTAGGACCCAAAGGGAGCACACATGCCACAGCTCAGCTCTTTAGGTTTTATAATTTTAAAGATTTGCTGTCTGTTAAAAAAAACCCCTTCTCCTTTATATATAGTATACTAGCATCTGCCCGTGGCTGCATTCACGATAAACATTACAGCTGATCTTATTCAGTATTTGAATGTTTACATCCTTACAAAATGAAAACATTGAAATTGAGGACGTTCACGGGGCGTAGCCCCAAGGGATTTTAAGGAAGTGAAGAGGCCTATTTGTTTCCCAGGTTCAAGATCTACCTTTGTGTGAAATTTCAACACAGTTGGTTCAGTATTTTTCGCGTTCACTTGCCACATACATCTTAACATATATACAGAAACCACATCTTCTTTGTAATAGAATAGATAGATATATATAGATAGATAATATATAGATAGATAATATATAGAATATATAGATAGATAATATAATAAAAATATAGACTAGTAAACCCGTTGCTCGGAATCGAGCAATTGCCGTATATTTATTTCTAAATAATCAATTCCTCTAATCAATATGTATATCGTATACCCTAGATCGTGGAATCAAATTAAAGCTTGGTAGGCTATCTCATGATATGCACTATGATGGTGGGGTTTCAATATCTTATAGGGTTTAGGCACAGGATCGTTCAAAAGGGACCTATATCAAGGGTTTTGTGAGTACTTTGGGTTTTATTTGTTTATATCAAAACATATGTTTTAATTTGGAATGGTTACCGTGGTTACAGTGGTTGCCAACAGAATGCAGCACCTACAACAGGTTTTTGTACAACAGGTGAATACCGTCTTATTTAGCAAATGTGTTTTATTTACGTTTTCAATTATTTAGTAAAGTTTTACTGTTAGGTTATGTTATTAAAAACATCAAGTGCACTAAAATTTAGAGTTACATATTTTTGGTTTTAAATTCAGTTAGTAGTAAAAATAAGATAATAAAGTGTTAAAACATAGGACAAATGTTTGCAATTCCATATCTTATCACATAAACAAAAGATTGCAAGAAAAAATGAAACAACGAAGAAAAATAAACACATCTAAGGGTATCACGGGAAAATTCACAGCGGCATCAAGAAACAGTATGGTAACAGATTGGAACAGAAAAGGAGACAGACGCAAAAGGTGATGAAAGAAATAATCAGAACAGAGATCACTGAGAACCTTCGAAAAAGGAATCAAACAGAAGAAGCTGATTTAAATTGAGCAGTTTTACAAGCTGTTTGCAAAAGAACAGGGAACTATGATTTGGACCAAGAAGGACACATTTTTCCAATAAAATGTAAATTATATTGAACACCGGAATGTAGTTATTTGCAAGATGGACAAAATTTATAGTTATTGCGTAGCAAAGAAATTAATTCAAAAGGAAAATGGAAATTTTATTCTGTTTGAAAGGGCAAATATGCCACCCCCTGCTTTTTCAAATATGTATGGAGAAACATAAAAATAAATTGAATTTTTATTTACATTAGACGTTACCAAAATTACGTCGTTTGGAGCTACTGTGTAGGCCTTCATAAGATTTTTCAACCCAGCGAAGCGGGTTACCAACAGCTAGTTAATTATGGTACAGCATTCTGTAACTATTGTATTATTGATTTGGTTAAACTTCGAAGTCACTTGCGGTAATACTGAGACTATTTACAACAGTTTTTTACTAACAATATTTCTTGTGAATATTCTCATCATCTTTCAGGAGATTATTTGGTTCAGGAAAAAATAAAAATAGATAATTAAAGGTTATGGAGCATCCTTACTACAACCACAGTACATCACATAGTACCAAAATAATTGTCCAAATTATATTCTTTAATAAAATAGATTTCTTACAACATTATAACTAACACATCACAGCTGAAAAAAATTAAAATAGTTTAATGAAAACCCTACAAATTGTTAGATTTATTTATCTTGATCGAATGCCTCAATGCGACTACAGCACTACATCTTCATTTTTTTAGATCATTACTCACAAACAAACTTCACATTAACTTTCACCATTAACTCCAAGAAAATTGTATACTCAATCGAGTTCACCAAGGGGCCTTTGTCATACTAAATTAATTAGTTTAAATAGTTATTACAGGCATCATAATACAAGAAAAGTCAAGTAAATACAGCGAGATCACGGCCTTAAAGGACGATTTCAAGACATAACTCTTATACCGGTGTTTTGACTATCACATTGCTTAATCGTGGCTTTAAGTGACGATCGTCTCGGCCAGAAATGACAACAGGTATGCTTCCTATCGGCTGCGGTTTGACAACTGCTATGGTTTATCTGAGGTTCTTATGACAATTCCTATAGTATCGTTGAATTTTTAAGTCAGTCGGAAGCGGCCCGATAGATGCCGACCTGGGTGGAAACGGCGGTCGCTAAGCCAGAGATAGGTCAGTCGGCGGTCGATATCCTTTATCGTGCTGGTTCATCAATAGCACTTCGGTGTCCACAGTATCCATTGATCTAATCAGTATCCGCTTACTCCGAATTTCCAGCTATATCGAACAAATATCAGTCAAAGGTGTTTCGGAATAGCAGGGCTCAGTACAATTTTCTTATAGTCGTGTTTTAGTCCTTCTTCGTAAATTAATGAAAAGTCTATTTTCCTTTACTTCTAAACAGTACAAATGATGTAGTAGTAACTGTATTCTAGGCCGTAAAAACAATTATGTTAAAGGTTTACTGGCATTACATTTCATTAAACATACTTTAAGTCAATTGAATGAAAAAATAAATATATTTTAATCCTCTTATTTGTCTTTACATAATTTACTTAAATTTTTCATTATATGCTAAAATTATCACGTGATATTGTATAATTTATATGTTTCGAGTCAATCGCTTGTGGAGAAGTGAGATAACTATTTGTTCATCCATCAATCATCTACCGACTGTTGATGTAATATTTGCATGTGAATAAAAATGATTCATCGTTTACGGCCAGTTAGATAATCTTTCTATCATAGTTTGCTTTCGTTTTCTTACTACCTGTTCCTAATTGAAAAACTAACACTTAGGGTATTTTATATCTTTATTACTAAAATAAATATTATACAGGGTGTTTTTTTAAAACGCAACCCATTTTTAAGATTGAATAATTCATATATAAATATGAAATAAGTATTGTTTTATGGTTCTTTACGTTTTATACAATCTATTATTTAAGTTTGATAACATTTGGTTCACCTTATATGCTCAAAAACTCCGCCAGAGGCATTTGTTTGAAGTTATGCTCTCTCCATCAAATTCCCGAACACGTGTTGCTAGGTACCTGTTTGAATTTCTTGCATTACATTTGTTTTGTTTGTTTTGAGGTACTGAATATGATGTGACTTGTTTTATTAGGCCTTACTTTGTATGTATCCCAAAAGAACATAATAATATAGTGGGGTCAAATCCAGGGAACTTGGGGGGAAATAATCATTCACCGATAAATCAAGTTTTGGGTAGCGTTTTTAATGTCTGTGTCTTTAAGCACGATACCTCGCGAAAAATGGTCCGATCTGAATGAAATTTGCCACAGACATGTAAAGAGGTAATTTTTCTACGAAAACAATTCAAAACCTATTCAGCACCTCAAAACAAACATAACAAATTTAATGCAAGAAATTTAAAGAGGCACCTTGCATCATAGCAAATTCATGTTCGGGAATTTGATTGAAAGAGCATAACTTTATACAAATGCCAATGGTGGACTGATTGAGCACATAATTTAAACTACATGTGATCAAACTTAAATAATAGGTTGTATAAAATGTAAAGATCAATAAAACAATACTCATTACGCATTCATATGTGCATTATTAAATTTTAAAAATGGGTTGCGATTTAAAAAAAAAACACCCTGTACTTTACTTAAACACCCTTAGTACTACAATACATATTATACGTTATTTAAAACGCGCATATGAACACACTCCGTTTTTATTAGGGTAAATAGTCAAAAGCAAAATTTATATTGGATTTTTTTAAGGTAATTCGTGCGTTTAATGTTTTTATGTATATCAGTAAGAGCAATTATTACTAACCTTTAACATCAATGTCATAATATTAAGGCATGCAACTTTTGAACGAACATAAACTAATGGTAGCCAATGAAGTATATTGAAATTAGTTTTTGTACTTCCCTGCTTTATACACCTACTCAATGTCATTTTTTACCTGCCCTTTATTAAAAATAATGTAACAGACTACATAGCCTATTTCATTTTTATATGTACATTAAAAATAGTTGAAGCTTTTATTTGGTGTTAAATGAAAACAACAGAAAAATAACAATATGGGACAATCATTTTTGTGTTTCTTATTACATTTAAACTCACATTCGAGACAAACAAAGCAAGACCTAACTTTGATATTTGTGTGTGTGTGTGTGTGTGTGTGTGTGTGTGTGTGTGTGTGTGTGTGTGTGTGTGTGTGTGTCGTATTTTCATTTAAGAAGTATTCCGATGTTCTTCAGCTATTCCCTTAAGCTAAGAGAGAGTTCTGCGTTTTTCTGATATATTTTATGTGCTTAACAACATACTAAACGCTAAGCAACGTTTGACGTTTAGTGACTCAATATCAAGATGGCGTCGAAGATGAGGTCAAAAGCATATAAGATTTAGGAAATTGCCGTAGGTGATACAAAAGTGACTTCTGTGCGATAATACATGGTGTTTTTTTTACGCAACCCATTTTAAGATTGAATAATGCACATATAAATATGAAATGACTACGTTTTTGTTGATCTTTACATTTTATATAACCCATTATTTAAGTTTGATCACATTTCGTTTACATTATGTGTTCAAATAATCCGCCATTGGCATTTATATAAAGTTGTGCTCTCTCCATCGAATTCCGAGCACGTGTTGTAAGGTACCCCTTGAATTTCTTGCAATAAGTTTGTTGTGTTTTTTTGAGGTGCTGAAAATCCTGTGAATTGTTATCTTAGGCCTTAGTATCACAAAAAAAATAATATAGTGGGGTCAAATCCGGGAATCTTGGGGGGGGGAGGAAATTCGCCCCTGATACAGGGCGTTTTTTTTCAAACGCAACCTAAAACTTCATTTTATCAGTGAGGATTATTTCCCCGCAAGATCCCCGGATTTGACCCGACAATATTATTTTCTTTGGGGATACATAAAAAGTAGGCCTCCGGTAACAATTCACAGGATTTTCAGCACTTCAAAACAGCTGATCAGCTGAATTTAATGCAAGAAATTCAAAGGGGTTCCTTTACAACACGTGCTCGGGGATTTGATGGAGAGAGCACAACTTTATATAAATTCCAATGGCGGATTATTTGAACACATAACGTAAACTAAATGTGATCAAACTTAAATAATAGGTTGTATAAAGTGGGTATTAACAAAATAATACTCATTTCCTATTTATGTGTGCATTATTCCATCTTAAAAATGGGTTGCGTTAAAATAAAACACCCTGTACTATTGTCAATAACTGAAGGGTGGTAAGAGCTTTACTTTGACTTGATAATCGTTTACTGCTGCCATCTTAGATATTGGATGTAATATTTTTTCCAAATATATATACAGCGTTGTATTACGTAATTCTAAGCTGGAATTTCACGCTGATTACAATGCCGAATTCGTTTTCAAAACTCTTTATTGTTTTCAAGTTATACTTAAAATAAACGGTATCAGGAAACTGACACATACTTTCTCCCTTCAAGTCATTAAAAACCAGAAAACATATAGAGTGAAATAAAGCAAATTAACAATTAGTTATCACACAAATATACACAAAATTTTATCAAAATCGGTTAGTAAATAACGGAGATATCGGTTTTTAAATATTTGCCATAAGAACAACATTTACGTTTACTGCCGAACTAAAATATCAATTATCACCGCAACCAGTTGACGTAAAGTAATGATTCAAAATACAAGATTATTTAGTTTTTCAATTCGAATTTAATGGTTGAAAGTATATTTTCTTTAGAGGATACAGGTTTTGTGAAATTTGAAAAATATGAATTTCTTAACACTTAAACCTGCATAACTTCTGAACCTGAATGTTTGCAGACATGCAGGTAGTGTCGTTTTGTTTGTCATCTTAAGCACTAAAAACCATGACATTTTTATCAAAATCGTTAGAGTCATTTTTGAGAAATTTGGATTTTTGTTATTTTGTTTGGGTTTTTATGGGGTAAATACCCTTAAAAATAAAAAATTCAAAAAAATGAAAAATACGCCTGGAGATACCACGGCTTTATACCTACATGCCAAATTTCTTGAAAATCGGACCACTGGTGTCGTCTCTAGCTTTGTTTACATCCACACACACACATACATATACACACGCGCGCGCGCGCGCGCACGCACACAGAAAGACACACAGGCACCACGCCGAAAACCACTTTTTTGAACTCAGGGAGCACTAAAACGAATATATCCACTAACAGCTGAAATTCGAAAATGTTGACGAAAACAATTCTTTCTCCATATACTATGTATAGGAGAAAGTAACAAGATTTCCTTTACGTTTATCGTATTATTTTTTTTATTCTAGCTTTGGTAGACGTAGTTAGTTCAAGTCTTAAAACACTTGCCATCATATTATGGCTTACTTTTTTCGTGCAATAAATACATACGAAAATTAGGGTTGCTGTGTAAGAGTCGGGTGGTTGTGATTTTTGGATGTGATATTTATTAGTGTTGAGCTGTAATATAAAATCCAAGTTTTCAACCTCGAGCTTGGGTTGCCACAAGGCGCATCGCTTTATGATACTTTTTTTCAAATTCCAACATATAAAGGGTGTTTTTTTAACGCAACAAATTTTTAAAATTGAATAATGCACATATAAATATGAAATAAGTATTGTTTTGTTAATATGTACAATTTATACAACGCATTATTTAAGTTTGATCACATTTAGTTTACATTATGTGTTCAAACAATCCGCCATTGGCATTTGTATAAAGTTGTGCTCTCTCCATCAAATTCCCAAACACGTGTTGTAAGGTACCTCTTTGGATTTCTTGCATTAAATTTGTTATCTTTGTTTTGAGGTGCTTTTTATATCCTGTGAATTGTTTTCGTCAGTCTTATTTTTTATGTATCCCCAAAGAAAATAGTATAGTGGCGTCAAATCCGGGAATCTTGGAGGGTAATAATTCTTCACTGATAAAATAAAGTTTTGGACTGCGTTAAAAAAACACCCTGTATTTCAAATCTATGTATCCTAAATGCCCTACAATTTTAGTTCTTTTGGAGTTTTGTAGCGTTGGTGAATTCGGAGATATGGTATTACCATACTCCAATCATTAAGTGTAGCTTTTTGTGTGTACCCACTGTATAGTGGTATTAAATTTACTATAAAAATAATAATCCTGCGTACGGGGTTTTAAAAATGTCAACGTTGTGTCAAAACACATATAATAAGTAAGTGATGGTTTCATGATTTTCCATGAATTAAAAACGCTTTATAATATACGTAACATTCTTCCTTTTTAAGTGTTTCGATTCATTAGGATTATAGTAACGAATTATTTTCACGAACCGAACTACAATGGGCTATCACAATGAAGTAGTGGAGTGTTCACATGGTTTGTTGTGTTTTAACATGATACCTAAATGCGCCAGCAAAAGCATTGCCTGTGATATCAACCACAGTGCAGCTGTTAGTGGCTGAGTGAATTTAACTTGTGTCACTATGATGGTCCAGTTTCAGTACTATATATCTCATAGCACATGGTATTGTTTTCCACTCCAAAGATAGTTGTTTATTTGATTTTTTAATTTATAAGGAGATAGGCTATGCAATTAAATTGTATTTACTGTTAATTTTAAATACAATGTAATCCTTCCAAATTTAATAATTATTAGCGTAGCCTAATATTTTATTCATTGATAACAAATTACGAAATTACCAGCCATTAGATGAAACAAAAATATGACACATTAAAAAAACGTTAAAATTTTTTTAATGTGTCATATTTTTGTTTCATTTGTTTCATTTGTTTCATTTGTTTAAAAACAAATTTAATCAAAAACAAATTAATTAAAACAAATTTAATTTAAACAAACAAATTGATTGAAAACAAATTTAATTCTACTAGTCTACATATAAATGCCAAGTTCAATGGAAAACGGTCAAACAGTTTTCGAGTCAATAAACTTCAAACGTACTGTACCTTCCCATATAACTAAATGAAAATGCGTAGGAAGCCACGGTATGTTCGAGGATTATTGGCTCGAAAAGTGTTCTACCATTTGCCATGAAATTTGGCATAAACTTGAATGTGAAATATTTTTAAGTTATCCATTTTGTCCTAACTCGTTAGGGCTTCGGCCAAATGACCTCCAAAATTTTTAAAAATTTGCTACGTCAATCAAATAGGTGAAGGATATATATAAATCTCGCCTAAATATCTCAGAACGCTCAAGAAATATTCGTGGAAAACTTTGGATTCGGATTCAGTGAACCAAAAAAAAAACACATAAATAACAATCAAAATTTCTGATACGCCATTACTGTCTAAGTATGTTTTTACCGTACGATTTGGCTGGACTCATTATTTAATTGCAAATATTGAATGAATGAGCAATTGCAACATTATTTACCACCAATTATTTTCTTATTTGCTTTCAATATATTATTTGTCTTGTGATAAGTCATTTTAATGTCAATTTTCAGAGCTAAATTTTGTGTCCGTCGTCCTGTGTAAGTCTGTTCCGTGTTTATAGTTTTATCATGTGAGCTGTTTTAGTACGTGCTGCATAACTGAAAATGCGTGGTTATTGAAGTGAAACGCATATTGCTTAGGCAATAATCATAATTGACATCTCAAAGCTGCCATCAAAGGTAAAAAAACATTGATTAATTTATTGATGTACGAGTATATGATAAAATACTGCCAAGGATACTAATTCTGATTGAGATTTAATAATTTTTTAAGAGGTTGGTGGCCTCTTTTTTGCCTTAACCTTTGCCCCACCCACACAGACTATTGATCTGTGCGTGGACGTTATGAAGCAAAGGCAAGGGGTGAGCCGGTACAGAACAAGGGTGAACAGTACTGCTAAAAGAATGCGACAAACTCGACTCTCGAACCTTCGACGCTTCGAGGCCACAGTTCCGAGGCCGAGTGTGCTACCAATTGCGCCACCGACTCACTCCATTACATTCCATTATTCAAGACCAACCAGTCTCTTCAAAATCTTTTTAAGCCAAAAAAATAGGAACGATTTATCTTATACACGATTTGTATTGTCTTATACATAGAATATTATCATATACGTTATAATAGTAGATCACACTCAATGCTTGAATAAAGTATTATAAAAATGTTTTTTGTTTTTGCAAACATACTGCACATGACATATTCCTAGTCGAAAATGTATTTTCAGAGCACTCTATTAAATCCTTCACACTTGTCATAGCGTTCCGCATTTTTCAACCTTTTTTGTAATGGTTGCTGATAGAATAATAGATTTTTGTTTTTTGTTTACACAAGAGTTATAACAAAATTCATCGCAACGTTATAATTAAAGTAACATTTTTGAATCATATAATCGTTCAACATAATATTTAAGATGATTATGAAATTTTGCTTATACTTAGGTAACAGAACTAAATATTATTGACTGTGGTTTATCCCCTTTTTATAAATTAAAGCCAAAAACTGTTTATTGACTGACTGACTAGCTGACTGACTGACCTCAGTTTCTCAACAACTATAAGGCTTTAGACTGCGAACTTTAGGCACAATATTCCTCATAGGCTTCGTAGTAAGAAAGGAGATTACAATATGTTATCTAGAAATACTACAATAAGGCAAAATTCAAAATGGCGGCCATTTTTTGTATTCAAAGCCTATAATTGTTAAAATTGTGTATTGTATGCTTAAAACGCTGCCAGGAGAAAGAAATTTTCAAATTAAATTGTTAAACCAAAATGTAAAACATTAAGCCCACTAGGATCATTTACTGTATATTTGAAAATACAGTGTATCTGATACACAAGAGCACAATTTTAATTTTTAGCGGCACATTAATTTGTTGGTGTCTCAAATATAAATAGCTTTAATAGGAAGCTTATATTATGTGGTTGGTAATTATGTAAGGGCTACAGGTTAATGTGCATTTGAGTTTTTGAAGAGTTTCATACGCTTCTCAAATTCAAAACTGTTTTCTACTGATGTTTCAACATTTATTTTAAGATTATTGTGGTTTAATAATCGATCTTGCGCATATTATTGCCTTTTAAAGTGTTTAGAAGAAAGATTTTTGTACCTAGTTTAATAAAGTGGTGTAGAATAATATAAGATTCATCACAAATAGTAAGGATTTTTGGACCGCTTCTAAATTATTTTCAACTCGTGCTATTTTTATTTCGGTCACAGAAGAAGATGGTCTGAAACTCTGTAAACTAGTGAGCGATTAAATTTGTTTTTCGTGAGTTTTGAGTAAAAAAAGAGTGAAGTGACATATTTTACTGCAGTTTTTATTATGCCGTTAAACTATTTTAACAGTATAACATTTTGATCCATAGAAAAAAAGTGTAAAACCTTAGCACTTGGAAACAGTTTTATCCTGATCTCAATTATAATTATAATTGGACTGACATTTAGGCTAGTAAAAAATTCCACAACACTCATCGGCTGTCTCTATAAAATCCTCTTTAATTTATATTATCGTGCGCCTAGTCACGTTTACCAAATTCGCAGTCACCTAAAAGGAACGAAATTAGTGTTAAACACCTTGTAACTTTAGTAAGCGGCGTAATATTGACCTGAAAATTGCGTATTTTGTTTTTAAGTCCTTCAAAATCATTGTTCATTTGATGGGGGTTTGAATTTGAACATTTTTGGCGGGTCCCCCAAAATCACATTTTTGGGGTAGGAGCAGATATAACAAACAGAGCAAAAAATTGTTTTGGCTGAATACCGTGTGAAAAATATCTTTAACCTATTTCACTTGGTTTTAAAGCTTGCTATTAAACCGGCCCAGGACTTTTGGGACAAACGGTATAGTGTAAGTATACATACATAGCACCACGCAATGCAATTAGTGAGTGAGTGGCGCAATTAATTTAGTGAGTCGGTGGCGCAGTTGGTAGCGCACTCGGCCCCGGTTCTGTGGCGGCAGCGTCGCAGGATCGAGTCCCGATGATGCCGCATACTTTAGCAGTACTTTCATCCTTGTACTGTACCGGCTCACTTCTTGGGTTTGCTTGATAACTTCCACGCACAGGCCTCAGGCCCATGTGGGGGGGCAAATGCAAGGTAAAAAGAGGCCGCCACCCTTTTTTTTAATAAGGAAATAAGAATAAGGCAATATAAGTAAACTGCTTTTTGCCTTAACACAACACAGCACTTTTATGCTTTTTTTGTCTGCAAAACGAAATTGATGATTGAATGTGTATGAATCTCAAAAGAAGGAGACAAACTCAAAAGAACCTTTTATATGATTGAATTGCCGGAAGATATTTCTTGCGATTCTGCTTATTGGAAGCAATTTATTTTTACCGCTACATGTTTAGAAATGTATTTAAATTCGATTCAGCTTATTTTTTTTTTACTTTTGTATTCATGGCAAATATTAAAGACAAAAGGAAAGTGGAGATTTATTCCTTTAGCGGTTTACGTACGGAAGAAAAAATAAACCAAAACATGCTACAATAATGAAAGTAAACTAAGTGTGTTCTCTTAATATTGAGTGGTGTACGAGTAAATATGATGGAACCCCGCGAATTTTGCTTTGGACTGAAAATAGCTTCGTGGTAAATGACCGAACCAGCACATGTCCGAATATACGGTTGGTTGCATTGGACCAAATGTGGAATATGTCTTGCGATCTAGATCTGCTTTAGTTTGTTATTTTTTTAAATAGTATATTTGACTGAATTTATGATTTGTTTCATTGGACCGAATAAGTGATTTGTTTCATTGGACCTAGTATGTATTATATGTCCTTTGACCGAAATCTTCTCTATTTCGTCGCGTTGTACGGACTTTTACAATGTTTCTATTGGTCCGAATATGTGCTTTGTCGTACGATAACGAATGCGTAGTCTGTATTATTCCACCGAAGCATTGTATTAAATGACATTATAATGAAACGGCCCCCCAAAAAACGTGTTTAACACACAAGATTTTATAATACGTTACATTAAGTTACATTTGACCAAATTTTGATTTGTTGCGTTCATCAAAATTTTTGGTGTGTGCTTTGGGCCGAATGTTGAGTCTGTGTCATCTAAACAAAATCTACTTTAACTTGTGTTGGACTGAATTAGTTAAATATTGCATTCGTAACACTGAACGTAACACTGATACGTAACACTGAACCAAATCAGTTCAATTTAACCGAACATTGAATGAACCTGTGTCACCGAGTAATCTATGTTTGTTACGTTGTGATCTCAGAATGTCCCACTGCTGAAAGAAATCGCCGCGCCGCGTTTTCGCCGTTCGCCGATAAAAAATTCTCATGATTCTGTGAGTAGAGCAAATGCAAACAAAATTTGATCCTTACACATGTATCGAAATGTACGATAACAAACTTGTTTGATATTAAAGTTTTTAACTGTTGGTTATATCTTATTTTTGTAATGTTACGGTAATAACATTTTTGTATTTTTCGTAATAGTTATGACAGTATATTGAAATGTCGCATATTTAAAGACGCATTTAACAATATGCAACTAATATAAAAAATATTTTAGACAATATTCACTGTTTTTATTTCTTCTAAGCCTTATTCAGATTTAATTTGTCGAAATTGCTTTAAAATCAGAAGAAGTAAGGAGTTTTTTCTAATTAATAGAACCTGAGTGCCACGTTTTCAATGTATAAACGTTTTGAAACATAAGTTGTGAATTTAACTAAAGAAAATTAGCTAATTTTATAAGGCACAATTATTACCCTCTTCAATTCGAAAGTTATATGACTAGCGTATACTCAATAAATAAAGTTAACAATGTATCATGAAATATTTTCTATTTGATCCTTAATTACTTTAGAAAAGACTCGTACAATCGTGCATATCATCCTGCAACAAAATAAATTATTTTTATTACATGGCATTTAGTAAGAAATTAACTTATCAAAAGAAATTCTGTTTTGCTTGTCCAATGAATCAATCTAATATACACACTTTAAAAATAATGTTTGACTTTCAACTGCTTGCTCAACAATCGTATCAATAAAAGGTTTATGTGGCTTATTCTTATTGTCTATTTTTCAACTGAAACCTTCCCTGAAACACAAAAAGGCTATTGTGACATTAAACTTCTTGGTAATTTATGACCTTTCTTACCGTATCTAGAAATTCGGGATGTGGCTTATTTTTTATCAAAAATGCCCAATGCGAGCACTAATGTGTCACTTTGTAGAAGTGGAATTAGAGGAATTTGTACAAATATGACCATAAGGAATAATTTTTGTGAGCTTACACAAGCTTCAATGGTGAACCTATTTTGATGATTGATGTGTCAAATAACTGAAATTGTTATCAAGATTCTACGGTTACAACTCATTATTCATTACGGTCAAAGGAATTTGCAATCTTAAGAATATATTTTACTTCAAATTTTACATGTAATCCTTATGGCAGGGGTAACAGAATTTCAATATTAAAAAAATTAATTAGGCCTACAAATAAAAATACAATATTGACTTGCGAATTTCAGATTTCATTATGACGAAAAACTGTATTCAAGCCATGTTTTTTATTGTTTACAACCGATGCGATCAGTATCTTTGACTGATATACAAAATCAGTGTGTAAGTAATGGTGAATCCAGAGCAAATTGACGTTCAATGAAATAAAATTTAAATTGCTTTTGTATACTCTCATTCTCATTTTGAGATATTTTGTATCGGGCAGAACGTGCACGACGGAACCAGTTTGAACTATTCCATGGACCAGCGCTAATTTATTTCCTTCTATCCTTTCCGGCGACGCAACAAAAATATTAACATATATGTCTCTAATTAAAGTGTTTAGTATACATTGATACTATAGCCCACCACAGCAGACGATGATTCCAAAATGGCGCCTAAACTGTAAGTCTGAGCGTGACACGATGTTAACCACTCAACCGAAAGTGGAGTAGGTGTAGGGTTTGAGTGGAAGTTGAGCCACAAAATGGGGTAGGTGTAAAGATTGAGTGGGAGTTGGGCCACAAAGTGGGGTAGTGTAGGGGTTGAGTAGAAGTTTGGCCACAAAGTGGGGAAGGGGTAGGGGTTGAATGGATGTTGGGCCACAAAGTGGGGTAGGTTTAGAAGTTGAGTAGAAGTTGGGCCACAAAGTGGGGTAGGTGTATAGGTTGAGTGGAAGGTGGGCCACAAAGTGGGGGAGGTGTAGAGGTTGAACGGAAGTTGGGCCACAAAGTGGGGGAGGGTAGAGGTTGAGTGGAAGTTAGGCGACAAAGTGGGGTAGGTGTAGAAGTTGAGTGGAAGTTGGGCCACAAAGTGGGGGAGGGGTAGAGGTTGAGTGGAAGTTGGGTCACAAAGTGGGGGAGGGGTAGGGGTTGAATGGAAGTTGGGCCACAAAGTGGGGGAGGTGCAGAGGTTGAGTGGAGGTTGGGCCACAAAGTGGGGTAGGTTTAGAGGTTGAGTGGAAGTTGGGCCACAAAGTAGGAGAGGGTTAGGGGTTGAGTGGGAGTTGGGCTACAAACTGGGGGAGGGGTAGAGGTTGAGCGGAAGTTGGGTCACAAAGTGAGGGAGGGGTAGGGGTTGAATGGAAGTTGGGCCACAAAGTGGGGTAGGTGTAGGGGCTGAGTGGGAGTTGGGCCACAAAGTGGGATAGGTGTAGGGGTTGAGTGGAAGTTGAGCCCCAAAGTGGGGAAGGTGTAGAGGTTGAGTGGAAGTTGAGCCACAAAGTGGGGGAGGGGTAGAGGTTGAGTGGAAGTTGGGTCACAAAGTGGGGGAGGGGTAGGGGTTGAATGGAAGTTGGGCCACAAAGTGGGGGAGGTGTAGAGGTTGAGTGGAGGTTGGGCCTCAAAGTGGGGTAGGTTTAGAGGTTGAGTAGAAGTTGGGCCACAAAGTGGGGTAGGTGTATAGGGTGAGTGGAAGGTGGGCCACAAAGTGGGGGAGGTTTAGAGGTTGAACGGACGTTGGGCCACAAAGTGGGAGAGGGGTAGGGGTTGAATGGGAGTTGGGCCACAAAGTGTTGTAGGTGTAAAGGCTGAGTGGGAGTTGGGCCACAAAGTGGGGTAGATGTAGGGGTTGAGTGAAAGTTGAGCCACAAAGTGGGGGAGGTATAGAGGTTGAGTGGAAGGTGGGCCACAAAGTGGGGGAGGTGTAGAGGTTGAATGGAAGTTGGGCCACAAAGTGGGGGAGAGGTAGAGGTTGAGTGGAAGTTAGGCCACAAAGTGGGGTAGGTGTAGAAGTTGAGTGGAAGTTGGGCCACAAAGTGGAGTAGGTGTAGGGGTTGAGTGGAAGTTGGGCCACAAAGTGGGAGAGGGGTAGGGGTTAAGTGGGAGTTGGGCGACAAAGTGGGGTAGGTGTAGAGGTTGAGTGGAATTTGGGCCACAAAGTGGGGTGGGTGTAGAGGTTGAGTGGAAGTTGGGCCACAAAGAGGGAAAAACTGGCAACATCTGAGCGACTGCGGCAAAGTAGTTAAGGGATGAGGTCTGCCAATCAAAATTTATTATAAAATAATTGTGCATGATGAATTTAAAGAAACAAAAAACCGCACACACATTCGCTGACATGAATCAAGTTTTGTCTTGTTCTTGCATAAACTCTAGGACTTTAGTTTAATTAATTTGTATTTTCATTGATCTGATTTTTATAAGTTTTACAAAAATTGGCTGCATGCAAACACAACTACTTTGAATATACATTCCTACAATACTCAATGAGAGCAAATTGAGGGTTCAAGTAATTTGTTCGAAAACAATTCATACTGAAATCAAAACAATATGCAAATGTATACATATTTATATCTGATGCAGTGCATGGAGATAAGAGTTTTAACAAAGTAATTGGTTTATAATTTTTTATTAATTTTTTCCTGGTTCATGACAAAGGTTCCCTTAAAAATACTGGCCCTTATACTGATCCTGCTCCATGACATATATAAAATAAACAAATCATATTAAATGTGTACGTTCTGTATTCTACTGATTTTAATCTCTTGTAACGAGCAATTACCAGTTTTATGAAAACATTCTCTTCACTAATTATACTAGTAATAAATAGTATATTTCGTTACTAGGCCGGATAGTACTGTTTCACCGGACGAGTAAAACACGTCGGACGTGTGTTACATGCGATTATTTTTATCATAGTACTTAGAAAAAACGTACTTTCAATCATAACGTTTTCCTTCCATAAACTAATACGTTTCTCAATCCTCCAAATCTGACCTATAATAAACAAAACAAACATTTGCTACTGCTGCCAGTGCTACCACTACATGTCTTTAAAAAGTAAACAATAAACAAGCATTAAACGTTAGTTTACTGCAAATCAGCTGATTGTTTATTTCCGACTCCTGTAATCGCAGTCCGGAAAAACTTTCCGAAAAGTCTTTTCTTGGCTGGTGCGGCAATGGGTACCTTTCGAGCCAACAAAAAGGAAAAGAAATCAAATGTTTCTGTGTCAGTATGATGAAAATGTTTTGCACACTTGGTTTCAAGGATAAAACAAATAATTTTATCGGACACAGAACAGTAATTGTAAACTAATAATGAATGCATTTCAAATTAGTAACAGGAGATAAACTACCGTCAGTGTCTAAACATGTAACGTACAATACAGCAAAGCACTTGCTCTGTTACTAATTATGCAGGTACAATGGACCATTCAATATATGATCAGTCAGGTCGAATCATATTAATTGTATACCATTGCATTTCAATGTTCCGCTCAGTTAACGACAAATTAAACCTCATTCAGAAAACTAAAAAAGCCTTTCTATATCCTGAAAAATAAAAATTTTACATCGGCGTTGAGTTGTTTTTTTTTTTTTGTAGCTTTTAGTGGCATTATTTGATTATTAGGCTAGAATATTTGATCCTCTTTTCATTTGCTTTTTGTCGGCAATATTTTACAATCTGCAATGTGTTTTTCCTAATAAATAAAAAAACTGCATTGAATTAGTTAACCTCTTTTAATGTTACAGGTCATAGAACGAATACCTCTCTGCAGCAGACCTGCATATTCAGCGAATTTTAAATGCTTAAATAAATCATTTACGAGATGAACCACATCAAATAAAATCCACGTACCTCCTTAAACATGGAAATATACTCTCCAAAAGAATAATATGGAAAGTAAGTATGCAGGTTTGATGTAATATAAATGTGAAAATGTGGGATTTGAGGCTATGAGCCAGCAGATCTCAACTGGATGAAGCCACATACCGAATTCTATCAAGATATATTAAGAATTAAGCAAGATATGTTGAGAAGTAAGTAAGTTCTTGGAACGGTAAATGTTCAATATGTATTTCCTTGAATAAAGAGTTTGTCTACTGCCTATTGTCTTTTGTCTATTTATATACATCTATATTCACCGATATAAAAAATTGTGTGTGTGTGTGTGTGTGTGTGTGTGTGTGTGTGTGTGTGTGTGTGTGTGTGTGTATAAATATATATATATATATGTATACACCATTCTATTTATTTTCCAGAATTTTAACATTGGTGATTAATTGCGTAGGTTTGCTGCCTCAGGAATCTAATAATTTGAGGGTTCGCAATTATTATTATGTCGATACCAACTACCAGAAGTGACATACCAAGTTTTATCAAAATATTTTAACCACTTTTAGAATCTTGGTAACAAATGGGTAAACGCAATGATAGATTCAAATTACATGAATATTGGTTTATTCAGCTAAATCAATGGTGCAAACCAAAATTAGATTACTTTAAAAGTAATCCCTGTTTACCCCTCTTCCAATGATCCGATCCGGCTGGTTTTTGAAAGTAGTAATTCAAATAATTACTACTTTACACGCATTTGCCAATTTTCGTTTGGACTGGACCGTTTTATGAAAGATTTTATATGTCCGTCAAGCTGACAGACGGCCAGGCGCATACATTTATTGCATATGGTGTTTTTAGCATCCGGGGGGTCCAAAACGAAAAGTTTTCGTGGTCTCGAGCTAAGGTCTTAGCATGACACCTACGGTAATAGCTAATGCCTTATAGGTGAAATTTGCTAAAACATCATGGGACGCCATAATAATCCAGTAACTATCTTTATGCTTTCAAATTTTTTCGAAGAATTTGCTAAAAAAATAAACTTATAAACTTTCATAATCTAATACGAAATTAAAAAAGAAAAACTGTAATATTTTCCATTTTTTAATTTTTTTATTATATATGTATTTTTGACAAATTTTTTGCAAATTATCAAGGTCACTTGCTTGTGTTTTTTATAAATAAAATTAAATAGTATCGTTAAAATTGTTATAGAAACAAAAAACCTTTTAGAATTAATTACTTTGTCATCATGGTGTTGAACTGTAATGTACAAGGCCACATTTAACGCCAACGTAATATTATTATTATACACCCATTTACTTATTTCATAATATGTAAAAAAATGAATATTTTAATAAATTTTAGGCCTGTTTATTTAACAGTTTACTTTCATAGAAGAAAATTTCCATCACAATTCAAAATTTTCACCAAAACTATGTGATTACAAACACAGCAAAGCCCAACTTTTTAAATTATCTGACTAGCTTCCTTGATTCCCTTAGATGTTCAGTTAAGAGAAAGAAAAGTTAAAGTCATTTCTCTGAATAAGATGTTTTAATAGACAAAGATATTCAACGAGAAAAATTAGCCTGAAGGGAAGTATAACCAATTTGCATGTAAAATCGTAAAGGCTGAAATTAGTTGAATATGTAAATGCTCATGAATATTTAAATATACCTTTCCAACAATAAGATAAATTGTTTAGTATTTTCCTCTTAGGTAATTTGTATGTCGTTAATTATTTGACGTTCAAAAAACTGAAATAAAAAGTAAAATTGATTACTTGTGAAGCCGGTGAAGGCATGTCTCCCTCTGGGATATTGTGCACTGTGCAGGGAGAGATTTGCAGGGATGTGAAAGGTATGACGTGGCCACTCAACATCATCCCTGAAGGGAGAATATATAAGCATAATCATTCCCAACCTCTCCTCTAGGCTCCCCGTGGGACGACTCGTCCTCTAACCTGATAAACCCCCCTGATATAGGTCGAGGCTTATATAAGCCACGTTTACATCTTCCACAGAGGTAAAAATAATAGGAATATATGTAGAAACCATTTTTGCAATTACTGTGCAGCCATTTATGTCTGATTCAACCGTCGCTCGATCACGTCCAGGCCCCCAATACTACTACTACACCTGTTTCCTATTAGCACACATTAGGTAGTGCTAGGAATCGCAATATTCAATTCAGTTTACATCTAGAAAGTAGATAATCAATGTCCAAAGCTAAGGCTTTGGACATTGGACATGATTATCTTTAAAAACTGTCATGAGTCAGTAAGTCATATTTGGATTGGATTTTTTAATCCAGATTAATCTGAATATTTGTTATGCAAGCGTTATTTTTAATGAACTTGTTTGCAGTTTACGCTGATAATTTATGCTAATCACGTACGTCAATTGTCTTATACTGATGACGTTTTTCTAACTAAAGTAATTTGATTTTAGCTTTGAAAATCACCATCAGAGTATTTTTAAAAGTTTATAAAAGCCAGTGAAGCCTAAAGGGGCTTTTACTTTTTTTTAATTTCCTAATTTTGTAGGGAAATCAGGGCCCAGAAAGGCGAGACAGAAAGCCCTACAGGGCACTGTAACAAAACCAAGACAAGCACTGTTATAACCGTACTTCATCAGAATGCGGACAGGATAAGTAATAAAATTGCTCGCTTCAACCACTTTCTTTCATCACTTGACCCTGTCCCAGATATTGTGGTGATAACAGAACATGGTCTAGGTAAGGTTAATTTATCCAACATCCAACTACCCGACTACGTCCTAATCTCATCATTTTGTAGAGAAGGCATTCTGAAAGGTGGAGTGGCTATTTATAAGCATAAAACCTTTCATGTCGAAACTATCGATTTGAATATAGATAAATACAGTATACCTCTGACATGTGAATTAGTGGGACTGTCCGTTCAGCTGACCAATAAGAAGAAGCTATTCATTGTTGGGGTATATCGGCCTCCAAATAAGCAGGTTGATGATGTTGCTATGGCACTTGATGTTCTTTCAGAGACGCTCAAGACACTTCCTACCCGAGACTGCGTGAAAATAGTGATTGGAGACGTAAATATCGATATACTCAAAGATAACCCTGATGTATTTCAGCTCAATGAAATGTTACTGACTCACAACCTAAAAAGGCTTTCGCTTCCCCCGACAAGACTTACTCATTCAAGTAAATCCTCTATTGATGCCGTTTGCATAGATAACAACCATGTCAATGACATTAATGTTGATGTGCTGAAGACAGGTCTTTCAGACCACACAGGTCAATTATGCAAACTGAAATTATCAGCAGTTAAAACCACATCATTGGCCTCAATAAGAAGGCACCTAAACCAAAACAATATTGATTGCTTCAAAACTCTATTAGAGGAAGCCAATTGGGGAAAGGTTTTTGCTTCGCACAAGGCAGAAGAGGCGTTTGATGAGTTCATCGTTGTTCTGACCGCAGCATTGGATGCGTCCTGCCCGCTCAAGAAATCTAGGATTAAGAAAACTTCAAAGTCTGACTGGCTACTAAACGAAAAATTGAACTCTTTAACAAAACGTTTTCTTAAAGCAGAGGAGGATTACATCCTTTGGGGCAGCCAGGAGAAAAAAGAAATAGCTAACCAGACAAAAAAGGCATACGATGACAAACTCAAGCAGCTAAGGCGCGAGGTGAACGAAAATTATATAGTCAACTCTACAAACAAAAGTAAGACAATTTGAGACACCATAAACAGTGAAAGGCCTCAAAAGAAATCTCCTGGAATAGACATTAAGTGCCTAAACGTGTCTGGATCAGTCATTGACGATTCAAAATTGATTGCTAGCTACTTTAACACGTTTTTTACAGGTATTGCAGACAAAACTCTCGAACTTGACCATACCAGACCTCAAAACAGTTTTGTCAAGGTCACGAGCTCACCCGTTCTTGTCCAGAGACCTATGTCTTCTTTCTTTCCTGCTTCTTCTGCTGAACTGAACAAGATTATTGATGGTTTGAAGAGTAAGAATTCTGCAGGAATTGGTGAAGTGTCATCCAGGATGATCAAGTACTGCAAAGACGTCATGTTGCAACCATTGCTGCACGTAACAAACCTTTCTCTATTGAGCGGGGTGTTTCCCAGGAAGCTCAAACTAGCAAAGGTTATTCCTCTACACAAGAAAGGATCGAAGGACAACATGGAAAACTACAGGCCAATTTCGTTTATCTCTGCTTTTGCCAAGATCATAGAGAAAGTTGTTTTGGTTCGAGTTTTTGACCACATGAGTTTCAACGATCTCCTCACAGACAGACAACATGGGTTTCGTCAGAAAAGATCAACTCAATCTGCTTTGATCGAGCTATTTGAGGACATTACAGACAACCTCGAGGAAGGAAACAACACGACTGGTATCTTTATCGACTTAAGCAAGGCATTTGACTGCCTTAGTCATTGCCTAATCTTAAAAAAACTCGAGTATCTGGGCTTTGAAGCCATGTCACTTAAATGGTTTACCAGCTACCTTCGAGAACGTTGCCAACTAGTAGAGCTAAACAAAACTGTGAATGGGTGCATAACAAAGGTCCGTTCGAATATCCTTCCGGTGACCAGGGGGGTTCCTCAAGGATCCGTCCTTGGACCGGTCTTGTTCATCTTGTTTACGAACTACCTTCCTCAGTTTATAGAACCTGTCAGCAGAGTCATCATGTATGCTGACGATTCTGTGTTGTTGACCTCAGAGAGAAGTGTGGAGAGATTGGAGATCAACACATTCATTGCTGTAAATCTTGCACTTCAATATTGCCACAACAATGACCTTGTCCTAAACGAGTCAAAGAGAAAACAAGTGTATTTTGGAAACAGAAAGGAGGATGTATCAGAGTTACCGCATCTTGAGGCAGTCAAATCCACCAAGCACCTTGGTGTCGTCTTGGATGATGCTCTCTCCTGGCAAGACCACCTGGACTTCCTTTGCAGCAAATTGAGCAGTGCCCTGTTTGCCCTAAGAAGAATTCTTGCAATCAGTACTCAAGAGGCGGCCGTCACTGCATATCACGCTTTATTTGAGAGTCACATTAGATACAGCGTTGCTCTCTGGGGTTCACATTCCCAACAAAACTTACATCGTGTCTTGGTTATCCAAAAAAAAAGCCATCAGGATGCTAGCCGGCATTGGTTGGAGAGAGAGTTGCAGGCCACACTTCAAAAGTTTGAACATCCTTACAACTGTCAATAAACTGTCAATATGTATATTCGTGAAGTTATAGTTTTTGCAGTTACGTCAAATAGCTCTACTCAAGCTACCAGAGTAAAGCTACCAGGTTCATGGTCACAATACCAGAAGTGGAAAAAACTTCAACCTGCAATTTCAACGGAGGAAGACTTTCGAGAAAAAGCCATCGTACGCAGGTGCAAAACTTTTTAATGTACTGCCAAGAGAAATCAGGGATGCCAATCCAGCAGCACTGAAGAGCAAACTGACAAAGTGGCTGATGGACAACCCATTATACAGGTTGGAGGAATACATGGACCGGATAAACAACTCCAAGTGAGAGTTACAAAAAAGTGAATCATAATTTTTCAAAAAAAGGACATAACGAAACAACTGATTTATTTTGTATCTATTTTTTGTAATTTTTGATGCCTTTACAGGTCAGCAGATCTTGTAATAAAAGTATTCTCTCTCTCTCTCTCTCTCTCTCTCTCTCTCTCTCTCTCTCTCTCCTCTCTCTCTCTCTCTCTCTCTCTCTCTCTCTCTCTCTCTCTCTCTCTCTCTCTCTCTCCCTCCCTCTCTCTCTCTCTCTCTCTCTCTCTCACTCACTCTCTCTCTCTCTAACCTAAGTTTTAAATTACTGCAAAAATCGTTAGGAAATCACAGATTAAAGATTAATCTTTCATTGTCTTACAAGCACTTGGTGAATTTTCAAATTACAATGTTCAAAGTTTAAGTTGAAAATATCCCTGCATCTCTTTAAAATAAAATGGTTCTTACAATAGCAATTTCAATTTAATTTATTTTTTATCTACATGTACATTTTCTAATATGAAAGAAACATATTGTAATTGTAAACTATTATAACACCCCCGTTGCAGAAGACCTTTACACTCAACGAATTTCATATGCTTTAATAAATCATTTATCCAGAGTCTCTAATCAAGTGAAATCAACTTAATTCCTAAAATGAGCATACACGAATTTTCTCTTAAAAATAACATGGGAAATGAGTATGCAGCCGATGAAATGTGAAATTCAGACATTTTTTACAATACCCCACTAGATATTAACAATATGAAGCCACATACCAAGTTTTATTCACATATGTTGATAAATAAGCGAGATATATAATGTATTTATTTCCCATAATGTTAACATTGGGACAACATACTGTGTTTACCACTTTCACTATCTCAGTAACCAATGGAAATAAAGCAATGATTCAAGACACTAAATTATTTGTTTTTCGAGCTGAATTCAATGGTGTAAAATAGAATTAGATTATTAAAACTTTTTTTGTAAAAATAAATACCCCCGTTGCAGCAGACCTGCATACTCAGCGAATTTCAAATGCAAAACAACATATTTCAATCCAACATAGCGAGATTTGACATGTTTTGGTAGGCTCCATAAGAATAACATGGGGAATGAGTATGCAGGTTTGCTGCTACAGGTGTATTAAAACTGGGTGGTTTTAATTCATTATTTAGGAGACCTGAACTAGAAGAAGCTATTTACCAAATTTTATCAAGATATGTTGAGAAATAACCGAGATATAGAATTTTACTTATTTCCCATAAGGTTAACATTGAGACAACGTACTGTGTTTACAACTTTCAATATCTCGGTAACCAATGGACATAGAGCAATGATTCAAAAGACTAAATTGTTTTTTTTTTGAGCTGAATTCAATGGTGCCAACAAAAATTTGATAAATTTTATTTTTCCACGTGAAAAACTCAAAAAACCCCATTTTTGGGGGGTTTATCCCCTTTTACCCCCCCTTCCGGTGGTCCGATCGAGCTGGTTCACGAACTCGTCCGAGTGATTACCACTTTACACGTATGTACCAATTTTCATTAAGATTGGACCATTTTTACGGCCGCTATCGTACTAACAGACAAATATATATATATATATATATATATATATATATTCGAACGAGTAGTGTTTTTTGCTTCTGGTGGCCCCAAAACGAAAAGTTATCATAGTCTCGGGCTTAGGTCTTACCATGAGACCTACGGTAATAGCTTCTTCCCTATAGGGGAAATTCGCTAAAGTTAAGAATTTTGGGGGTTTATTCCTTTTAATCCCCCTTGTGATGGTCCGATCGTGTTGGTTTTTGAACCCGTCCGTATGACTACTACTTTACACGCTTGTGCCAAATTTGATTTCGATCGGACTATTTTTGCTAGCGCTATCGTGCTTACAAATATATATGTGTATACAAATTTGAACGAATGGTGTTTATTGCTTCTGGGGACCCTAAAACAAAAAGTTATGATGGTCGTGCGCTTAGATCTTACCATGAGATCTACAATAATAGCTTCTTCCCTATAGGGAAAATTCTCTAAAATAAAAGTAAAAGAAAAAATACAAAAAATAACATTTAACAATGATAACAACAATAGTAATACATGATAATTAATAACAATGGTATTAAATTGTGCTTTTTATGAAATATTTATTTTCATTTGCATATTTTAGGTCTAATACTCGCAAGTGTTTGATTATATACATACTTACTTACTCCAAGGGCCATTTATATCTATTTATAGATATTTAGCCGCACTAACAAAACTTCGCCATCTTGACCGGTCTTCTGCGTCTTCCTCAGTTGCTGAGATCCTTCCCATTGTTTCTACCCATTCTACCCATTGATTTGACTCACTTGTTTCTACCAGCTTGAAACTGAAATAAATTACAAAGCTACTAGTCTTCGCAAGACCTGTACAATAATGTGCTATTTGATATGTACAGCAATTTAAAATTTTCTGTTTTAGGGCTACCAATCCTTTAAAAAATGAAATGTGTTTTAGAGGTGCAGAGTATTCTGTATATACCAATATTTTTCACGAAAATGGCCACCATTTTTAAATTAAAAAGATTCAATGGATTCTGTCCATCAAATTGTTGCTTAGAGCTTTAAAATTATTTTATCTACGACCATTGCAATAAGCACCAATTATGGTATTACAATAAACATTATAATGATATACATTAAAACACCAAAAACCAAGCAGTACTCTAATGACGACTTTAGAGTACTGGAGTCACTTTAGAGTACTGGTTCTAGACCAATAGTCAGGGTGCCAACCCATTGTAAGTTACGATGACCTGGAAATTTGGGTGGACAACGATTTTTTTGCTGATTCTGACTCAGTTTTTTGCGCTGATTACGAATCTGCCGGGTGCAACTTTGGCACCCTTGGGCAAACGCCGCCATATTGGAAAAATGGCGGCAAAGAGGTTTTTCAACGTTAACACGATAGAATCCATAAAAATGGTCCGATCTCAACGGAAATTGGTACAGACGTGTAAAATGGTAATCCCCTAATCGATTTTAAAAACCAGCTCGATAAGACCACCGGAAGTGGGGGTTATGGGGAATAAACCCCTTAAAAACGGGTTTTTTGTTTTTTTCACATGGTAAAATTAAAATAATCAAAATATCGTTTCCACCATTGAATTTAGCTTAAAAAAACTAACAATTTGGTATCTTTAATCATTGGTCTATGTCCATTGGTTGCCGAGATATTGAAAGCGGAAAAACCGTACACCGTCCCTATGTTATCCTTATGGGGAAAAAATTTAAATTCTATATCTCGCTTATTTCTCAATATATCTGAATAAAACTTGGTGTGTTGCTTCATCTAGTTGAGATATACTGGATTATGGCCTTAAGTACTCCATTTTTACATTCACGCTGCAGCAAACCTACGTACTCATTCACCATGCTATCCTTATGGGAAATAAATAAAATACTATAACCTCCATGTTTTTCGACATATCTCGATCAAACTTAGAATAAGCCTCTTCTATTTGAGTTATACTGGGATAATGACTGAAAAACACCAAATATTTACAAACATGCAGTAGCAGACCTGCATACTCATTCCCCATGTTATTCTTATGAAGAAAATAAAAATATGTCATATACCGTTTATGTTGCGTTTAAATATTATTTTAAGTGTTTTAAATTCCCTAGATATGTAGATTTGCTGCAATGGGGTTATTTAAGATGTCTAACAATCTCATTAATTTCCATAGCTTTTGAGTAAAAATAAAATTGTTAATTCCCAAAACATTTATTTCAGCCAGAAGCTGTTCCCAAAATTTAACTTAAATTTCGGGACCGCCGAGCCTGTCCTTATTTTTTTAAAAGCTCGGTCCTCTAACACAACATTTATTCTTTTGATTAGCAGTGCTTACCCAAACACAACATAATTGAAGTTAACACTCACTAAGCCCCCATGTCAATAAAACCATTTTGTTTACCTTCCCTTCGCTTTAAAAACTCCATTAAAACCTATATCTCGCTTTTTTATTAGCATATTGAACATATCAGAATACAATTTGGATTGTGGCTTGAACAAGTCGAGATATATTTTATATTAGCCACACTGAGTTGTCTCATCGCGATTGAGGCAGCGACAATCTGCCAGTTTATTTGAGGCAACTATTATAGTACATATACCTTGTATGCTATTCACTGCTGTAATATAAAGGAATAAAAGGTGCACTTACAGATATAAATATTACTTATTTATTAAAGTTACTTAGAAAAAAGGAGTTGTTATGTACAATGGAATGATCATCTGCTATTCTGTTTGACTTAGATTTCATTGAAAGGAAAATCTTCTTCCTGAAGTAGTTCATCTCTCATTCTGGTTTGTTGATTGAAGCATACTTTTCCATAGCATTTATAAAATACAATGAGAGATGAACTACGTCAGGAAGAAGATTTTCCTCTACGTATGTATATGTCATTTTTATTTTCTTCATAAGAATAACATGGGGAATGAGTATGCAGGTCTGCTACTGCATGTTTGTAAATATTTGGTGTTTTTCAGTCATTATCCCAGTATAACTCAAATAGAAGAGGCTTATTCTAAGTTTGATCGAGATATGTCGAAAAACATGGAGGTTATAGTATTTTATTTATTTCCCATAAGGATAGCATGGTGAATGAGTACGTAGGTTTGCTGCAGCGTGAATGTAAAAATGGAGTACTTAAGGCCATAATCCAGTATATCTCAACTAGATGAAGCAACACACCAAGTTTTATTCAGATATATTGAGAAATAAGCGAGATATAGAATTTAAATTTTTTCCCCATAAGGATAACATAAGGACGGTGTACGGTTTTTCCGCTTTCAATATCTCGGCAACCAATGGACATAGACCAATGATTAAAGATACCAAATTGTTAGTTTTTTTAAGCTAAATTCAATGGTGGAAACGATATTTTGATTATTTTAATTTTACCATGTGAAAAAAAACGAAAAACCCCTTTTTAAGGGGGTTTATTCCCCATAACCCCCACTTCCGGTGGTCTTATCGAGCTGGTTTTTGAAATCGATTAGGGGATTACCATTTTACACGTCTGTACCAATTTTCGTTGAGATCGGACCATTTTTACGGATTCTATCGTGTTAACATTGAAAAACCTCTTTGCCGCCATTTTTCCAATATGGCGGCGTTTGCCCAAGGGTGCCAAAGTTGCACCCGGCAGATTCGTAATCAGCGCAAAAAACTGAGTCAGAATCAGTTAAAAAACCTTTGTCCACCCAAATTTCCAGGTCCTCCTTGCTGGCGCCCTGACTACAATGAGAGCTCGGTATTTGACGGAAGTAGTGTCATAATAACAATTACGCAATTCGCACATCAGCTGATTGTTGTATTACGATCCATGTTTGAGTTTACTTATCCCATCAGCTGATTGTTCCACAACGATTCATGGTTCAGTCTGCTTATTTGCCTAACCTCAAATTTTAGTTGACCTATTCCATCATTATTAAAAGTCATGAGTTTTGTTTAACTTCGGGGAAATTTTGTTGTATATTGTTGGTCGTAGATAAAATAGTGTATGCAACGATTGTATTATGCCTTTAAGCCACTCGTGAGATATTTAGAACACTCGCTTTGCTCGTGTTCTAACTTACATCTCACTCGTGGCTTAAAGACATTCATTATACAATCGTTGCATAAACTACTATTAGAGCTTTAACATGACGTATTTTTACTTTTAAAAATCCTGATATTCGACTCCCTAACCACCAGTTTCTTAATACCGTGTATTTATTTTAATAAGATTACAAATATTTTTACGTTGTTTCTTCGGTATGAGTTAGAGGGGAAAAGTTTATTTTCGTACTTATTTATTATTATATGTTGTTGTGGACGGCTTACAAGATTCACCCTATATAAGTTAAAAGGCGCTCAATTAAATATGAGGGTCTTCCTAACATTTACATAAGTTATAAATTAAAAATACATACGGCTTATATAAAATATAGCCTGCTTATATGAAATATAGCCCTACCTATGTAAAAAAAGGTAGCAGTAGAATGAAGTTAACAGCAGTGGAAATAAAAATCTCCGTGTCTAATATTTTTACTTGTGTGGACCGTAAATCACTTCAGTTGGAATTCTGAGGTATTACTTTTTTCTACTAGAAAGACTTCCAAACTACGTAAAGATACAACCCAAACACTCGTATTCCTTTTCATATATTTTATTCATGTTTATCGCTCCTTCTAGGCCTGTTTACTTTTTGATTATGAGTTGAATAATTTTGAAGTGTTTTAATTACAATTGTGAAATAAAAAAGTACAGTTATTTAAATTATAAAACTTACTATACCAAAAGTCATTAGATGCTTATAGTGGTTTTCTCCTTTTAAAGTGTAATTAAATTTGATTTACGTTATTCAAAGGACACATTATTTTCCCCACTAACTCATACCCAAGGAACAACGTGAAAATAGTTTTAATGTTATTAATACAGGGTATTAAATAAATAGTGGTTAGGGAGTCGAATCTCAGAATTTTTAAAAGTAAAAATACGTCATGTTAAAGCTCTGAACTAATTTTAAAGCTCTAAGTAACAATTTGGTGGACAGAATTCATTAATCCTTATTAATTTCAAATCATATTTCCAGATCATATTTTGAGTCTTTCGTGATACCCTGAATCAAAAATCAAGAAGCTAAAGAAAAAAACTATAACTTGTTAGATTGTGATTTATATATTGCTTTCATAGCTTAAATATGTCAAACAAAACAAATATTCCCTATGTATCTATCATGAAGTATTTAATATAGTAATTATAGACAAGAAAAGGTTGACTATAGTCATAAGCTTGTGTTGGTAAGGTTGTGTTCGATTAGCAAGTGAAAACATGGAAAAATAATATGTAATTGGGTTTTTAAACCCTTTCTCCAACAGTAAAATTTACTTAAAATGGTGTTAGAGGTTCACTACACCAGATTATGTATTGAAAATTTGGTACAATTGAATAAGGGGACTTTATTAGAAAACGATCCACCGTATCAGTACCAGAAAAATGCTTGATGTCAAAAAATTTCCCAAATTTAACCAATACTTGCAAATCAACAAAATAAATAAATTTGTTATTACTAAGCGTTTTGTAGTGCTTAAACCCAATTTAAAAAGTTTTCCCTGTAAAGATTTGTTTTTGTGTTATAAATCCTTTTTCTCTATACCCTTCATTTGCAACGTAGTAGGAAACTATATTTAAGAATAGAAAATTATAAAATATAAATCAAGAATTTTTTACTCTAGCTTCCGTCTGTCATAGTGGCTGCAAATTCTATAGGGCTCTAATTAAAAACTAATTACCTACGCACGGTAGGTTTTCATAACTACTGTACGGGCTTCTCTCATCCGTGTATTCCAATTTAATTTGCATACAGAATAGACCCTAACAACAGATATTTGACTTTGGGGAATATTTAGTCCATTTTCAACTTTATTAGAATCTACGATCACTATAAATTATTATTTCTCTATTTTTCAGTTTTCCATTTAAAGCTAAAGTTCACAGAGATTGTTTTACCGTAATTCTGTACTACCGTAATATAGTTAAATTTAAACTTAAATTCCAGATTAATGCTTTAATTATATCGTATTTAAAGTGGTTCAAACGAATATTGACCCTAAATAGCCTATACCAATTTATAGACAACAATTATAGCTTTTTCTAAGTTACTGTCAACGTATTCATGGCATTTAATCGCATAATAAATTGTTTATTTTACTTGTATTTTAGAGAAATACTTAATTTGTCTCGAGTTTATTGTAATTTTGAATTTGCACAGTAAAAAAATATCGGAAAATATGAACACTAAAATATGCGCCTATAAATAAATTATTGACAGTTAACCATGAATTTCACTAAATTCTCCGGATAATAAACTCCATTTCGACCAGTTCAATACAAGTATCCTTTCACATAGCGCGAAATTATTTACGTCCATTACGCCTTTCTTTGAAGCTTCATTGTCTTAATTATCAATTTGTATTTGTCCCGAATAAATGGAAAATTAAGGGAGCATGTTACGAAATTAATTAACAAATTTTTCGTAACATAGTAGAGCAAAACAGAGTCGAGTATCATAAGATAAGATACAAATAATGTCGCTCAGCTGGAGCAGCTCCAAACTGCCGTAGCGGCTCCGGCGACGAGACTGTCGTAGCGTCACACGTTACTATCGCGGCGTCGCACGTTGTTGCTGTCGCGGCGTCGACGTTGTAACTGTCGCGAGGTCGCACGTTGTTGCTGTCGCGGCGTCGCACGTTGTTGCTGTCGCGGCGTCGACGTTGTTGCTGTCGCGGCGTCGCACGTTGTTGCTGTCACGGCGTCACACGTTGTTGCTGTCGTAGCGTCACACGTTACTATCGCGGCGTCGCACGTTGTTGCTGTCGCGGCGTCGACGTTGTAACTGTCGTGAGGTCGCACGTTGTTGCTGTCACGGCGCCGCACGTTGTTGCTGTCGCGGCGTCGCACGTTGTTGCTGTCGTGGCGTCGACGTTGTTGCTGTCACGGCGTCGCACGTTGTTGCTGTCACGGCGTCGCACGTTGTTGCTGTCGCGGCGTCGCACGTTGTTGCTGTCGTGGCGTCGACGTTGTTGCTGTCATGGCGTCGCACGTTGTTGCTGTCGCGGCGTCGCACGTTGTTGCTGTCGTGGCGTCGCACGTTGTTGCTGTTGCAGCGTCGCACGTTGTTGCTGTCGCGAGGTCGCACGTTGTTGCTGTCGCGAGGTCGCACGTTGTTGCTGTCGTGGCGTCGCACATTGTTGCTGTCGCGGTGTTACACGTTGTTGCTGCCACGGAGTTGCACGTTGATGCTGTCGTGGCGTGTACGCTGTTGCTGCCGCAGCGTTATACGTTGTTGCTGTCGCGGTGTTACACGTTGTTGCTGCTACGAAGTTGCACGTTGATGCTGTCGTGGCGTGTACTTTGTTGCTGTCGCGGTGTTACACGTTGTTGCTGCCACGGAGTTGCACGTTGATGCTGTCGTGGCGTGTACGTTGTTGCTGCCGCAGCGTTATACGTTGTTGCTGTCGCGGTGTTACACGTTGTTGCTGCCACGGAGTTGCACGTTGATGCTGTCGTGGCGTGTGCGTTGTTGCTGCCGCAGCGTTGCACGTTGTTGCTGCAGCGGCGTTATACGTTGTTGCTGCAGCGGCATTGCACGTTGTTGCTGCCACGGGGTTGAAAGTTGTTGCTGTCATGGCGTCGCACGTTGTTGCTGTCGCGGCGTCGCACGTTGTTGCTGTCGTGGCGTCGCACGTTGTTGCTGTCGCAGCGTTATACGTTGTTGCTGTCGCGGTGTTACACGTTGTTGCTGCCACGGAGTTGCACGTTGATGCTGTCGTGGCGTGTGCGTTGTTGCTGCCGCAGCGTTGCACGTTGTTGCTGCAGCGGCGTTATACGTTGTTGCTGCAGCGGCATTGCACGTTGTTGCTGCCACGGGGTTGAAAGTTGTTGCTGTCATGGCGTCGCACGTTGTTGCTGTCGCGGCGTCGCACGTTGTTGCTGTCGTGGCGTCGCACGTTGTTGCTGTCGCGGCGTCGCACATTGTTGCTGTCGCCGTGTTACACGTTGTTGCTGCCACGGAGTTGCACGTTGATGCTGTCGTGGCGTGTACGCTGTTGCTGCCGCAGCGTTATACGTTGTTGCTGTCGCGGTGTTACACGTTGTTGCTGCCACTTAGTTGCACGTTGTTGCTGCCGCAGCGTTGCACGTTGTTGCTGCAGCGGCGTTATACGTTGTTGCTGCAGCGGCATTGCACGTTGTTGCTGCCACGGGGTTGAAAGTTGTTGCTGTCGCGGCGTCGCACGTTGTTGCTGTCGTGGCGTCGACGTTGTTGCTGTCACGGCGTCGCACGTTGTTGCTGTCACGGTGTTGCACGTTGTTGCTGTCGCGGCGTCGCACGTTGTTGCTGTCGTGGCGTCGACGTTGTCGCTGTCATGGCGTCGCACGTTGTTGCTGTCGCGGCGTCGCACGTTGTTGCTGTCGTGGCGTCGCACGTTGTTGCTGTCGCAGCGTCGCACGTTGTTACTGTCGCGAGGTCGCACGTTGTTGCTGTCGCGAGGTCGCACGTTGTTGCTGTCGCGGCGTCGCACATTGTTGCTGTCGCGGTGTTACACGTTGTTGCTGCCACGGAGTTGCACGTTGATGCTGTCGTGGCGTGTACGCTGTTGCTGCCGCAGCGTTATACGTTGTTGCTGTCGCGGTGTTACACGTTGTTGCTGCCACGGAGTTGCACGTTGATGCTGTCGAGGCGTGTACGTTGTTGCTGTCGCGGTGTTACACGTTGTTGCTGCCACGGAGTTGCACGTTGATGCTGTCGTGGCGTGTACGTTGTTGCTGTCGCGGTGTTACACGTTGTTGCTGCCACGGAGTTGCACGTTGATGCTGTCGTGGCGTGTACGTTGTTGCTGCCGCAGCGTTACACGTTGTTGCTGCCACGGGGTTGAAAGTTGTTGCTGTCACGGCGTCGCACGTTGTTGCTGTCACGGCGTTGCACGTTGTTGCTGTCTCGGCGTTGCAAGTTGTTGCTGTCGTAACAACGATAGCACGGCGTGTCGTACGTTGTGTACGTTTACCTACACAAAAACGAATTCCGTTGTTGCTGTTGTGTACGTATCTGTCACGGCGTGTGTACGTTGTTGCTATCGCAGAGTAATATATAAGAGTAAGAGTAATATATAAGTATAAGAGTAAGAGTTTCAGGTTGTTGCTGTTGTGGCGCTGTTAATGTCGATGATTAATGACTGAAACCTGCGAACCATCGATTAGTAAGCGATTAAAGGTAATCGGCAATACATGTCTCACTCACAATAATGTTTGGATCACGTTCCCTCACTTGGAAAGAGAAAATTAAACTACAGCATGAGAATGTGCTGGAAACCCACATTATCATCCGTAGTTGTACTCGAGTTCACATTAACTATATAAAGAATGATTTTCTGATTATTAAAAGGGTTCTACAAGCATAGTGTTATAGCCGTATACAATTTAATTAAATTTCAGTCTCATCGTATACAAAGGTACATGAAAATATACAAAAATAATTAGGACAAGTAGCGTAACTATATAATGAAAGTAAAAAATCCATAATATCGTAAGATCGTAATCTCATAATGTTTGTACTTTATATCATCAACTATTAATGTGAAAAAGGATTTGTATATAAGTTATAGTCATAAAATACATGAAAAAGTCTTGTTTCTCGTAAGAAACGGTAAAACCATTAAAACCGAATAAGCAAATCTCAATCATAATAAAAATCCGCTTAAATTTTTTTAAGGCGAGGAAGTTAAAGTAAATACAAAAAAAGAGATTTACTGACCGAGCGCCTGAATGCTCTATTGTGTAAGGGCATTTTCATCCGTAATTCTAATCGAATCACGAATCTGTACCGCACGTTTACAGTGAGCTAAAAGATTGTGTATTTGGAAAATACTATATAATTTTTGTGATTTCCGTTCAAGATCGATAATATCATTGTTTCAAACGTTTTATTTTCTATACATTTTACTATAATCGTTTCCTTTCATTGGTTTTTACTCTAATAATGCTAGTTTTAGCACCCATACATTATTAGTCTAGGCCCGTTAAAAAATCGATGTCTGAAACGATTCAAGAAGCAAATCATGTAGTTGGGGAATTAGCGTTTCAATGTATTTCGCCTCCCCCCCCCCCCCCCCGCTGAATACGAATCTGCTTGTTGCCAAGCCAAATTTGGGCCGGAAGCATGTATCTAAGATGGCCAAAACTCTGTTTCCTATTATTTAGCCCTTGTTCATTGGCTTAATACAACGAGCAAAACGTCTCTAATTACGGTTTTTTCATATATCAAACACACTTAAACGCTCAACACCTCCTTTTACTACAAGAGAAATTATGATCCAATATGGCGCCCAAGATGGCCACCAAAAGTTAAATTAGGTAAAACTAGGTTTAAAAAGAAGAATAAATTAGCTCGCTCATGACACCTTGCTTAAACGTTCTATGTACCACGTATTTCGACAATAAAAAAGCACCAAGTGATGGGGAGGATGACAGAGCGCAATTTTATGAGGGTGGGGGTTAGGGGAGGAACAAATCTGGAGATAAATCTGGCTTGAGACCACCACCGCGCCGATAATAGATGGGTGATAACTGCTTAATTATGACGTGGTACTAATTTTGGCCGCCATCTAGGATGACCCATACTGGATTAAAGATTATTCTTTTTCATTTAAAATTGGTGTTGCTACACGTCAATTCAAACCAGGTTTTAGCAACGAAGTCCGCAGTAAAAAGTCAGTTTTAATCCGCACTTTTTAAAAATATTGTTTCGTTCTTGAAATTACTCAAATTAAAATTTTTCCCTGTACACTCCTTATGGGCGTTTCGCAACTGAAAGAAATTGATTTTTTCTTATATTTTCGGTTATAGTAATAGTAGGAAGTCGTTGTCTTAAAAGATTTGGTGATTTAACGGCTTCAATTTATACCACTGAGCATCTAAATCAACGAGTCAGAGATAATTTGAGTAAATTTCAAGAACGAAACAATCGTCGTAACAGAATGTTAAAACTTAAATTTATTTTCAATAACTATGTGACACTGTACCTAACTTTATATTTTTATTCAGTGTACCGCAATATTTCACAGTGGTCAAGGGAGAAATTAAATGAAATTAAATGAAAAATGACTTTATTAATGAAGCGAAGTTAGGACTTGCAAGTCTTCTCTACCCGCAACTTCAAATATAATTGAAAATAACATGGTTTTGAAAAAACTAAAATTATATAAAAATAATTTTTTTAAATGAGCATCTGCATATATTTTAAACAAAACTTAATCTAACCTGCAAACATCCACACAACACACAAGACGCCCTACATTCCATCATACCACCGCCAAAGGGCATCACTCCCGCCCACCACGCAGTAAAAGATCTTTGACTTCTGCCCCGAACCGAGCATGGCTCTCCTGAATTTTAACAGAATCAGGGAGAGTATTCTAGAGTCTGCAGGCCGAAACAGTGAAAGGTTTATTATAAATTGTTGTTCTGTGTGTTGGAATGGATAATAGAAGGGATCCCCTACGAGTAAAACGACTGCTAATCTCAGAAACAAAATCAAAATACCCCCGTCGCAGCAAACCTGCGTACTCACTGAATTTCCAAAAATAAGAAAAACAATAACAAATCAATTATTATAAAAAACTTAAATATATTACTAAAATGTGATATATTTATATATTGAAATAAAATGTCATCGTTTGTTTTATATAGTCTACGTCAAAAATATTAATACAGTAAATAAGTTTAATTTCAAAAATATATATGTCTCTTTTAAATAAATAGGCAGTATTGTTTTTTTCTTGAAAATCCAAAAACCTATTGAAAATACTTTTGCTAGACTCATAAAAAATACTCTGCAGTGTTCGTTGAACCAAAGTTTCGATGGACAACTTTCTACTAAGATTCGTGACAAAAAACGCGAAGTGGAAAGATCTTAGAGAAGAATGGACTTATTTCAAAATACCCCCGTTGCAGCAGACCTGCATAATCAGCGAATTTCAAGTGCAAAAGAACATATTTCAACCCAACACGGCGAGATTTGACTTGTTTTTCTAAGCTCTATAAGAATAACATGGGGAAAGAGTATGCAGGTTTGCAGCAACGGGTATGTTAAAACTGGTTGGTTTTAATTCAATATTTAGTAGATCTGAACTAGAAGAAACCATTTACCAAGTTTTATCACGATATGTTAAGAAATAAGAGATACTTATTACTTAACATATCCCCCATATGGGGGACTTTTACTTATTCCCCATAAGGTTAACATTGGGACAACGTACTGTGTTTACCACTTTCAATATCTCGGTAACCAATGGACATAGAGCAATGATTCAAGATACTAAATTGTTTGTTTTTTTGAGCTGAATTTAATAATGTCAACAAAAATTAGATTATTTTTATTTTTGCATGTAAAAAACTCAAAAAACCCATTTTTGGAGGGGTTTATCCCCCTTTACCCCCCCTTCCGATTGTCCGATCGGGCTGGTTTACGAACTCGTCCAATTGATTAGCACTTTGCATATCTGTACCAAATTTCATAAAGATCGGAACATTTTTACGGCCGCTATCGTGCTAACAGACACAATATATATATATATAAATTCAAACGAATAGTGTTTTTTGCTTCTGGGGGCCCCAAAACAAAAAGTTATCATGGTCTTGGGCTTAGGTCTTACCATGAGACCTACGGCAATAGCTTCTTCCCTATAGGGGAAATTCGCTAAAACAAAATTGTTTTTTTTTCGAAGCTGAATCCGATGGTCAAAACAATATTTTGATTACTTTAATTTTTCAATTTGAAAAAGCCAAAAACCCATTTTTGGGGGTAAAAGCAGCCTTTACCCCACTTTGGATATGTCGATCTGGCCAGTTTACGAACTCATCCAAGATAACCTAGTTTTACATGTGTGTACTAAATTTTGTTCCGTTCGGACGATGTTTACGAGAGTTATCGTGCTTACAGACTGTTAAGACTGTAGCACAAGTGTATATTTTATAACTTTATTTTATTTGCAATCATGTGTTTCTTGAAATTACTTTTTTGTTTACTTTTTGTTAAAATTTAAGTTTTTTGAGTCTTGAGTAAAACATTTCTAAACTTCAATTTTGTGAATTAATTGAGTAATTATAACTCAGACACCCAAAAAATTTAAATTCTTTTCCCCATATAAGCTTACGTTAAATTTTGAAACAAATCGTGATTTTTTCAGGTAAGAATGCATTTCCGCGATAAACTCACTTGATATCCAGAAAGTAGACATAAAAAACTATCAATCGATATAAATATTAACATGATTGCTGAGGTTACCCTTAACGGATATTTTTCGTCCATTCTGTTAATACCCCCGTTGCAGCAGACCTGCATACTCAGCGAATTTCAAATGCAAAACAACATATTTCAATCCAACATAGCGAGATTTGACACGTTTTGGTAAGCTCCATAAGAATAACATGGGGAATGAGTATGCAGGTTTGCTGCTACAGGTTTATTAAAACTGGGTGGTTTTAATTCAAGATTCAGTAGATCTGAACTAGAAGAAGCTATTTACCAGGTTTTATCAAGATATGTTGAGAAATAACCGAGATGTAGAATTTTACTTATTTCCCATAAGGTTAACATTGGGACAACGTACTGTGTTTACCACTTTCAATATCTCGGTAACCAATGGACATAGAGCAGTGATTCAAAATACTAAATTATTTGTTTTTTTTTAGCTGAATTCAATAGTGCCAACAAAAATTTGATAAATTTTATTTTCGTACGTAAAAACTCAAAAACCCAATTTTTTAGGGGTTTATCCCCCTTTACCCCCCCTTCCGGTGGTCCGATTGGGCTGGTTTACGAACTCATCCGAGGGATTACCACTTTACATGTCTGTACCAAATTTCATTAAGATCGGACAATTTTTAGGGCCACTATCGTGCTCACAGACATGTATATATATATATTCGAACGAATGGTGTTTTCTGCTTCTGGTGGCCCCAAAACGAAAGGTTATCATGGTCTCGGGCTTAGGTCTTACCTTGAGACCTACGGTAATAGCTTCTTCCCTATAGGGGAAATTCGCTAAAACCACAGTAATAGCTTATTGATAAGGAAATTCGCTAATCATCTGAAAGAAGGGGGTGTGTTAGGAAATATAATTAAGTTTATTTGTAAAAAAATAAATATTTTGCTAGGATATATATCTTGCTTGAAAGTTACTTTTAAGAGAATAAAGGTAGGAACCTGTAAGCTGTGCTCAACACCTAAAAGGAATCAAGGTTTGCCTGAAGTTAAATTTATTTTTTACCTGACTTAAAATGACCATTTTCAATTGATCAAAGATGGTGGGAGGTACTCCAGACTCTCGAGTACAATAAACAATTCTATTCCAGAGTTTTGTAATGAAATTATATGTAGCTGAGAAATGAAATGGGCACTTTAATTACTCGTACCTAGTGCCAATACGGCTCTAAACTTTCAAAGAGTCTTGTAATAAGGAACAGTTGATTAAAATGTTCTTCACAAAAGATTGCATTACAATTTATATTAACTCTTCATTCTACGTCTCTACGTCTTTTTTTTAGTTTTTATCTCTTTACTTACTGACCATACGAAGAGTCTTTTGCTATACAGAAGGAGTTATCAAAAGATTTTTATTCATTCCAAAGTAGTTTGGAATCTCGTTAACACTGATTTGAAAACAAGATATTGTATTTACTAAGCGAGAGTATTTTTACTAAGCCTTAACACTTTTTACAGGAAATTTAGTTAATATTTAGTTAATTTAGTTAGTGTTCCTGTGTAAGAAATAACACATAAATGAGCATTACAGAAATAAGTTGAAAACCATCTAGATCAGAGTTATTTACACTATTTTGTCACTATATTTTATAAAGTCATTAAAATGTTATAAGAAAATTTTGCGAGTTTGCAACGATTTCATCAATAAAGAGTATTTTATCCTTGTAAAGAATTAAAGTGATTTTTAAACTTCGTAAAACTTGTAAGAATGTTCTCACTGGCTTGGAACTCATTCTTGGCATAAACAATGGTTATCCACAAGTCTGCGTTTTAGAGAAACGTTCTTAAATTGTTTAAACGTCTCACATCTTTTTACCAATTGAAAATCTATAACGATAAAAAACTACTGTTTGTTCAAGAAAATTCCTAGAAATTTTGTGAAGTTTGAAACGATTTTCAAATTTCGACACCACATAAAACACTAAACAAAGCAATCACACATTTTTTCTGAATTTATATTTAATTCAAAGATAACTTTCATTTAATAAATTCTAAGATAGTAAACGATTAAGTATGTTAACATCTTACTTTACTCTGTACCCAGAATTCACGATTAATTCATTTTTTTATTTTCTTAAACGCTTACTTCATGTATGAATGTTTATTATAGTACGTTGTCTAGATTGGATCAAATACGTTTATATTTATCAAACTGTAACATATAATATTTTTGCGTATAAATATGAATGAAAATGAATTTCTTTAACATGTATACCATTTAGCTAGTGGAGTTTGGAAGCCGGTAATTGATTATCTTTCAAGTATTCTGTTGAATTACTGCAGGAACATCCCAACTTAATGATAGACCTGTCAATGTGTCCCATAATAGCAGAATTATGGGATTTTATGACAAGTGTTTACGAGGCGAAACGTTTTAATAACGATTAATTTTTGTCCAAAATTTTGGTTTAAACTTAGTACTTTAAATGACAGGAGATGAAAGGACAATTATGATTTGAAATTCAATAGGACTTACGTAACCAATTCCACTTAAGAATATAACAAATATAGTTTCAAAGGAACCGGCAATCGGGCTTTTTATCTCTGAGTGGGGAAATATAAGAGGTATTGCATTTACTATTTTTGTATTAACGAATTTAAGTCCACGAACACTAGTAATAATCTGCTCAAATCAACAACCCCTCTTCACCCTCCCTGCGGTGACTAGCATAAGAAATTATAATAATTTTGCTAGTGGTATGGAAAGTTTAGTCATTAACACATGTTAGTCAAATTATGGTAGTAAGCACAGAGGAGAATCAAATTTAGATTCTTCTCTGTGTAGTAAGTTTATATTTGGTTTAGAAAAGGGCGGTTTTAAATTGTTATCTACTTTTATCTTTGATTATTCTAAATTAGTAACTCTATTAAGAGGGAGTGGTTATCGGATGGTTTAAATATTTTGTTACGTATAAAACAATGTATGCCAAGGGCATATCTATTAGGTTTATTCTATTAAAAGGGAGTGGCTAACGGATGGTTTAAATATTTTGTTGCTTATCAAACAATGTATGCCAAGGGCATATTTATTAAGTTGCTCAAAATCCTCATCTATATGTTTGATGTGACCACGTTTACTATTAACGGATAAAGCATGTAAACAAAAATTAATAACATACAACTTTCAAAAAGGTTGGTGAAATTAATTAAATAAAGTTTAATAAATCAACAAACAAGAGGAATAACTAAATATATGGTATATTTATTAAAAGTACGATTTATTTGCTACGACCGCAGTGTGAATAAGTCCGATTGCTCTGAGGCGAAACAATTAATGTCATTTCTCAGGCCCAGGTACATTTGTCTGCCAGTGCAGCCCTATTGTTGTCTAGTTCAAGAATGAATATACGTATTGTTTCACCTAAAGACATTACCTATAAGTTCACTGTGATAAAAACTGCCAATAACTAATCAAACATTAGTTTTCAAATCCGAGTTTTGACAATAACCCCTTTTAAAATATATTCTACTATGTTATTTGTACAGGATGTTTCCAAACTCTCTGGGAGGCCTTTTATGGGTTTGTTCTTTGGATCAAATCGATTATATTTTGTCATATAATTATATATCTTCGGTGCCTCGTTTTCTAGCTGATTACATGTAGCATTGTTTCATATTATTTTATTATTTTTTAACCACTTGAGGTTTCAACTTCAATCCCAGTACACTAATTAAGACTATTAAATTCTGTTTGTTGTGGAGTGTCAAGTGTCTACTTCTTAAGATTTCCAAGTGGCAGCAATTTTTACTTTTCAAAGCTTGATGTCTCAACCACCAAATGGGGCATGAAACAATGTAATGTGTCTCATTAGATGTGACATTTAATTCTTAACATATAATTACATATTTTTTAATTAAGGCTCTGCAAGACAAGAAACTTTAATTTTTCTTTAACTACTAATGTGAATTTTGGTACTTTTTTGTCTACTTGAACGTAATAACTAAAAAATTAATAACCATTTTCAGATATTTTTTGTAACCATGATACAAATATTAATGAATTTAAATTAACTTAAAATAGTCATTTTTTAGCTTTTCAGGTAGAAAGGTAGAAAGACATTTTTATAGGCTATGAAAAGTAAAAATGACCGCCGTTTTGAAATGGTCAAACATAATTTCTATACTCAATACAATTATATGTATTTTTAGTCTCTGCTATACTAGAATTAATACAACTATATGAAGCGCGAGAGGAAGGGAAATTTATATACTTATCATTTGCCAGCGACAGTCCAACCCCTCGTGTGACGAAACACACGAGGAATTCCGAAACATCCGAAAGTTCCAATGTCTAAGTGTCACTATCTAGAAATCAAAAAACTTTTAAGGCAAGATGTAAACAACAACAAATCAAGTGATTCATCCAATACGAGACGACGTCGTGACAAAGAACCCTAAATGCTCCGCCAATGATATACTTAGCGGTATTTTGCGAATTATACTCGTTGGTTTTCGTTTATTTTCTGAGGGACATGCCTGGCGCTGACGAACGATAAGTGAATTTTCCCTCCCTCTCGCGCTTCATAGTTGTATAAATTCTACTAAAAATATAGGTGTCCAATAATATTTACGTGATCTATTACTACATAAATAGCCTACCTTAAGAAACTTATATAATATATTATTACCGAAACATTAACTGAGTTTTATTTAAATTCAGTAATAATTCAAATTAAATAAAAAGGGAACTCAGTTAATTTTTTCTGTAATTATTATAGTTACCCTTATTTTGTGAAATAATTCAAGAAATATATTTCTTCATATGGAGATGAAGGACTGTTTGAAAACTATACAGTCAAATAATGTTTTTATAATATTAACATAATGTATATACTATTGTCCTCTAGACTCTAGAGAGTGTTAAACTGCGGTCATGTGCCGCAGTTTTAATGTTTGTATTACAGGTAAAAAAATAATTATACAAAAAAGACCTACTTACACTATTTCAATGAAAGCAGAATATCAATGTCAGCATTGATTTCATACACAAGATTTAGTACATTATGAATATTTTATTACAGTTTTTTACTTTCCGGCTTAACACAAGTTTTTCCGATATGATCTCAGTGAAAAAATGCCCCAACTCTCGAATAACTAATCACACTGGACAGAATTCAATTTTATAGCTGTACGCGATCGTTAAACTGAAAACATCCAAAGTCAGTGTCCATACGAATCAAATATCCTAAATTTGCATTATAGAAACTATTTTGATATAAACATATGCCAAACCAAAGAACCCGATTTGTCCCAATACTTATTAAACCAATTTAAGAATGTTGTGGAATGTTTTTGAAATTTAAATATGATATGACTAAAGGTGAATTTGGATTTTAGATACTTCACCACCCAGAAGTCGCTAGGTTAACGGCGTGTTGACGTAACACGTTTAGCGCTAGGATAATCACAGCAGATATCTAAGCGATCAATCCTCTACAGACCTCGGGCGATCCCATGTTGGGCGCGGGCCAACTTTAGGTGGATCCGTTGAGAAAAACGATTTCTAAAACACTTAGATCCATCTACTTCTATTTATGGACATTTAATTAGAGTGCAGTTTAGTGCGTAATATTGTTTTCACTCGAAAAGCATATCCTTTACCGTATATACGATATGGTGTCCTATGGTGTGATATGGTGTCTTATCCTTTAATATACGATACAAAATTATTTTCCCCACCTGCTATGTTTAGACGCTTTTACTCTTTGTAATAAGTGAGTAAAATATTTTGTCTCCAAGCGGGAGTAAAGTGGGACACAAAGAAAATTCATAAGAATAACATTGAAATCAATAATTCATAAATCGAACGCCTTCAAATTTCTACATAGACATGCCAGTATGTTTAAGTTCAACAGATTGCAGGCGCTAACAGCTGATTTAGTGGCAAGAATAATCTCATAAGAATAACACTGAAAACAATCAGCTGAAAGAACGTCTACGAATATACGTGTAAAAATGTTGCAACAATCAACTGACCGCTGGTGGATGATTTTTTGCAGCTACTCGGATGCAGGCACTGATTGCAGATCGAAACAAGAAGGATATTGTTTTTTTAATTACTAGGTTAATGAAAAAGATATCCCTCGTAAAAATTGTCGCCCCCGCAAGCTCAGGCGTCAACATTTTCACTCGTGAGACAATGTTGTACTTGACTCACTCAACACACTAACAACTACTATTACAAGTTCTTGGATTACAATTTTTTGTTCCATTGTTTGGAAAAGAAATAATGTTTACATAATAATAAATTATTACATAACGCTGAGTTTTTGTACCATAGTGAAAGTTAAACAGCTATTGTAATATTGAAAAAATGTTGACATATTTTTAAACTTAAACTGAAATTGTATAAAAATGTCGAAGGCTTTGAAAAAAATGTATAGGCCTAAATATTTTTAAAGAAATATTTTGAAAGTGAGGCAGAACATCCCTTACATGAAAGGACGCATCTGCTGTTGACTGTTTTACATATTTCGAGTAAACGGATCCAAAGAATTTCCAAAGGCACCAGAAATCACCAAATCATTAGCCAAGCTATCCTCAATGTACGTATTCCATTACTAGCACTGCCTATTTTTGGTTTGGGTTTTTTTATCTATAAACTGTCAAAATAGACTAACTATTGACGGATCTCATTTGACTGCAGCATAAGAAGAATTGACAGCTTCAATATCTGATTTGGTAAGAGATCTTACATACTATGATACTCAATATTGCTAATAGTTTACAGTTTTGTGTAACGTTTATTTTACATTTATTTATACTGTGTACGTTAGGAAATGAAAGTATATAATTATAAATCACAAAACTCTATAATAATTACACTTTTGAAAGAAGAATTATTAAAATTAAAAAGAAACGTATTGTTTTAAACAAATCTTTAACAATAAGTTTGAATGTAAACATAGAAAAGTGCAATGAGTGTAAAAAAATGAGTGTTTTTTTCATATTGAAAAAAAATTTACTTTTTTGGCAATGAAGAGATGTAAAGCTATTCAAAGCGATCCATTAAATGGAAAGAGGGAGGGATTGTGAAAAAAACTATCGAAGACATGTTTTTACAAGTGGAACATTAATAATGATAAAACAGTGGGAATGTCGGACTAGATGCCATAATCAACATTACTTTGCTCAGAGGGCTGGGCTAGTGCCAGATCAAGGGGTAGTATGTCTTGAGTGAATTACAATGTCTTTTTGTTGGAGATTATTATGTTTTTTTTGTTTTGTTTTTTTGCAATGAGGTTTTGACTAGGTGTTAAGCTCTAACAACTTAGATGAAAAAGGTTTTATCTTAAGTATAGTTTATTAGTTGAAATATGCTTAAAAACTATAGGAAATATCGGTTTTCTCTTCCATAAAGCGACATTTACATGCAAAATAAACGTAAACCCTAAATAAATCCTCTCAGATTAATATTAATTTAGTAACTTATAATATAACTAATAATAGTAACTAATAATAACTTAAATACTGAAAATTTATTTATGACAGTAAGATGTACTTGTGTGTTATATTTGAGAAACTCCAAACAAAAAGAAGCTCAGTAAAATAAATGTACCCACCTTACAGATCTTAAATAAAATAAACTTAACCTATCTAAAATTATTTTACAAAAATCAACACTATGATTATATAGCATCAGTCATATTTTATATTCTGTTAACTGAATATTGTTGCATAGCGAATTCAAATTGTTCAACGTATTCATCGTTATTTCTATTGAAGAGACAAATTATATCGTCTACATATCTGAACCAATATACAAATTTTATTTTTCAGTGGATTTGATGTGAGAGTTATTTTTTATTGTTCCAGGTGATGTATGAATTTATTTTCCAAGAGTTCTGACAGGGGTGAATCCATTGGTGATCCATTACTTTGTTGATAATATTTATTATTGTATTTGAAATAATTTTGTTTCGGTTTGGTCAGTTTTATGATTTATTTGATTTCATTTGTATGTAGTGTGTCATTTTTTAAGAGGTAATCTTTCAGAATTGATAATGTGTCTTTTGTAAGTATGTTAGTGTACATATATTTAACATCAAATGATATGAACTGGCATTTGTTTGAAAATCATATAGTTTAAAGTATGTTTTCTATTTGTGTTGTAATCATATGTGTTGAAGAACATGTGATATTGTTATCTTGATTTAGTTTTTGTTTGTTGATAAACAAGTTGTTATGTTCAAGTTCACTAAAGTATTTTCCTTTTTAAATAATATTTTTATAACTTCACGGTAACGCCTCATGGTGGTAGCGGGTTTCTAATTCTTTTATGAAATATATAAAGATTTTTACTTTCTAAAATGAAAGCATTAAGTGTCCCTTCACCCAAACAATTTGATTTCAAAGGGGAAAACTGGTCCAAATGGAAAACTCGGTACTTAAGGTTCCATGCAGCATCAGGCATTTGCAATGAAAATGAAGCATCTCAGGTAAACACTTTGCTATATTTGATGGGTGAAAAGGCTGAGAGTATTTATGAATCCTTTAGTTTAAATTCTACAGAAAGTAACAGTTTCAAAACTGTGTTGAGCCGATTTGACGTCTATTTTTCTCCAGCTAAAAATGTTATTTATGAACGGTATATGTTTCACACTAGGGTTCAACTCGAAGACGAAGGAGTTGAAAATTTGATTCATGACCTTCATGAAATGGCTAGTAGGTGTGATTTCCCTGCTTCCTATAAATATGAAGCTATTCGGGACCAAATAGTCGTGGGAAATAGTCGAGGGATAAATCTTTGTCTGAGAAGCTACAAATGAATGCGGACTTAACTCTCGCTTCTGCTGTAACTAATGTTAAGCAAGCTGAATCCGTTAAAAAGCAACTATCGTCAATAAAGTCCCCTGAGTTTCATACTGTTATATATTTTACCATATGTTAATTGTTTACATTTTGGAATTGTTTAGATCATAATATTTACTTTTCAGTTATTAATAAATAGATATGCAAGCTACAAGTACTTGGTATTTATTAAGTGGCGACGAGCCAAAAACTTTATTACCTTCAATTAATTAACTTTTATTATTTATTTCCTTTTATTTTTTACATTTTACTTATCAAGTACACAATGGAAATACTGCAAAACATTGAATCAGTAGCAGATTTAAAGAAAGCACGAGCTATTGTAAAAGGCCAGATTACAAAGGCAGACAGACTGTTAGAAGATGTATCCACCATACCTACAGAAGTTTTACAAAACAGAATGGATGTATTAGAAGAAAACTGGAAAAGATTTGAGAACATTCAACTAAAGATAGAATTGAATTCAAAGGAGGAAGATGTTGATGAAGAAGTTAAATACAGAGTCGACATGGAAGAACGATATTACAAAGTAAAAGATCAGTTACGAATTAGAAAAACACAATTAGAACTAGAGAAGGATCTGCAACAAGGTAGTACGACCAACAAAGGTAATCAGACGTTCCGTTCTCTAACTTCAGCTATATCATTCACCCATTTTCAAGATGATGAAACATTCAAGAACTTTATCAGACGCTTAGAAATTTTTATGAATTTACACGGACATGGAATACAGCCAAAGGACAAGGTTTACACCCTTCTTCACGCCTTGACTCCTTCCCTACATCAGAAAATGTATGATTTGTGTGCACCTGAAGACCCGCTTGACAAGAACTACTCAGAGTTGGTGAAGTTACTCTCAGATTATGTAGACCCTCAGCCGAGTACATGGGCGCTACAGCATAGATTTCTATCATGAATACAGGAACCGTCAGAAACAGTAAAAATGTATTCTTCTGAACTTCAAAAATTGACAGCAGATTGTGATTTTTCATGTGAGAGTTGTGGGGAAACCATAGCCAACACACTTTTACGCATGCAGTTCATCAGGGGAATAAAAGATCCTGATGTTAGAGCTCTGATACTACAAGAAAAAACAACTAAATCGTTTCATGACATTGTTAAATTGGCAACAGCAATGGAACTTGCCAAAGATGAAAGTTCTCTTGTGAAAACAAACAATGAAATTACAAACAGTTACGTTCATAAGATTGAAAATAAAAATGGAACTATGCACCTAAGAAAACTCAACCTTCACCCTTCGACAAACTGAGAGGAAGATGTTACCGCTGCGGCTCACGAGACCATAGAGCTAACAACTGTAAGTTTGCTTCTGAAACATGTCACAAATGCAAAAAACAGGGTCACATTTCTATTGTGTGTATGCAGACAAAGGGGACAAAGGTCCATCAAACTAAGGAGGATGTGAACGATGGTTGTCAAGAATAAACTCATGAAATTTATAAACTGAACAATAGAAATGATGATAAAATACTTATTGATGTTTTGTTAGAGGGAAATCCAGTCCAAATGGAGCTGGACACAGGTTCAGCCATTAGCACGTTACCGTATAGTATGTTCAAGACACTTAATACAAACAGAAGACTTTTTAATACACAGCTACAACTGAAAACCTATACAGGTGAAGTATTCAAGCCAAAAGGTGTTGTGTTTGTTCAATGTTCATACAAAAATCAGATTTTTACGGGTAAACTCTATATTGTTGACAATCACTTGGATCCTATTTTCGGTCGGGACTGGTTACGAGAAGTAGAGTTGGACTGGAAAGAAGTAAAAACAATCAAGGAAGAAACAGGAGGACGTTTGGAGGAAATTCTAAACAAATACAATGATGTTTTCGAGCCAGGTGTAGGCCGAATACCTGATCAAGTTGGTCATTTACAGTTGGTACAGGAAGCTCGACCAATATTCATGAAAGCTAGGCCAATACCTTACTCCTTGAAACAAAAGGTAGAAATGGAACTTGAGCGCTTAGAAACAGCAGGAATAATAACAAAGACGGAAAATTCTGAATGGGGAACACCAATAGTTCCAGTAATGAAACCCAATGGCGAAGTTAGAATATGTGCCGATTATAAGGTTACGGTGAACAGACAAATTCAAGATGAACACTATCCAATTCCGAAAATCGAAGATATTTTCGCAAATATGAGCGGTGGTAAACTTTTCTGTACTCTGGACTTGAAAAACGCTTACCTACACCTACAAATAGATGAAGCCAGTGCTGACATTCAAACGTTAAGTACACACAAGGGCCAGTTCCGAGTTAATCGACTCATGTTTGGCGTTAAAGTAGCTCCAGGAGTTTGGCAGAGAATCATGGACAAGGTATTATCGGGTCTAGAAGGCACTCAATGCTTCTTCGATGATATAATCATCCAAGGAAAATCAGAAGAAGAGTTGCTCTCTCGGTTGGAAAAGGTACTTCAAAGAATAAAAATGAACGGATTGAGGTTAAATAGAGATAAATGCAAGTTTCTACACAAAAGAATTGAATACTTGGGTCACACTATAGATGCCAATGGAATTCATAAATCAGAAGATAAAGTAAAAGCTATTAAACAAGCAAGAAGACCCCAAAAATGTTAATGAGCTACGAACATTCTTAGGTCTTGTCAACTATTATAACAGATTTATTGAGAATCTGGCTACGATTCTCAATCCCTTACACAAACTATTGCAAAAAGAGAAGAAATACAAGTGGACGGATCAATGTGAACAAAGTTTCTAGAAGATCTAGAACATCATTACAAATGAAATTGTTCTTACTCATTTTGATCCAGACTTACCATTAGTGTTGGCAACAGATGCATCTCCAGTGGGACTTGGTGCAGTACTGTCACATCGTTTCTCAGATGGAAGTGAAAGACCTATAGCCTTCGCTTCAAGAACACTGACAAAACCGGAAGAGAAATATAGCCAAATTGATAAGGAGGCCACTGGAATTTATTGGGGACTAAAAAGGTTCTTTCAGTACTGTTATGGACGTAAATTCATCCTAGTAACGGATCACAAGCCGTTAGTCACAATATTCAATCCCAACAAAAACCTACCTTCTATGTCAGCTACGCGACTTTTCAATTATTCACACTTCTCATCAGGTTTTGACTACAAAATAGAATTTAGACGAACAAATGAACATAGAAATGCAGACTTCCTTTCAACGTTCCCTGTAGAAAAAAATTCAACTACCAACATGGACCAGACTGATGTTTTCTATATGAAACAAATAGAAACGATTAACTTAAACCACAGCCTGATTGCTCAAGAAACTAGAAAGGATGAAAACATGCAACAATTGCTTCAAGCTTTGGAAACTGGACAATCTCTGGAGCACTATGGTTATCATGACGGTGAATTATGTCTCCATGAGGGTTGTATCATGAAAGGTTGGAGAGTGATGATTCCCAGCTCTCTTCAAAAATATGTCCTCAAAGAGCTACATTTTGGACATCTGGGAATGGTAAAAACCAAAGCCTTGGCCCGATGTTTTTGCTACTGGAGAGGATTGGACAAAGATATAGAAGATACAGTTTCAAAATGCAGACAGTGTAGAGAAAAACAAAATTTACCGAAGAAAGAAATCAACCATCCCTGGGAACCAGCGAGTCAACCTTGGGAGCGGATCCACATAGATTTGCTGGACCGACCAACGGAAACTACTTTCTGTTTCTGGTGGACGCATTCAGTAAGTGCGTTGAAGTCATACCTACGAAGACTATTACTTCTTCATGGACAATCAGAGAGATACGTAAAATATTCACTACCTTTGGACTACCAGGAATTCTAGTCTCTGATAACGGTCGTCAGTTCACCTCTTCTGAATTTAGTAACTTTTTGAAAGACTGTGGAACTTTGCACAAAATGACAGCCCCTTATCATCCGTCATCGAACGGCCAGGTCGAACGCTTTGTACAAACGATAAAAAAGCTAATCAAGTCTATGTCAGACGAACCTGGTACACTGGAAGAAAAACTTCACAGACTGCTAATGAAAATCCGTCAAGCTCCTAATTCAACTGGGAACTGTTCATACTTCCTGATGTTCAATAGAGGGATCCGCACATACTTAAGTTTACTTCTACCAAAGAGCAAAGAAGAGACAAACCCACCCAAAGGAATAGTGCGATACTTCAAACCAGGTGACCGAGTACAAGTACGAAACTATTCCGGAAAATGGAAATGGAGCTACGGAAATATTCAAAGTAGAGACGGCAACCTTCACTATTATATCAAGATGGACGATAGACAAATTTGGAAACGCCACATCGACCAAATGTTGCGCACGAAAGTTTAGGGGGAGGCCACTGTTATATATTTTACCATATGTTAATTGTTTAATTTTGGAATTGTTTAGATCATAATATTTACTTTTCAGTTATTAATAAATAGATATGCAAGTTACAAGTACTTTGTATTTATTACATCTTTTGTAGTTTCTTGGCTTATTTCTCTCAACTTTTCATCTGAAACTAATGGTAGAGTAGAATCAATGTTTTGTACACATGCCATGGCTCTTCAGAATTTGAAGTATTTCTAGATAACGCATCAGCCAAAATCAACTGTTTTCCAGGAGTGTAGCTGATATCATATGTATACCTCATTAACCGCAATCTTATTCTTTGAAGTCTAGGAGAAATACTATCTAAGTCTTTCTTCTTGAATATGGAGAGTAAGGGCTTGCGATCTGACTCAATGTGCACATATAAACCCAAAATGAAGTGTTCAAAGCGTTCACAGCCCCAAGCAATAGCCAGAGCTTCTTTCTCTATTTGAGCCCAATTGCGTTCAGCAGATGATAAATTTCTCGAAGCGTCAGGTCGTTTAGTTCCATCTTCTTGAAGCTGAAGTAGTGCGACTCCAATACCGTATGACGAGGAATCCGCTGAGAGGAAAGTTTCTTTAGAAGTGCTGTACATAGAGAGACATGGTTCAGATGTTAATAATGATTTAATATTGTCTAAAGCTTCATCTTGATCATGCCCCCATACGAATTCGGCATTTTCTTGTAGTAAAATATTTAGAGGATGGACTATTGTTGACAAATTAGGAATGAATTTAGCTGTATAATTAACAATACCTAGTATTCTTCTTAGTTCTTTTACATTAGTTGGAGGTTTTAGATTTTTGGTAGCCTCAACACGAGAAGGATCTGGCTTTATTCTATTTTTGGTTACAAAGGTGACCCAACAAACTAATATTGTCACGCCGAAACACACATTTTGTTTTGTTAAGGGTCCAGCCCTTCTCCTGGAGCTTAGATAAAATTTTAGTAAATTTTTATCATGTTCTTCCAAATCTTTCCCAAATATAGTAATGTCATCGAAATGACAAACCACACCTTCAAGCCCTTCGAGTGTTTCATACATTTTACGCTGGAAAACTTCTGATCCAGTAGAAATCCCGAAAGGAAGACGTAAAAACCTAAATCTTCCAAAAGGCGTGATAAATGTAGTAAAATATGAAGCTTCTTCCGTTATGGGAATTTGCCAATAACCTGAGTTGGCATCTAATTTTGAGAAGACCTTAGCTCCATCCAATTGTCCTACAGTATAGTCTATGGATGGTACAGGATACAGCTCTCGTCCAACACTCTCATTAAGCTTAGTAAAATCTACGCAAAGTCTGATAGAATTGTCCTTTTTAGGAACAATGACAAGAAGAGAACACCATTCAGTCGGAGTGTCTACCTTCACAATAACGCCTTCATCTAACATTGCATCCAATTCCTTTTTTACTGCATTTCTATAGGGTAAGGGGACACGCCTTGGAACTTTGAGGGAAAATGGTTCAGCATTTGATTTTAATTTTATATGATAAAGTGCTTGTGTATTACCAACCCCTTACCCAGACAGACCTTGGCAAATCGTAGGTGCCGATTTGTTAAAGTGCAAAGGCTATTGGGATCTCTTGATCTCAGACTACTATTCCAGATTTATGGAGATAGCTAAACTGAATGATTTGAAAATGGACACTATTGTGACATATACAAAATATATCTTTGCGCGCCATGGTATACCGGAAACAGTGAGAACAGACTGCGGTACTCAATTTGACTGTTGTCAGTTTAAACAATTCGGACGTGAATATGGCTTCAAGTTAATCACATCCAGCCCAAGGTTTCCACAGAGCAATGTATTCATCGAAGCACAAGTAAAAAATTTCAAATACCACCTGGAAAAAAGTGATGATGCCTACAAAATGCTACTAATGTTAAGAGCGACACCTCTAGAAAATGGAAAAAGTCCTGCAGAACTACTTTTTGGAAGAAAAATTCGCACTCACATACCAATAATGACTGATCAATTAAGACCCTACCTGGTAGACACCGAAGAGCTGAGGGAGAAGGAAGAATCTAGAATAGATCGTCAAAAGAATTATTTTGATAAAAGACATGCAGCCAAAGAACTACCAAAGATTCCTGATGGAACTCGAGTATATATAAAGGACAGAAATTAACAAGGCACTATATTGAAACAACATCCTGCCCCTCGATCGTACATAGTTCGAACACAAGATGGTTGTCTGCGAAGAAACAGAAGATCGCTGCAAACATATGGCAGTAATACAACTTCCGATCACCCTGAACTGGCACCGCAGACAAGTTTTTCAAAACCACAGACACCGCAGACAAGTTCTTCAGAGTGTCAAAGAAGGTCTACTAGACAAGTAAAGCCGATTCAGAGACTCGATCTTTAAAGGGAGGATGTGTTGTATCCATATGTGTTTAAGAACATTTGATATTGTTATCTTGATTCAGTTTTTGTTTGTTGATAAACAAGTTGTTGTGTTCAAGTTCACTAAGTAAAGTACTTTCCTTTTAGCGAATTTCCCCTATAGGGAAGAAGCTATTACCGTAGGTCTCATGGTAAGACCTAAGCTCGGGACCACTATAACTTTTCGTTTTGGGGCCCCCAGAAGCAAAAAACACTATTCGTTCGAATTTATATATATATATATATATATATATATATATCTATATATATATATATCTATATATATATATATCTATGTGTCTGTTAGCACGATAGCGGCCGCAATAATGGTCCGATCTTTATGAAATTTGGTACTGAGATGTAAAGTGGTAATCAATTGGACGAGTTCGTGAACCAGCCCGATCGGACCACCGGAAGGGGGGGTAAAGGGGGATAAACCCCCCCAAAAATGGGTTTTTTGAGTTTTTTACATAGAAAAATAAAATTTATCAAATTTTTGTGGGCACCATTGAATTCAGCTCAAAAAAACAAATAATTTAGTATTTTGAATCACTGCTCTATGCCCATTGGTTACCGAGATATTGAAAGAGGTAAACACAGTACGTTGTCCCAATGCTAACCTTATGGGAAATAAGTAAAATTCTATATCTCGCTTATTTCTCAACATATCTTGATAAAACTTGGTAAATGGCTTCTTCTAGTTCAGATCTACTAAATATTGAATTAAAACCATCCAGTTTTAATATACCTGTAGCAGCAAACCTGCATACTCATTTCCCATGTTATTCTTATGGAGCTTAACAAAACATGTCAAATCTTGCTATGTTTGCTTGAAATACGTTGTTTTGCATTTGAAATTCGCTGAGTATGCAGGTCTGCTGCAACGGGGGTATTTAAATTATATTTTTATAACTTCACGGTAACGCCACACTATTATATCTGATTTATTCTTAATGTATAGTTATTGTTCCAAGTTCAGTTATTCTAAATTTGGTATTTTAAGTGCTAACATACTTTGTATGGTGCTTTCGAAAATCTACCATAGGTCTCTTTTGTATATAATTTTATGGGTCTTTGGTTAACCTCTTACGTTTGATACTTTTGGGTTTGTCATTTGTAGTTGATTTTGCAATGTTTTCGTGATTTTTTTGTCTTGTGAAATAGCAGTATTAGTTATTTTAGAGGTTTTAATTGTAGGTATTTTTGTAATTTTTTTAATTTGTTAGTATTTAAAAATTATTTTTTCTGATAATTTTCCTTTTTGTAGATAATTACAAATGTGTTTCTTGTTTTATTTTCTTTTACTTTTTTATCTTTATCTAACCGAGTTCCTAAATTTGTCCATGATTCTTTCTGCTAAATTTGCAAGGTTTTTTATGAACATCCGTTTTTTTGTCATAACACTAACTGGTTAGCAAACATATTCATTAAAGAAAAAATGGAACAACTGGCTGTTAAAAGTGGTAAAATGTTGGCTGTAGAGACGAATACTATATACTAGCCCATCTCAACTACGGGAAAAATGAAACGTTTTAAGAACTAAGAGGATTTTGTAAGTTAAAAAGGCTATGAAAGTCCTATATTATCTTTTTAATTAGTTTGATTCATTAGTGATGTAAGTCTTTTAAAGACCGAAATGTGTAAACTATTTAAACTATTAACATTTGCTATTGAAATCTTATAAAGGGTATTAAAGTTTTCCATGATTATTCAGAAAATGACGTCACTTGGAAGTGCAAAAGGACCGAAATCGGTGCTCGGGAGATTTATAAATCACCTGCTGAGTTGAATATTGCACTGTGCAATCACAAATCGTTTTTAGAAATATAATTTAACACAAATCTCACAATAATAATTTAAAAAACCTATAATCCGGAAATTCCTATATTCCTGTTTTAGTTTAAACTATGGTAATAGCAGTTTTATGTCACATGTTTACTAAAATAAACCAAGTAAAAAAATTTAAAGTTTAAGTGTAATAATAGGGTTTTTGTGTTAGTTCATCAATCATCACCTAAAGCAAACTCTACAGCCGGCCTCTGTGCCCTGAATAGACATGCTGGTACGAATTAGTCACTGAACCTTTTATAATATTGATGATCAGTTAACATCAAAGGTGTCATTGAGATGAAAGAGTTGACGCAGGTTGTTATCTGCTCGGCCATCTGTTATCTGAGCTCTCAGACCGGATTACTGAAGTGTACACTAATGTAGGTACAATCTTGTCCTTGCGAAGTAAACAACTTATGTTAAAACGTTTTCAACTAACAGTATTAGTAAAAATAGTTTACCTGTTTTTCGGGTGACAGGATATTACCGTTGGGAACGATGATTGTTCGTTACAGTTTCAGTTAATATGTTGTACAAAGTATTAATATATGTATTATACTAATACAAAAACCCTTAGGTTTCTGCAGAAATAAAACTAACTATATTAATACTGTCAAATATGACACTAAAACTGCTGAATAGTTCAAAATTAACTGTGCGTTAAAAATTATGAATAAACGATTTATTTCCACTAAAAATTGTAACAATTTTTGCAAAAACAATTTTCTTGGTATTAAGATGACCACGTTTGCAAGTAGTGTGGCCTCTTAAACACTGTTTTGGGCACCTTCGTGTCTATTTGTCCAGTCCCAACATGTTGTACTGCAGAGCTGCCCTCCATGGTGTCCACGCACTTTGCTCACTGACAGGCTTATCATTTCATATACATCAAAGTTTAACTTTCCATTTATCAGTTTATAATTATTGTTTTATTTATTACATTATAGCTTGATGAATTAATAATAAATTTAATTTTATGTGTACCTCTGTTCGATTAAATTAAATTAATAGCTTAATGTTAAATTAGATTAAATTATGGATCAATTTAAACTTGCTTATTACCTAAATTATTTAAAAAAATTCAAACCCATTGAACTCTCGGGCGGATGTAAAATAAAAAGTAAAAACCTCCATTAAACTCGATACGTTATAACGTCGATGTATCAATGTTATGGATATGCATTTATAACTGCGAACGCAAACTAACCTTTTTTAAGTTTTGTCAAACTGGTAATTTAATTTGGTTGCAAGATTGATTAAATAATACATAAATTTTGTTTCGTATACTCAGATTATAAAATATAACAACCAATAAAGCAATTTAATATTGAGTATTATTTCATTTGGCTATACAGTTCGGGAACGCTGCGATGTTTGAAAGATATAATCTCCTTTTCATGATGAAAGAGAGAAGAGAGCCCTTGTCTTAGATAAGCCTCTCGTCTGAGGAGATGAAAGTCGGTTGCATTGAAGATTGTCTCAACGATATAGTTTTAAATTACCATGCCTTAATAAATCCTGAATAGAACGATTCTTTGGCAAGGTTGGTTATTGTAAAGGTTTTTGTTGTAATAATTGTTTATTTTCGTATAAGTATCTGCTTGATGTGGTTTTCTAAACAAAAAAAGAGAGTTTATCTTTATTACATATATTTTCATGTATTGTAACTGCTACATCTTTTTATTTCTCGTAATTAACTTTGACGTTGTATTTCAATATATATTTATTTTTTATCCATCTATCCTTTCACCTATTCATTCGTTCATTCATCCGTCTTATTTAGGTTTATTCAATATCAATCATTAACGTAGCATCAAGGTCCAACACTAATAGCAACAATCTGTACACAACGATTACACACTGAATGTCATGAAATTTCTAGATTTGTTTTTTATAAGTGATTATATTGATCATATGTAGGGGAAATTATTATTTTAAATACTTAATGTAAATAATTCTTCAAAAAGTATTTTTCAACATTCATGAGCACAAAAAGAATTGAACAAGGGAATGACATTGATTATCATTACAGTCATACAACAATTTAGTATCTTAATAGTTATTCTTAATAAAAAATTTTTTATAATTGTATTACTATAAAACAAAATATGTCAGCAAACATATAATCAATGAACTCAATTCCATCAAAATAAAAAAAAATCACATGGTATCATGAACAAATTACCCTCAGTCATATAGGTTGTTTAATGATTTACATGATAACATGAACAAATCACACTCATTCATATAGGTTGTTTAATGATTTAAAAGTTTCCACTTTTAGGGAATTGTAAGGAAGCTTTTGCGATCCATCCCAGAATTTTGATTGGTCTTCACCGTTTAGGAAAATTTTAATTAATATTAAACGATATACTGCAATTAGCACATCTAATATTGCACTGATGTAAAGTAATGATTCAAAAGCTAGATTAATATTATTGTAAGTTCGATTTAATTCAAACCATAGAATTACATCAAATTAATACAAACATGTTAAATCTTGAAATTTTTTTCTATAAAGAATTAATTTTTCTGGTTTTTAATTTCAAAAATTTAACTCCCTCAGAGCAACTACACCAATTAACAAGTATCAAAAGTATGGTAACAAAATAATCATTTGGTGAATTCTATCCAAAAAGTTTTTGATAATATTTTATCAGCATAAAAAACTTTATGAAAAAACACACGTGAGAAAATACAGGGTGTCTGGTCACATGTGTTAAAAAGTTTTTGTGTTAAACTACATTGGAATAATGACAAAATGTTGCATATTTGAGGTTCCATACTCTTCCAAAAAGGAAAAAATAAATAAAATAACATTTTTTTAAATTCCCGTACTTTTGTTGAATAAATGGCTTTTACTGCATTAAAATTTATTTTTTATGAACTTTATTGTATTTTAAGAATCCTCATTAAATTTCCCAAAGGAATAATACAAACATATTGGGGTTCAACGTACTTACGGTCTTTAACTGTGGGTTTAAAGTTTAAATTTCTGTTTGTTGATAAAAATCAAACAGCATTCATGGTGTTACTTCTATGTTATAATGGACAGTAGGAGGTGTCAAATATTATAAAAAACTTCTCCATTTAAAATAAAATAAACACCCTCCATTTTTATAAAAAAAATAACCCTATGATAGTCTTATTTTTTATTTATAAATTAAAGTTATGTGTAGATAAACACTGTTAAGCTGAAATTGCATGGTGTGTAAGATTAAATAGATTTAACATACAAGCTGATGTGTTTTGACATTTTAAGAGGTTAATGATAAATGAATTAACAAGTTACACTGTTAAGCTAACTTTTCTAAGAGATTCATCCATAATTACCTTATAAAATTAGTATAATAACATTACATTTTCCCATTAAGTAAAGATAAATATAAATAATGAATCAAAACGATATTTCACGACAAATAAGTTTTGACAAATAAACGATATATCACATCCCAAATAATTTTTAAATGGGTTAGTTATAGTACTACTATCCTGATGGAGATAGCCTATTCTGATTGAGATAAGAGTTTTATCTGCACGGGAGAAATTTTGCCTTATCGTTTATCTGATGCCCGCTGAAATGATAGTATTGAATGGAGTCAGGTATTTTGCTGTGCACATCAATAGACCACAAATGATAAGATAACGATAAAATATTTTCTTTACATTTTTCAAATTCTTTTAAAGGAGAGTTTGGGCAGTCATAAGTGGACAGTGAACAGACAACAATGTTTTTTTTCTAATCGTGAATATGCAGAAATGCATTTTGTGTACGGTTTATGTAATGAGAACGCATTAGCGGCTCAAAGAGAATATCACACTCGATATCCTGATCGAACTATTCCAAGCTCACAGGTATTTACTAGGCTTCACCAGCGATTGCTAGAAACCGGCTCAGTGCAAAAAAAAACTAAAGAGGTGGGTCCAGGTCATGATGTTGCTATAAAAGAAGAGATTCTTCAAATGGTACAAGAAAACCCTGGGACAAACACAAGGCAGCTTGCAATGGAAACTGGCATGTCACGATGGAAGGTCCACAAAGTTTTAAAAGGTAATTACTTCCATCCTTATCATTTTACAAAGGTCCAAGGTCTAGAGCCCAGTGATTATGAGGTCAGGAGAGACTTCTGTCGATGGCTCCTTCAACGTGACATTGAAGAGTATAATTTTTTAAAAAAGATAATGTGGACTGATGAGAGCCGATTCACCAGAGAAGGTATTATCAATACTCACAACATGCACCTTTGGAACGAGGAAAATCCACGAGCAACGAGAGAAGCTTCTTTTCAGAAGCGATTTGGAAATAAGAGTTTACGGTGCTACACGGTTTCTAAGTGTTTTTTTTAAGGTTTTTACTATCTTATAGGTTTTTACTAACATTTAAAGATGTGTCGGATTTTACTTCAGCCAATTTTTCTATTTCAAAATCTTTTTTTAATACTTGTCGCATTACAGTTATGTGTGAACAGTGTGTGTGTTATTTTATTTATGAAATTGAAAAATAAATTTTTTATTTTATAACATTATTAGCTTGAAAGGTTTTTTTCTAAGAAAACTCTTGGCAAACGTCTTCATCTTCTGGCGTAAAAGCTCCTAAGGTTAAGTTAAATTCACCCCCTTTTCAATGCACGTTTTTTAACCAAATTATATTTATCCAAATATAACTTAAATTTATAGATAAAAAATAGGACCATCATAGGGTTATTATACATTGTTTTAAAGCTAATTCAGCAATTTCAGCTTTACAGTGTTTATCCACACATCACTTTAATTTATAAATAAAAAATAAGGCTATCATAGGGTTATTAGCGAATTTCCCCTATAGGGAAGTAGCTATTACCGTAGGCTCACCGGGGTGAGACTTAAGCCCGGGACCATGTTATTTTTTCATTTTGAGGTCCCTAGACCCCAAAAACACCGTTCGTTAATTTTCATATATATGTATATATATATATACACCTGTCCGTAGGCGCGATAACTTTTGTAAAAAAGGTCCGATCTTTATGAAATTTGAAACAAACGTGTAGAGCGTCATTCATGACTTCGAGTTCGAAAACCAGCAAGATTGGTTTACTGTAAGAAGGTTTTTTTGACAAAATAAAATTTATTTTCAAGATTTAACATCTTTTTACTAATTATTTTTAAATTTCATTGTCAAAATTGAATTCAGCTTAAAAAAAACAAACAATTTAGCATTTTGAATTATTATTCTACGTCAACCCGTTGCTTAAATATTGGATAATATTGGATGTGCTAAACACAGTACGTTGTCCAATATTATTTTTAAATTTTCCCTCCAAAAAGTATAGTCACCCTGATTTAAGATATTAAAAAAATACAATTCTGAACATATGATTAAATTTATAGGTGATGATTATTTTATTTGTGTTTATTTTGAATAGTTAGAGTTCATTGATCAAGATTTTGCAGAAAATATATACTATATAAAAAATGCAAATTATTTTTAAAATTAATAAAGAAAGTATGAGCATTTGGAGGGGGGGGGATGTCTTGGTCTAAACTGCCTGAAAATGTAGCATAATATATGGTATGTTTACAATGATGAGGATATATGTTTTATTGAAATTGGCTGGAGATGTAGGTCTGTTGCAACAGGGATGTTTTAATCACTGTAAAACTGACCATATGATTAGGCCTAAATTAAATTTTTTCATGACATTTAAGTTATTTGTTTGTTTTGAGTGTTTTGAGTTCATTGATTATATGTTTGTTGACATTTATATTTATTTATACTAGCTGATCAACACGGTTTTACCCGTGGAAAAACAGAAAAACTTCCTTGGATTCATGATTTAATGTTAAGGTTGCCATGACAACTACAAGAGCTTCCCTATACTTTAACATTGAAACTTTGATGAATCATAGGGCGTAGCTCCGAGGGAATTTTTAAAAATCCGTTCTTAGTGGGTGCCTATGCCCTGAGAGGAACGTTCATACAAAGTTTCAAGGTTCTAGGTCAAGCAGTTTGGGCTGTGCGATGATGGGTGAGTGGTATTTGACAAATATATAGTAGAATACTATAACAAGTTTATAGTTATTAAAAATTAAAAGACTAAGAATTATATAAAAATCAAAAGTGTATGTATTACTAACAAAAACCAATGCGGTCTCTGTTAATTTTTCTTATGTTTAAAGCTCATAAATGATTAAATACATGTTTTTAGTATATTATTGACTTAACGTATTCAAATAATACTTCCCTTCAAATAAGTTGAATGCTTATATATACAAAATAAATCCTATGGAAATTCGCTGAGTACACAGGTCTGCTGCGACGGGGGTATTTTTTATAAAAATGGAGGGTTTTTATTTTATTATAAATGGAGAAGTTTTTTTATAATATTTGACACCTCCTACTGTCCATTATGACATAGAATTAACACTATGAATGCTGTTTGATTTTTATCAACAAACAGAAATTTAAACTTTAAACCCACAGTTAAAGACCGTAAGTATGTTGAACCCCAACATGTTTGTATTATTCCTCTGAGAAATTTAATGAGGATTCTTAAAATACAATAAAGTTCATAAAAAATAAATTTTAATGCAGTAAAAGCCATTTATTCAATAAAAGTACGGGAATTTAAAAAAAAATCTTATTTTAGTTATTTTTCCCTTACTGGAAGAGTATGGAACCTCAAATATGCACCATTTTGTCACTATTCCGATTTAGTTTAACACAAAATTTTTTTAACACTTATAACCCTGTATGTAATTGTAACATACACAGTAAATTAATTATTAATAAGTGTTAAACAATAATATTGATACAACCGGGAAAGAAAGTCCTGTAATTCATAACGAATTAAGGATGTAATTTTTACGACTATATTTGCATAGCGTAGTTAATTTTTCGGGGTCGCAGAGACAGTAAGAGGTTCATTTGTCATTTTCTCTTGTTTGCCAGCTCGCTGTATCATTACTCTGAACTGTCCCAGCCCAGATTCAACTGAGTAAATGTATGGACGCAACCTCATTTGGGAGGGTGGAAATTAATTGAGTTAAGCCTGGCGATGATTAATTTTGAATTTTCTTTTTGTAATGTTTAGTTAGCTTTAAATTGTTTATAAATACCAGCAGATCTAAAAAGATTTTCTTAGGTTGTGACTTAGTCTTTAAAAATATCTTAGATTCATATCAAATATGTTATATGTTGTTCTTTATGATTAAAATAAAATTATTTATGACTGCCTCATTCCAAATGAATCAAAAACCCAAAGATTCGAAAGCCATATATTTAATCGCAAGACAGGATTATATATAAAAAAACGTAGATGAGAACTAGGGGAGAGGGTAAATGTTTATAGCACGTGGATAAATTTTAGAGAAAAATGTTCTGCCTTATTCATATCAGTGATTCTGCCTTATCAATTACTCAGTTTAAATGTGCCATAAAATACTTTAAATATGAAAGTTTAGCTGTTTAGATATACCTTTATCAGATAGGCTTTATCGTAATACTGCGTTATGTATTCTTGTCATCATATATGTAAACTTTTAGCTCCCTAGGCTTTTAAAAATAAAAGAATTTCACTATTTATTTACACGCAAGAGAGAAACAATGAAAAAGCTACATTTTCCCGGCAATTACTGTATACATTTTACAGCTACCTGAATATCTAAAGAATGTTCATAGGTGAATGACATAACATTGTGATGAATATCAATGAGGCTACACACTCAAAGCCTTTGTAGAGTGAACGCCTAATCACGTTGACCGACCCTCCAACTCTGACGACACTCAGGACTTCATGAGAGTTTAACCGTTAAGCAAAGTAACGATTTTAATCACGTTCATAACAAAAACTAAATTAAACAGCCAATGTAGGCCGAAGTGTTTAAAAAAATCGCCTTTAAAGTGCTCTTCAATGCGTAGCTGTTTAAGTTGTTACGTGTAGATGTATTTTTAGTTGTGAGGACTCATTTATATCAAAATATAACGTTATTTCAACTATTTAGTTGAAATAACGTTGAAATAACGTTATTTGCATAATACAAATGACAGCGATCCTCTATGACTATTTAGTCATAGAGGATCGCTGTCATTTGCAAGAAATCAGACTCAGTGTCCGTGTTCACGGATCCAGCCAGCTTACCCTAATAAGCAATGTGTTCAAATGTAGACAAGTTCTCCGTTAGTCTAAGTAGTTATTTCAGTATAAACACTACTAATTTACTGATTTACAATGATTATGACATACGGTAGAACATCATGTACAGCGTCTAAATACTGAGTTTCATAAAAATCCAGGGACAAATCGGATTTTCACGAAATAGCGATATTTCGAGTCTTTATTGAATATAATATTGAGCCTATTTTGAATTTTGAACACTATATAATTATGTCTATCATATTTCATAGATTAACATAAATATTTTCTATTACTAGTATCTCGATGTTGGTTGTATGATTCGTCTACATGTGTACTTTTCTATCTTTTAATAAATATATTGCATAATATAAATTCTCAATCATATCATGGTAAGCTGAATATTGCGTAATTATTCGAACGAAGTGAGTTATACTCGACTTGAAAATCACTCTTTGTGAACTAAGTCCTCTTTTATTATTTGATGATAATTCGTGATATTTGAACTACATCATATTTATACCCCGAAGATTGTTTTAATCTATAAATGAGTAGTTAATTATACGTTTAAATATTTATTTTTTAGTTAATAGCCTTCATTTAGTTTTACCGCACTTCGTTCAACCTATACGCGACATAGGGGCGTACTCCTAGTATAGCTGATTTCAGCTTTAGAGTACCGAGTGAAATGTCTATAAATAAATATTTAAATTGACTTATAAAATGCACTACTCAAAATATTATACAGTTCCGAGGCTCTTAAACAATAAATGTCTTGATTAATACAGTAGTCATCTGAAGCTAAATTGATACTATATTTTACTTCAATAAAATATATAGGATAGAAAAGTATAAATATTATGACTAATGACAGCAGTATAACAGTAAGAAGTTGGACGCAGCTGGACGATTTCCTAGGCTGCAGCGATAGTGACACCGATTATTATGATTATGAAAGCAGGAAATGCAAGGAAGAGGCTACGACAGAGCAACCGTCACCGAGTTTTACTATGAAATGAGTTAGCAGATCGCAGATTCATGCTAGATTTGCGGCACAATGGCGGGCTTGGCCGCACTTTAGATCAATATAATTGAGTCACTTATCTTTTCTATTTTATTATCTGATCTCCATTAGTATGAACAATGGCCGCTACATTAAGTATATCATCACAACAAAGCATGATTGCAAGTGAAACCCCAGGCAGCTGCTAAAATCACTCCTCTCTAAACTGGTCATTCAGTTATAACTTAGGTTCGCTTTTCTGAATATATAGCCAATGTAATGGGTTTGCTTTGATAAAAGAATGCCTTTAGAACATTTACTCTTAAAAAATTAATGTATTTGCCACAAACCTTATTCCTCAAAAAGGTTTCAAAAAGATTCTCACTCATATTGAAAATCGGATCTTTTTTTAGCTGCTAAAAGGCGGAAATGTATTGTAGATTGAGTCCATTGTTTAGAGCTCAAACCCCCCTTACTCACGCAAACCGTTCCATTTTTTTTCTTGAAAGCCCCGTTTCAAGTGGATGCTTATAATTTATATTGAATGTCCATGCTGTTTTAAGATGTTATATTGAGTACTTTGGGAGATCCGTAAACAGAATTAGCCTATGTGGTATTTGAAAGATGGTCGTAATAATTTCAAAATTTTTTTTGTGAATTGGATTTTTTCTTGACAATTCCTTGAAATTTTAATTCTTTCATTCCATCCATCGTTTTTAAAATTGAAAATGACAGCCATTTTGATTTTTTCTTTGATAATCGTTGAGAGGACATTTTGAACCCTTTCTTAGTACGCATTTACAGCTTATAAAAAATGTACATGTTTGCAAAGTTTCATGACCCAAAATCTACAGTATTGAGAGACTGTGATCAGTCAGTCGGTCAATGAATCAGAAAGTCAACTGTTTTTTTAGTTTTTTTTAACTTTTATGTGTATGGATCAAAATATTTTTATTTGTTAGAATCTTTAACGTTAATATTTTAACGTTATGTCTGTTTGAACGTTTTCAAAAGCGATGTGATTAAACCTTTTACTTTGCGGCTGTCTGTCTGAATAATATAAAAACTTAAGTGGCAAAATATGAGTAAAAGTTTAATTCTACATAAGGTTTCTCAATTACTTTGAAGGTCAGATTACCTGTTTGGCTGATAGAGGCGCGAAAATGCTTTTTATAATCCTAAATCTTTTCCCAATAGTCATTTAGAGCCTATAAAGAATATAAGCAGTCAATCGATCCTATTTAAATTTTTTAGGATTACCTAAATGCGCTTGTACTTTTGTCTAAACGTAATTTTGCATCTTTTCCCCTCTGGCAATATTTCAGACGCTAACAATATATTGTTTTTAAGTATCAAAACTAGGAATGACCACCATTTCCAAGATCATTATTTACATTACTTACTAATCTCCGTTACATACTATCTAATTTTAACTTTTCGAGAGAATAATTTTTAATTTTTGTTAGCAGGTACCTAGAGTCTACAAAGAATATTTGTGCCACATTTAAAGGTCAAAATCCTTGTTATATGATCATTTGATGAGTCAGTCAATTAACCGCATTTGGCTTATGCATATGTAAGGGTTTTACATATATTAATAAGAAAGGGAGGTTTTAAAATGCCATTATCGTATTCTTTTTGGCCATCATTCATTTTCAGGAACTGTTCTAGTCGTTATTCCACCGTTCGATATGATGTACAATATTTGGGCTCTAGGATCTATATAGCCTATCAAAACACTGCCTTTTTGATCAATCCTCAATAGAGGCTTTAAGTTGAAAAGGCCCATCCACAAAAATACTTCTTTGCTTACAAAAACTTAAGAAAGATTTATTTCAAATAATAATAAGACTTTTTATTTAAATGGCCTTTTCAAAAGAGATTGAAGAGGTTAAAACTATTTTATAGGGATTTTTATATATTTTAATCAGGAAAAGATCCAAAACGATACTCTTAATAACTTTGATATATTTTAATCTGGAAATGGATAATTACTTACTAAATTTTAGCTGCGAAGATTTCCTTAGGAGGGATTTATAAAAGATACAAAATTAAAAGTATATTTGTACGTTAGCTGTATCCCGCAGCGAGTCTTTTCAAATGGTTTCAATTTTTAAGATTACTTTCTTGTTGAAAATGAAACTTCGTTTACGGCAATTTGAAGTCATTTTAATATTCTAGTGAAACTTTTATCAACTTTTCAACATTTAGAAAACATATCACTTTCCCTCAAAACATTAAAAAACATGAATTTTGATGATGCTTGATATTTTTGAACCAAAGGTTCATTTATGTGAAATGTTGTAAATCGATTTTCTCATTATTTATGTACTTTAGGCCAATACTAATAACTTAAACATCAATATTAGTAATTATTAACTCAAATATTACTTTATTATACTAGGAGTATGCTCTTTAAACCGTAATTGGATAAACCCACAATAGCAAGCCCAATCCATTAACATTAAATTAGCATTGGCCGAAAATTGCGTTTATTAAACCATGGAATGAAATAAAGGTACTTTTAGTACGGTGCAATTAGACCTAAACCTGGACATTCAAAAAAAAAGTTTCTAGCCAGTGCCAATTTTTTTCAATACACTTCCTCCAAAATGTAAACAAAAGTTATACTAATTTGAGCGTCGGGTTTGGGTGGGAGGGGGGTTAACAGGAGGGTAAATGTAATTTTTTTGAGTTTTTAGCAAATATCTTGAAAAAAATGCGTGTTTTTCTAAAATACTATATTTTGCAAAAATAAGCTACATTAAATTTCGAACAAAATGATACCACATGTTACCTATCTAACGTGGACAGTCATTAGGGTAATGAGGGGTAAATGTAAATTTATTATTATTTTATAACAACCAAATGTCTCAAAAGATCCACTCCCCATGCTCCATATTGACATTTTCCATTATTTAAAAAAGTAGTTTACTTCAAGGAATCATTGAAAGTCTAGGGAAGGATGTTTTTGGTCCTTCTAAATTGTTACTCCCCCCATCTAAAAAGTGGGAGGTAAAACCTATTGAACAGAAACCCTATCATGTTGTATATCATTTTAAAGGGCACTATAAAAGGAGGTGAGTGGTGAAAATCAGCTAGTTTTCACCATTCATCTCCTTTCATTGCAAGTCTAGGAAAGGAAGTTTTTGATCCTTCTAAATTGTTACTCCCCCCATCTAAAAAGTGGGAGGTAAAACCTATTGAACAGAAACCCTATCATGTTGTATATCATTTTAAAGGGCACTATAAAAGGAGGTGAGTGGTGAAAATCAGCTAGTTTTCACCATTCATCTCCTTTCATTGCAAGTCTAGGAAAGGAAGTTTTTGATCCTTCTAAATTTTTACTCCCGCCATCTAAAAAGTGGGAGGTAAAACCATTTAAACAGAAACCCTATCATGTTGTATATCATTTTAAAGGGCATGAAAGGAGATGAATGGTGAAAACTAGAGGTTTCTATGTTGATAATAAGTAAAGTTACAGGAAATCAAATTATAAAGTTTTACAAAAACTGCTGCAACTTTTCTTAGGGTTAACTTAGAGACCTCTGATTTTCACCATTCACTTTCTTTTATAGTGCCCTTTAAAATGATATACAACATGATAGGGTTTCTGTTTAAAAGGTTTTACCTCCCACTTTTTAGATGGGGAGAGTAAAATTTAGAAGGACCAAAAACTTCCTTCCCTCGACTTGTAATGATTCCCTGAAGTAAAATATTGTTTTAAATAATGGAAAATTTCAATATGGAGCATGGGAAGTGGATCTTTTGAGACATTTGGTTGTTATAAAATAATAATAAATTTACATTTACCCCTCATTTTCTTAATAACTGTCCACGTTAGATGGGTAATCATTTTGTTCGAAATTTAATGTAGATTAGTTTTGCAAAGTATAATATTTTAGAAAAAACCCACAGTGTTCAAGATATTTGCTAAGAACTCAAAATAATTTTATGTCCAGGTTTTCCCCTTTTTAAAGCAAATTGCACTGTACTATTTTAAATGCAAACGAAATCAATCAAATAAGCGACAAATATATTTTCCGAAAAAGTGTATCAAATTCTTTTTGAATAACGATTCTTCAATCTTTTTGAAAATTGTTTCATAATTATTACTAGAGAAATTCCCAAAATTTACACGCGGAATATTCACAGCTATAAAAACATATCACAATTATTAGTACGTGTTTAGTAACCCAAATAGAGTAGAAATGAGATATGTCTAAAAATGAAGATAGGAATTATTCACTTTGTTAACTCAGATTTAATTTAATCATGACCAATGTGACTCGTCAACTCTGGTAAATAAATGAAATTATCCTTACTCAATGTGCACCATAACAGGCCTTCCATTTTACACACCTTATCTTATTTTGTTTAGTTTTAAATGGTTAATGCTCCACCTCAAAGTTTTATTTTGATAGAACCGAAAATAATAGGCCTCGATGAACGGTCCAAATTTGAATTTTTTAATATTGCATCGGGATACAATATTAAAATATCTTGTGAAAATTCAAATGTTGGTTCACCTCAACTTTGCATAGAACCAACACAGAAACCTTTATTAGCGTCAATACTCATCTTTTGTAAAGGCCTCTAAATTGATGATCAAAAGTTAAATTTTGGAAAATTTGACCAATCTTCAGTCTAGTATATTTTACTTTGGGAAACAGGGGTGAAAACTCGACACACTCATCTAAACCCCTTTTAGATAATGTATAATGTAAACGTTCCTAGAAGCTGATTTCCTTCATTAACAAAAAAACATTAGTAAGGGGAAGAAAGCTTTAAGGACACTTACGGTATGGTGTAATTAAAAACTAAAATTACATATAATAAAGAAATATATAGATATAATTTTAGTTGGATACTATGGTAATATCCAAAGTTTAACGCCTCGATTTTATTGAACACTAGCAGTTGCCCACGGCTTCGCTCACGATAAAAATTACAGCTGATCTTACTTCTGCTCTTTGAACTGTCAAATTTTAGTATTCACTGCTGTTTACAATTCAGTATTTGAATATTTATTTACATCCTTATAAAATGTAAGCATTGAAGCTAAGGACATTCACGGGGCGTAGCCCGAGGGAATTTTAAGGAAGTGAATAGGTCTATGTCCTTTTCTGATATAGTGGCTCTGCAAAATTTCAGCTCAGTTGGTCCAGTATCTTTCACGTGGTTGAAAGACAGACATTCACACAAACATCCATAATTTCTCATTTATTTATAATATTAGTAGGATTTCTACAGGAGATAATTGACAAAAGTATAGTCGTACATTTTTGGTTGGCTGTTTGAATCTAATTTTACTTTAAAGAGAAAAATGACAAATAACTAATTTGGCTGTCAGCACACAAAAACAGGATTATGTGATAGCGCTTTTTAAATCGAACTCTAAATAAATATTTCTTCCGGAATTTATTTCCCAACTCTGGTTTGGCTAAGGGTTTATCTGCTGGCAACTTTGTAAAGGATAAATATTATTTTTATTCTTTAAATTTTCGTTTATATTTTGTAGAGGGTTTATCTACGTCATCTAAGTTAACAGTTACCAAGTTAAAATAAGCTTTATAATGCAATTTTAATCTTGAAAACATTGTGGAGATGAAACTTTCAAATTACCTTAATTTTTAGCGTCAATGGTATAATAAATATTTAAAAAAAATTATATATATATATATATATATATATATATATATCTGATATCTCTACAAAAACCTTACCAGCAAACAAAATCATGAATCTTCAATCTTGATGTTGATTTACTATTTAAAACAAACATTAAACCAAAAGTAATAATAATAATAACAACCATAATGGTTGACCTTCACTACTGCCTTGAACAATTAATTAGTGTATTTGCTTTTATTTTGTAGAACTGTATAACCATCATTAACCTATAAGCTTGCAAGAATATGTTAACTTTATTTTTCCTCCTGCAAACATATATGCATATACATCAAATATTACGGATGTGCGGCTGGCAAACAATTTAAACAGCAATTGCTTTGGTCATTAGGTCATATTTCGGTTGACCGCAACGTTCTTGCTTTGTATGGATATTCGTTGCATTTATCATATTAGGCTTCGTCAGATTAATACAATATCAAAAACCCCAGAATGAGCTACTGTACTGCTCAACATGTCAAAAATAAATCATAGCAAGTACATGTCTAATTTTGAGATAAAATTAAATAGGTCCTGTTTAACTTAGTTCATTCATTGTATATAAACAAATATCATACGACGGGGATAAATAACTGAAACATAAAGTAGATTTTTCACCATTTCATTTAGGAGTAAATTTTCATTTAAGGTAAAACTTAAGTTTTAAGTTTTTAGTCATATGCTACTGATTTAAACAAATGTAATTGTAATACTTCTGTCATGAATTTTACTCTAAAGTCTTTTCCTTGTTTACTGAAATGTTTTACACTTGTAAATTATTATTTAACTGTAATCATCTGGGTTTGTTTGTATACAAATATGCTGGGATTTACTTTCAAACTATAACATGTCATAGTGGTTTTTTATGTTTAATAAAACCTGTTTCTAGGTGTTATTATTGCATTTTTAGTTTTACTACAATTTATTAAACATAATTATCTAGAACCACAGAAATGGATAGTCTTCTTAAGCCAAACAGATTTGATGCTGATCCAAACACAACCACAGGCCAGGCTGAGTGGACGCATTGGTATCGAACATTTATGAATTTACTTGCTTCATTGGAAAACTCTCCGAATGACGAAAAGAAACTCAGTTTATTAGTAAATTTTATTAGTCCAAATGTTTATAGCTACATATCTGAGTGCACTACATTCAAAGAAGCCATTGAAACTTTGACTACTGTTTTTGTAAAACCAAAGAATGAGATTTACGCACGTCATCGACTTGCTACTCGATTGCAGGGAGCAGAAGAGACATTAGATGAGTTTTTCTAAGCAGATTGTAACTTTAAATCAGTGAATGCAGAACAAAATCGTGACGAATATGTAAGAGATGCTTTTATTACTGGCTTAAGATCAAGTTATATACGTCAAAGATTGTTGGAAAGGTCAACTCTCACACTTCAAGAAGCTTTCGATCAGGCCAGAAGTCTTGAACTGGCTCAGATTCAAGCGGATTCATATTTGAAAAGTTCACTCAATGCTACTACTAGACAACATTCAAAACTTATTTATGAAACTGGACATGCATCTGACCATAATATACAAACAAAACATTCTGAGGAATTTACGGACAATAACTCACATTTATCTGCTGTCAATTTGAAGTGTTATTTTTGTGGAGGAATTAGACACAAACGCGAATTCTGTCCTGCTAAAAATTCTAAATGCTACAACTGTGATAAAGTTGGTCATTTCGATCGTGTTTGCAAGTCAAAAAGGAAAAGTATAGAAAATATATCTTCGAAGGGTAAGTCTGCAAGTATTCATAATTCACAAAATGGTAATGTTGCTAGTATCTGTGCTTCACCCAACAGTAATGTTTCTAGCATTTGTGCATCGTCTCCACCTGTCTTGTCTAAGGCTACGCTATCAATTAAAATAAATTCACATTCAGCGGACGCCCTGATCGACACGGGGAGCTCAGAGAGTTTTGTAAGTAAACAGTTTGTACAGACACACAAACTACGAAGTCGACCTGGGAGATTAAATGTATCAATGGCATCTACATCTCTTAGTTCCGAAATAAAAGAGGTTTGTAACGTAAAACTAGAATTACTTAACCATGTGTATGAAGATACAAAACTGTATGTTATGAACAACTTATGTGCAGATGTCATAATAGGTCATGACATCTTAAGGAACCATTCAAGTCTTGAGATGTCTTTTGGAGGAGATAATGACCCACTGAAGATTTGTAGCTTAACGGAGGTAAGCATACCGCCAGTAAATTTGTTCTCGAACCTTACTTCAGACTGTAGGCCTATAGCAATTAAGTCAAGGCATTTCTCTCCAGAGGACAACGAATTTATCAAATCTGAAGTGGATCGAATGTTAAAAGATGGAATTATTGAGGAGAGTCAATCACCGTGGCGGGCGCAGGTTCTTGTTGTCAAGGGTGAGTCTAGAAAGAAAAGGCTAGTCATAGATTATTCACAGACTATTAATCGATTTACAGAGTTAGACGCCTATCCTTACCAAAAATAGAAGAAATTGTCAATGAAGTTGCCAGGTACAAGTTTTACAGCACTATTGATTTGAGTTCAGCGTACCATCAGATACCAATCGTTGAGGAAGAGAAACTATACACTGCGTTTGAAGCTGATGGACGTCTATTTCATTTTCGACGAATCCCGTTTGGAGTGACGAACGGAGTCCCTGCCTTTCAAAGGGTTATAAATGGGATCATAGAACGAGAAATGTTACGTAAAACTAAAGCATACTTAGATGACATAACAGTAGGGGGAGATACAGAAGAGGAACACGATCGGAATCTAGAGGCCTTCTTAGCTGTAGCTAAAAGGTACAACCTGACGATCAATATGAATAAAAGTAAGTTCAAGCAAACTACCATAAAGTTACTTGGCTATCAAATCTCTCATCGATGCATCAAACCGGATCCAGAACGACTTAGACCACTGATGGACCTTCCAGTACCGAAAGACATTGCTGCTCTTCGCAGAGCTATGGGAATGTTTGCTCATTATGCTAACTTAATACCAAAGTTTTCTGAGAAGATTCAAACATTCAGTAATAATCAGAAATTACCACTTAATTCAAAATCTATTGAAGCCTTTCGAAACCTGAAGTCTGACATATCTCTAGCAGTCAAGTCACCGATTGAAGATGATCAACAATTTACCGTAGAGACAGACGCTTCGGACCACGCGCTTAGCGCTACTCTCTCTCAAGGAGGAAGACCTGTTGCTTTTTTTTCTAAAAGTCTGACACCAACTGAACGTAAACATCCAATAGTGGAAAAGGAAGCACAGGCCATAGTCGAGTCACTGAAGCATTGGAGACATTATCTAGTTGGAAGGCCATTTACTCTGATCACTGACCAAAAGTCTGTATCGTACATGTTTGACAATAAGGCTTCAGGTAAAATAAAGAATGAAAAAATCCAAAGATGGCGCATGGAACTATCGTGTTTTAAATATGATATAGCTTACAGACCTGGAACAGAGAACTCCACAGCTGACACTCTTTCTCGTGTTTGTTCTGTCACTGGACATCTCAGTTTAAAGGACATCCATGAATCGCTTTGTCACCCAGGAGTCATGAGGCTTTACCACTGGGTAAGAACAAAAAATTTACCTTTCTCGCTAGACGAAATCAAAAAAAATGACCGCATCCTGTTCGGTTTGTGCCGAGTTGAAACCAAGATTTTGCAAGTATCAGGGGCATTTGATTAAGGCAACAACTCCATTTGAACGATTAAACATTGATTTCAAGGGACCCTTACCTTCTGCTGGAAGAAACAAGTATATTCTGACTGTTGTGGATGAATTTTCCCGGTTTCCTTTTGCATTTCCTTGTGCAGATATGACCTCATCGACAGTAATCAAAAACCTGCAAAAACTTTTCCATCTGTTTGGAATGCCTTCATACATCCATTCTGATAGAGGCACATCATTCCTCTCTCGAGACATAAAGGAATATCTCAACTCATGTGGAATCGCTTCTAGTTGTACAACGCCCTATAACCCAAAGGGAAATGGACAGGTCGAGAGATACAACGGGATAATATGGAAAACAGTGACTCTTGCACTGAAAACCCGTGGCTTACACATTAGTCATTGGGAAGATGTGTTAGATGAGGCTCTTCACGCTATTCGCAGTCTACTTTGCACTGCAACAAATACAACACCACACGAAAGAATGTTCAACCACTTGAGGAAGTCTTTCTATGGACATTCATTACCTGTGTGGCTTTCTTCGCCAGGGCCTGTACTTCTGAAGAAGTTTAATCGTGACAGCAAGTTCTCTCCTGCTGTGGAGGTCGTAGATCTGATAGATGCTGGACCTCAGTATGCTAGAATCCGTCTGAGTGATGGGAGGGAATCATTGGTTTCTCTAAGACATCTAGCCCCTTATGGAGAAGACGAAGCAGACCACTTGAATGATACACTTCCTGAACATCAAGGTGAAATTAACAAGGAAGTTGAAATCAGCCCTGAAGTTCACCATGGCTCTGAGGACTACAGTTTAACCAAAAACGAAGCTACAATGAATGAAGAGAATTTAGGTGGAACCGAAGAATCACGTTCTGGGGATATAAACGATACCTCCTCAGAATTTTCACGACAGATTCAAGATCGGCCCCGTCGTATACGTCGTCGGCCAGGATATCTGAAGGACTATGTTTCTTTCAAATGAAGGGGGGAAGAATGTCATGAATTTTACTCTAAAGTCTTTTCCTTGTTTACTGAAATGTTTTACACTTGTAAATTATTATTTAACTGTAATCATCTGGGTTTGTTTGTATACAAATATGCTGGGATTTACTTTCAAACTATAACATGTCATAGTGGTTTTTTATGTTTAATAAAACCTGTTTCTAGGTGTTATTATTGCATTTTTAGTTTTACTACAACTTCTATATTATGAACTAGCTGTTGATAACCCGCTTCGCTGGGTTGAAAAATCTTATAAAGGCCTAAATAGTAGCTCCAAAAGGTGTAATTTGGAAGCAAGCATTATAACGTCTAATGTAATGTAGAAATTCGATGTATTTTTATGTTTCTCCGCACATATATTTGAGAAATCCGGAGGTGGCATATTTGGTGGTAGCAGTCTTATTTTCCCTTTCAAACAGCACATAATATGCGTTTCATTTTTGATTTAATTTTTTTGCTATGTAATGACTACAAATTTTCTCCATTTTGCAAATTACTACATTCGGGTGTTTAATATAATCTACATTTGATGACAATTGTCCACTTGCTGTAATTGGGCACTTCATGAAGTGTCCAGCGCTAACCGGGCACTTTATGAAGTGCCCGGTTAGCGCTGGACACATAGTGTAATTGAACGGTGTCATTAAAAATTACAGCATGTGACCAACAAAACTGGGCTCTTCATGAAGTGCCCAAAGCTCGTTGGGCACATGCTGTAATTATTTCTTTTACACTATGTGTCCAGCTCAGCTGCTGGAAACTTGATATAAACACGTAAAACTGATGTTTACGTTGCTCTTGGTAGTATACGATGTTTTATTTTAAATAATAAAAAAATAGGAATATTTAAAAAGATTTTTTTAACATTAATTATAAATTGTCTGCCACTAAACCAGACAATTCTTGCCTGTATTTTTATCATGGTTTCTTTTATGTTTTCGAAGTTATTTTTTTTGCTACTCATAATTATTGATATTATTATTATTATTATTATTATTATTATTTACCCGTGTTGGGCCGGGACAGAATGTCCAACAGTATCCCCTGCTTGTCGTAAGAGCCGACTAAAAGGGGAGGGGGGCGCACTGGTCCTTTTTCGCGTCTCCTTTTCACAACTCCATTCTTCGGTTCATTTCAATAGCCCGGTTGTTTTTTCTAAATCATTCCGGCCTATTTGCCGGGGTGACTCTGTGTTCTTCAGCCTCCACTGCGCTGGAGGTCTAGGACGAGCAGAGGGTACAGCTTAAAAACTGGGTTCTGCACCACCCAGGCTGCCGGATAGTACAGGGGCCCGGGTCAGCCCAGCCAGCTGACCTGGCTGCCCTATCAGCCGGCGAAAATCCCTTTGGCCGTGGCGGTGCCGGTTGGCGACCCTGCTGCGGTCACGGGGGGGCTCTGCCGAGGCCACTGCTCGTCTGGGACCGCCGGTGTTTTGGAGGCGGTCGAACACGGATATAGTTGCTCTGGCGACGGGTCGGTTTTGACAATCACATTGGGGCACTGTTTTGGGGGGTCACAAACGCCCAGTCTTGGGGGCTTATCCAGACACCATGGCAAGTTCTGAAGAAAAAACGTTCCAAAAGGTGCAAGAATCACCCCGGGGTACCCTAACCCCAAAAACGAACCAGAGGGAGCAATTTCCTCGGCTACCCTCTCAAAGTGGGGACGTCGAGGTAGAAAACCCCTTTGGCCGGAAGCCTCGTGTCGCGAGGTCGCCACAAGGCCGAGCGACACCAACTGCCCCGGTGACAAGAACACCGGTCCTCACCGAGCAAGCACCCAACGGCGACGCTGAGTTGATGCACACCGACCCGTCCCCCTTCCAGGCGGTGATTGCACTGGCCAGGCAGCAGGAGGAGGAGCACCTCCAAAAGTGCTTCGCCACCCTTGCTGTCATGAAGGCCGCGACTGGTAGGCAGAAGAACATCAGCAGGGATGTGCAGGAAGGCATAGTCCAATTGGAGACTAGCCTTACCCACATCCTTCAGCTGAGGAAGTCGTGGCAGTCGTGCGAGTCGGTGACCGCATCGACCCAGACGACGCCATCCTTGCGGGTCAAGGCCCAGCCTGCCGTTTCAAAGCGGGCAGCCAGCAGCCCCGCCCAGCCGGAGGTAGAGAAAAAGAAGAGGAGCGACGGTTCATTGGAGGACAAGGACTTGGAGAAATGGACCGACGTGGTTAAGAGGAAGGGGAAGAAGAAGAAAGTTCCACCCCAGCAGCCTGGAAGCCAGCCCGGCCCCCAGGACAACAAGAAAACGCCAAGGAAGAGGTCACGCAAGACGCGGCCAGACGCTCTTCTCATCAAGCCGTCGGAGGGGAAATCCTACGCCGACGTGCTGGGCGAGATTCGCAGCAAAGCGAAGCCCGATGAGAAGGGCGCCGTTATCAAATCTATGAGGAAGACCCGAGCCGGCGATCTTCTGGTCGAGCTCGGGGACGCCTCTGAAAGCAAGTCCGCCTTCAGCGAAGACCTGAAGACCATCTTGGGGGCGAACGCGACTGTCAGCGTTCTGGAGCCCAAGTCGACGCTGGAGGTGAGGGACCTCGACGAGTTGACGACCGAGGCGGAGGTGACTGCAGCCGTTAAATCCGCCATCGGCAACGTCGAGGTGAAGACTTTCGTCTCGAAGGCGAATGCTCGAGGCCAGAAGGTGGCGATCCTGACGCTGGGAGCCAGAGCGGCTGCGAAGCTCCTGGAGAAGGGCCACCTAAAGATCTGGTACGTGAGCTGTCGGGTACGCGAGAAGCTCGTGGCCTCCAGATGTTTTAAATGTCTGGGGTTCGGTCACGTCGCTAATCGTTGCCCCGGACCCGATAGAAGCAAGCTCTGCTTCAAGTGCGGCGGCCAGGACCACAAGGCCAGCGCGTGCAATGCAACGCTGTCCTGTGTCCTGTGTACAGAAGCCGGCTTGAAGGGCGACCAGGTCAAGCATTCCGCTGGGTCAGGTCGCTGCGGGCAGTACCGACGGGCCGTCCAGGAGCTTCGCCAAACACAAAAGAAATGATCACTGTTCTGCAACTTAATATGCAGAGGAGCAGGACGGCAAACGACTTGCTGTTCCAATTCGCCACGGAGCAAGGTGCTGACCTACTGCTTCTCAGTGAGCAGTACCAGAACCGACGCTCCGCGCAGTGGTTCTCGGATCCCTCCGGCACTGCGGCGATTTGGATCTTGGACCTCGGGAAGGTGCCTGTTCTCGATTCCGGATCGGGCAACGGCTTCGTTTGGGTGAGGAGCAGGGGTTTCACTGTCTTCTCCTGTTACCTCACGCCTAACCAACCGATCGCAGACTACCGCCACATGGTCGATTCCATCGAGGATGAGATCATGAACACCTCTGGCGGGGTCATAGTCGGTGGCGATTTTAACGCCAAAGCCGTGGAATGGGGTTCCCCGCGGACCGACACTCGAGGTCGTTACGTCCTCGAGTCGGCTGCCAGGTCGGGCCTCTGTATCCTTAATACAGGCGGCATTTCCACCTTTCGCCGTCCGGGGTGCAGAGAGACGATCCCTGACATATCCCTTGCCTCTGAAGGGATTGTCCAGCGGATCTCCGACTGGCGTGTCTGCGAGGAGTATTCCTCTAGCGACCACCAGGGGATCCTCTTCAAGGTCCTTCCCGAGGGTGCGCGCTTGCGCGCTGAACCTGCTCCTCTGGCTCGACGCTGGAACACCAGTCGTCTGAGCAAAGACACCTTTAAAGAAGTAATCAAAGGCCAGAGCATTGTGAATTTCACAGGTGCCGAAGATCTGGCAGCATCGACGATGCGTCTCATCGCGACCGCGTGTGAGCAGTCGATGCCTGGAGTTTCCCGCCGCCACAGGAAGAAGCCGGTTTACTGGTGGACGCCTGAAATCGCGGAACTCCGGAGGAGATGCCTTGGTCTCCGGCGAGCTGCGCAGCGAGCCAGGAACCGCCCTGATGCAAATGCCAGATCGGCTGAGCACAGAGCGGCCCGCCGAGAGCTCCGCGGTGCCATCAACCGGAGTAAAGTCAGGTGCTGGAAGCAGCTGTGTCAGGATATCGACGACGACCCCTGGGGGATGGGCTACAAACTTGTAACCCAGAAGCTAGGGGCTCGCTCACCACCTGCGGTCATGGAACCACAAGCCATGGCCGTCGTCGTCGATACACTGTTTCCCAGCCACCCAGTTCGGCCAGTCAGGGAATTCGGAGAGGTAGGCGCCTTCCCAGTTTTCCGGGAAGAGGAACTCACCGCCGCCGTCCGATCCCTACGACCCAGAAGAGCGCCCGGCCCCGATGGCATTCCGGCGGAGGTGCTCAAGCTCGCTGCGGAGGTGAATCCCAGGCTTCTGCTCGATATGTTCAACGCGTGTCTGGCGGAAGGCGTTTTCTTTTCTTCGTGGAAGGTTGCCCGCCTTGTTCTTATCCCGAAGGCGAAGAGTACACCGGGGACCCCTTCTTCTTTCCGACCCCTGTGTATGCTCGACACGGCCGGAAAAGTGCTTGAAAAGCTCTTGCGCGTCAGGCTGACCGAGGCCATCGTCTCTGCGGGGGACTTGTCCCCGCAGCAGTACGGCTTCAGATCCGGTCGCTCTACCATCGACGCTATCCAGGAGGTAGTTGAGGCAGTGCGGAGGGCGGAGGACCACAACCACTGGTCGCGCCGCGTGGTCCTTCTCGTCACGCTCGACGTGAAGAACGCCTTCAACTCCGCCAAGTGGAGCGATATGCTGTGGGCGCTTGAGCATACGTTCCAAGTTCCCTCTTACCTCCTGCGTATGATCGAGGCGTATTTGTCAGACCGTGTTCTTTTGTACGACACGACCGAAGGCCAGCGGCGCATTCCCATCACTTCCGGGGCTGCGCAGGGGTCCATTCTCGGACCAGATCTCTGGAACGTGTCTTACGACAGTTTGCTGAGGCTAGACATGCCCGATGAGACCCGCCTCGTTGGCTATGCTGACGACGTCGCTGCCTTGATCGCTGCGAGGAACGTCGAGCAGGCAAAACTGAGGCTCAGCGTGGTAATGGCCAAGGTCAACGGGTGGATGCGAGATCACGGCTTGTCCCTGGCTGTCAGTAAGACGGAGATCGTCGTCCTCACCAAAAAGAGGATTAACACCGTGTTCCCGGTGCAGATAGGTGACGTCACAGTCGAGACTAAGCCTGCTGCAAAGTACCTGGGAGTCATGGTCGACAGCAGACTGTCTTTCGGCGAGCAGATCCGGCGCGCCGCCGACAAAGCCGCTAAGGGTGTCGCTGCCCTTGGTAGGCTTATGCCCAATGTCGGCGGTCCTCGCTCCTGCAAGCGCCGCCTGCTCATGACTGCCGTCCAGTCAGTCTTGCTGTACGGGGCGGAGGTATGGGCTCACGCACTCGAGAAGCGAGTCTTTCGAGATCGGCTTGCCCGAGTCCAGCGCCGAGGAGCTCTGCGGGTCGCTTCAGCCTACCGCACAGTCTCCGAGCCTGCTGTGATGGTGATCGCCGGAGTCATTCCCGTCCTCTTCCTCGCGAGGGAGAGGCAGGCGATTTACCGGAGGAGGCCTGAAGTGGGCCGGGAAACAGCTGCCAGGGAAGAGCGCGATCGCAGCTTCGACTCCTGGCAGCGCGACTGGGAAGCCGAGCCGAGGGGACGTTGGACCTTCAAGCTCGTACCTTCCGTCCGACCATGGGTGGAACGGCAGCACGGCGAGGTCGATTACTACGTGACCCAGTTTCTTTCTGGGCACGGGTACTTCCGAGCCTATCTGCACCGGATGGGCAAAGTCGCCAGCCCGGACTGTCTGTATTGCCCCGGCATCCCAGACACGTCCGAGCACACCTTCTTTCAGTGCGACCGTTGGCACGTACGCCGAGCCTCGCTTTCATCTGAGATCGGCGTGATCGTCAGCCCAAACAACATCGTCGGAGCTATGCTCCAGGGAGAGGGCAACTGGAACTGTGTCAAGCACTACGTCCAGGCCATTCTTCGGGCGAAAAAGGTCGACCTCGATCGGCCTTAATCCTCAGCATTTCCCCACGGAGGTTGCCCTAGCGGCGTAATATCAAAGGCCTAGCCCGAAGTAATGTGTGAAACAGTTCCAGGCTAGTGTCCTCGGTGCCGAGGGAGGTGGTTTAGTCGGTAGTTCACGGGACATCGAGCTCGTGGGAGTCCGACACTACTGAGGGGACAACGAGCCTCTCAGTGTGCGTAAACGCATTCCACCTCCTACCCAAAAAAAAAAAAAAAATTATTATTATTATTATTATTATTATTATTTTACGACTGTGACGAGCTGCACAGCGAGCCAGGAACCGCCCTGATGCAAATGCCAGATCGGCTGAGCACAGAGCGGCCCGCCGAGAGCTCCGCGTGCCATCAACCGGAGTAAAGTAAGGTGCTGGAAACAGCTGTGTCAGGATATCGACAACGACCCCTGGGGGATGGGCTACAAACTTGTAACCCAGAAGCTAGGGGCTCGCTCACCACCTGCGGTCATGGAACCACAAGCCATGGCCGCCGTCGTCGACACACTGTTTCCCAGCCACCCAGTTCGGCCAGTCAGGGAATTCGGAGAGGTAGGCGCCTTCCCAGTCTTCCGGGAAGAGGAACTCACCGCCGCCGTCCGATCCCTACGACCCAGAAGAGCGCCCGGTCCCGATGGCATTCCGGCGGAGGTGCTCAAGCTCGCTGCGGAGGTGAATCCAAGGCTTCTGCTCGATATGTTCAACGCGTGTCTGGCGGAAGGCGTTTTCTTTTCTTCGTGGAAGGTTGCCCGCCTTGTTCTTATCCCGAAGGCGAAGAGCACACCGGGGACCCCTTCTTCTTTCCGACCCCTGTGTATGCTCGACTCGGCCGGGAAAGTGCTTGAGAAGCTCCTGCGCGTCAGGCTGACCGAGGCCATCGTCTCTGCGGGGGACGTCCCCGCAGCAGTACGGCTTCAGATCCGACCGCTCTACCATCGACGCTATTCAGGAGGTAGTTGAGGCAGTGCGGAGGGCGGAGGATCACAACCATTGGTCGCGCCGCGTGGTCCTTCTCGTCACGCTCGACGTGAAGAACGCCTTTAACTCCGCCAGGTGGAGCGATATGCTGTGGGCGCTTGAGCATACGTTCCAAGTTCCCTCCTACCTCCTGCGTATGATAGAAGCGTATTTGTCAGACCGCGTTCTGTTGTACGACACGACTGAAGGTCAGCGGCGCATTCCCATCACTTCCGGGGCTGCGCAGGGGTCCATTCTCGGACCAGATCTCTGGAACGTGTCCTACGACAGCTTGCTGAGGCTAGACATGCCCGATGAGACCCGCCTTGTTGGCTATGCTGACGACGTCGCTGCCTTGATCGCTGCGAGGAACGTCGAGCAGGCAAAACTGAGGCTCAGCGTTGTAATGGCCAAGGTCAACGGGTGGATGCGAGATCACGGCTTGTCCCTGGCTATCAGTAAGACGGAGATCGTCGTCCTCACCAAAAAGAGGATAAACACCGTGTTCCCGGTGCAGATAGGTGACGTCACACTCGAGACTAAGCCTGCTGCAAAGTACCTGTGAGTCATGGCCGACAGCAGACTGTCTTTCGGCGAGCAGATCCAGCGCGCCGCCGACAAAGCCGCTAAGGGTGTCGCTGCCCTTGGTAGGCTTATGCCCAATGTCGGCGGTCCTCGTTCCTGCAAGCGCCGTCTGCTCATGACTGCCGTCCAGTCAGTCTTGCTGTACGGGGCGGAGGTATGGGCTCACGCACTCGAGAAGCGAGTCTACCGAGACCGGCTTGCCCGAGTCCAGCGCCGAAGAGCTCTGCGGGTCGCTTCGGCCTACCGCACAGTCTCCGAGCCTGCTGTGATGGTGATCGCCGGAGTCATTCCCGTCCTCTTCCTCGCGAGGGAGAGGCAGGCGATTTACCGGAGGAGGCCTGAAGTGGGCCGGGAAACAGCTGCCAGGGAAGAGCGCGATCGCAGCTTCGACTCTTGGCAGCGCGACTGGGAAGCCGAGCTGAGGGGACGTTGGACCTTCCAGCTCATACCATCCGTCCGACCATGGGTGGAGCGGCAGCACGGCGAGGTCGATTACTACGTGACCCAGTTTCTTTCTGGACACGGGTACTTCCGAGCCTATCTGCACCGGATGGGCAAAGTCGCCAGCCCGGACTGTCTGTATTGCCCCGGCATCCCAGACACGTCCGAGCACACCTTTTTTCAGTGCGACCGTTGGCACGTCCGCCGAGCCTCGCTTTCATCTGAGATCGGCGTGGTCGTCAGCCCAAACAACATCGTCGGAGCTATGCTCCAGGGAGAGGGCAACTGGAACTGTGTCCAGCACTACGTCCAGGCCATTCTTCGGGCGAAAAAGGTCGACCTCGATCGGCCTTAATCCTCAGCATTTCCCCACGGAGGTTGCCCTAGCGGCGTAATATCAAAGGCCTAGCCCGAAGTAATGTGTGAAACAGTTCCAGGCTAGTGTCCTCGGTGCCGAGGGAGGTGGTTTAGTCGGTAGTTCACGGGACATCGAGCTCGTGGGAGTCCGACACTACTGAGGGGACAACGAGCCTCTCAGTGTGCGTAAACGCATTCCACCTCCTACCCAAAAAAAAAAAAAAAATATTATTATTATTATTATTATTATTATTATTATTATTATTATTATTATTATTATTATTTTTATTATTGAAATAACAAACGATGTAAATTCTTCATTAGTTAAATAATAATATTATTAGCGATGTGCAGCCAAAATAACTCAGAAAGCATTAACCAGAGAATTCAGTCAATTTAAATTTTAAGCTTTAATAAATAAAATACGTGAAACATTTTACCTAACACATTTACATTTACATAACACATAAACATTAACAATAACTTATTTTTTCATGTTTTAATCGATTAACTTCTTACTTAGTCACCGGTAACATAACTTATAATAAATTAAAATATAGCAAGGTAAAACAAATTCATAGAAAGTACCACAAGAGTCTTGAAAAAAAATAATAGAACAATTCTTTAATTGCATTTTGATTTCAAAATTTAAAACATTTAATTTATATAAAACTTGACTATTTCTTTTGTTCTTTTACAATTGTATTGGCATAAAAGATAATTTAGGTTTAAGTATTCCTTTTGTCAGTTTGAATGAATTAACATAACATCGTTACATCAAACCTTTTGATTGTTATTGTTTTTTTTTATTTGTTTATAGAATATAAAAAAATGTATATGGAGTGTCCTGTTTACTTAACAGCTTTTCAAAAATATCCTTTAAATCTTTTATTATATTCCTACTGACGTCGGTAGCTTAAAAATCGAAGTTTATATTAATAAGTCAAATATTTTGAAATTCATATGAAGAATTTGTCTAGAGGGATAACCTATGAATGTTATACGTTATTCAAAAGTAAGTGGTTACTAGAAAATTCTAGAGGATCGATGTTTAATTATCATAATTTTTTTTAAGCTAATTACCTTTTTATACGGTGCGATTGTTTGATTAACTATTTAAAAACCACGATATTTATATTAAACATTAAACCAATTATTTATAAGTTATCCTACATTAAGTGGTTGCTATTTTATTGTGAAAAATAACTACGTTATTATTGACTGTTTTGTGCGTATGCAACTAAAACCAATATTATAATTTTTATATTTAAAAAATATTAAAAGGTTTAGTAGCAAACAATTACATTGGCTACTTTAACGCATTCATTGGGATTTAATGCAGACATTAGATCCCAGTCTCTTCATAAATGACATTGGTGAGCCTTTGGGAAGCGAGATTCTACTATTTGCTGATGACGTGAAGCTATTCTTGGAAATATCTTCTGTCCAGCAGCAGATCGAGTTGCAGGATGCCCTGAGGAGAGTGGAGGCTTGGTGTTCAAGGACCTCCATGGAACTTAATAAAGCCAAGTGTGTTGTGATGTCCTTTAGCAGGTCTCAGACTGATCTTGTGTACGACTATTTCATGGAAGACACTCAACTGAGGAGGGTGACAAGTGTCAAAGATCTCGGCCTACACATGATACCATCTTTGGACTCTGGTGAACACATAGCCAGGATCTGCAGTAAAGCCAATGCTGTGTTGGGTGTGATTGCCCGGGCTTCAAGAGGAGCTTTTTCAGTGCCCACTTTGAAGATTCTCTATGTGACTTTGGTGCGACCCATACTAGAATATGCCTCAGCTGTTTGGAGTCCTTACCAGTTGGGTCATTGCAGGTCTTTGGACATGGTCCAAAGACGATTTCTACGGCTTGTTGGAGTGAGAAGTGGCATGAGATATCAGGACATTGACACTGATGAAATGTCGAAGCAACTCGACCTTCTCCCACTTTCTTCTAGAAGAGTAGCATTGGATCTAGTCTTTCTCTACAAGATAGTAAATTATTTAATCGACTGCCCTGAGCTACTTACAAGCTGTCAACTTTCATGTGCCACACAGAACGAGACTACAGCATCTGTTTGCTAAGCACCACTACTCAACTGCATACCAGTATAACAGTATCATTCCGAGGTTGCTGAGAGAGGGGAACGCTGCACAGCTGGAGTTCTTCGGGGATGGACTGGCTAGCTTCAGAAGAAGTGCTTTCTCTCTAGTGGAATGGGGCATGGAAGTTTAGTTCTGTATTTGATTTTTCTTTCCTGTTTAGGCTGGTTTCTCTTCTTTGTGTTAGCAAATATTTTGTTCAAATGAGCATTGGTAAAGTGCATGTATTGTAACCTCTGAAATATTTATTGCATTGTAGTTTGCTTTGCCTTTCTTATCACTGCTTGGCATGTACTGTATTCTATATTGTCTTGTTATGATATGCATAGTCTATTGTTTAAATATTTTGTTTAAATGAGCATTGATTCTACATAAGGGCATGTTTTGTAACCACTGATATATTTATTGCATTGTAGTTTGCTTTGCCTTTCTTATCACTGTTTGACATGTATTCTAGTATATTGTCTTGTTATGATTTGCATAGTCTATTGTTTAAATATTTTTTTTTAATGAGCATTGGTTTTACTTGAGTGCATGTATTGTAGCCACTGAAATATTATTACTTTTTAGTTTTCTTTGCCTTTCTTATCACTGTTTGGCATGTATTGTATTCTATATTGTCTTGTTATGATTTGCATAATCTATTGTTTGTTGCCTGTTGTTTCGATTCTTGTTCTCAATTTTTGTTTTTATTAATATTCTATAGATCATATTCAATACCAGCACATTGCTTTCTGTAATTTTTCTCTTTTACTTGATTGGCATGTAGTTAATTTTTCTTTTCATCGTTTTTTGCATGTAATTCACTTAGATAGGATGGTTGGCTTAAGTATTATTTTCACATTCTTTTTTTCCATGTATATGAAATATGTTTGTAATGGTGTATGCCGTGAATAAATAAATAAATAAATAAATAAATAAATAAATTAGGATTGACTTAAATGAAGGTTTTAAATCGACTGCCCAACATGCCTCGTTAGATACAGCATGTGCCCAATGAGCGTTGGGCACTTCATGAAGTGTCCAGTTTCGTTGGGCAGATGGTGTAATTATGATTTAAATAATCGAGTTACACTATGTGCCCAGGCGCGCTGGGCACTTCATGAAGTGCCCGGGTTGCGTTGGGCACTTCATGAAGTGTCCAATTACAGCAAGTGGCTACGACAGAATAATGTGTCCTTTACGGTCCAAATCGTAGTTCCCTGTCCTTTTACAAACAGCTTGCAAATTATTGTTTAATTTAAATCAGCTGCTTTTGTTTGATTTCTTTTTCGAAGGATTTTCATTATCTGTGTTCTGATTATTTCTCGTCACCTTGTCTGTCTCCCTTTCTGTTTCAATCTGTTAAGATAGTGTTTCTTGATGTCGCTGTGAATTTTCCCCGTGATACCCTTAGTTGTGTTTCTTTTTCTTCGTTGTTTCATTTTTTCTTGCAATCTTTCGTCTATGTGATAAGATACGGAATTGCAAACATTTTCTCCTACTTTTTGACATTTTCTCATCTTATTTTTACTACTAATATTTAATTTAAAATAAAAAATGTAACTCTACATTTTAGTGCACCTTATGTTTTTAATAACATAACCTAATAGTAAAATTTTACTAAATAATTGAAAACGTAAATAAAAACACATTTGCTAAATAAGACTGTCTTCACCTGTTCTACAAAAACAATTGTAGGTGCTGCATTCTGTTGGCAATCACTGTAACCACGGTAACCACTTCAAATTAAACCGTATATCTTGATTTAAACAGATAAAACGTAAATTACTCACAAAATCCTTGACATAGGTCCTTTCGGACGATCCTGTGCCTACACCCTATAAGATATCGAAACCCAACCTCCACAGCTGGTGCACATCATGAGATTCCAAGCTTTAATTTGATACCAAGATCAAGGGCCAACATCGCGTGGTTTTGGCTGTAGTACTAAATATACCAACACACAACTCTCTTTATATATATATTATATTGATCATTAGAGAAGTAATATTGTCAAGTAGAGGATTTTCAAAAACAATAAGCTGTTAGACGCAAACTCTAAAATAGTGTTAAAACATACTACCAGTTTACCCCTCATCGGTCATCTAGATTAAATCATAAATGAAGAAGTGTTATCGACAGCTATTTAAAACACAATGCAACCAATTAAATGTAACCTATACTTCTTTCCTGGTTCTTTGGAAACTCTCGCAATAGCTTAATTAGTTAATTTTATTAGTTTTTTATCTGAGTTTAAAGCCACTAATTCGAGTTGATGTCACAATTATGGGATGGGATGTGAACAGTCTATTATTGTGTAAGTAATACAGTTATAATAGTCTATAACAGTTATCACAGTTATAACTGTTTTACCAGTTTTTGTTATTGCATAGTTCGATTATATTTTAACAATGTTTTTATCTTTTAGATTTTAAGTATCATGGTAAACCAGTCTATGTAGATTATTTTACCATTACAAAACATAAATGAGTCTGGAATAATAAAAAAAAAAACTTCAACAAGCCCTCTTTTAACACTTGGGACGGAATAACATATTTAAAATACCAAGTAGATGATTGGCATCGAATTTGCATATCATTTTTAATACCGATGAAAAATACACTTATAAGGATAACAAAGTTGTATATTAAAAGGTGTACATCAGAATCAGAATCTTTATTTCAATAATTTTTACAACAATGAGTCCCAACAAATCTTATGATTTGTCGTTGGGTGCTCTCTATTACAATTTAGTACATTACTTAATAAAATAAATACATAGATGGATGTAGCGCGGTATATACTAGGTAACGGTACACAAAACGATCACACTTATTATAACTACCTACAAAGTTTAACATAGTTTTAATAGAAAAAGAACGACATGAAATACATAAAACAGCAGCATTAGTGCAAATCTCTTATCTTTTTATCATTTCAGTTAAATAAATCAAAGTTTCAATTTTTATTTATTTTAACTCTGAATCAAATCAACGTTACCCAACTGAATGACATATATTAACTTGTAAAATATAATTAAATTTACTCAATACAAAAATAAAACTTCAATTTATTACTTAAGAGTAAACGTATTTCTAGCGAACATACTTGAATGATAATAGGAATACTGTGAAGAACAAAAGTCACAGGCACTCACTCCCACGCACGAGCGCACACACATATTTTCTCCTGTTTAAATAAAAGATTGGTATGATTTCAAATCATTGTTTATTAACCAAGATAACAATCTAATTGTACAGGGTGTTTATTAAAGTCATATTTTGAGATATTTATGTTTTTGTAAAAAAATACAAAATGGCGGCTAGCGGCTGAACGAAGGATTTCCGACATATTTGTACATTTTTACAAGTATTGGACTTTTTTTTTGTTTTGATGAATACTATCAGCCCCCGAAGTTTGTGACCGAATTTAATGAACACCCTGTATGACATTAAAGTTTTGGCGTATTCAAAATTAGACTGCAGCTCGGAACAACATGGCTGAGAGAATTTAGACCATACGTGTTATAAAATCTAGGAAATTTATAGTTTGCTAACCTTCTTAATGTATGAGTTTCTTTTTAAATTTTGAATTTTTAAATTATGTTTATTATCAAAGAATATTCTGAGAATTTTGCATTTATAGAAATCGTTTGGTTACATCGTATCGAAAATGGTTTAAAACATATTTAGGATTTCTAGCTTTGAGATTTTAACTAGAGCTTTTCTTTGTAATGCCTCTATCCATCAAAAGTAACACTTATATGCTGTGCCCCAGACTTCAACATCATACCTAATAACAGAACATTGATTTATAAATTATAACTAGAGCTTGATAAGGTCTTAAATAAAATAGCTTGGAAGTGATAATGTATTCTATATATAATAAATGTGATGTTCCCATTTCAATTTGGAATCTATTATCACTCCTAAAATTACAAAGTATCTAATACTCAGTTTGGTTAAACCATTTTAACTTTGGAGATTGGCAGATATTAGGGTCATAATTTATGAGAATTTACAATAGTGGCTTAGGATAGCTGGAATATGTGTGGAGTATTGTGAGCTGATTGAAGCATTTGATGGTTATGAATCATAACCTATGATTTATCATACTATGAAATATCGACATATTAGAGAGGTTAAATTGCTCGAAAACATTTCAAATCAACATGAAGGTGTGTTTGAGTTCCTCGGTCCGGGTAAAGGTTTTGGTCAGCAAGCATACCACAACTTTTCATTTAAACTTCAGACTACAATTGCATTGCTTGGTTTGCATACTTAGCCGTTGTATATTATGTGCTCGTCCGTTGAAAACTTTCGGTCAAGCAAGTTTAATACAAGGAATTACAGTAAGCAATAATTAGGATTTATTTTTGAGCTAACATTTATATAAAATCTAATACAATACGTTGTATGTAATGTCAATGAACATATATCAATGACAATTCTTTTCATCATATCCTGTAAATTACATGATTTGTCAAGCAAGCTTCTTGTTTGGAAAATTTCCCCTCCCGCTTTTTGAAGGGAGGGATTACAAATTTGGAAGGACAAATACTTCCTTCCTTAATTTCATAGCCTCTGCGTTGCAGCAGACCTGCATAATCAGCTAATTTCAAATGCAAAAAAATGTAATCCATCATAGCGAAATATGACATGTTTTTTGTAAGCTCCATAAGAATAACCCGGGGAATGAGTATGCAGGTTTGCTACAACAGGTATGTTAACCGGGTGATTTGAATTTAATTGATCTGAACAGAAGAAGCCATATGCCAAGGTTTATCAATATATGTTGAGAAAAAAAGAAGATATAAAAAACTGTATTTCCCAAAAGGATAACATGGGGAATGAGTATGCAGTATTGCTGCCACGAAAATGAAATATCGGGGATTCTATACAAATATACATTGGATGTCATCTATATGAAGCCACAAACCAAGTCTTATTGAGATATGCTGAGATATAAGCGAGATATAGAATTTTACTTATTTCCCATAAGGTTAACATACCGTACAGTGTATCTAAAAAAAAAATAATAAATATTCATATATAATTTTAACGAATAGTGTTTTTGGCTTCCGGGGGCCCAAAAACGAAAATTTATGGCGGTCCCGGGCTTAGGCCTTACCATGAGACCTAAAGTAATAGCTTCTTCCCTATTCGCTAAAAGTACAATCCTCCCCCTCCCTCCCATCCAAATGCACCGCTCAAATCAGTGTAAATTGGTTTACATATCGGTGGAGGATCCGATTTAGGCTGATTAGACAAGTTTTTGACGTCCAGATTTAGGTCTAATACTTTGTTTTACACATTTCGAAGGTGAGTATTATTTAAACAGACTATACTTTACAAAACTAGCAGTGATTTTCTATTTTCTTCTCTTGTTTTGTATGTAAATTTAAATTTTCTTTTGATGGAAGTTATATTATTTTACTCTTAGATAACAGATTCACAGGCTGAGTTTATTAATTAAATATTTCATGATGTGACTTAGTAATAAATTATTAGACACATATTTTAATTAAATGATAAAGTATACCATTATTACATTGAATAAGACTTTAAATATTGGAATTGATTGCTAAAATGAAAAGTTGTATAATAATGCGCAAGAAACAATTATTTCTGGTTTGGTATTTCATCTATTAAGTCACCATTTCTGGCTACCTTGTAAAAAATAGCACAAGGTAAAATCAGCTTTGAGTTTATTTATCGAAGCTAGTCTCAAATACTATGACTGATATAGGTTTTATTGGTAAATAATATAAGTATTATGGACAAGACAAGGCAAGAGTGTAACAAAAAGTGCTCAACACATCAAAGATATTAACAAATAATACGAACTATGACATAACTGTAATGCATAGGAAAATTTGGCGTACGGTTGAATGCAAACCACAAAACTTGCTTTCAAATAAGGAATAATATTTTAAAAAGTTTTGTTTACACGCAAATGAAGTATCATTGGCACTTGTATTCTATTACATATTTTTTAATCGATTATGTTATTGAATTTATTTAGATATTTTACCTCACCAATTTTCATATGTTCACATTGTTTTTTAATTCATTTAAATTTAAAATGTATCCCATCTCGTATATGTGGAGTATAGTTCATGATGAGTACGCATGTAGTTTAAGTATGTCATTATAACTTTCATTTGTATCCTTTGATAAATTTATGATTTTTATATCGTTACAACGCAAAATTGCCTAGTACTATATAAAACCCGTTTAATAGTTTCAACATTTGTTTTTAACAATCGATTTGAGTGTTATAAAAATTTATATTTATTGTAGTTTGAGTTGGTTTGTAATGGCTTATATTTTTCAGGGCGTAGGCATTCCCAAAGAATTAAGTAAATAAGGGGAAAAATATTAATTTCTGTCATTAATATTTTGTTAAATGTTAAATTGTAAAACAATTGTGAAGGTCAAATTCAGACATGTGTACAACACCAAGGATTTTAATTTTTGTTGTGATAATAATATTCATAAAATACATTTCATCGTTTTATTACGATAGATTGTATCTTATTTTATTGCCAATCATGAAACCAAACATTTTATATTAGATATTATTTTTCTTTTAAGGTGAATTGTGTTAGTTTCTATATTCAGATCTATAAACAAACAATGTAGATTGGACAGGAACTCCAGCGGATAAAATCGCTCAGTAATTTTTAAATTCATGGCGATGGTTCGATGGGAAACTTTCCAACCGCTAGCCAAAGCTTTCACGGATATCGAATGTTAAAAATTTGTTTTCGCTCCATTCAAAGGGATATCCGACTTATTTTGTATAACTAAGTAAATCACTAAGATCAGCTTTTACAAATGGAACCCATTAAAAAACTGATTAATATATTTTCGCTACACTACTGTGAAATCTCCTGTTGTGTTTATGTGATTATCATATGCGAAAATTCATCATTATACAATTTTATTGCTCAAAAACAAAGCTTACTATGCTAAACTAATGTTTACTGTCTTTTTTAACTTTCCCCAAATAAACAAACAAATATTTGTTATTGTTTCATTAGCTGTGTTTTCATAGCTTTTGAAAAGCATCGTTCAAAACACGAGTGAAAGTAGTTTACATATTCTCGAATGTATGGTCTCGAATATGTAATGGCTCACTTTCAATTCTTGTTATGAAATATACATTCTGAAGTATACAACTTCAACAATCCCTCTTTAACAGAATCTATGGAATGGTTTAAAAAGCTATTAATTTTTCAGTTTTTAAGTTTGTGAAACTTATTTATCCTTTTAGGTTCATCATTCAACATATACACATTTACGGATAATAAAATGATATGTGGGGATGAGTCCTTGTGTATGCCGTAAATGTTTCCTACGCATATACCATTAAAATAATTTCAGTGCAAAACAGTAGTTATAGTTATATGTACGGCTAGATTGTTACAACTGGCAGACTTATAACGATCGAACAGTAGGCTGTGAGGCTGTACAATATCCCTTGAATACCTTGAATACCTTCTTCTTCATCAATGACCAGCTCTGCTGGATAGACTGCGTCTTATAACTAGCTAACTAAACTAATATTTACAGAAACTTGTTATTTGAGATGGCGGGCGGCGGTTCAGACAAGATCGGCTGTGCCCCAATCAGCCTCAAGGAACTCAGATATGCTATAGAGGGGATTTTCTCTGAGCCAACTTTCCACCTGCTGCCTAAATATTCTATTTTCCAACCCCCTAATCCTCAGTGGCAGAGCATTGTAGAGCCTAAGGGCGAGCATGGGGAAGCAATCCTTCTTCCTACTCAATCGGCAGAAGGGGATGTCCATTTTCATTTTTCAAGGGGGTGTCCTGTTCATCGGTCTTCTGAATAAAAAACGTTTTAACACTACGTTTTTAGGCCACACTGCACTATTCATAAAGTCATCTTTCTTCCCATAGTCCACACTGATGCGGAAGCTTGAGTAGGTAGCACTCTTTGAATCTAGTTTTTCCACACTTGCATTAACACCAGGGAAAGCATTGTCAATGAATTTATTCACTGTTTCAACAGTAGTGTCCTTCTTTGTACGTCCAAGCCAAAGCCAAGCCTTTTTATCACCGGCTACAAGGCCTAGGTCGTCATTATCACGGGTTCCAATAACCACTTGTTTCGATTTCGATAGGTTAGTTTCCTTTTTGTGATTTTTGACATCAGATCTATTTTGCAGTCGATTCACCGATGGATCGATATTTTTCACTGAGTCACTGCCACTTCGATCCTGTCGATTCGGCTGTTTGGAGTTTCCGTCTGCTTCGAGTGAACGAGATAGAGGAACATTATTTTTCTTGTTATTTTTCTTGTTGTTTCTCTTGGTCCACGCTGTTTTCCACGGATTCGAGCTCGATTGGGATTGAAGAGGTTCATTATTATGTGCATTTTGATTCGACTCAGTACTGTCATCACGCCCCTTACTCGTATCAGATGAGTCAGTGTTCGATTCAGCTACCGTAGTAACGATGTCATTCGGTGCTGTGACATTAGAGTCTTTTGATGTTTGACTAGTTAATTCATCCGAATGAATCGATGTTTCACTTGTTACACTACCTGATGATTCTGACAGGTTAGAAACAACACTGCATAAGTTGTTATGGTCTTCATTCAATTTATCCACTCTTTTATTAATTTCTACGTTATCTTGAATTACTTCTTTGACAAGTTTAACAATGTGTCCTACCATATCATGCAGGTTCGTGTACTCCTCAGCACCTATAACTTGAGTACGCATTGTCTTCAGCTTGCCGGCACAGATCTCGCAAATCCAATAAGTTATGTCTTTAAGTTCATTAATCTTCTCGTATTGATTGCTATCTATATCAACACAGGCTGCATGATGCCATCTATCACAAAATCCATCACACTGGAGTCCTTCATCCTTTAATTTTAGTTTAACTTTGCACTTGGGACATAACTTCTTGTCATCACCGCGCGCCATCTTTTTTCGATCAGGACCTTATAGCAGTAGGGACCTTATTTTTCCTGTCGACTTGCAGAGATAAAAATGAGCAATTTTCGCAAAGATTGCACAAAAGCTAAATTTATCAAATGCTGTTAATGATATACGAAATTGAAGCTTAGACACCTACCCATATAATTAATAATTTATTTTTATCTATGATGAATTGGCTGTGGCAATACGTGTTTAACGTCAATAACAATGGATCTTCGGTTGCCTCCCATCAGTGTTTGTTATGTTAATGTCAAATGTAATATGGTCATGTTGTAGCATGTTTTAAAATACATAAATTATATATATATATATATATATATATTTATAGATATATACTGTATATATATGTACAGGGTGTTTTTTTTAAACGCAACCCATTTTTAATATTGAATATTGCACATATAAATATGAAATGAGTATTGTTTTATTGATCTTTACATTTTATAAAGCCTATTACTTAAGTTTTATAACATTTAGTCTACATTATGTAGTCCATTGGCATTTGTATAAAGTTATGCTCTTTCAATCAAATTCCCGAACACGTGTTGCAAGGGGCCTCTTTGAGTTTCTTGCATTAAATTTGTTATGTTTCTTTCGAGGTGCTGATTATCCTGTGAATTGTTTTCGTAGGCCATACTTTTTATACATCCCCAAATAAAATAATATAGTGGGATCAAATCCGGGGATCCCGGGGGGGGGAAATAATCCTTCACCGATAAAATCAAGTTTTGGGTTGCGTTTTTAATGTGTGTGTGTCTTTAAGCACGATAACTCGTGTAAAAATGGTCTGATCTGAATGAAATTTGCCACTGACATGTAAGTAGTAATTATCCTACGAAAACAATTCACAAGATATTCAGCACCTCAAAACAAACATAACAAATTTAATTCAAGAAATTTAAAGAGGAACCTTGCAACACGTGTTCGGTAATTTGATGGAGAGAGCATAACTTCTTACAAATGCCAATGGCGGACTGTTTGAGCACATAATGTAAACTGAATGTGATCAAACTTAAATAATAGGTTGTATAAAATGTAAAGATCAATACAACAATACTCATTACACATTCATATGTGCATTATTCAATCTTAAAAATGGGTTGCGTTTAAAAAAAAAACACCCTCTATATATATATATATATATATATATATATATATATATATATATATATATGTATTGTTGTTAACTACCCCTAACTACCCCTAATTACTCATAAATAAAATTTCTATACAAAATCATGTATTGCAAGTAGTATTTTAATCGTGTGCGTAAAAAAAATAACGTTTAAAATACGGTTTAAAAAAATGAAATGACAAATTACATTACAGACAAGAAATAGCAAGAAAGACTACTCTGTACATGTACAGGATTTGCAAGCTGTAACCTGATTGGGTGGACCGTTCTGGAAATTGTGAAGCCTAACCAATCAGAGTGCAGCTAACTGAATCTATATGAGGCACAATCTTGAATTAACAGTTCTTCTAAGTTGAGACCTTGTGAAGTGTAGTACAGTACTTGTTTTGCTCACTTGTTTGATAATTTGTTCCCCTTTACAGGATAAGACAGTCAAAAATCATTTATTAGTTTCATTTATTGTCTTTAATTATTTTAATTATTGTCTTTAAGTTATAATTTTTCCTTCACCATACCGATCTAGTATTAAAGACTATAACAAATTTACTTTAATGTAATCTGTGGGAAGTACAGTATGTTCTAATTGGTTGTGCAACCATCGCTCCGATAAATAGAGGATTAACTTTTTCAGATTTCCTAAGTCTATAATTTAAATACTAGTCTTGAATTAATAAGTAAGCTACATTGGTTGGTATGTCTTGTTTTTGTTAGTTTTTAGTACCCGGGATTTTTACTTTTTCATTTAACAGCACAGATGAAAGAATGCAATAATAATCTTAAATAACGTTAGATTAAGCTTACTCTGTTTGACAGCGATATTAAAATACTCTAGAAAAGGTTGTTTTATACAGTTTAGGCGGAAAAATAACGGACGCTTGGTTACTTAATGCCAATACCCTTCTTAAAAAGCCGTATAAAAAGATCGAGTTGATTAAATTCTTCTTTTCAGTAACGGGTTTCATAATTAAACTATTTTAAACCCTCCATAATACTTTTTGTCTTTTAAGCACTTTTTACTATCACTTTGCATTTGTTTCTATATCTACATATATACCCATCCAGTTGTTAGAATGAAATTAAAACTATTTTTTAAAGTTTTCTAATTACTTAATTTTATATTTTCTCCTTTTTATCACTGAATAAGTATCTCAATCCATGACTAGGGAGCAAATAATTCCCTTACGTATTCCCTCATCTTATTCCCTCATTAGGTATTTCATCTATTATTCCCTCATTAGGTAAAGTATAGAAAAATTATATCATAACCAGTAAAGATGTACTTGTACATTTTCATTAGGATACCCTTTTATAAGCAGTAATTTTACATCATATCTATTAACCTATCTATGTGAGTTGATCAGTCACTTTTTGGTATAAAATAACCCCGTTGCAGCAGACCTGCATACTCAGCGAATTTCAAATGCTTAAATAAATCATTTAGACGGAGCCTGAAATCAAGTTGAATCAACTTAAAACCTGAAATGAACATACAAACATTTTCTCCATAAGAATAACGTGGAAAATGAGTATGCAGGTTTCCTGCCATGAAAGTGTAAATTTTAGACATTTTTTGCAATAATCCAGTAGATATCAACTAGATGAAGCCACATACCAAGTTTTATTCAGATATAGCTGAATACCGCACATCTGATCAGATGATCGTTTACATTTTCGCTTTTGTTTAAACAAACTTTATTTTAATCAGTTTTCCGCATTTTTGTGTGTTATATTGCCTCAATTAGAAATCTAAAGCCAGTTTGCACATCTGCAATCACGGACGCGAGTTTAATGTATAATTCATGGAAGAAAATCTTTAAACAAAAAGCCTAAGTTTACGAAGTTTCCGTGTAGCCTATTAAAAATATAGTTATCCCACCCTTGTATCCTGTATTTATGCCCTGCCTTAACTCGAGTTTCTCAGCCTTTGGCGTTTTCAAAGTGATTTCATGATATCGAAATTGGCTATGATATAACTTGATAACGGGGTCGGGCTGTACATGTACACAACTATTTATACTATGTACCGTAAGATTGATTCATGGAGAATTAAAGGCTAATCAACCATGTCTTTTTGGTGGTTAGGGTACTTGCACAATTTGCACAGGGTACTCTACTTGTTTTTTATAAAATACTATACAATCTAATGTCAGTGTGGATAGTAAATATTGATATCATTCATCGGTTTCCAAACAAAATGTATGAATTCCATCCACTCCATTTAAAACAAAAACTTTTCCTCTCTCTCAGATTGCGCGGTACAAATTTCAGATACGATTGGAATAGCCCACACAATCGCGCATTCAGGCATTCAGTCAATAAATCTCTTTTGTTTGTTAGGTCTGTACTTACTCAACTGAATTGCTTTTCTAATTTAAATATTTTACATCGTATTCTATAGGTCCTATATACAGCCTTATTCCTATCTACATTTTAAATAACAAATCTAGGCAATACTAAAAAAACCTTATGGACATTCTTTGTTTTTCAATTCATAGTACTATACCAATTATACAGTTGTATGTCCAAATGTTTAACTGTGTGGAGACCAATTGATCATTTTTATTAAATAATCATCCTTATACAAATCTTTGCAGGGTAAATAATAATAATTATTATTATTACTGGGTCCTTCTGCTACCGGTACTACCGAATACTGGTAATTTAATATTTAAATATAACATTCTTTTTACTAACTTAATCACTCTCCTTCTTTATTTTATCGTTTTAATTTATCGTTCTGGAGACTTATAGTTTCAAACAAACAGAGATGCTTACTCCAATAAAAATGGGAAAATTTTCAATTTCAAATTCTTATAATTAATGTACAGTGTGATGCGTTGTATTTTCGAAAAGAAAAATTGCGATGAGTAAAACAGTAATACCAGTTACTCCAGTTAAGAGATTTTTTTCAGCTTGCGATTCTTGCGAAGGAAAGGAAGTTACTAGAATTATATTTGAAAAACCTAAAAGATTATTTACCTATGTTTGAAAACTCTCATGGTTCACGGACCTACTATACTGACAAATTATCAACGTTATGAATTGAAATTTAAGATATTTCAGCACACATACCGAACTTTACACAAATTCCATCAAGGAACCTGAAGTCAGATGGCGCTTCATGTAAAGAGATGAAAACATTTCTTGAGAGATGGAAAAGTACAATACATACACTTTGATTGCTTCTGTACTATCTGAAAATACACCTAATATTTATTTTCAGCCGTCTACACAGGAGGAATGTTTTCGATACTTCACCTGGCGTTTTTAAAACTACACCGAATTACCGAATTAGGGAGAATTGAAGTCCTAAAGTTAAAGTTGATTTTGTTCCTCTAGCAATCACCCCACAAAATAAATGAACGATATTTTCACAACAACCTAGGAGGGATTGGTTCACTTAGGTCTACTAATGACTGAAATATAACCAAACCAATCGTTTGGCTTGTCAGCATATATTTACGGCACGCACCCAACTAAGTAATGAATCTGTACAAGGTTATGTAAGTTTTTATGAAATCTTGGTGTAGCTTGCCAGTTTACTTGCGCAAAATGCAATGAAACAGTATCTGAAATTATTCTTCGCATGCAGCTTGTCAGGGGTCTAAGATCTGTCATATGTCTCCAACTTCTTGAAGATATACTATTACAATATTTTAAAAAGATACTCGGGAAGGCGGCTATATTGACACTAGCAAAGAGTGAGAGTAGAGTAATAAAGGCACAGGATAATCAAGATGACGTCAACTAAATGTCTACTGGTGCAAACAGTCCAAAAACAATAATTAGTTAAGTTAGCCTATCGTTAATTCACAACCCTCTAGACATCAATCTTGTTTTGAGAATCTAAGGAACAAATATCCTGATTATGTGTTGATTGCTCATATAGACCAGATTAATATAAGTTCAAAAATATTGAACTTAGCTTTTTCAAAAGTTTGTTCACTTAGCTGGAATTTGCTGAGGAAAGACAAAAAAACAAGCTAAACAATGTCACTTGGAAAGCATTTTACATATATAAATCACATATCAACACCTTCCTTCGTTGTTTTCGTACGTGGTTGCCGTGCATTTAACAACAACCTAATTCCTAATATGTTGGTTAGTAAGAGGTTAAGACTATGAAAAAGTAAGATCAATCCAAGATCTTTTTTCTTATCAGATGGCTCGTTTATTTACCGTGATCATTAGTCAATAGATACAGCTAAATTAGTGGTTTACCTTCCCAAACCTGTCTCAAGGTATTGTCCGGAATCAATCAGCTTAGACAAGGAGAGTATAGAAAGTTTACTGATTGAACATTATAGCTTGAAATCGTTAAATGAGGGTAAATGCCTATTACATACATACGCCTATTACATGAGGGTACAAAGCCCATTTACGTATCACTTTTGTAAAAAGTAATTTATAATAAGGAAAAACGTTCATAATAATAGAACAAAAGAATTCTTTACGAGAGATGGATTTATGGGTTTTAGGTTTCAGTCGTCAGCCATAGCAACAACGCCGCGTCCCGCGTCAGACACTTCGTTCGGAGCCGCTGCGGCAACGACGCCGCGTCCCGCGTCAGACACTTCGTTCGGAGCCGCTGCGGCAACAACGCCGCGTCCCGCGTCAGACACTTCATTCGGAGCCGCTACGGCAACAACGCCACGTCCCGTGTCAGACACTTCGTTCGGAGCCGCTACGGCAACAACGCCGCGTCCCGCGTCAGACACTTCATTCGGAGCCGCTACGGCAACAACGCCACGTCCCGTGTCAGATACTTCGTTCGGAGCCGCTGCGGCAACAACGCCGCGTCCCGCGTCAGACACTTCGTTCGGAGCCGCTGCGGCAACAACGCCGCGTCCCGCGTCAGATATTTCGTTCGGAGCCGCTACGGCAACAACGCCACGTCCCGTGTCAGACACTTCGTTCGGAGCCGCTACGGCAACAACACCGCGTCCCGCGTCAGACACTTCGTTCGGAGCCGCTACGGCAACAACGCCAAGTTCCGCGTCAGATACTTCGTTCGGAGCCGCTACGGCAACAACGCTACGTCCCGTGTCAGACACTTCGTTCGGAGCCGCTGCGGCAACAACGCCGCGTCCCGCGTCAGACACTTCGTTCGGAGCCGCTACGGCAACAACGCCGCGTCCCACGTCAGTCACTTCATTCGGCCCCGCGTCTGTAAAATTTCAAAATCAAATTCAAAATTATTTACTTCGCACAAAAAACACTACAACTCAGGAAGCTTGAATATACTAAATAAATACATTTTTACAAAAGAAATAAACTTAAAAAATAAATATATTGCGAAATATATTTCTACAAGGGAAGATCCGTACGTGGAAATGAGTCGTTAAGGAAAAAAGCTGCTTATATAATATTTAATTAAAAATAAAATAAAACAAAAAATCTAAAACAAACATATTGCGCTGGGAAAAACAGCGGCAATGACGGACGGACCGACCCCCCCACCCGTCCCCCATCCCAAGAACATAACTACACTTCGTTCGGAGCCGCTGCGGCAACAACACTGCGTCCCGCGTTAACGCCTCGGAGCTGCTGCGGCAACAACGCCGCGTCCCGCGTTAACGCCTCGGAGCCGCTGCGGCAACAACACCTCGTCCCGCGTTAACGCCTCGGAGCCGTTGCGGCAACAACGCCGTGTCCCGCGTTAACGCCTCGGAGCTGCTGCTGCAACAACGCCGCGTCCCGCGTTAGTCACGTCGTCGTTCGGAGCCGGTGCGGTAACGACGCGGACGCCGGGATAACGAGGCCACTACACCACTAACGACGATAATCAGGAGTGCTTACAACGTTTAAATTACTCATTGCTTAACTTTATAGGTATTTATATATAATGGCTCATTGCTTATATATTATATACTGTATATACCTTTCCTGCATTTTGGTTGTGCCATAAATACTAGTATACCGAAATTTTCAGTCGTACATTTTGACGTGAACATACTAGCAAGATTAGTCCTCAATGTAACACACAATTATTAAAATTAACGCACACGCACGCACTTCAAGCCTGAATGTTAAGAAATGCCCGGGACTAAGAAATGCATTCAATCAACCGTCACCGGGATAACGAGGGTTGAGCCTTACACCACTAACGACGGCAATCAGGAGTGCTTACAGCGAACGAATTACTCATTGCTTAAATTTTCTTCGGTTTATTTATCATAACAGATATTACATCGAACCCTTTTAAGCAATGTCAGTTACAGTTTTGAATAACTTAAATTACTATTAATATGAATTATGAATAAGAATTAGACATGATTATTTATCACTATCGAGTAACGTTGAATTATTAAGTGTTCACACTATAAGATAGACTATGTTACTTTAGCCTGATTAACGTTCTGCTTAATTTGAATTCTCTACAATCAATCCCTGTTTACGTTACTCAAAAATTAGAATTTTTAGTTAGTTTTTAAAATCCTATTCGTTATATAATATGTTTTATTACTTGGTTTTAGAGCTGAATTCATTTAAAGTTATTTAATATGATGTCTTAGCTGTTGCTATAACCCCAAGGTAGCGAGTAATTTGTTGATCTGCAGTTTATTTGACATTAGTTATTATTTTTATGGCTATTTTTAGTGTCATCATAATATTACGAAGTTGGTTTCAGAATTGTTAACATTGCTGTGTAGGCTTACACTATATTTGATCGATTGTTATTTCTTATGTTAGCCACAATTTTTACTATTTTAGAAATATGTATTTTATAAATGACTTCACAGTAATTCAAATTGCTTTGGCCCTTAAAACTACTTCCAATTCAATGGTAAATATTGGTTGCAGTCTCAAATGTACAACGAAAGTAAATTTATCTGCTTTTATGTTTGAAGCATTCACGATTCACAGTACAAGCAATTAAACTTATCATTAGTTCCGGACCAGAGTGCGTATAAAGTACGTCGTTCTGAAAAGACTTAGTCAAAATTAAAGGAACTTTTCAGAGTTTTGCGAATTCAAAACATTGACTGTTTGAATAACTTTCAATTAAGTTAATAGTTATGTTTTTATTATCTTCCAAATTTTCACTATCTAAAACGTCTTAGATTACTCACAATCATGAATAAGTTGATTAATTAAAGAATATAACTACTCGCTGTCAGGAGCATAAACCTTGTTATTAGAGTGTTGTCGTAAGAAATCATTTTACTTAGTCCTTTTTCGTGTATTATTTTATAGAAAATAAAATTATATTCAAGAAGAACCAACATCGTTAGTAGTTCTTTATTTATGATTTGACATTACTGTGAGAAAAAATACAGAGAAAAATAATTTTATACTTGAATAAAGTACTTGGATAAACAAACCTAATGCAATATGTTCTATTGAATGTAGCAGTTGAATAGTAGTTTCAGAAGAAGGCTAACAAATACTCAACGTTAAAGTGGTAGGGCGGAGAAAAAGCTTTGTTATTTTGTGTACTTTAGAATTGAATTACAAAAAGCTCTTTCAAAACGATTTGCCACTTATAAATTTCAGTTTTGATCATTATTGAAATGTTATCAAACCATGTCATTCATTAACAGAGGCCATTTTCTTCAAATGAAGTTTTGCGTTTTTATGACATCTGTTTGAGTGTAAACTTTGGTGCGGTCAGAGAAAAAGCAAAATGTTATGTATAATAAAATATAAAGTATGTTGAATTCATTGAAACTGGATGGGTTCTTGCGTGATTAGAAAAATGTACTGTTACTATATTGTTTACACAACTCAGATTATTTCCATATAGTTAATCAAAACACAAGTCTTTATAATCACACATTCGTAAATGATATTTTATTGAGAAATACTTTTTGTCGTTAGTTAAATGTGTACTATAAGTACCGAATTAAATATTTAACAAGCTAAACAAAAACGTGCGGATTGACTCACTGAAAGCATAACTAATTTTTAATGAAACTATGTTGTGTGAAGTATTTTTTTCCTAATTACTAAATGGACTCATTTTTTAAATCATACTTTATATCTGTAATCGTTAAATTAAACCCTTAGGTTCGCAGCTGATGATTTCACCCAAAGTTTAAACGATGGACTCAACTAAATGGACTCATTTTTTAAAATCATAATTTATATCTGTAATCGTTAAATTAAACCCTTAGGTTCGCAGCTGATGATTTCACCCAAAGTTTAAACGAGAAGAAGTTTAAAGATCAATGGTATGAATTTGCCAACTCATTCTTACTTATTTGCAATTTAGACATAAAAATAAAGATACGTTCTCAGGAATACATAATTAAACTCATAAAATTGGGCATATAGTTTAGTTCAAATAGACCCGTCACAGCAACTTGCGTGCTCAGCGAATTTCTAAAGGATTAATTGTTTATATGTGAGCATATACAACATATGTGAAGGAATTTATTGTTTTGAATGTTTATTATCATGCTATGTAAGTAATAGTCTGAAAAAGGATATTTTATCATTCATAAGCATTACATCAATGAGAATGAAAAGTGAATTATATTGGCTTTCATTACAGTAATTTACTTATTGTATTACTTATTAATTATTCTTAGTCTAATTAATTTATAATGTATTTTTATTTTTTCAGCTACAAAGCTGAACTCATTTCCAACCATTAAATTTACATAGACTTAAAAAATATGTAACATTTTGAAAATAAATTGTTTACTGTCAAAAAAAACTTTTTAGATTAGACCGATCCTGCTAGTTTTTGAACTCGAAGTCCTGCATGTGGATTTCATCAAAATCTGACTTTTTACGAGAGTTACGGTTGCCTACTGAGGCATATATGGTTTTTTCCATAATTTGCTTCTTAATGTATTCAAAAATTGAAGTAACATTTAGTGTTCTGTACGCTACAAAAGTTTACCAGCGCAGGGCGAAGTAAATTAATTTCACATGACAATTTCTTCATCCCTCCAACAACCCCCTCTCACCCCAACCCTTAACATACAATTTTCAAACTGCATCACACCCTTTGTGAGTGTAAACAATTAATACCCCTGTAGCAGCAGACCTGCATTCTCAGCGAATTTCAAATGCAAAATAACATAGCGAGATATGTTATCGTGTTTACATACATATAAATTCCAACGAACTGTGTTTTTTGCTTCTGGGGCCCCCAAAACGAGAAGTTATCATAGACTCTGGCCTAAGTCATACCATAAGTTCTACTCTAATAGCTTCTTCCGCTATGTATTCACGGAAATTCGCTAAAATGGGTGGTTTAAATTCAATGTTTAGTAGATGTGAACTCGAAGAATCCATTTACTAAGTTTTATCAAGACACGTTTTAAGAAATAAGGAGGATATAGCAATTTTTACTTCCCACAAGGATAACACGGGGAGAAAATATGTAGGTTCGCGGTCTAATTAATTTAACTTAGATTTCATCTAGATGAAGCCACAAACCAAGTTTTATTACAATGTGTTGAGAAATAAGCAAGATGTCGAATTTCACATATTTCCTATAAGGATAACATAAGGACAATGTGCAGTGTCAATATTTCGGTAACCAATGGACTTAGAGCAATGGCTACTACAATTCAGGGTACTAGATTGTTATCGTTTTTTTTTTTGGCTGAATTCAATGGTGCAAACACAATTTTGATTATTTTTATTAAATGGATAAAAACAAGTCCACCAAAGGTAATAAATAAAATAGCAACCTTCTTCCATAAGGCATCTAAATAAAATGAGCATAGAACGAGTATAGGCGAGCTCTCTAATGTTCCAGACTATGTTGTATAATGTACATATTATTGTACTAAAACTATTATTACTCGGTAATGGATATGCGCAGAGTAATAAATAAACAATTATAAATAGAACTCTGCTAAAACCTAAACAAAAAAACTTGTTTTGGCTAGCCACTCATTTTCTTTCATAAATAGGTTTATAAATATATTCACTATTGCATGAGGAAAATGGTGGTGGTGGTGCTTATATGTAAGAATTAAATGAGTAAAGACGACTATCAAAACAAAATAATGTTGGTAAAAACTGTAAAAAAAGACACTTTACTGAAACTTATTCATGACTCGTGTTTCCTATTTGCCACAAAAATATTCACTTGTTAACATGCTATGTTTTCCCATGGAATAGGTTTTTAAAGTTTCTCATGCAAAGAGATATTTCAAATGTTCAACATAAGTGATTTATTATGAGCCCGGGCGAAGTTATAACGTGTTTTTACAACCATCTCCCACCGTTCAGCTCACAACATTACTTTTACTTATAATGGTTTCTTAAATTTACACATTATCTTTTACTCGTATCGTGTTTTTTTTATCATCTTTCCTACTAACTTTTAATGAATTTCTCCTGTAAGGAAGAAGCATTTACCGTAGGTCTCACGGTAAGATCTAAGCCCGAGACCATCATAACTTTTCATATTGAGGTTCCCATATCCCAAAAACACAATTATTTGGCATAGATATGACAAGTAGTCATTATTCAGACGAGTTCGAAAATGAGGAGGGAGTGGTAAGGATGATTAACCCCCTATAACGGGGTTTTCAACTCGTTACAAAAATAAAATAATTTAATTTACATGTTCATTAAAGGATAAATCAATGAATAAACATTTTATTAAATCAGGAAAAAACAAATAACTTAGTATTTCGAATCATTGTTAAATGTGCATCAGTTACTTAGATATCATCCTCGTTTTCTCAATGTTAACCTTATGAGAAATATCATGCCCTTATTTCTCAACATATCCTAATGAAGATATATGGCTTCGTTTATTTACTTGAGATCTACTTGATTACAGCCTTCATTTTTATATTTCTGTGTCACCAAACCTACATATTATCCTCATGGAGAATATTGAAGGATGCTTATCTATGTACTTACTTGATATTACTTTATATGAGGCCTTATCTGAGTACTTTATTTACACATTTAAAATTCGCTGAGTATGCAGGTCTGCTACAATGGGGTATATATACCGAATATAGATTACCTACTAAAAATTGTGAAACATTTGTCTGCTACAACAGGGGTTTTATATTATAAATAATGCAGTCATTTGTTAACAAAATTGTGAGGAGTATTTAATGAATAGTTTTCGGGAAAGGTTTAGTGATGATAACAATCGTGCATCAAATTCCTTGACTACTGAAACCAAACCTGTGTTTTGTATCCGGACCTCTTAAGCCAAAAATGATAATGTCAACGCTGTAAAACCCGATGAATTTATTCGCCCTCAAAAAGGAACAACATACTTTCTTGATCTATTTATTTACAACCTAACTAACCGGTAGATTGATGGTCCAATCTCTATAGAAGCGTTTATTGATGGGCCAGGAGAAAATAATTACACCATCAATCCTAGCTCTTGGCGTCAGAAAAGGAGACGATGAAAATCATTACTGGTAATTGTTAGAAGGAATATTTATTATCTTTAAACAATCTATATGTTGTCAGGATTTGAAGAATTAAGTAGATAAACTATAACTGAATTAGAAAAACGTTCTTAAGTCTTTAGTAATACCTTAAAATAACTAAGAAGATATGATTAAATGAAACATTACATGATTTCTACGACTGAAATTCTATAAGATATTGAAGGTTCATATGTTTTTTCCATGTTTCCAATTGTGTTTGTTCGACAAAGTCGTAGATAATTGAGTAAAACGTAAAGTACATTCATAATTAAATTACTTTTATAGTAAATTTCAATAATTTATGTTTAACGAAATATTAGACAAAATTCTAATGAAATAATGATCAAATATAATTAAACTTTTCATTGTTTTTCAACCTCTATAACAGATATATTGAGATATTTTGCCATTATTATGGCGCACAATGGTTGTCTTCATTTTAATCTATCTTAGACCTTTTCCTGCAGGTCATAGGTCGATACTACTGCAAACACGGTTGTAAATGGAGACTCTAATTAAAAGTTATATCTTATCAAAATAGCATTTGCTTCCATAGTTTAATTATTAATTCAACTACATGAAACCTTTGACTCTATTTTCCTTTACCGTTAACGTTTAGCACTGGATTAATTTTAATTTAATCATAATCTTTACTCCTTCACTTTCTTTTAAAATCGTTATGAATTTGATTACTTCCATTGTGTACCCCCATTGCGGCCCCCGAGGTGGTAAAACGAAACCCAGAATACGAAGCAAATTCCCCGAAGTATGTTGGTTACTAAGATAAATACAAAACTGCGATCTTTAAATATATTCTTAAGTTTTAGAAAATATTTACGAACACAGTGAAGGGTACAAATATTTCAGGGGCTGTGAATTCTGTTTGGATTTTCTTGCGCCCCTAGCACCGTGTTATGATGACATTTTATAATACAGATCTTCAAAATGAGAATCAAGTCTAGTTACGCCCACAGTAAAAGCGTTCCTTGCTAGTTCGAACAGTTGCAATGTTAATAACAGTTTGCTACTTCAAGAGATGTTGAAAGTATTAAAACGTTTGCCCACACCTGAGTTAATTTACACTATTTTTTAAAAGGAACATTTATGGTACGAATTAGGTACGTATATCAGTGAAGACAACATTATTATTTTTTTTAGATTTTTTAAATTCACACTAAGGTTGTTAGAACCTCCCTCTCTGAATGCCAGTTTACTCTAAATAAAAAATGGCCGTATATACCAAAACCCAAATGAATATACTTCTTTAAATAGACGTTTTTAATCTTAAAATCAATTAACCTGCCTGTAAAAATAGGCAAACATGTCAAACTTTTTAGAAAAAAGACATATTCATATGTTCCTTAGGGCTCTCGCTCTATATTTAAGATGAATGGAAGGTTAAGCAGCGCGTCCCCATTACTAAGAGGAGCCATCATTAATCTATGTTAAAAACGAACGGCTTAGGTTTGCTTGAGACCGGAACCTCCACGCTTCACGGGCTGAGGAACACAAACTGCTCTTAAATCGGCTTGTGAGTTGCTTACCTTGTACTTGTAAACACTAACGTACACAAAGTTTCACAGACTGCGTTATCCTCTTTATGATTCTAACGTTAATTATTTGTGGACAAGCACAAAACACTTTAGAAATATGCAATTTAAGTGTCAAAATACCGATTTTGATAATGTTATCCACTAATAAAGTGCACTAACAATTTACTCATAGTTCGTTTTATTTACTCATACAGACTTAAAGAAGTATTATGAATCGATGCGGACTTCCAGAAGAAAATTGTAATAATTAAAAATGATAAAGAAGTACGCTAGGCTAAATAAAAGAAAAAAAGTGGGCTGCATCATTATGACAACTGGACTTTGTTTTATAACAGAATTTCGAATGATTTTTTCCTGATGTGGTCTCTTTGTTTAGTTTTTCTATAATAATTTCCACTCGAAACCTCAGCACAACAACTCATCTAAATTAATCACTAAAACCTATCTTACATCTACACAGTTTTATTTTTTCAATGACTTTAATGTAATCAAAAGTATGTAAAAACAATTACTTTTTAATTATAATGCCTAATTTAAGTTCACTTTTTACAAAAATTAAATTATTAAATAAAAAAAACATAGCAACCAAATTGTTTGTGATAAACATGTTGTATCAACTAAAACCACCTGTCCAAAAACTCAAGCGGGGGCTAGAGGCTCTTCGGTATCTCCCTCGCAGGAGAGATAGGTCACATTAAAGAAAAGTTAAAGAAGAGAGAAAAGTTAAAGAAAGTTGAAGAAAAAAGTAGTGCGACGTAGTAATTAACCAGTTTTTCTAAAATTATGATCTTAAGTAGCATATATAGAACTCCTTCCTACTTTTAATATCCAAAATAAAACTTCAGAGGATGATATAATAGGCCAGTCAACTTAAACATGGAACCTCGCAAACGCGCCTCATATTTTTTTAAACATTCAATTTTGCAATCCTGAAAACCCTGTGCAGCTTCCGTAGTACTAGAAAACCTACCAAATTTATTTATGTATTTTTTAGTTTTTATAAGACATCACCCATATGGAAGCAATTATTCTCTAAGGGATGCTTAAAAGAATATTGAAAAATCAGAATGTTATGCGTGTTTACGAGTTTCGCCTTTGCTACGTTTAAATTTAATAGCCTATAATATCGTCGCTCAAGTGTCCAAACATTGATGGATGTAGTAAAATATTCCTCCGCGGGGTCAAAGTCAAAGTCAAAGCCTTTATTTGTACATAACATTCACAGTTACATAGTAACATTAAATTGGTGCATCGTAAAGTGTTCTGTCACAACAGAAAAATAATCTTACAACATGATAAACTGGATTACAACATTTTGCTCAGCCCAATACCTAATCCCAGTAATTGAAAAACTCTTCAACTTTGAAAACACATAATTCCAAGAGCAATTGCTTTAAAAATGACTTAAAACTAACCAAATTCATTTCCTTTACATGTACTGGCAATTTATTAAGCATTCTGATACCAAGCTCAAAAGTTGAATTGATAGTCCTTTGATAGTTACATTGGTTAATCCTTAAATGAGTATGTTATCTAGTAAAATAACTGTGAACAGAGCTATTAGTCTTAAACTGATCTAGGTTGACTTTAATGTAAATTGAACACTCAAAAATAAAAGTAGAGGGGACGGTCATTACTTTGAGTCTCTTAAAAAGTGGTTTACAATGAGTCCTACTACTAATATTAAAAATTACTCTTAAGGCTCTTTTTTGATACACAACAACAATTTTCTTATATTAGGTCACAGCCCCAGGCTAAGTGGCCATATGCCATATGCCAAGTGGCTTTGAACATGTGCAAAATACACTTCAGTTAAAACATCTATATTTACAATCAACTTAAGTCTTCTAATCATTAAAATGTATTTGGCTAGTTTATTTCACAAGGATGAGATATATGTCTGTCCCATTTAACATTTGACTGCAATATAACACCTAAAAATTTAACCTCTGTCATTTAATTTGAATTATTTCCAAAACTAAATTCAAGACTTTTTGTTTTGTCCTTATTTAAACATAATACATTGACAGCAGTCCAGTCTTCGTTTGAATATTAGAGCTAAGTAACATTTGGTCAGCACAAATACTGTTACTTCAACTAACCTGAATTGCCAGGTCATCAGCATACATGAAAGGTGTTACATGTTCATTAGTAAGTGCAGCAGGTAAATCGTTTACATAAACTATGAAAATTGTAGGCCCTAAAATAGAGCCCTGCGGAACACCTGTACAAACAGGTAGATAAGGAGAAAAACATCCAATATAAAGAACAGACTGATATATTTGAGATAAATAAGACTTAATGAGATCCAAGGAAACAGAATCAAAACCATAGAAATTATAAGGTTTTTCAGCAGTACTTGGTGGTCTACTGTTTCAAACGCTTTTGACATATCATAGAAACAACTATTTACCAGTACTTGTTACGAGTATCTAAACCTAATAGACATTTTCTAGTAAACTTAACTATAGCTGCACTCGAACCTCTCTTAGACCTGAAGCTATACTGATCAGATGAGAACAACAAATTACTCTCAAAAAACTGTTTTACTTGACAATTCAACAAAACTTCTAATACTCTAGATATCACTGGGATTATCGATATGGGTCGATAGCTGTTATATTTCATTTTCGAACCTTTCTTAAAGACAGGAATTACTTTAACTAATTTTAAACACTGAGGCACAATACCACTTACCACTTATCTATACAACAATTAAACAAATATGAAAGTACTTCTACAATATATGGTACTGCATACTTAAGAGTCTGAGAATTGATACAATATACATCCAAACATAAACTATCACTTAACGAGTTGATTGCGCTATAAACTTGTTCAACAGTTACATTCTTAAAAGTAAAAGCTCTTTGTTCCTTAATGGTAGTTCTAAGTTTATCCAGGTAGTATTTTACACTCTCATTAGACTTCGGAACACTCTGAACAATTGAATGAACATTTTAAATAAAACCTTTATTAAACCTATCACAATTTAAATTTAATAAACTATTGTCAACTGATGGTCTTTTATTTCTGTTCAGTCCTTCATTTACTATGGACCACATCACCTTTGGTTTGTTATTGGCATTTCTCACCCTATTCTAATTATAGGCTACTTTAGCCTATTTCACTGTTTTTTGTAATCAGATTTTAATCTATTATAATTATTTCCATACTTTACAAGCCCTGTATTTTTAAACTGATTATGCATAAACAAACATCCATCTTTCAATGCAGACAAATTCTCATTGAACCATTTAAACTTTATAGGTCTGTTCTTTCCTGATTTTTTTAACTTCAGTGGAAAAACTATATTAACTACATTCATAAAAGTTTCCAAAAAATATTCAAACTTATCATCAGTACTACCTAAATTATATATACATAACCAGTTTAATTTACGTAATAAAGTCATAGAATAGGCAATATTCAAATCATGTATAGGTCTGGTTATTGTTAAGTTACTTTCACCATTTACACTCAAATTACTATTTACAGATATTTCTAATTTACTTCTAAAAATTACAGCATGTTGATCAGAAACAACCATCGTCTCAATAAAAGCCGAGTCAATCCTCCACCAACGGTAAATCAGCATGTACAGAGACAGAAATATTGTCGATGCAGGTGTCCTTCTTTACACCACATAAACTTGCATATATATATTATAATATGTAATTCACAACTTCGGGCTACAAAGATTATTATCAAAAAAATATAACAAGTGTACCCTTTTTTCATTTTATTAACTAAATTACACGACCGTGTTTCTGTTTTCAAACCATTTTCACAGTGTGATGATATACATAACCTAAAATTATCAAATAAATATTTATCATCTGGTATCTTCAGCTGCATGTTTCTTTTTAATGTATTCTTTGATTAAGTGGTTGGTATTTTCTTAAGCTCAAGTATGGCATCGAAGATTGGGTTTTTTATATCTGAATATGTAGAATTGAGCATGTCTTTTTGATTTAACTTGCTGTTTAAGTAGATGTGAAATTCTTCTTTCGTGTTCATTTTGGGCCCTTTATTTTCATAATCCAATATAGCTAGGTTTTCTTTGATTCCTTGTAGCTATGGTCTGATTTTAAAATGTGTTCGGCAAAGGAGGATTTTTGGCTGGTTGAATTGTTTGATCTAACTGCTTGTATATGTTCATTGAATCTTGATTTGAAACTCCTGCCTGTTTGACCAATATAGTAGTTGTTGCATTCGCTGCATGTGATTTTGTAGATACCTGATTTTTCATATATTTTTGGTTTTGAATTTTTGGGGGAGACTAGTCTGTCTAGCATTTTGAATGCACATTTCTTGTCTTGCAACTGATTTTGTAGTTCGAGTTGGTGAAGGTTTTCCTTATTGCTTTATTTAGAGTTGAGCTGTATGGTATTGCTATAAAATCAGTTTTTCTTTTTTGATTTATTAATTCTTGTTTATTTTTTGTTTTCTTTGTAATCATTTTTTCTATTAATTTAAGTCCATAGCCATTTTTCTTTGCTAATAACTTGATTGTATTTTTTTCATTATTAAAATCTTCATTGTTCATTGGAACACGTAATAAACGGTTAATTAGTGAGTGAAAACACAGATGAAGAACTATAGTTCTTCATCTGTGGTGAAAGGTACTCATTTTGTGAACCCAAGGGGGATTTGAATTAGCTGGTATTATTAGATGTTTGAGATTCTTTTCTAAATATTTTAAATGAATGTTTACCTTTTGTACTTGGAATTGTCAAATCTAAGAAATTAATGCTAGAATTTTGGATTTCCATCGTGAATTTAATGTTTTTGGAAATAGAATTTAGATACGTTAAGAAGTTGTTACAAGATTGTTCATCCCCTTTAAAAAGGCAACGTATATCGTCTACATATCGATACCAATATATAATTTTGTTTTTCTCAGGATTGCAGTCATTGAATATTTTGTTTTCTTCTAGGTCTTGTAGATAAATATTGGGTAATGTACCAGACAAGGGGGATACCATAGCTAATCCTTCCTTTTGTTTGAAAAACTTCAATCCATAGGTGAAATAGTTTTGATTGACCGTTGTTTTTGTTAAGTTCATTAAGTCTTTTATTTCATTTTTGGATAAGTTATTATTTTGGTTTAAGGATTTTTCAAGTATATTTGTCGTTTCTTGGACAGGTATCAATATTATATACAACCGCATGTGTAACTGACACACTCACCCATCGGGATACGAATTCCAATCAACTTCCAGATGAGCTAGAAACTTGAAATTTGGCACGAACACTCCTTGGGCGGTCAAACCCCAGGGAAAAGTCTCAAAACAAAATATTTCCACCCCCAACCCTCCTAAAGGGGGGTAAAATGGGTAAAGGTTTAAAGGTCGAAAAGAGTACTTTTCGTTTTTCGGTTATATCGGCTAAACTAGAGGTCCTATTGAAAAACGGACTGCACCACATGCCACGGATTTTTCACGATCTACAACTTTGGTTCTGTGACTTTTTGTCCTATCTCGTCTCCTTCACCCTTAGATTGCTCTAGATTTTTCAATTTTCGTAGATCTTCCATAGGTCTTCCAGCACCAGTTGACTTGATATACTATTTAGGCCCCTGAAAAGTTTCAGGAATATTTATTGGGTGAACACTCTAAATATAAAATTCTCAAAACAAACTATTTAAGCCCCCCTTACCCCCCAAAAGGGGGTGAAATGGGGGAAAACTTGAATTTCAATGAAGTGATTCTCGTTTTTTGCCTCTAGCGGCTAAAATAAAGAATCTGTACAAAATCAAAGGTTATTTCCTTAGTTAAAATTAAACTTGCTACAATTTTGGTCATTATGTATCTTGCACTATCTCACCTCCTTAACTCCCAAAATGAGCTCTAAATTTAAAATTCTTATGAATATTCAGTTTATTTTTGATTTTGATGGTTTTTTAAATATTTATTTTTAGCTTATAGACCTCTATTTGCACACTGAGATAGTAAATTATGACCTTTAGGGTTATCAGGGGTCATTCGTAAAATTCACCCCGTTTCAACTCCTAAAATAGTCCTCAAAAGTTAAACTTTCATTAAATTAAAATTCCCTCGTGGTTTTTAATTTTCTTCAAATTTATTTTTGGCAAGGTATGCCGAATTATTGACACAGAGATAGTCAGTTTGACTTTTCCGGTTTGTTATAGGTAATTTACAATTTTTACCCTATTTCTACCCCTAAAAGAGTCGTCTCAACTAAAATGTGACCGAAAAAGCATCAAACTAAGTATTCTTCAAATTAAGGCAATGTTGTTTTTAAACAAACTCTTTTGCCTCACCCAATGACTCCACCAACCCTCTCTCAAAACGAAATTTTAATCCCACCCCCTCCGCATCCCCCCCTAAAGTAACCCTCTAACTACCCTCCTAAACATTACAATGATATATCTTGCTGAGGATTTGTAATGAGTTTATTAGACATTTTGTGACTTTTCAATACACACCCCAACTTTTTCGTGGGGCAGAGACCAATAGGGGGGCCCATAACCAACCCCCAATCAACTTACCCTCTGACACTACCTATGATACCTTGTGCTAAGTATTTGAAAAATGTTTATTACAATTTGTCTTTTGGCTTTTCGGAATCCAAACCCCTGGAACTCACTATAGGGGGCCTGGGAGCGGAGCTTTTATATTTCCTTCATAGTATTTATTTTTAGGAAAGTCCACGACCAAACGTACGTGACAAACCCTGACCCCGACCCTGACTTTGTACGTAAACAAATAAATTAATTTTGCTATGTGACTTATCAATATCAAAATTCCTCTCAAAGGGGCTCACAGTAGGGGGCCTGGGGGCGGAGCCCCCAGCGAGCCGTAAGGCGAGTCTATATATTATACAGCCGCATGTGTAACTCAATCACTCACTGACTCAGGGATACAAATTCTAATAGACTTCCCGATGAGCTAGAAACTTGAAATTTGGCACGAATATTCCTTGGATGGTCAAACCCCAGGGAAAAGTCTCAAAACAAAACATTTTCACCCCCGACCCCCCCGAAGGGAGGGAAACTTAAATCTCAAAAATAGCAATTTTCGTTTTAGGGCTGTAGCGGCTAAACTAGAGGTCATATCGAAAAACGGACTGCACCACGTGCCACGGATTTTCAACGATCTACAACTTTGGTCCTATGACTTTTTGCCCTATCTTGTCTCCTTCACCCTTAGGTAGCTCTAGAACTTTTTATTTTCGAAGATTTCCCAAGGTTTTTAAGCTCCAGTATATTTAATATTGCACTTAGAGGTCTGAAATTTGGCACACATCATCTCTATAGCATATATGTTACAAATCACGAATAGTATAACTAATTTGTAATAGTAAAATGCATATTAAGTAAAAAAAAAACCTTCAAAACTCACCAAATGTCAGTGATTTTCTCGAGGTATTTCATTCCGGTCCAAACCATACTTCCCGATGAGCTAGAAACTAGAATTTTGGCACAAATATTCTTTGGAAGGTCAATTTACAGAAATAACTGTCAAATCTCGCCATTTTTTATTTTATCCTCCTCAACAAAATTATAAAAATTGCAAAAAAATCGATTTTAAAGAAAAGTTATTTTGAGCTCTAGTGGCCAAACGGATGTTCTTATCGAAAAACGGACTTCACATTATCCCAAGGATTTTTCACGACCTACATCTTGAATCCTTTGATATTTTGCCCTATCTCGTCTCCTTCACCCTTAGATAGCTCTATAACTTTCATTTTTCGAAGATTACCCTGACGCTTTTCATCTCCAATAGATTTTGGCATTTGGTACAAATTACTCTACAGCATAATGTTACAAATCACCTATAATGTAAATATTTCTTCACATTGAAATGAATATTAACATAAAAAACTTCGGAATTTGCCAAATTCCAGGGATTTTCTCGAGGTAGTTTATTTTGTATCACCTTGATATACTTCCTAGACGCGTTATAACTTGCAAAAGGTATATGTATGACTTGATGTTTTGCCTTATCTCGCCTCCTTCATCCTCAGGTAGATCTAGCCCCTTTCAACCCCGAAAACGACCTGTAAGGTCAAAAGGGGTGAAATGGGGAAAACTTGAATTTCGATAAAAGTACTGTTTGATTTTTGCCTCTGGCGGCTAAAATAAAGGTTCTGTTCAAAAACTACGGTTATTTCCTTAGTTGAAATGAAATTTCCTACAATTTTGGTCATTACGTGTTTTGCCTTATCTCAACTCCTTTACCACCAAAATTACCTCTAAAGTTAAAATTCATATACATTTTTCAGTTTATTTTGGGTTTTGATGATTCTTCAATATTTATTTTTAGCTTATAGACCTCAAATTTCACAATGAGATAGTAAGTTTGATCCTTTAGTGTTATCAGGGGACATGCGCAGAATTCACCCTGTTTCAACCCCTAAAATAGCCCTCAAAAGTTAAACTTTCCTTGAGTTTTAACATTTCCTCCAGGTTTTCAGCTCCAGATGATTTAATTTTATACGTAGAGGGCTGAAATTTGCCATACATGATCTCTAAAGCATATATGTTACAAATCAGGAATAATATAACTAGTTTATGTTAAAAAAATTGCATATAAAGTTAAAAAAAACTTCAAAATTCGTTAAATGTCAGCGATTTTCTCGAGGTATTTCATCGCGGTTCAAACCAAACTTCCCGATTAGCTAGAAACTTTAAATTTGGCATGAATATTTCTTGGATGGTCAATATATAGGAAAAATATCAAAAACGGCATTTTTTTATTTTAACCTCCTCAAAAAAATATAAAAATTCGCTTACAAGCTATGTTATAAATTAGCAATAGTAAAACTTTTTCTTTTTTAAAATAAAGTTTGTTATGTGCCTTAATTTAGTTGTTGTTTAGTCGAATAATGGCCTAAATTTCCCTATTCGTTCATTTCTACGCCATCAAACAAGCATGCTCATTTCTCACGTTAATGATGTGGAAAAACTGTAATATGTTGAATTTAAGTTTAATTGGATTTAATTTGTTTATTAAAATAGCATTATTATAAATATTACAAATTCAAAAGGGAGGAACAGGAACTACCCAACACTAGCCTGATCGGACCATCGGATGTAATTACCCCCCCCCCCCCTTCCATAAACCCCATTGAAACTATTCACCCCAAAACTAGTAATAATTTATTTTGCTGAGCATTTGTAAACAGTTTATTCGTCTTGTTACTTTCAATACAAACTCTCCGCTTTGGGGTGAAACCCTTTAAGGGGGCCTGGGGGCGGAGCCCCCAGCGAGCCGTAAGGCGAGTCTAATATATATACAACCGCTGGTGTAACTCAGGTATACGAACTGTTTTCCACTTCCCGATGACCTACAGACTTGAAATTTTGAACGCACTTCCCTTATTGCCTGAACATATGGGGAAAATTATCAGAACTCACAATTTTTAATTTTAACACCCTCAAAAAAATTATTAAAAAATCGCTAAAAAAGCTTTTTGAAATAAAGTTATTTGGAGCTCTAGTGGCCGAACGGATGGTCCTATCGAAAAACAGACTGCACCATGTGCCACGGATTTTTCACAATCTACAACTTTGGTCCTATGACTTTTTGCCCTATCTCGCCCCCTTCACCCTTAGATAGCTCTAGAATTTGAAATTTTTGAAGATTTCCCTTTTTTCCAGCTCTAGTTGGCTTGATATTAAATGTAGAGGCCTGAAATGTCCTACACATCATCTCTACAGCATATATGTTACAAATCACCAATGAAATAACTAGTTCTTAGCATGAAAATGCATATAAAGTTAAAAATCGTCGAAATTTTCCTATGTCTCCAATTTTGATTCTTTAATCCAGCCATATAGGTTCTCGCTAATCTTCCTTACCGTCATACTGTATCTTATAGTAGAATCTATAACTTCTGAATCTTCGAACTAAGTCGGTAATGCAGTATTAGCAGTTTAGCAATATAGGCATTGTTAAATTAAATACTTTATTATTATACTTTTTTTAATTATCCTCCTAAATTTTTATAAAATATATAACCAAAATAATCTAGAACCACAATTCTTTTCATTCTTGCCTTAAAGGGTAGTTTATTCTTATGGAGCTTACTAAAACATGTCAAATCTCGCTATGTTGGATTGAACATGTTTTGCATTTGAAATTCGCCGAGTATGCAGGTCCGCTGCAACGGGGGCGTTTCGAAATCGAATTGCTCAATGTATTTACAACCTGATTTAAAAATGTAGGCTTGTTTAAACCCTGAAAAAACAGGCAAGACGTTCAGCGGTACTCGCAGCGTAATCCTGACGCCTCCCTTGAGAGGGTTAAGATTTTTCGTTTGAAAAACCCGAAACTCTCTGAAGTTAAGCATTTGCCAAATTCGCTTAACAGGAAATATATAACAATAAATCATAAATAAAATATGAATGTTTTTGGGTTTCTCCAAATCGGACCGAACAAAATTACCTTCGTATTCTACTTATGTTTGTTCCTTGTCGTGGTTATCTCGATCTTCTGTGACTTGGTGGACCCCACTGTCGCACATTCCAGGAACTCACACGGACACTCGGTTTAGTCGATGACGGAGATGATTACGACAACGCGTTGTAAGAGGCTGCGCAATTCATGACAGACCCGAGACTCCGCTCTTTCTTTGTGCTCCTTTGTAACATGGGGGCTCCTGCAGCAATCTTGTGGGACAAGTTCAGAGACCTTGTTTGCGAGGATCACATTAAAAGGAATCCCCATGATCTAGAGCTGACCTACGATCTTTCCCTCGTCGAAATTAGTCGTAGTTTACGTCGTCAGGGTTCCTGTTTATCCAATCACGGTCTCCCTGATGTGGAAGAAGACAATACTGAGTTGGGTAGTCAAACTGTCTGATGATCAGAGGCAGGTTTTTGATTACATTCGTTTACTTCTTAATAGCCGCGGGAAAATGATCTTTCTGGATGGTTCAGTTCCCACTGATGTTGGCCTATTGTATGACCGGTTACAAGAGCCAAGGTCAGACGATAGAATCAGTCGGTGTTGATCGACGCACGGTCAGCTCTACGTTTTGCTGAGTAGAGTTAGGCACCCAGACCACATCGTTGTTCACGTCCGCCCAGAGAGGGTTCACGATGGAGTGCCACATGTGAAGCGGCACGCCGAAATTGAGCGCATACCAAACTGACAAGAGAGGTTCACTAATCCCTAACCGATATTGCGCCGTGAGGGTGGCAGGTACCTGTAGACTGCAACTACACGCAATGACTCAGGAATGTTACCCTCGTCCCCCCCTGCCTGACCAGTTGACGAACCACAAAATATTTGTACTCCACAAATGATTTGTCAGTTTTTCATAAGACACCTAAGCGATAGGTAGCTCCATTCACGAGCAAGTGATCCATTATAGTTATTTAGAATTAGTTGTTTATTGTTTGCGATCTTCATTACAAAAAATAAAAATAAATTATATCAATACAGAAATAGCCCTTCAGAAAATTTGTTATGAGTTGCTATAATCCAGCACCATATAAAATAAATCGAACGATATAGTTGATAAATTAATTAGTTACCGGAAATAGAAATCAAACAGTACGGCAATTATTCTAGTGAAATAAAGTGTTAGTACGTTGGGTAAACGTAAAAACCTTGCACTTTTTGATACAGCTTATATCCACTTGGCAGGTGTAAAGAAGATACCAGTAGAAGTATTTTTGTCCGAAGAACCAATCTTGAATTCTTGTATAACACCTCCATATCAGCCATTAAAGTAAGCCATCTGTATGAATTTTCAAATTTAGCCTGACTCCGTTGCTCACTCGCCACTTCCCTCCAAGGGGCGATAGCGAAGGGGTTTTAAGGTATTCCTGTGTTCCGACTTTGAAGGCGAGGCGAGGAGTCAGTGCTTGCCTCCCTCATGTGATTCTAGGAAGGGCTGCGGCTCAATATCGGTCTACCCCTGGGACGAGATTTAAGAGTCACGGCGCAATTTCGGTGTCTACCTGGATTTTGCGGCGCAATTTCGGTGCGCCCATGTGAAGAACATAGTCTTTAACGACTTCCTTATTTAATACTGATAAATACTTCAGCAGTAGGCCAGGGGATCTGCGAGATGATGAAAACTCCTCATTGTAATTAGACTATTCACGCAGTACGATAGGGGGTCTGCTTAAAAAAAGTCCCCGGTGTTGTACATAGTTGTTTAAAATTATGTTAATGTTTGTGTTTTAATTGTTTACGGCAGAGGCAAGGGGGCCTGCTTCGTCAAACTCCCCATTAATTTGTTTTTTCGTTGGTGTAAATAGATCTGATTTTTAATCTTTTGACAGGCAGAGGCAAGGGGGCCTGCCTTAAAACAAACTTCCCATTTATTTGATATCTATTTTGTTTTTATAGTGTTGTAAATACATGTTCTCTACGTTTCCTGGCCTCTCCGTTTGGCGGAACTGGATACGCCTACTATAAACTATTGCTAAGTAAACTGACAAGGAAATAAAATTGCACTAATTCTTCTTTAATACAAAAGTTATTCGTTATTGAAATCCAACTTTCTTTAATTATTTCATCTAAACAATATATTTCAAAAATAATTTCAAAAACCCATCTGCATTCCTACAAATTCGTCCCAATAAAAACACAATCAATATCTTTAATCTCCGACAGCATTATTTAGAACACATACAAATGCTCTCTTCTCCTATCCAACTTAACTAATTCTCATTAATAACATTCGATTATAAATATACCTTCATACAAATAATTTTCACCAACCCTTACAAGATCCGTTGAAAATTCATATCTTTAAAAGTTCTTCATAAGTTTTCTTTGAAGTACGTACACAAAATCTCCAGCTTAAAATTATCTTAACACTGGCAATTAACGCCCTATAGGGGTCCTTCAAAATTGGGTATTGTTCAACTGCAGGGAACACAAACGGGGGCCTGGGGGCGGAGCCCCCAGCGAGCGAAGCGAGTATTTGTATACATACTTTTTACATCAAAAGAAACGAATACGGTTTCTTTTGGTATTGAAATATCTTTAATTTTTTCTATTATATCAAACGTATTTTTAATCTGTAAATTTTCATTGAATTTTACGTTATTTTTTATTTTTCCATTTAGATACTTACATAAGTTGTAGGTAGGTGCACTTCTAAAATTGACAACTGGTCTCAAAGGAATATCTTGTTTATGTATCTTTGGTTGACCTCTAAGTTTTGGTGCTGATGGTTTTATTGTTTTAAGTTGGATTTTAGTTTTGGTAGAGAGGGATTTACATTTGGAGATTGTTTTGTTCATTTCCTTGTTGTAGTCTGCAGTAGGATCTTTGTTTAGTTCTTCAAATATATTATCATTGAGAAATATTTCCATTTTTTCGTTATAGTTTTATTTTGACATGATGATCGTTGTATTACTTTTACCTGCCTTAGCTATCATAGCATTATTTTCTATTAATTTTTCTGATATTGTTTTTATTATGTTCATATCATGTTTTGATCGATTTATATTACCTTTTGTTTTATAATGCAGACCTGTTTTCTTTAGTTCATGAGTAAAGTTGCACCTAATTGTTTCTTGAGCTTCTTTAGGTTTCTCTTTGAGTGCTGTTTCAAGATCAATCAATTCGTCTTCAATAGTTTTGAGTTTATAATCTAAGTTAATATTGTTTTTAATAGATTTACTAAGGAGATCTGTCTCTGCTGAGTCAAATGTTATATTTGACAGATTTTGAATTGAAGGTTTAAAATGTGTTTGAATAGTTGGATCATTTGTATCTAAAGGATGTTTTTGTGTCGCAAGTAACATTTGTATTTTCTTATAATGTTTTTGCCTTTTCTTTTTAATTAAAGGTTGGATCCATTTATTTATGTAGATTCTGTATTCTTCAATAGAATCATTGTGAAATGTTTTATTTACTTCATTTTGTATTTCATTGAGAGTTCTATAATATATGCAAGTCGGCGGTAAGTGCGGGTAAATGTTCATACGGGAGCTAATCACGGCAATACATTTTAATTTAGAGAAAACAATTTTATTGTATCTTGAATGAAAATACATTCAACACTAAGCTCACGAAGTACATGTTTTATTTTTGTTTACATTCCGAGTTATTTTAGCTCAAGATATCTATCAACTAGCTAAAATCCACTGTTTAAACTCGGACGCTAATTACTCTTGAAACACAACAGACAAGACGCTTGTGTTGTCTCTTGTTATGATATCGGACAATTACAAATTCTGATGTGAAATCAATTTCTTTTCATTTTGATACGTGGCTTGTTGTGCGTTGAAAAATAATAAGGATTTGGTTCCGCTCGATGTTGTAAGTTATAACCCGTGAAAATCACAACACCCTTGTGTGTGAGAACGCATTCCGAATATTATTTTCGATCTAAAATCAAATCACTGTATACAAAATAAAAGAGGAGAAAGTATCCTACAAAATATTACCATTTGCTTCCACGATTCTAAGAAATGTAAAAGTAACTACACCTAAATTTCAGAAGATGATTTTTACGTGATCGTTAAATTTGATAATTTAAATTCAGAGGCTGATTACTTTTACATTTTTCGTAGAATCGTGGAAGCGAATGGTTATACTTTGTATTATTTTTTCTCATATTTGATCATCGAAAATCATGCTCGCACTGCGTTTCCGCACGCAAGGGTAGGCTATTGTCGTGATTTCACGGGTTACAACTTCACGCGGAACCATATCCTGACGTTATATTTCAACGTACAGTAAATTAGGCATCAAAATGAAAAGCAAATCATTACTCAATTTACGCAATTCCTATTTTTTCGTTAAAATAAAAAATACAAAAGTAACTGGTGGCCGAGTTTTAGAGGGGGGGGGGTGGATAGAGGGTTTTAGGTAGTTTATATTTTGAGCTAAAAACTCGGAATGTATGAAAAATCTACTTCACGAACCTGTGTTGAGTTTATTTCCCTTCAAGATGCAATGAAATTGTTTACTCTAAATCAAAATATATTGTCGTAGTTAGCTTATCGCCGACTCCGCGAAGGAATATTTACTACATTCATTACTGTTTGGACACTAATACTGTATGAATGAGTGACGTCTTATCAGCCTCTGAAGTTATACTTTGGACATATTCATGTTAGTTGCCTCAAGATCCAATTGATGGCAACACTTAATGTCACATTTACTACATCACAGAGATCTTATTTCGGCATTTCAAAAAGACGTGTCATTACAAATATCCCTGCATCACTTCTCATTTATAAACAACGCAAGCTAAAAAACAATTAAAGAATGAAATCCAATCATATTAATCTATAATAATTTTAATATCGGCAATTTATTTGGTTTTAGATGCTATGAATGGCGTCCCTCTCCGAAATTCATTTTGGAATGAAAGAGACTCCGATTCATTCAATACGAAACAACGAAACTAATATTGAAAGGCCTGTATCAGCATATCAGGATCAGCTATTGTCGCATGCAGTCCTACCGACCGATTTTCGTCTGGACTATAACAGTAGACTGAATGCCGGTATCGAATGAAACGATAACTCCCTAAACTATGACCTTAATTGTTCGTAAAGGAAAGCTCATTGTAAAATTTTATGTTTTTTTTTTAATTTTACAACTATTTTCTAGATAATTTTTAAGATTAATTGCGACGATTTTTAAACATTGCGATGTGGTACTTTTAATGGCTAATTTACTAACAGCATTAAAAAAAACATTTATTTGTGATTGTGTTTAAATTAATTTTCATCTGTCGTCTATCACTTGTTACCAGTGGTCCTCCTTTCGTTCTTTTGGTCTGTCGGTGTTCAACGAGTTTGGTTCTAAGAATGATTATTAAAATTGGTTTAATAGTCTGCAAAAATCCCAGGAAAAAAACAACCCCAACAAGACCTTTTAAGTGGCAAATAATTATAGGACTATAACTGTGGTTCTTTGACTCAAATATGCTCTTAAATTATATTGATTTGCTTAATTGCTTGATGGTTTACTACAATGCTAACACCGGAAGATGAAAATTTACATATAAATACTGGAAAATGTTACTTTGCATTGTAATAAAAACAAATACTTGATAATAATGTCATATTTTAAACTTTTATGATAGCTCATTAAGTAATGATGATTGAATAAAGCTGAAAAAATTAAAAATTCTCGCTGAAATAAACCAATTGAGTCAATCACTTTACGTTTTTTAGATAGTTATTTTATTTTATTTCAATTTATAACTTAATAATTATTCAAATTGATAACATGATAACAATTTGTTTCATGCATCTGCGTTTATTTTAGTCCATACAATTTACTCTACGATCTTAAAAAAAATCGCAAGAAGACATTGTTTGATGGAAATCTAATAAGAAAAATGTGGATTTTAACATATCCAAAGTTTACCAAAAATCGATCCACGGTAATCCCCCTGAAATCACGTTTGAAAATTGTGGCTTTTCCTACCATACAAACATTTCTGAAAAAGTCACTTAACTGCACCTTTTATCAATGTTTTTACAAGATATTGACTTTAGACAACTACTAATTATTGTTGGGTGATTGGATCTTAATTTTGACAGGGTACTTATTTTTAACCACCATCTTGGATCCGCCATATTGGATGTAATTTTTTTTCAAATTTAAAGTTGGTATTGTGACACATCATTAGGCCTATAGTCTAAAATTTTACCCGTTCAGACAATATTGAAATCCGTTTTAAAAATTTGGATTCGTAAAAAAGTTATGCTTAAGTATAAATTCAGCTCTAAACTTCTGTACTTTGAATATTAGTTTTAATTATTTATCTTATATCTCCGGTTCTAAATAAGAAATGCTGCTTGTTTTGGTCTTAAATTACTCAGTGATTTAACGGCTTAAATGTGGGCTATTGATCAATAAAACCGGAAAAGTGCTGGACGAGCAATAAAGCTAAAAGCAACATGAAAATTAATTTTTACAAAGTTTGTTTTTAGTTAAGTATTTATACTTTATCCTAATTTTGTCCGATTTTAGTTATCAATACATCATGAAAGCTAATAGTTCACCGGTTGTATTCAAACCACTCCGACCTGCAGGCCATAGTTGGGACTGGGGATACCGGTCTTTAAATAATTATGAAATTTTGAAAAAAATTAATTTTATATTGGTTTGAAGTTTATACCTAACCTTAAACTCTACCGATTCAAATTATTAATAGCTTACATGAAAGGGAATAATATTATATACTGCGTTTGAAACTGTTTTGGGTCTCCGTTAGATATCTATGTATGAGTCATTACGTTACGAAAGTAAACAGATTTTAAAGTAAATGAGGGTTCATAATTCAAATCAAGTCCGATTGTAATGAGCGATATATCATATAAAAGCCTATAACTTAATGAGTAATTTGGGACTAGAACGAACTTTGTGACGCATTTAGAACCTGCGCTGTAAATCTGTAACAAAACTCAAATTTAAAAAAAATAATGTTCATGTGGCTTTTAGCCTTATAGCTTGTCCAACTCTTTTCCGATTTTAATGATCAATAGTTCTCATAAAAACCGTTACATTACTGAGTATTTTAAGACCACAACTTGCAGAATATCTTATTTACGACCGGAGATAAAAGATAAATGATCTAAAATAATATTCAAAGTACGGAATGTCCATAAGAAATTTATGGGGCTGAATTTTTATTTGAGTATATCTTTTTAACGAATCCAGATTTTTTTTAATGGATTTCAGCAGATTTAATGAGTTCAAGGCAAAAATCTGATCTATAATGATATATCACAACATTAACTTTACATTTAAAAATAATAATTTATATCAAAAATGGCGGATCCAAGATGGCGGCCAGCCAGCCAAAAATAAGTACCCTTCAAAATTAAGAACAAATCGCCCAACAATAATTGATGGCGATCCAAGGCCAGTATCTCGAAAAAAACATATTGCAAAAGATTCAGTTAAGTGAATTTTTTAATTTTTTGTATGGTGTAAAAGACGCCATTTTTTATATGATTTTAGTGGGGTTCCATGGTCCGATTTTGGTCAACTTTGGATATGTTGAAATACACATTTCTTTTAGTAGAATCCCATCAAAAAACATCTTCTTGCATTTTTTTTAAGGTTCCCTATGTTATTTTTCGTAGAATGACTGGCCTATTTAGTGCATGCCCAACTCAAGAGTTTAGTAAAAATATCGAGCGAGAGAGCAGCTTCGGTTTTGCTTTATTTTCCCAGAGAAAACCTTTATCCATTTTTTAAATGATGCCTTAGTTTATGCTACATAGTGTATGAACGAGATCTGTGACCCAGAGGATTATAGAACAAAATGTTGCAACGTGCCTTCCATAATCCTCTGGTCACAAATCTCGTTCATGTTTGATCTAAATTCAAACACATTTATTGTCATTCTCTTATTATTTCAGCAAAATCATCAGGTTTTTTTGCCAGAGAATTCAATAATCCAATCAACTAGGCAAAAAATTAATACTGTCTAGATCTCACAAATACAATGTAATGTGTATACTAAACTGTTGACTGTAAAGACATTTTATATAATTGCGATTAATATCTTAGCAATGTGCAAACTGTCACATCCGTTCATCCCCGATTGAACTAGCTTGCATAAATGAATTACTGAGCCTTTGATTAATGTTATCAAATGACATCAAAGGCATCCTGTCGACGCAGCCTACCATTACGCCGGTTGACTATTCTATATCCTATAACCTTGTTATTTTGGTTTAATTATTCACAATCAAAATTAATAAATGGTATCAGGAAACTGACACATACTTTCTCCCTTCAAGTCATTTAAAATCAGAATATATATATATAGTGAAATAAAACAATTTAACAATTAATTAACACACAAATATATACCAAATGTTATCAAAATCGATTAATGAATAACGGAGATATCGGTTTTTAAATATTTGCCATAAGATTAACATCGGACAACGTGCTGCGTTTACCGCCGAACTAAAATATCAATTATCTCCGCAACCAGTTGACGTAAATTAATGATTCAAAATACTAGATTATTTAGTTTTTCTGGTTGTAAGTATATTTTCTTTAAAAGGTCACAGATTTTGTGAAATTTGAAAAATATTAATTTTTAACACTTAAACCCCCATAACTTTTGAACCTGAATTTTTACAGACATGCGGGTGGTGTCATTTTACTTGTCATATTAAGCACTCAAAACTATGAAATTTTCATCAAAATCGTTGGAGCCGTTTTTTATAAATTTGGATTTTTGTCATTTTTTATGGGTTTTTATGGGGTACCCTTAAAAATCAAAAATTCAAAAAAATGAAAAATACCCCTGGAGATACCACGGCTATATACCTACATGCCAAATTTAATGAAAATCGGACCACTGGTGTCGTCTCTAGCTTTGTTTACATCCACACACACATACATACATCTACACACACATACTTACACACACACACACACACACACACACACACACACACACACACACACAGAGAGAGAGAGAGAGAGAGAGAGAGAGAGAGAGACAGATACCACGCCAAAAACAACTTTTTTGGATTCACGGAGCACTAAAACGAATATATCCACCAACAACTCAAATTCGAAAATTTTTACGAAAACAATACTTTCTCCATATACATTGTATAGGGAGGAGAAAGTAAAATGGTATGTAGGAATAGGATCTGATTTTATTTTTTGTGCTCAATCCTCATACTAAAGGAATTCTTTGAACCAATTTTTAACCACATGGTCATTAATATGAGTTTAAAATATCATTCTTGTAGCTATGAAATAGAACATCTTTGAATCTCTAATAATTTTAGTAAGACTCTGACGCAAAAGATTTATTTCCGATTTGACCAAGATAGTAGCATAAAACAACAAATCACTATAAATAAATATTATTAAACGATCTTATACATTAAAAAAGCCATTTACAAACGTTTTCATAGACCTTTACAAGCTTGCTTCCACAGACCTTTGCAAGTAAAAGTTAGCGATCATATTCTTGTCTGGTTTTGCTGAAAAAATATGATTTTACCGCGTTTTATAAACATTATTTCCCATTATCCTAATCAGTTGAAGCTTTCGCCTTTACCTCGATTCCAAAAGAGAAAAAGCCATTACTTGATGTACAGGAAAGGAATTGTTCATCGATTTCTTCATTTTTCTCTGGTATTTCCACAGCCAATAACAATCTTAGCTTGTCTTTTTTATCTGCTTAAAAAGATTTAAAGTGCTCTGTCAACAATTTTAAAGTGCTCTGTAATTTTCGCAAAAGGATGTCATCCCATTGGGAGATGCATCAATTTTCTGTGGGAACCTAAGAATGAAATTTGAAGCAGTTTTCTGAAAAATATAATATTATAAACACAAATAATAAACATTTTATATTGTCATTTTAATCTTTGTACATTTATTACTTAAAACTTACCCTTGTGTGCACTTCTAAATAGATTCTAAAATAATTAACATGTATAACTTTCTTTTCACAGATTATTAAAAGAATATAACAAATGCTTGAAATAAACTGGTGTTGTAAATTTTATTAATACTGATGCGTCTATTTTTTTCTATTTTGTAACCACTCCCAACCGCGCCTATTGAATCAAGGTTTCACATAACTTGTTTTTACTTATAGGATTTTTCTTAGCATCCGGGAAGTTTGATACAATCCGATCAGGACTCACTCATTCATAGGAGTCTAAAGTAAAATAAAAATTCCACCAATTATATTGTGTAATGAAAACTCTCAAAATTTAATCAGACATATTGTATTTTCTATTAGATGATTAATTAGTCATGCAATAACCATTTATGGAGTAATGCTCTGTGACGAGAACGCGTCAAAGTCGGACTGCGACAAAGTCGGACAGCGTCAACTCAGGGCATTTTTTCCGTCCTGAGTTGTCGCCGTCCGCCTTTGACGTTTATTTGCAGAAATGAAACCGTCTGGGATTGTCAACTGACGCTCCCGACGAATCGGTACACTTTCAAAACCGTCCGGGTTTGTCGCCTCGCGACATACAGTTGAATTAATCCAATTATGAAGCGCGAGAGAGAGGGAAATTTCACTTATCGTTCGCCAGCGCCAGGAATGTCCCTCGGAAAACAAACGAAATCCAACCAAACCAACTAGTATTATTCGCAAGATCCCGCAAAGTATATCATTGGCCGAAGCATTTTGGTTTTTGTCACGACGTCGTTTTCTATTGGATGAATCATTTGGTTTGTTGCTGTTTATATCTTGCCCTAAAAGTTTATCGACTGTCCGCTAGATAGTAATACTTAGACTTTAGAATTTTCGGGTATTTCGTCACTCCTCGTGTGTTTTCGTCTGCCTCTGAGAGGTTGGCTTGTCGCTGGCGAATGTAAGTATATAAATTTCCCTCCCTCTCGCGCTTCATAGTTGTATTAATTCAAGAACAAGCACTTTTGACTACACCCTGATTTATGATATTGACTGTACTCTCCGCCATATTACTCAAACCCCCAAATTGTATTTGTTGTTTAATGATAATCCCACTCCTCCGGTATCTTAAAGGGAGAACAACTGGATGCGTTCACATGTTATTTAACTTTCACCTTAATTGTGGCTGAATTTCCTCATGATTTTCGTGTTTATGAAGTGCCAATTTTTTAATCGAGTTCGTACAATGAGTCATTTAATATATTTTTAGATCTTTCAGTAATCCGGTTTGCCAAGACCAAGTTAGATCAAAGGTTTTCTTATCATATTCCTGATTAGCCTATTCCTGAGTGGTATTTATGACATTTTTCTATGTCAAACAATTTCTGTCACTGTATTTAATTGAAATCGTCTTGCAGATTAATAGGCTTGCTAAACACAGCTTAAATTGATCAAAATTATTTTAATCAACAATAATTTATGTCCTTTGTTTACTCTTTACCATAAATTATTAAACTTTTTTAAATGGGCCGCATTTGAAATCTACCAAAGAAATAATTAAATTAAATAAACATTTTAATTAACGTATAAACAGAATTTTTTTGTTTACTCTAGAGTTATTATATTACGAAATGTTCACTAAAAAGTATGATGCACAATGCACGCATGATTAAAATTAAGGAGACCATTTTGTAATTTAAAATATTCCAAATATAATTAATATAACAATGTAAAAATTGGTTTCATCATACTTACACAGAAACATCTGTTTTCCGTTCCATTTTGTTAGCTCGAAAGTTACCCATTGGCCCTGATTGGAAGGTACCTAGGCAGCTAATTTGCAGCAAACCGACGTTTAATGCTTGTTTATTGGTTACTTTTTATAGGAATGTAGTGACAGCACTGGCAGCAGTAGCAAATTGTTGTTCTGTTTGTTGTAGGTTGTGTTCGAAGGATTGAGTAACGTATTGGTTTATGCAAGAACTACGTAATGATTGAAAGTTTTTTTTTAGTAGTATGGTAAAAAATATCGTACGTCACACGGGCGGGAAATTTTGCCGCAAAACAGTACTTCCCGGCCTAGTAACGTAATATACTATATCATTAAAGAGGTTGAAGCCACGGGAAACTAACGTTAATGTGTAGCGGGCTTGATTTTATACTACTGTTTTTAGATGCTATAATTGGATATTCATATAAAAAGGATTGACAGCTTTCAATCTGGTTTCGTCCGGTTTCCACTATCCATTTATTTATTTTGTTAATTCCGCAGACTCCATGGATCTGGATGTTATATTACAACTTCATAATTAATATTCCTAGGCCTAAGTGACACCCGTGAATCCTCTTCAACCTAATGGCAAAAGACAATTAAGGCAATCGATTGTAAATTAAAATCATTGAAAAGGTAGCCTTCCTGTTGATGACGTCTCCACCAACGCCACCAGGCTGGAGCAGGTCGGCCAGGATCCTCCTTGGTACTAAGCTTTAAAACTTAAAATGTATTTTATATAAACAAAATTTGTATTCGTCAAAGTTTCATCACCTAAAGTGTGTTTTATATTTTTTTTAAACAATTTTTAATAGTCACACAAGTAATAATAAAACCTTTATAAGTTGAAAAACTAAATAAACTCTAACTTCGTCCGCACCGCAGCCGGCCAGTTATTTCCTTAATAGCCAAAAAACTTAGTATTTTTCCACTTTTTTAAGTATGTATGGGTCAGAGATTTATGTTTTACATTATTTACCTTAATCAATAAATTTAATTTTAAACTATTGTAATGAAATTAAACGCTGGTTAGGTGTTATGATCCCGAAAGTCGTAGACCTGTTAAAATATCCTGTAATATCTTTTACCTAACCATAAATGCACTACAGTTCGATTTAGAAAATTGGTAATGATACAAGCATTATGCAGATTGGAATATTTTATGTAAGCTTAGCCCAGCGAACACATGGCAGTATGGAGGGGTTGCCTGGCGTACTAAAAACCCAGAAATTGATTCTGTCAGAAACAATTCAGACAGTGGTTTGTTAGGAGTGATCTAATATTTAGGGAGGTTGGCCTACATGTCCATTACACTTAAAGATTTTTTAAGTGGGCATGCTTATTTATGTCTAAGGGTAGGTTTTTCTATGGGCATAATAGATTAGTAAAGTTTGTAATAAATTATTTTATACCAGACTCATGTGAAGAGATTTAACAATGTTGGCCGCAGTTGGAGAAAGAGAATCATAAAACCGGCGAACGGCGCGGCGCCGGCGACGCTTTATCAAGTAAAGCACAGTCGTAACTAAATATTCAACGGTATCCGTTCCCAAACGTCCTTATATCTCAATCTTGTTTTAAGCGTCATTACTGTTGATTTTTGACAGTAGTTTTGTCATTTAATAATCAATAGTGACTTAAACATAGGTCTTTAAAATACACTTACATTAAAATAAAAAAATTATTATAAACGATTAGCCGTTATCAAGGACATAATTATAAATTTATTTTTATTTTTATTTTTATTTTTACTATAACCGAAACCAATGCATGTATTTATCTTACAATGGCAATAAAAAATATTTGTCTTTGACTATTTTTTTAAATTTAATTAATGGAAGACATAATACCTCACTGTAAATATAATTTAGCCACATATGTATATAACAATAACATAATACATTTATATATATAAACACACACACACACTCACACACACACATATATATATATATATATATATCACCAGGTACCATAATTTTACAATATCCCACTCCTCAATAGTTAAATAAAGTTTTTTCCGAAACATTTTTCAATATTTGAGTTATTATAGGAAATTCTCGATAAGTTGCTAGCTGACATTATAAAATGATTTTTTTTTGTTTTTTGACTGTGTGAGGGTATATGTGGGTATATGTATTTTGTGGGTCTGAGTGGTGTTTATGAAAGATGTGTATAAGCTAAAAACAAAATCGGAGACATCATTTTCCTACTAATCATTAATCCGAGTATCTTGGAGTTTTGAACTATTTTCATATATTATTTGAAAATTCATTTATGTTATTTTTCTGGGTTTTATAGCAACCAATTAAAACCCAAAATATTCAAATATCTTAAAACCGCTCTGACGATTTTGATGGCGAATCCGTGTCTAGAAACAATAAAATATAAATTATAAAATAAAGATATTTATTACAAATAAAATACCGCCAATATAAACAAAATACATAAAAATTCACAGTGGCCTTAAATAAAATGGGTCCAAATTTGGATTTTCCTTCCATTATAACAACCTAAATTTGCAACTTATCTTCGAATCTCCCTCACCTAGTTTTACGGACTGGGAGTTGGGATGTTGAAAATTACGTCATAAGGTACACATGTAAATGCTATATGCCGTTGATTAAGTTACGTAGGATAACCGCAATATAATCAGATTTGTCAAATTACAGTTATATAAAAAAAGTTTCTTGAAATAAAACAAAATATCCAAAGACCTTAAAAATATTTTAAGGATAAGTTAATACCTATAAATATGTTTATATTGTTTAAATACTTATTAGAATACGATTATTGAGGTTATTCATAAGCCACTAGAGGCAGGCATAGAGGCAGGTTTTTCGGGTCTGTTTTCTCTCTTTTTCACTGTGTACGACCCAGGACTGACTTGACAGTTGTTTACTCGCAATGCAAATTAAGTGATGTAAACAGTGTGCCATGTAATTAGCATGGAAAAGACTGTCTCATGTGTATATATTACGATCAACCTACATTTTAATTATATAAATAAACTGTGATTACGAATCAGCCTACGACTCGTTAGCGTATCTCAATTATGTAACAAGATATGCTCAAAATGAGTCTAATTCATTGAAATTTTAATATAACGGCAGTATTAATATTTATATATATGTAATGTAATGTTTAAAATGTTAATAGTGTTTTCCTGTTAAAATTAGCTGCTTGGCCTATTGAAATTACATCCGACTTTAAGTCTTTAATACAGAGGAAATTAAAAGGTTCCGTTAAAAATCAGAAGTCGATATAATATAAGTGGTCATTCAGTTGAGAGAATGTTTTTCAACCTTTTCTCGAGAGGTTATTTTGATTGCTTCATCAGTCCGCGAGAAACATCACATTTGCTAGTTTGTTCACATTTGTTTATCTTATAAAGCTATTTACGCTTCTTAGTGTCAAATTTCGCTTTATTAGGTTTTTATTAAGAGCTCGTACTTACTTTAGTTATTTTTTCACATAAACCATCAGTAGGTATTTATGAACGTAACATATCATGACAGTATTTTCACTTTAGTATTACAGGATAACACGTTTAACGTTGTTTCTTTCCTTTCTTATTTTACCATTTAATCTTAAAACGTTAATCCGACACATTTAAACTACACAAATTTTATATTTTACAGTTTAAGAGGTAACGTTATAAATTATGAGGGGAATATTGCTGGATGACTAGTAAACGATATTGTGGTAACTATGCAAATGTTTCCAAAACAACTGAACGACATTGCAATTAAGAATTTACTTTAGATACACTAGGATACTAGGAGATACAACTAACTATTGAACTAAACTATGAATGGGTTTGTATCTCTGAAACATTCACGACTCACAGCACAACCAATTTAACTTAGCCCCAAGTCCGGACCAAAATGTGCATAATGCGTCATTCTCACAAATTCTCGTAGAACTCGAAACGTTGGATCACGGTGGTCTTGACTTCACTATAGAATAACTTCTATAATCACACAAATAAAGAAGTTTTACTGTAGTGCTCTTTTTATAAGAGTGGGAAATTAAAATTCACAACAGTTCAAAAAAGGTACACCGGAGAAATAACTACTTTGATTAATTTTACAAAACACCTCTGTGACAGTTTTGCACTCAATTTATTGCAAAAACCAAGTAAAATGAAATGAAAACTCGTTCTTCTTTTGTCTTCCAGTTAACGCTTAAAATTAAGTAAAATCAGCTGGCATTTGACTTCAAAATTCACTACGTAAGGAAATGTGAATTCAGTCTTTAAATTCTTTAAACCAAAATAAAATTCCTTAGAGTAAGGCGCCACTTAGTGTCACCTTGATTTTGTCAGTAACGTTAAGGACAACTTGATTTTGTCAATAACGTAATTTGCAAAGAATTATCACATGTGAACTTGAACTATTCTGTTTATTTATATTCGCTAAGACGGTTGACATTTTTTTTGCGTCGTAACTTACGGAAATATTGCGATTTCGTAACTGGTAACAACGTAAACGAAATCAGAAAGGTCACTGGTGGAAAATAAGACTTTAAACCGTCAACATATCCTAGAACGGTTCTCTTAAACCGCATAGAAGGGATCATTGAAAAAAAATGTAAATCAAAGGAAAGATAATTTGTGTTTGTTGAATTTTTTAAAAGGGAGTGTTTTCAATTCAGGAAAGAAGGTATTCTAAGATAGCTAAACTTAATAATTTTTAACTCAATTTAATTAATGTTCAAATTTTTTCTGCAATATTTCCTCTCTTTCAATTTTATTTTACTTCCGGTCCTAGTTTTTAAACTGCGTCTTTGAGGATTTCCAATCATGAACCAAACTTTGTAAAGTGCAGTTATTTTAAAACAATAAACACTATTTTAAGTACATTAATGTCATTGCCTTCATAAATTACCCTCAATAATAAACTATTATCTTTGATAAGAAGAGGGGCTGAGATTTTTATATTCTGAACATTGAGTTTCGGCACCATTTATAATGCGTATTCAAATCTGCTTTCGCTGCATTGCGACAAATATAAATATTCATACACATTTGCATTTCCTTTTGGATGACAACCTAAATAACTTTTATGCAAAATAAAAGTCAATGTTAGTTATTTTTAATATAATTTACTACGGGAAATCTTAGTTTACTGACTCCATCCAGTTATATAACGAGAAATATTAGTGTTATCTACGAATGCAACCCATTTAGTATTCATTCCATGACTAAAGCCCTTGCTTAGGCCTTATTACTGTATTGCGCATATGTTTACCGGAGTCGCACCAGTGGCCGGCACCCGGCAGAATTACTGCCGTTACACCGCCCTAGTGTCCACAGAAATGTAGCGCGACGTAGTACACAAACTGCCTTAATGCAGTATGGTTAAATGTTTAACAAAAACTTATTATAACTTTTTACTGGACAAAGTATAACTCAAGAGGCTCATCGAATGTCATTGTTCTTTCATAGTCGCGTCAACTCATTGATGAGTGCTGGTATATTCCTCCGCGAGGTCGCATACACCCCGAGCGTGCGGCGTTGTTACGTGCGCTTAAATTGTTTACACTGAAGGTTATCACGGCGACAAATGTCAACAAAGAAAAAAGCTACATATTTCTTTTTAGACAGATAACTTTTGTACAACGTTGTTATATTTGTCTTTATGGCATTACGCGTCAAAGTTCGTTCCCGCGCTCAACAGGTTCAACGTGATTTTCTCAAGGTGCAAAATTGTGCGTTAACATAACCTGACATTATTTTTTATCGTACAACAAAAACTGCATACCCCAATTTAAGAAAATAAACTCCCCATTGTATAACATTCTTTATACAAAAAATATATAGAAGACGAATCAGCGTCCATGTTTATACAATTTGAAACAAGATAACTCGAAGCAAAAAAAAAATAAAAACCCTAATTAGCTGACCAAATATTAAATTTTGCTGTCTTGAGGATGCAATACAATAGTTTGTTATAGGTTATAAATTGTAATCATTATATCCTGCTACGTGAACGTATACACTCTAAATTTATTTATTTTCAAAGTTATTTATTTTAGACAGTAACAATTAGATATGATATTTTAATTGATTTTAAGACCATACTGCGTAATAGCGCACAACAACGACTTACATTCACGCGCATTTATGGATATCGGCGCGGATTACCGGCTATTTCTCCTCTTAGGCTTCGTTTACTTTACAACATGTTCTTCTAATTGATGACAAGTTTCTCTGGTATAGCTCTCGATGCAATGAAAAGTAATAAAAAATCAAATGAGTATAGTTAAAGATCGATGATCCATTTCTTGTCAGGACCAATGTTCTCTTGCTACCTTGACTCGCCATGTGGAGCGGCATCCGCAGTGGAAACCGTAAAATTGAGTACCGTGATCAGACGGGAGCCCGGTGTAATGGTTAGAATGCTGGACTCAAATCCTGCACATCACCGATGGCTTTTCGCAATGCGATCATGACACTCATCGGTGAATGCTTGTCACGAAAAGCAGCACCAATTTAGTGATTCTGTTTCCACACAATCTGCTGTGTGGAACCAGCAGGCCATGCGCTAAATAATTTGTAAAACTGTTCCAGGCTATGTCTAATATCCTAGGATGTCAAAGGAGGGAGAAAAAAGGTAAATATGTTAGAGGAAATTTTATACTAAGGAATGTATGACGACTTGGAAAAATTACCTATTTCTAGACAACGCATTTTTAGAACATCTCTTTTGTTGGCTATTACATCAACGACAACTCAAAATAATATTCAGATTTAAAAAATGTTACAATTTATGGAAATATACACAACAGCCAGTTTATATCAAAAGCTATACAAAAATAATAATAATTATTATAACTTCTTTGTGTTAACTCTTTTGTGTTATGTTACACTGCTCTTCTCTCCACCTACTAGCTTGTTGGAATGAATAAGTGAGCCTTTAATTAATTTAATCAGATAACATCAAAGGGACCATCACACCGGTTGACCTCTCCGGCTTCTGTTATCTTCTGTCTTTGTTATCCCGAAATTCAAAATGCAGATATCTCAATATTCGAGGTAAGGTTTTAGCGTCAAAATCAAATAATCAAAATCAAATTTATCATTCAAACAATTCTGATTTGGTAAATTTTTAGAAACCGTACATAATAAATTATTATTACCCATTTAAGAACTCTTTCCTCCTTCGTTTAGATATGTCAGTCCTAATAAACGTGTAAAAATATTTGGACATTAATCAAAACTAATCTTCTAAGAGCCTCCAATATCAATGGCTCAATATCGTATTTCATTTATGCTATCTGAGATGGTTCAGAAATTTTTTTACTTCATCTTGTCCTCTTACTTAAGAAAGCATTTTAATAGATATATTCCAGCAAATTTACATTGGTATTTTCTTACAAATATATTCATTGGTCGCAAGTTTTTTTCTTAAATTTTCCATACGAGTGTACAAGTCTTATGTGTATAAGCTAAAAGGTGTGAATAAAAAACAAGGATATGGAATCTAGCAAGAATTTGAATCTAGTTTGTAGAAAAGTATTGTCAATGTATCTTGTTCCTCGTGGTATATCTCAAAAACGACTCAAAATTCAGTTAAACAAATGTTTTACATACAGATGAAAAAGCTTCTTCGTTTAGCTCAACCTAGAATTAGACCTCTAGTCACGGATTTTTTTTATAAACACTATCGTTCTAAAATTGGTCAATTAATACAGAATGCTTATTAGTTCATTAGAGAGGTTTTATATGAATTAAAGTTTACTTCAGGCGTTTATTTCCTTATATTAATATTTTCGCTACCATGACATACTTTTTATCTTTCCACAAATAACATTGAGTTTGTTATTGACAACAACACAACTTGAACTGATTTCGGCCATAAGCCGTTGGCCGCAGTTGCCAAATGGGATTTCCACTTTACGCCGCCGCCTTTTTATGAAGTTACGAATTTTAAAAGGCGAGTTATTGGATTTATGGACGTCAGTTCCAGCATTTTGTTTATTTTTTCTCCAACCAATATTTTATTTCCAACCTTTTGCTTCAACAAAGATTCATCAAAAAATTAGAGTCATCGATAAATTTTATTTTTATTTATTAAAACTATAATATTACAGAAAGAATATAATAATTTTATACATATTACTAGAGGCTTGTAGAAGGTTGTATTACTGGGCTGGCTTGTACACTGAAAAATGTTTCATGGTTATTGTAAAACAATAAATAATAATACTAGTTTTACATGTTTTAAGTTGTCATTATGTCAAATTAATTGTAATCTTTCACCTCTTTTCTTAGCTTAGTGGCTAAAATCAAACGTGTTAACTTTTTTGTCACTTTATGAAAAAATTGTTAAGTTAAGTGAAAATTTTAAGTCTACATTGTTTATGTCAGTTTTATTATATACAATGGTTTTATGTATTGTAGAGACGAAATGTTTCGCACCAAGAAAGTAAACAGTGCAAGGTTAAATTCTGTATACGTTATTATTATGTTCGTTGATACAAAGATACAACATTCGCCATAGTTAAAGATTCAAACAAAAGTTTGTTATTACTGCAAAAAATAGAAATTGCTATAAAATCATGAATTGATAATGGTACTATAAACATTTTTTTTCACAAAGCAACTATTTGTGAAGTTACTCTCACAAATAGTAGCTCATATATCTGAATTTCATTGGTCATTAATACTGTCCAATATTTATAAAATTTATCAACAACAATGATAGATAGATTTTGACGGGTATCAAAGAGAAGAATGCTGAGTAATACAATTAAATATTTTAATTGGATACTTTGAACAACGTAATTAGGACGACGCGGCAAAGTAATTGAATAACACTGAAATTTCATTACCTTTGAGTCTCATTTTTTTAATATAAATATCAAATGTTTACTTAAAGGTATTTTTATAATTCTAAGCTAGAGTGTCAAAAAAAATTATAGCCTGGTAAAAACAGCAAGAATCTCATGCAATGGCTAAAATCCTGAGGTAAATATTTGCCTTATTTAATTTCCAAACTATGCACCTATTTCAATATGATGGGCTGCAAAAATTAAACACTAATAATTTCAGTTCAAGTTCTAAAGTGCACTGGAAATAAAGCATAAATTACAACATTTGCTAGTACATTGCTATTAATATATCTCAAAGTGGTAAATTACTGTATTAGCTCAGGGCCCCTCAGATACATAGTTTTTCGGAGTGTTAAACACCAAGGTTGTCTATGGCAAGTGACCCGGTGCGGGCTGGGCTGGCTGTACACCACGGCAAGTAAGCCGGTGCGGGCTGGGCTAGCTGTACACCATGGCAAGTTAGCCGGTGCGGGCTGGGCTGGCTGTACACCATGGCAAGTGAGCCGGTGCGGGGTGGGCTGGCTGTACACCATGGCAAGTGAGCCGGTGCGGGCTCGGCTGGCTGTACATCATGGCAATTTAGCCGGTGCGGGCTGGGCTGGTTGTGCACCATGGCAAGTGAGCCGGTGCGGGCTGGGCTAGCTGTACACCATGGCAAGTGAGCCGATGCGGGCTGGGCTAGCTGTACACCATGGCAAGTGAGCCGGTGCGGGCTGGGCTGGCTGTACACCATGGCAAGTGAGCCGGTGCGGGATGGGCTGGCTGTACACCATGGCAAGTAAGCCGGTGCGGGCTGGGCTAGCTGTACACCATGGCAAGTTAGCTGGTGCGGGCTGGGCTGGATGTACACCATGGTAAGTGAGCCGGTGCGGGCTGGGCTGGCTGTACACCATGGCAAGTGACCCGGTGCGGGCTGGGCTAGCTGTACATCATGGCAAGTGAGCCGGTGCGGGCTGGGCTGGCTGTACACCATGGCAAGTAAGCCGGTGCGGGCTGGGCTGGCTGTACACCATGGCAAGTGAGCCGTTGCGGGCTCGGCTGGCTGTACAACATGGCAATTGAGCCGGTGCGGGCTGGGCTGGTTGTGAACCATGGCAAGTGAGCCGGTGCGGGCTCGGCTAGCTGTACACCATGGCAAGTGAGCCGATGCGGGCTGGGCTAGCTGTACACCATGGCAAGTGAGCCGGTGCGGGCTGGGCTGGCTGTACACCATGCCAAGTGAGCCGGTCCGGGTTGGGCTAACTGTACACAATGGCAAGTTAGCCGTTGCGGGCTGGACTAGCTGTACACTATGGCAAGTGAGCCGGTGCGGGCTGGGCTGGCTGTGTACCATGGAGAGTGAGCCGGTGCGGGCTGGGCTAGCTGTACACCATGGCAAGTGAGCCGGTGCGGGCTGGGCTGGCTGTACACCATGGCAAGTGTGCCGGTGCGGCCTGGGCTGGGTGTACACCACGGCAAGTGAGCCGTTGCGGGCTGGGCTAGCTGTACACAGTGGCAAGTGAGCCGGTGCAGGCTGGGCTAGCTGTGTACCATTAAGAGTGAGCCGGTGTGGGCTGGGCTAGCTGTACACCATGGCAAGTGAGCCGGTGCGGGCTGGGCTGGCTGTACACCATGGCAAGTGAGCCGGTGCGGGCTGGGCTGGCTGTACACCATGGCAAGTGAGCCGGTGCGGGCTGGGCTGGCTGTACACCATGGCAAGTGAGCCGGTGCGGGCTCGGCTGGCTGTACAACATGGCAATTGAGCCGGTGCGGGCTGGGCTGGTTGTGAACCATGGCAAGTGAGCCGGTGCGGGCTGGGTTAGCTGTACACCATGGCAAGTGAGCCGATGCGGGCTGGGCTAGCTGTACACCATGGCAAGTGAGCCGGTGCGGGCTGGGCTGGCTGTACACCATGCCAAGTGAGCCGGTCCGGGTTGGGCTAACTGTACACAATTGCAAGTTAGCCGGTGCGGGCTGGACTGGCTGTACACTATGGCAAGTGAGCCGGTGCGGGCTGGGCTGGCTGTGTACCATTAAGAGTGAGCCGGTGCGGGCTGGGCTAGCTGTACACCATGGCAAGTGAGCCGGTGCGGGCTGGGCTGGCTGTACACCATGTTAAGTGTGCCGGTGCGGGCTGGGCTGGCTGTACACCACGGCAAGTGAGCCGGTGCGGGCTGGGCTAGCTGTACACAGTGGCAAGTGAGCCGGTGCGGGCTAGGCTAGCTGTAAACAATGGCAAGTGAGCCAGTGCGGGCTGGGCTGGCTGTACACCATGGCAAGTGAGCCGGTGCGGGCTGGGCTGGCTGTGCACCATGGCAATTGAGCCGGTGCGGGCTGGGCAGGCTGTACACCACAGCAAGTAAGCCGGTGCAGGCTGGGCTGGCTAACACCATGGCAAGTGACCCGGTGCGGGTTGGGCTGGCTGTACACCACGGCAAGTAAGCCGGTGCGGGCTGGGCTAGCTGTACACCATGGCAAGTGAGCCGGTGCGGGCTGGGCTAGCTGTACACAACGGCAAGTGAGCCGGTGCGGGCTGGGCTAGCTGTACACAACGGCAAGTGAGCCGGTGCGGGCTGGGCTGGCTGTACACCATGGCAAGTGAGCCGGTGCGGGCTGGGCTGGCTGTACACCATGGCAAGTGAGCCGGTGTGGGCTGGGCTGGCAGTACACCATGACAAGTGACCTGGTGAAGGCTGGGCTAGCTGTACATCATGGCAAGTGAGCCGGTGCGGGCTGGGCTGGCTGTACACCACGGCAAGTGAGCCGGTGCGGGCTCGGCTGGCTGTACATCATGGCAATTTAGCCGGTGCGGGCTGGGCTGGTTGTGCACCATGGCAAGTGAGCCGGTGCGGGCTGGGCTAGCTGTACACCATGGCAAGTGAGCCGATGCGGGCTGGGCTAGCTGTACACCATGGTAAGTGACCCGGTGCGGGCTGGGCTGGCTGTATACCATGGCAAGTGAGCCGGTGCGGGCTGGGCTGGCTGTACACCATGGCAAGTGAGCCGGTGCGGGCTCGGCTGGCTGTACATCATGGCAATTTAGCCGGTGCGGGCTGGGCTGGTTGTGCACCATGGCAAGTGAGCCGGTGCGGGCTGGGCTAGCTGTACACCATGGCAAGTGAGCCGGTGCGGGCTGGGCTAGCTGTACACCATGGCAAGTGAGCCGATGCGGGCTGGGCTAGCTGTACACCATGGCAAGTGAGCCGGTGCGGGCTCGGCTGGCTGTACATCATGGCAATTTAGCCGGTGCGGGCTGGGCTGGTTGTGCACCATGGCAAGTGAGCCGGTGCGGGCTGGGCTGGCTGTACACCATGGTAAGTGAGCCGGTGCGGGCTGGGCTGGCTATACACCATGGCAAGTGACCCGGTGCGGGCTGGGCTAGCTGTACATCATGGCAAGTGAGCCGGTGCGGGCTGGGCTGGCTGTACACCATGGCAAGTGAGCCGGTGCGGGCTGGTCTGGCTGTACACCACGGCAAGTAAGCCGGTGCGCGCTGGGCTAGCTGTACACCATGGCAAGTGAGCCGGTGCGGGCTGGGCTGCCTGTACACCATGGCAAGTGACCCGGTGCGGGCTGGGCTGGCTGTACACCACGGCAAGTAAGCCGGTGCGGGCTGGGCTAGCTGTACACCATGGCAAGTTAGCCGGTGCGGGCTGGGCTGGCTGTACACCATGGCAAGTGAGCCGGTGCGGGCTGGGCTGGCTGTACACCATGGCAAGTGACCCGGTGCGGGCTGGGCTAGCTGTACATCATGGCAAGTGAGCCGGTGCGGGCTGGGCTGGCTGTACACCATGGCAAGTGAGCCGGTGCGGGCTGGTCTGGCTGTACACCATGGCAAGTGAGCCGGTGCGGGCTGGGCTGGCTGTACACCATGGAAAGTGAGCCGGTGCGGGCTGGGCTGGCTGTACACCATGGCAAGTGAGCCCGTGCGGGCTGGGCTGGCTGTACACCATGGCAAGTGAGCCGGTACGGGCTGGGCTGGCTGTATTCCATGGCAAGTGAGCCGGTACGGGCTGGGCTGGCAGTACACCACGGAGAGTGAGCCGGTGCGGGCTGGGCTGGCTGTACACCATGGCAAGTGAGCCGGTACGGGCTGGGCTGGCTGTACACCATGGCAAGTGAGCCGGTGCGGGCTCGGCTGGCTGTACACCATGGCAATTGAGCCGGTGCGGGCTGGGCTGACTGTACACCATGGCAAGTGAGCCGGTGCGGGTTCGGCTGGCTGTAGACTATAGCAAGTGAACCGGTGCGGGCTGGTCTGGCTGTACACCATGGCAAGTGAGCCGGTGCGGGCTGGGCTGGCTGTACACCATGGCAAGTGAGCCGGTGCGGGCTGGTCTGGCTGTACACCACGGCAAGTAAGCCGGTGCGGGCACGGCTAGCTGTACACCATGGCAAGTGAGCCGCTGCGGGCTGGGCTGGCTGTACACCACAGCAAGTAAGCCGGTGCGGGCTGGGCTGGCTGTACACCATGGCAAGTGACCCGGTGCGGGCTGGGCTGGCTGTACACCACGGCAAGTAAGCCGGTGCGGGCTGGACTAGCTGTACACCATGGCAAGTTAGCCGGTGCGGGCTGGGCTGGCTGTACACCATGGCAAGTGAGCCGGTGCGGGCTGGGCTGGCTGTACACCATAGCAAGTGACCCGGTGCGGGCTGGGCTAGCTGTACATCATGGCAAGTGACCCGGTGCGGGCTGGGCTAGCTGTACACCATGGCAAGTGAGCCGGTGCGGGCTGGGCTGGCTGTACACCATGGCAAGTAAGCCAGTGCGGGCTGGGCTGGCTGCACACCATTGCAAGTGACCCGGTGCGGGCTGGGCTAGCTGTACATCATGGCAAGTGAGCCGGTGTGGGCTGGGCTGGCTTTACACCATGGCAAGTAACCCCGTGCGGGCTGGGCTGGCTGTACACCATGGCAAGTGAGCCGGTGCGGGCTAGGCTGGCTGTACACCATGGCAAGTGACCCGATGCGGGCTGGGCTGGCTGTACACCATGGCAAGTGAGCCGGTGCGGACTGGGCTGGCTGTACACCATGGCAAGTGAGCCGGTGCGGGCTGGGCTGGCTGTAAGCCATGGCAAGTGAGTCGGTGCGGGCTGGGCTGGCTGTACACCATGGCAAGTGAGCCGGTGCGGGCTGGGCTGGCTGTACACCATGGGAAGTAAGCCGGTGCGGGCTGGGCTGGCTGTACACCATGGCAAGTGAGTCGGTGCGGGCTGGGCTGGCTGTACACCATGGCAAGTGACCCGGTGCGGGCTGGGCTAGCTGTAAATCATGGCAAGTGAGCCGGTTCGGGCTGGGCTGGCTGTACACCATGGCAAGTGAGCCGGTGCGGGCTGGGCTAGCTGTAAACCATGGCAAGGGACCCGGTGCGGGCTGGGCTAGCTGTACATCATGGCAAGTGAGCCGGTGAGGGCTGGGCTGGCTGTACACCATGGCAAGTGACCTGGTGAAGGCTGGACTAGCTGTACATCACGGCAAGTGAGCCGGTGCGGGCTGGGCTGGCTGTACACCACGGCAAGTGAGCCGGTGCGGGCTGGGCTGGCTGTACACAATGGCAAGTGAGCCGGTGCGGGCTCGGCTGGCTGTACATCATGGCAATTTAGCTGGTGCGGGCTGGGCTGGTTGTGCACCATGGCAAGTGAGCCGGTGCGGGCTGGGCTAGCTGTACACCATGGCAAGTGAGCCGATGCGGGCTGGGCTAGCTATACACCATGGCAAGTGAGCCGGTGCGGGCTGGGCTAGCTGTACACCATGGCAAGTGAGCCGGTGCGGGCTGGGCTGGCTGTACACCATGGCAAGTAAGCGGGTGCGGGCTGGGCTAGCTGTACACCATGGCAAGTTAGCCGGTGCGGGCTGGGCTGGCAGTACACCACGGCAAGTGAGCCGGTGCGGGCTGGGCTGGCTGTACACCATGGCAAATGAGCCGGTGCGGGCTCGGCTGGCTGTACACCATGGCAATTGAGCCGGTGCGGGCTGGGCTGGCTGTGTACCATGGAGAGTGAGCCGGTGCGGGCTGGGCTAGCTGTACACCATGGCAAGTGAGCCGGTGCGGGTTCGGCTGGCTGTAGACTATAGCAAGTGAACCGGTGCGGGCTGGTCTGGCTGTACACCATGGCAAATGAGCCGGTGCGGGCTGGGCTGGCTGTACACCATGGCAAGTGAGCCGATGCGGGCTGGGCTAGCTGTACACCATGGCAAGTGAGCCGGTGCGGGCTGGGCTGGCTGTACACCATGCCAAGTGAGCCGGTCCGGGTTGGGCTAACTGTACACAATGGCAAGTTAGCCGTTGCGGGCTGGACTGGCTGTACACTATGGCAAGTGAGCCGGTGCGGGCTGGGCTGGCTGTGTACCATGGAGAGTGAGCCGGTGCGGGCTGGGCTAGCTGTACACCATGGCAAGTGTGCCGGTGCGGCCTGGGCTGGCTGTACACCACGGCAAGTGAGCCGGTGCGGGCTGGGCTAGCTGTACACAGTGGCAAGTGAGCCGGTGTGGTCTGGGCTAGCTGTGTACCATTAAGAGTGAGCCGGTGCGGGCTGGGCTAGCTGTACACCATGGCAAGTGAGCCGGTGCGGGCTGGGCTGGCTGTACACCATGGAAAGTGAGCCGGTGCGGGCTGGGCTGGCTGTACACCATGGCAAGTGAGCCGGTGCGGGCTGGGCTGGCTGTACACAATGGCAAGTGAGCCGGTGCGGGCTCGGCTGGCTGTACAACATGGCAATTGAGTCGGTGCGGACTGGGCTGGTTGTGAACCATGGCAAGTGAGCCGGTGCGGGCTGGGCTGGCTGCACACCATTGCAAGTGACCCGGTGCGGGCTGGGCTAGCTGTACATCATGGCAAGTGAGCCGGTGTGGGCTGGGCTGGCTTTACACCATGGCAAGTAACCCCGTGCGGGCTGGGCTGGCTGTACACCATGGCAAGTGAGCCGGTGCGGACTGGGCTGGCTGTACACCATGGCAAGTGAGCCGGTGCGGGCTGGGCTGGCTGTAAGCCATGGCAAGTGAGTCGGTGCGGGCTGGGCTGGCTGTACACCATGGCAAGTGAGCCGGTGCGGGCTGGGCTGGCTGTACACCATGGGAAGTGAGCCGGTGCGGGCTGGGCTGGCTGTACACCATGGCAAGTGAGTCGGTGCGGGCTGGGCTGGCTGTACACCATGGCAAGTTACCCGGTGCGGGCTGGGCTAGCTGTAAATCATGGCAAGTGAGCCGGTTCGGGCTGGGCTGGCTGTACACCATGGCAAGTGAGCCGGTGCGGGCTGGGCTAGCTGTAAACCATGGCAAGGGACCCGGTGCGGGCTGGGCTAGCTGTACATCATGGCAAGTGAGCCGGTGAGGGCTGGGCTGGCTGTACACCATGGCAAGTGACCTGGTGAAGGCTGGACTAGCTGTACATCATGGCAAGTGAGCCGGTGCGGGCTGGGCTGGCTGTACACCACGGCAAGTGAGCCGGTGCGGGCTTGGCTGGCTGTACACAATGGCAAGTGAGCCGGTGCGGGCTCGGCTGGCTGTACATCATGGCAATTTAGCTGGTGCGGGCTGGGCTGGTTGTGCACCATGGCAAGTGAGCCGGAGCGGGCTGGGCTAGCTGTAAACCATGGCAAGTGAGCCGATGCGGGCTGGGCTAGCTGTACACCATGGCAAGTGAGCCGATGCGGGCTGGGCTAGCTGTACACCATGGCAAGTGAGCCGGTGCGGGCTGGGCTGGCTGTTCACCATGGCTAGTGAGCCGGTACGGGCTGGGCTGGCAGTACACCACGGCAAGTGAGCCGGTGCGGGCTGGGCTGGCTGTACACCATGGCAAATGAGCCGGTGCGGGCTCGGCTGGCTGTACACCATGGAAATTGAGCCGGTGCGGGCTGGGCTGACTGTACACCATGGCAAGTGAGCCGGTGCGGGTTCGGCTGGCTGTAGACTATAGCAAGTGAACCGGTGCGGGCTGGTCTGGCTGTACACCATGGCAAATGAGCCGGTGCGGGCTGGGCTGGCTGTACACCATGGCAAGTGAGCCGATGCGGGCTGGGCTACCTGTACACCATGGCAAGTGAGCCGGTGCGGGCTGGGCTGGCTGTACATCATGCCAAGTGAGCCGGTCCGGGTTGGGCTAACTGTACACAATGGCAAGTTAGCCGTTGCGGGCTGGACTGGCTGTACACTATGGCAAGTGAGCCGGTGCGGGCTAGGCTGGCTGTGTACCATGGAGAGTGAGCCGGTGCGGGCTGGGCTAGCTGTACACCATGGCAAGTGTGCCGGTGCGGCCTGGGCTGGCTGTACACCACGGCAAGTGAGCCGGTGCGGGCTGGGCTAGCTGTACACAGTGGCAAGTGAGCCGGTGTGGTCTGGGCTAGCTGTGTACCATTAAGAGTGAGCCGGTGCGGGCTGGGCTAGCTGTACACCATGGCAGGTGAGCCGGTGCGGGCTGGGCTGGCTGTACACCATGGCAAGTGAGCCGGTGCGGGCTGGGCTGGCTGTACACCATGGCAAGTGAGCCGGTGCGGGCTGGGCTGGCTGTACACAATGGCAAGTGAGCCGGTGCGGGCTCGGCTGGCTGTACAACATGGCAATTGAGTCGGTGCGGGCTGGGCTGGTTGTGAACCATGGCAAGTGAGCCGGTGCGGGCTGGGGTAGCTGTACACCATGGCAAGTGAGCCGATGCGGGCTGGGCTAGCTGTACACCATGGCAAGTGAGCCGGTGCGGGCTGGGCTGGCTGTACACCATGCCAAGTGAGCCGGTCCGGGTTGGGCTAACTGTACACAATTGCAAGTTAGCCGGTGCGGGCTGGACTGGCTGTACACTATGGCAAGTGAGCCGGTGTGGGCTGGGCTGGCTGTGTACCATTAAGAGTGAGCCGGTGCGGGCTGGGCTAGCTGTACACCATGGCAAGTGAGCCGGTGCGGGCTGGGCTAGCTGTACACCATGGCAAGTGAGCCGATGGGGGCTGGGCTAGCTGTACACCATGGCAAGTGAGCCGGTGCGGGCTGGGCTGGCTGTACACCATGGTAAGTGACCCGGTGCGGGCTGGGCTAGCTGTACACCATGGTAAGTGAGCCGGTGCGGGCTGGGCTAGCTGTACACCATGGTAAGTGAGCCGGTGCGGGCTGGGCTAGCTGTACACCATGGCAAGTGAGCCGATGCGGGCTGGGCTAGCTGTACACCATGGCAAGTGAGCCGGTGCGGGCTGGGCTGGCTGTACACCATGGTAAGTGAGCCGGTGCGGGCTGGGCTGGCTGTACACCATGGCAAGTGACCCGGTGCGGGCTGGGCTAGCTGTACATCATGGCAAGTGAGCCGGTGCGGGCTGGGCTGGCTGTACACCATGGCAAGTGAGCCGGTGCGGGCTGGTCTGGCTGTACTCCATGGCAAGTGAGCCGGTGCGGGCTGGGCTGGCTGTACACCATGGAAAGTGAGCCGGTGCGGGCTGGGCTGGCTGTACACCATGGCAAGTGAGCCCGTGCGGGCTGGGCTGGCTGTACACCATGGCAAGTGAGCCGGTACGGGCTGGGCTGGCTGTATACCATGGCAAATGAGCCGGTACGGGCTGGGCTGGCAGTACACCACGGCAAGTGAGCCGGTGCGGGCTGGGCTGGCTGTACACCATGGCAAGTGAGCCGGTACGGGCTGGGCTGGCTGTACACCATGGCAAGTGAGCCGGTGCGGGCTCGGCTGGCTGTACACCATGGCAATTGAGCCGGTGCGGGCTGGGCTAGCTGTACACCATGGCAAGTGAGCCGGTGCGGGTTCGGCTGGCAGTAGACTATAGCAAGTGAACCGGTGCGGGCTGGTCTGGCTGTACACCATGGCAAGTGAGCCGGTGCGGGCTGGGCTGGCTTTACACCATGGCAAGTGAGCCGGTGCGGGCTGGGCTGGCTGTACACCATGGCAAGTGAGCCGGTGCGGGCTCGGCTGGCTGTACACCATGGCAAGTGAGCCGGTACGGGCTGGGCTGGCTGTACACAATGGCAAGTGAGCCGGTGCGGGCTGGGCTAGCTGTAAATCATGGCAAGTGAGCCGGTGCGGGCTGGGCTGGCTGTACACCATGGCAAGTGAGCCGGTGCGGGCTGGGCTAGCTGTAAACCATGGCAACAAATGACCCGGTGCGGGCTGGGCTAGCTGTACATCATGGCAATTGAGCCGGTGTGGGCTGGGCTGGCAGTACACCACGGCAAGTGACCTGGTGAAGGCTGGGCTAGCTGTGCATCATGGCAAGTGAGCCGGTGCGGGCTGGGCTGGCAGTACACCATGGCAAGTGACCTGGTGCGGGATGGGCTGGCTGTACACCATGGCAAGTGAGCCGGTGTGGGCTGGGCGGGCTGTACACCATGGCAAGTGAGCCGGTGCGGGCTGGGCTGGCTGTACACCATGGCAAGTGAGCCGGTGCTGGCTGGGCTGGCTGTACACCATGGCAAGTGAGCCGGTGTGGGCTGGGCTAGCTGTATACCGTGGCAGTTGAGCCGGTGCGGGATGGGCTGGCTGTACACCACGGCAAGTGATCCGGTGCGGGCTGGGCTGGCAGTACACCACGGCAAGTGAGCCGGTGCGGGCTGGGCTGGCTGTACACGATGGCAAGTGACCCGGTGCGGGCTGGGCTGGCTGTACACCACGGCAAGTGACCCGGTGCGGGCTGGGCTGGCTGTACACCACGGCAAGTGAGCCGGTGTGGGCTGAGCTGGCTGTGCACCATGGCAAGTGAGCCGGTGCGGGCTGGGCTGGCAGTACACCATGGCAAGTGAGCCGGTGCGGGCTGGGCTGGCTGTACACCATGGCAAGTGAGCCGGTGTGGGCTGGGCTAGCTGTATACCGTGGCAGTTGATCCGGTGCGGGATGGGCTGGCTGTACGCCATGGCAAGTGAGCCGGTGCGGGCTGGGCTGGCTGTACACCATGGCAAGTGAGCCGGTGCTGGCTGGGCTGGCTGTACACCATGGCAAGTGAGCCGGTGTGGGCTGGGCTAGCTGTATACCGTGGCAGTTGAGCCGGTGCGGGATGGGCTGGCTGTACACCACGGCAAGTGAGCCGGTGCGGGCTGGGCTGGCAGTACACCACGGCAAGTGAGCCGGTGTGGGCTGGGCTAACTGTATACCGTGGCAGTTGAGCCGGTGCGGGGTGGGCTGGCTGTACGCCATGGCAAGTGAGCCGGTGCGGGCTGGGCTGGCAGTACACCACGGCAAGTGAGCCGGTGTGGGCTGGGCTAGCTGTATACCGTGGCAGTTGAGCCGGTGCGGGTTGGGCTGGCTGTACGCCATGGCAAGTGAGCCGGTGCGGGCTAGGCTGGCTGTACACCATGGCAAGTGAGCCGGTGTGGGCTGGGCTAGCTGTATACCGTGGCAGTTGAGCCGGTGCGGGTTGGGCTTGCTGTACGCCATGGGAAGTGAGCCGGTGCGGGCTGGAAATCATCATATATTTAATTTCGTAAGGCGATTCTTTGCTTCAAAACTGTGGGTATCTGGCAAGTCGTAGAAAGATGGGAGAGGGCTCAAATTTTAGGTCTTTGTTCCGTGATGGCGGGAAAAATACTGAAATTGCATGAAATTCATTAGAAAACGAGAAATAACGTAAAATACCTGCCATTTAAAAAGCATTGGGAACTAAACATATGTTTTTTTTCAAAAGGCAGCTAACTATGTTCAATGTACAATTACAAATAAATATTTTAACTTTAACATTTTCAGACTTTATAATTACGGGTTTGAGTATGTATTTATAGTTTTAAAATTATAACGAGTTAAGTGCGTTTGTTTCGTTTACGTTATAACGATGCCGATTTAATGCCAAATGATCATGTAAGTGACATTTTCGCGCCGAAATTGTGGGTGTTTGGCAAGTTGTAGGAGAATGGGAGAGGGCGGTCTTGATGCCACGATCTCAGGAAAATAGTGAAATTTCTTAAAGTGTATCAGAAAATAAGATATAACGTTAAATATCTGCCATTTAAAAATCATTGTAATCTAAAAACATCTGCTTTGTTTACATTTAAACATGTGTTACTTAACCACATGCTAGATATTGATATATGGTTTATTTAGGTTGAACGTACTATATAATAACACATGGTGGTTTTTACTTTCAGATTTTCTGTTTCTATAATTTAGGGACCTTAACATTAAAAAGCAAGAGGAATTAAATACGACTGTTACTTTTACATTGGATCATGGGCTGGGGTAGTAGCTGATGCTGATTTGTAACATTTAAACAATCGAATAAGCGTAGGCTACGGGTATAGAGAAGACTTCATTCATAATTTCTAAGGCCCAGCTCTACCAATTTTATGTGTGGTCGGAAATGGTCATAGTTTTGACCGAGGATCAACAGAGTGGGCTGCACTAACAGCTATTGAGTGCAATATCAGCTTTAAATTTGATCCCACCAAAAAGGTTCACCTTTAAATTATTGAATCTATCAAGACAAAGCAGTATTTACTCACGGGCAACCATAAAAAAGTGTTGAACGTAGGTGCAGAAACCTACAAGCAAATGTCAAAATATCTTTAACATTATACTTTAAACGTTTTTTTACGGGTATGAAAGAGAAGAATGCTGAATAATACAATTAGGAAATTCAGCAATTCCCGAGAGTAACTTGCCGAGTGGGCTGCAAAATCAAGTTTGATGTAATTTTCATCAGTTCCTGGAGAATAAATCCTGTCACAGCACACCCACCAGATGGAGCTTGGTCATCTCTCCAACCCCAGAGGTAGCTCATTAAGGGTCTCTTTCCTGCCCAGCGAATGATGGTCCGTTCTCCGGTTCCCGTCGATTTTAAAGACTTGCTGAGAAGAATCTCGAAATCCATAGGGATTTCAAATATTGAAAATTACTTTTTCAAATCTATGATAGGTACATATCACGCAAATATTTAATGTAAATACTGTACGAATATATTGTAATTAACTATTGAAGTAATTGATAAAAGACTTAAAATATAGTAAATGATCTACAGTAACTTGATTTTTTTACTAGGTTTATTGAAATTATCTAACATGTTGTTTGAATTAAATTATATTTATAATATAATTTACGTTTTGAATCAATTATCAGCACCACATGTTTTATGTAAACAAATCAGACGTTTTTGGGCCCCAGTGCTTTTCAAATGGCACATATTTCAATTTATTTCTTATTTCCTGGTAAATTTCAAGCAAATTTCGTGTTTTCCGAGCCCTTGGTTTCAAGACCATCATTTCGAACTCTATCCCAATATCTTGCGACTTGCTAATTTCTCTTACGTATATATATATACTTGAGGCTTGAAGGGGCTAAAAGGCCCTTAGCATAATCCTTCTTTATTATAGTACAAAATACCTTCTTAGAACACTGGTGTTTAGATCCACTAAATTAGGTATAATTCTCGCATTCGGATTTGAATCAAGTATCAGCGCCATATGTTTTATATAAACAAAGCAGACATTGTAGATCCCAATGCTTTTTAAATAACGATCGGTTGTTTTTTAGATATTTTTCGTTATTTCTCATTTTTTAGTAAACTTGAAGCAATATTTTTTCCGAGTCCCTGGGATCAAGACCTTCAATTTGAGCCCTAACCCATCATCCTGAAATTTACCAAACGCTCACAGTTTTAGCGCAATAATTTCCCTTATACATATATATATGTATATGTATATATGTATATATATATATTTATTTAAGATGGGTTTTTACCATACCGAATTTTAAGCAACAAATACACTGACTTCTTCCACCGCTTTACAAAAATTACATTGCTACATATCAAAATAATCCATACTGTCATGTATTACAAGCCATCAGCATTACGATTCGTTTAAACTTATTTACTCTTGTGATCCATGATATATTATGATAATTAAGATTAAATGTCCAGGATTAACATGGATGTAATACAAATTATAATTGCTTATATTTTCCAGTTCATTGATTATTGCTCTCTAAAGTTTATTTTTAAACTATAACAGTCTGAACACTTTTGTTTCATGGGCGTTTATACATTCAAGTGAATTTGAACAATGATTTTATACACTGCAATGATTAGGATTCAAACATAAATACCCAACTAATAATAAAAAGAAAATTTAAACCTTATAGACACTTTATTTCTGGTCCAGAAGCTGTTACTAAGTGATGATGGAGGAAGCAAATTTGCCTCATGCTGGGCTACCTATTAACCTTACTGAGAAACTGACATGAAACAAATGAATTGCGCGAGATCTCTAATAATTAAAAATGAAGCTATTAACGTGAACAAACTTTTCACAGTTTATCCTTTCTTCACGCTTAATAAACTACATAAGTTTATTTCTAAAATAGATAAAAATGTTATTGAAGCATAATAAGTATAATGCAGTGTTAAAGTATAGTATTGTAGTATAACAGTACATTAGTTGCAGTAGTAGTATACTAGCGTGGCATTGAGTTATAATTCATTAAAGTTTTTTTGTCCACATTATGTTGATTTATTAATATTCATGATTCTGACCACCGGATTACTGATGATTAACAATAAAGGTTTAAATTACCTGTGTTCCGTCAAGTAATCCAAACTGTAGCTGTTGCTACGGCCGTTTCAAAGCACTAATGGCTTCATCTTCAGGCGTACAAGAAACGTAATTTTACCTCATAGAGGTCGTCGAAAGTTTAAAATGTTGACACGACACATGTTAATGTTTGTGTCGTGTCAACATTTTAAACTTTCGACGACCTCTATGAGGTAAAATTACGTTTCTTGTACGCCTGAAGATGAAGCCATTAGTGCTTTGAAACGGCCGTAGCAACAGCTACAGTTTGGATTACATGACGGAACACAGGTAATTTAAACCTTTATTGTTATTCATATTATTTATTACTGTATCTTGTATTCTACTTTTTCAGCCCTAATCAAGTATAAAATTAATAATTATTTAATTATATGTTGATAGTAAATAATTTTTAAATAAGAACTAATTAGAAACCTGGCTTAAAACATGAACTTAAGTGGTTTCAACAAAGCCAATTAGCCATGTGCTGGATCTCATCATGTAAACAATTCATCCCAATAATCACCAGCAGTAATACAGCAAACACAATTACGTTTAGCTAATGACTTTGCGTCCAAAGGATTTAGAGTATTTCTCATGGATTAATTTAATTTGACACCAGCAAACTATAAATAACGTTCACGGCAATATTTTTCAATACAGGCCTTTATACATATGCCGGCATAGTAATTTATTATAACTATCAGATTCTAGAAATCTTTCATAAAATATTCATACGGAACTTCTTTACTGATAAAGTAAATGGAACTCACAAAAAACAACCAAGACCAAAATTTACTTTCGTGACCCAAACACTCATAATTGTGATGCAAAACATGACACCTACTGCACATAAGAATAATTAGCGAGGTTTTAATTTCCTTAAGAATTGTTAACTTTTAATCTATATATATAAAGGAGAAGGGGTTTTCTATTGGGCAGCAAATCTCCAAAACTATAAGACCTTAAGAGTTGAAATTTAGCACATGTGCTTCCCTTGGGTCTTAGATGCACACTAAGAAACGGTTTAACAAAATTCCAAAAGGGTTTCGCCCTATGGTACTTCAAAGTTTTAATGTTAAATTATAAGGAAGGATATAAGGCTGCCATGACAACTTAAAAAGTATGACAAATTAATTAAATAAAAAAAGACAGAAGAAGTATTTATGTTTTTCCACGGGTGAAAACGTGTTGATCAGCTAGTAACATATATTAAAACCAATAGATTAGGCTTAGGAAAAGTAATAGTTCAACATTTTTCGAATTACTTATGTAAGAACATTTAACTTTTGTCTAGCGTTAAACGTAGAACGTTGCCTTGACTTATTCTTAAAATACATTTAATTAAAAGCTCTAATTCATCTTTTCAAGTTTTTTTTCTAAAATGTTGCATGTGTTATCCAACCTCCATTTGTATTATACAATTGTAATTGACTTACGTAGAAGACAATAGTATTCGTAATTTTCTTATTTTACGTCAGTCAAAACCAGTTCAAACAACTAGACGAAGAGTGCTTACCGTTAAACAACCTTTGATTACAGATCCAACCTGGGTACATTATTTGGCTGCAGCAGCTTCCTAGGTGGGTTTGGCAATGTTACAGAGAAAATGAATTGATGCTGACCTAGTTAGGTTCAGTTTTTATTTTTCCTTTTTTCCGGGTAGAAATCCAGAAATCATTCCTATTATTTAATTACGTCCAAAAATAAATAAGCAAATAATTTCAAATTTTTCAAGGCTATAATGAAATCCCCAAACCCTTTAGAACTAAAATGAATTTTTAATTACAAAAATGTTTTAAAAAACGTGAAAACCGTGATTAAATCAAAATTTAATCTACTGTGCAAATATCCATTAAGGTATTCCGGAGCCGGAGATGAAGGAGTCACATTGATTTAATACAGCTGACAGGGCTGACATTGCTGCCCTAGGGCTGGAAATATTCGGTTCTACGCTACTTTATGCCTCTTCCACTTAGCGTTCCAAACAAAGGTGACATCAACCTTTGCTTGTCACCTTTGAGTGTGATGAAAATTCAATACTCAATAGCATCTGTTTATGTCTGTCTCTCTGTACTATTCACTGTATCGCCATTTATCCTTTTCTACGCAGAATTAAGTATATTCTAAAAAGTATAAGTAGTTTTCTATAATTTGAGAAGGAAATTTTACATATTTTTTCAATTTGTCTGTTACTCAACTATGCTATAAATTGGTTTAAAATTATTTCTTGATTCATAAAACAAAAAATATTTCATTTAATTTCATTTCGAATTGTTTCTAAGTGTAATATTTTTCTAATTATAGAAAAGTACATTCCATTTAGGGTTGCAGGCAACGCCGTAGTTACAATGCTGCAAATGAGATGTGACTTTAACTTCAAAACTAACTGTGCATCCAGCAAAATTATTTTATCAGGCTTTACTTTTTCTTTCACAAACCTTGTTTATTATTCCATTTAAAATATATTTTAATTAAAGTTTGATCTTCTAAATTGTTTTTGCCATCTTCCACCCCTTTTCTGTTTTTGTCAGAATAACGACTATTTTTATGTATTAAAAATATCACTTAATGCTAATGAAATGCCTTTTTTTCTCAATCAATATGCGAATAAATTGTATTTTTAATTTCAATTTTCTTGTCGAAACTGTAAATGAATCGTCTTAGTCACTCATGAAAATAAAGCTATGTAATATTTGAAGTTCTATTACATATCATGACATTAAACTCTTGACTAAAGCAAGCGCAAAGTTTGAAGTTTCGAATGTAAATAAATTATTTAAACATCTGTAATTAATCATAAATATTATTGCCAATATGTTTTAGATGATGAACCCAACGACATAGAAGTATATTTTAGAGGTCGTTGGAGGTAACCTATAGTATGAGATAATGTGCAAAATATTAAATGTCTATAGCACATTTATATACAGTAATACTAGCAGTTGTCCGTGGTTTCTTTTACGGTAAAAATTATAGTTGAATCTTACTTCTGCTCTTTGAACTGTCAAATTTTAGTATTCACAGATATTTACAATTCAGTATTTGAATGTTTAAATCCTTATAAAATGTAAACATTGAAGCTAAGGACGTTCACGGCAATCACGGGGCGTAGCCCGAGGGGAGTTTAAGGAAGTGATTAGGCCTATGTCCTTTTCTGATATAGTGCTTTTCTATTCCTGCAAAATTTCAGCTCAGTTGGTCCAATATTTTTCACGTGGTTGAAAGACAGATATTCACAAAACATCCATACTTTCACATTTATAATATTAGTAGGAAGTACAGTAGGATAACTGAAAATTACTCCAGAATCACAAAACCATCGGAATTACAATGTATTGTATTTTTTTAATAATACTTGAAATTAAAGTACTCTTTACGATATAATTTACATAAAGATTACTAACTTTCCTTGTAACTATTGGTATGGAGAAGAGTATTTTGAGTCTTTGTATTAGATAAGTTTTTACATGCATGGTTAATAGAGAACAATAAATTACAAACGTCAGTGGTGTTTTGTCCACCTTCGGTTTGGCTGGCACTTTCTTCCTCTTCCAGCTGACGTCACTGCAATCATGATGATTATAAAATAATAAAAAATACTATCAAAAAGGAAAGACAGAGGGTAAAATAAAGTTGATATATATATAGGGAGGTTTTCAAACGGATGCCGTTGGATATTTAGTGAGCGTTACTTATCAAAGCGGCACTACTTGTCGACTTCATACATTCTTTCCTCCGACCGTGGCCGACATTGTTAAATTACTGGTGCAAATTTCCATTTATTTTCATAATCAAAGATTGATATATTTTTCTATCTTTGCAATCATATTATTTGCTTTGATAACTGTTCACATTTTCCTCTTCCTACCTACACTATAGGGTGAAAAAAAAGAAGCCCAACAAGTCCAAAGTGTATAAATCCTACACACGTCTAACCTTTATGCGTCTGTGTAAACCTTCTTTGATCTCTCAGATTTTATTCAACAACAATAAAATGAGTCAAGGCGTTCTAAAGAAATATGATGACAGAGAAATATAGTCTTCGTTATTACTTGTAATAATGCTTAGCCATAAATTAAAATAGTCTTTTAAACGTTTATATTTACAATAGTTGTTATAAAGTAAGGTAAAAGGACGAAAAAACCTATTGTAAATCGAATACTGTATATTTACTCAAGAGCAATTCATTTCAAGCTTATCGCAAGAGGTTCGTTTAATTACTTTGCCAATCCATGAGTGAAATCTGCTTTAATCCAAGTTGTTTTTAAAAGATGTATTTTGCAAAGCCATTACTCAGTTTTTATAACTTCAAATGTAACTTCACTGAATTTTAAATTAAAGTATATATCCTCTTTAAAAATGTTGTGGTTTTGTGAAATATTTTTGTTTAAACAAATTATGTAACATGATCTAACAGATCATGTTAGATATCATGTAATTTTGTAAGGTCTGCAAATTATGTAACGTTATGATACAGCACAAATTAGTGTCAGTAAAACATGTTTTTCAATATTTAGCTTTTTCTTAAAACTCAGTAAGGGTTTTTATTCATTATGAAAATCACCCCTTCTTTATAATATTACAAATTATCCTATAATCTTATATGAGCGTGTTACCTGGCGTGCGTGCTTACTTGCACAATTATCTCAAAAACGGCCCTGAGGATTTCTTTTCAAGTCTGGAAACATGTAATTTATTACTCAAAAACGTGTTCTATGCAGATTACTTGATCAGAGAAAATCTAATCTATGTATATAAAGGCCAAAAACGGTTGACTGACTGATTGTCTGACTGACTGGCTGACTTACTGACTGACTGACTGATCGCACAGTTTCTCTAAAACTATAAGGCTAGGAGCCATGAAACTTGGCGCAAATATTCTTTACAGGCTCTAGATGCGTACTAAGAGAGGATTTTAAAATATTTTTCTATCAAAAAGCTTAGATATGGTATATCATAAAATGCAAAATTATGACAATTTTTAGCTTTCAAAGCACGCTTTCTCAAAAACTACAAGACTTTGAGCCATGAAACGTGGCACAAATATTTTTATAGGCTTTATTAGATGCGAAAAGAAAGGTTTTTAAAATCTTCTCTCTTAATAATATTTTAAACACCTTAAGTAGCCACTCTCTCTTAAGTAGCCACTTAAGCGACTTGCGTTGTACGACCCGCCCGAAGTACTATATTGTTTTCCCACGTGTGTAAAATGGGAGGGTTGTCCCTCTAATAAATAGATAAATAAATAAGTACTCAAACTATAATAGTCTGAATTGGCAAATGGGAGGAAGGTAATTCATACCATTTGCTAATTATTAGATTTATTTTTGGGGGAAACGTTACACCTTCTCGTTTTCATCTAGGGTGGAATTACCAGCTGCACCTTAAGGGTATAATTGCACGCCCATGGTCCATTTGTTAAATATTCCGAAAAATTGAACATGGCATAATATAATTTAATTAAAATTAGTTATCCTTTCAGCGGGCGAAGCTGCGGGTATATCTGCTAGTATCTTAATCAAATTAATTTCAAAGAAGTAAATTTTAACATTAGCTCCATGAGTTGCCATGAAAGCGACGAAATAAACAAGGAAACTGTAAGCAAATTAAGTAATCATAAGAGCTGTTTGAAATCTAAAGCCACGAAGGAAAAATACAGCGTTTGGGATGAAGATTGAAATAAAGTAATAAAAAAGTGTTTAATGTATCAATTTTGTGACACTGAAATATTTTATTGAAATTGAATAAACAGATGAACATGAAATAATACCGAGCTAGGCTCAGTCCACCAAGCACTCTATAAAGCCTAAACTACCCGTAGCTTTTGAGAAAACCAAAAGCCTGACACCCATCAACCCTCTACTTGAATGAAAGGTCTTGGTGAGGGAATCCCAGGAAAAATAAAAAAAGGGCTGAACAGATGATGTATTTATTGTTTTTTTTTTATAATTTGTTAATTTTTTCCAGCGAAGCGGGCACCATCACCTAATATTATTAACGTTCGTTTTCAAATTAAATTGGTTGCCCACCCCGCAATCGTAAAGGTCATTTCTCATTATTAACTGTCTCTGCTATATTACATACTGTATTATGTTGTAATACACAAGTAGATTGGTAATATTTTTAATCCGAGGGCCTTATGAACCCGAGGAATAGGTCCATCAAACACCATTCCAAACTCATAACAAAACAAAAATGGCTTGAAATAATAATTGAACTTCTCCAACTTATCCAATCGGCATAGAATCGTCAATACACAGAATTGCTCTATTATTCTTTATTTAAAATAATAGGTGGTCGGAAAAGGGGCATGTTCACTATATTCCCCCTCCTCTCCCTTTCAATGAACACCATCCAAATTAATTTTTCTGCCAACGCCAAAGAACAAAACATATTACAAATACTTGTCATTATAGCGAATTTGTAGTATGTTGTATCGGACCGATTATGAGACTAGTTACATCACACTCAGTACCGTATGTGATAGATCATCGAACCGAATGTGGAATCAGTTCTTCAGACCGAAATTTCTTTAGTTGAATGCATTGGACCGAATTTGTGATCGTTTGTACCGGACCCAATAAATGGATTGTTGCATCGGACTGAATGTGGAATCGGTCTCATCGACCGAAATCTTCTTATTTGCTGTGTCGGGCCGAATTTTAAAAATGTTGCATCAGGCTAAATTTGAGTTTTATTGCGTCGGTCCAAATGACGAATCTTTGCCATTAGTCGGAATTATTGTATTGTTACGAAATAGCACCATGGAACAGAACATTTTAAAATATTTATTATCGCACCCAATGTGCGGTGTGTTGCATCAAACTGAATGTAGAATCAGTGTCCTCAGTCCGGAATTTTCATACTTTGCTGCGTCGGACCGAATTTGTGATTAGTTGCATCAAATCGAAAATATTTGCCACATTTGTAACAACATGTTCAACTATTTGTTGAAATGGTTTGTTACAACGAATACAGTGTGTATTCTGTTTCGTCTGACGGAAATTCTCATTTAGTTTGTTGCTTCGGATCGAACGCAAACAAAATGTTTACGGTCCAAAGTAACATTTGCAGGATTCGGTCCGATGAAATCCTGCTAGACGGGCCGCACCATGTAAAATATAAACACCATTCGTATCTACGTTTTAAAGTAACCTTTATATTGTCAAAATTGTTGAATCTTATTAGGATAGATATTTTTTACAATTAAATCAAAAACTCTTCAAACCAAAGGCATGATTGTTGCACAATATTAACCTATTTTTCATAAAATTTTTGAAATGAAAGTTTTACTTTGGATGAAATAGAATAGCACACGTCTGTTTTGTCTTTTATAAATAAGACTCTGATTTTAAGCAAAAATATAAAGTTTACAAGCTAAAAAGAAGTAGGAATTATTCCAAGAACCGAAATGGTTTAACTTAGGCAAGATTTATGACCCAACTTCGTAATCATATTATATCGCCATCGCTGTTGTGGTAGCGCACAAGTAAAACACGCTCCTACAATTTTTATGGTGAGGCTTTAATATATCACATTTTTTAGTTCTGTGCTATTTGACTCCCGCCCTCCTGTTTAATAGCTGAATAGAATTTATTTTGCAATCATTCCATTCAAGAAAAACTGTAATAAGTAGATTTTGATTTCAAATCAAGTTTTAATACAATTTTTTTAGATAGGGTGCTTACATTATTTAAAAATATTTTCATTCGTACATGAAGTTTTTCGTGCAAAATAAACTGATTCCAGGAGAAAAGTAAATATATTTGTAAATGTATTTGTAAATTGTCACTCGTTACGTTGTAAAAATGGCGGTCAGTGAGTAAAAATAAAGTGCTTTTTAATGATTTATTTATTTATTTATTTATTTATTTATTTATTTATTTATTGACGAAAAAAGCCATTTACATTTACATTTTTACAAGAATCAGATGATGCTTCATGAACATAATTAATAAACACACGTCAAATCAAATCAAAATATCTTTATTTGTTTTATGAATTCATGATACATGAAAATAGTGTCAAAAAAGGCATTGCCTATACATAGAGGTAGTGAGGTATGAGAAGAAGCTTGAGTTTGAAGTTTCAACAGAGGAGGGGAAGAAATCATTGATGACGTGGAAGTAAACAAAGCCATGTGATTACGCTACTAGTCTGGTAGATAAAAAATACTAATCCAAAACAAAATGTGGGTTTATATCAGAAACAAGGTTTTGCTCTTTGAATAACAAACAATAAACAGGTGACATGTTTTTTGTTCAGCATGTAACACATGACTGACACAAGAAATTTGTTGTTGAATCAATTGGTCATATGTAAATATTTATTTCCCCTCCTGGGAAAATCCAAGTTCATCTGGGTTTGTTTGTAAACACCCAAGCTTCTCACACCTCACTACCTCTAAACAAATAAATAAAAATATTAAACCTAAACATACACTAATTACAATCTCATAATTCCTCATATGAATACAAAGCTCTGGATACCAAATATTCTTTAAGCAGTTTTTTTTTAATTTATTGATATATTTTTCTTGTTTTAGACAAATGGGCATTTGGCTTAAAAATTTTGTTCCCGATTTTTGTTCCAAAATTTTGTTTTTGTTGTTTTGTTGCTGATTGTTATAAGTAATGTAAACTGCTGTGAATATTACAGCTAATTTATTACCGGAATAGACAAGGGAAAAGTATGAGAAAGTTGATGGATTTATGAACTGGAGTAAGAAAAAATTGAAAAATATCTCTGAAAATGTAATACTTGTGGACTTATCGGAACAGTAAAAGGTATGTAACCCAGCTAACTTATGGACAATCTATTCTATGAAAGCTACAATTATTCATGTTAAAAATAACATAGACATCAGTGTTTTACGAAAGTAATTGCTTTTTTGAAGCATATAAATGTTTACTGTAAACCAAAGAAAGCTAAAACCTTCACTTTAGACGAAGTAAAACAGTTCTTGCAAAATGCTCCAGATGAACAGTATTTATTAAAAAAAGTTATTATGACTTTCAGTATTAGTAATTTATAATTATTAAAAAAATACCATTCAACTATTAGTTATTTCAATGTGTGTTTCATGACAGTAAAATAGTTTATTGTTTTTACATTGTGTATTATTTATTCGTCCAGGTAGAGGTAGTGAGGTGTGAGAAGAAGCTTGGGTGTTTACAAACAAACCCAGATGAACTTGGATTTTCCCAGGAGGGGATATAAATATTTACATATGATCAATTGATTCAACAACAAATTTCTTGTGTCAGTCATGTGTTACATGCTAAACAAAAAACATGTCACCTGTTTATTGTTTGTTATTCAAAGAGCAAAACATTGTTTCTAATATAAACCCACATTTTGTTTTGGATTAGTATTTTTTACCTACCAGACTAGTAGCGTAATCACATGGCTTTGTTTACTTCCACGTCATCAATGATTTCTTCCCCTCCTCTGTTGAAACTTCAAACTCAAGCTTCTTCTCATACCTCACTACCTCTAAGAGGTTGTAATAGTAACATAACAACATTGACCATAATCAGCTGATAATTAAACTTATAAGATTGTTGCAACAACCAGCTGATCGCTGGTGGTTAAATGGTTGCAGCTGCTCACATGCAGACGCTAATAATTGCAGATCGAAACAAAATGGATATTGTTTGTTAATTACTGAGTTAATGTAGTTTATATCGATTGGGTATTTATTATTGCAGGTGGAGAAAAATGTTGTGTGTATTTCGAGAGTGAAGCACATTCCCCCTCCCTCGTGAAAATCGTCGCCATCGCAAGCTCGGGCGCCAACATTTTCACTCGTGAGACAATGTTGTACTTTACTCAACACACAAATAACTATTATCTCCCAGAGGGAGTAAAGTGATTAATTTTTCTCCCGGCGGGAGACAAAGTAAACCCATAAGAATAACATTGAAATAAATAATTCAAGTATTAGAGCGCCTTCAAATTTTCACACACACATGCAAATATGTTGCAGCTCAACGAATGCAGGCGCTAACAGGTGATTGAGTGGCAGGAATAATCAAATATTATTAACATTAACAACAGTCAGCTGTGAAAACGTTTAAGGATAAAGCATTAATGAACGTTGCATGAATCATGTTGCAACAATCAGCTGATCGCTGGTGTATGCACAGTTGCAGCTAAACGGATACAGGCGCTATTAGCAGAACGAAACAAAAAAGGATGTTTCTATTGCTTACTAAGTTAATAAAACAAATTTTATGATCAGGATATTTATTATTGCAGGTGAGGGAAAAGTTCTGTGTGTATTTGAGAGTAAAGCACATTGCCTCCCTCGTGAGACAATGTTGTACTTTACTCACTCAACACCCAAAAGCTCTTGTCTCCTAGTGGAAGTAAAGTGATTTTTTTATCTCCCGCTGGGAGACAAAGTAAAACCATGAGAATATCATTGAAATCAATAAAACAAAATTTGAACGCCCTCAAATTTTCACGCAGACATGCAAATATGTTGAAGGTCAACAGATTTCAGGCACTAACAGCTGATTTAGTAAACAGGAATAATCATATAAGAATAATAAATACAGCAATCAGCTGTAAGAACGTCTAAGAATCAAACTTGTAATTAAGAATGTTGCAACAATCAACTGATCGCTGTTGCATGAATGGTTGCAGCAACTCACAGGAGGCACTAATTGCAGATTTAGACAAAATGGATATTGTTTGAAACTACTAAGTTAGTGAAATAGTTGTTTATATATGGGATATTTATTATTGCAGGTGGAAAAATATTTCGAGAGCATAGCACAGGTGCCATGGCAAGCTCAGACCCCGACATTTTCACTCGTGAGGCAATGTACTTAACTCATTCAACACACAAATAACTATTTCATATACAGTTTTTACATTTATTTGGAGTGAATTTTCGATTGATTACTGCTACATAATAACTGCACGTTATAAAAAGTTATTCCAATTTAACTGGGACAAATGGTTACCAACGGATGATTTACTATCAGTGCTATCATCTATTGTCCCTATGAAATTGACAGGCGAAACTTAAACAAATGGTTCGACCTTCCTGGTTATAAATAATGTAAAACTCATGGTAAATGTGACTCGTATCATTGCAAAACGATTGGTAACACTATTTATTTTTATTTTTGAATTTTCTGATTAAAGAGTAATCATATTAAACTGTTTACTTCGTATTTTGACATTATTACTTCAAAGTATATTGAAAGATGGTATTTGGTGGTTTATTTCATAATAGTATTCTACTAATGTACAGTTTATGTAGTCTACTATATTAAATTGTCCCAGGGTGCATGTAGGAATGCAACTACTATGGACCCCCCCCCCGGGTCTGATTTTTGACCTTTGACCCCTGGGATTCCCTACCCTCTCCCATGTTATTCTTATGGGACTTTTCCTTGACCTGCTCTTCCTCTGCTCCCCATTAATTTTGTGGAGCACACCGTAGCAGTCCTTTGACCTTTGACCATTGGTTTGTGTGTTTGCTTTTTGCTTGCTTACTCGGTTGACTGCTTGTTTGCTTACATGCTTGTTTGCTTGCTTGCTTATTTTCTTACTTTCTTGTTTGTTTGCTTACTTGCTTGTGTGTTTTCTTACTTTCTTGTTTGTTTGCTTACTTGCTTGTTTGTTAGCTTACTTGCTTGTGTTTTTCTTACTTTCTTGTTTACTTACTTACTTGTAAGTTTGCTTGCTTGTTTACTTGCTTACACGCTTGATTGTTTGCTTCTTTGCTTGCTTGTTTGCTCGCTTTTTTGCTAGATTGTTTTCTTGTTCGCTTGCTTGTTTGCTTGCTTCCTTCCTTGATTGTTTGTTTGTTTGCTTTCTTGCTTGCTTGTTTGTTTGTTTGCTTTCTTGCTTGCTTGTTTAATTTACTGCTTGCTTGCTTGTTTAATTTCTTGCTCGCTTGTTTGTTTGCTTGATTGCTTGCTTGATTGATTATACGCTTGTTTCTTTCTTTGCTAGCTTGTTTTTGCTTTATCGTTTGCTAGTTTTCTTGTATTTGTTTTTATGGTTGTTTTTTTGTTTGTTCTTTGTTTATTTGTCGGTTTGTTTGCTTGCTTGCTTGTTTGCTTGTTTGTTTTCTTACTTGTTTGATTTCTTGTTTTTTTCTTGCTTGTTTAATTTCTTGTTTGCTTGTTTTTTTGCTTGCCTGTTTGCTCGTTTGTTTGTTTGATTGCTCGCTTGCTTGATTGATTGGTTGTATGCTTTATTTGCGACTAACGTATACATAGTTTACATCATCTGAAGGAAATATTTTTGTTCTGAAACGATAATCGTTCGGGGTTTCCTGTTTCAAATCCAACAGTAGGTAGCCGTGAGGTTCCGACGTAGCATCAGTATACGCTTCCTGTAGAAATCGAGGATTTTCCGGGCAGATTTGGAGAGCGAGATGACGAATCTGGGCCTTGTCTCGAGGGTTCTTGAAACAGACAATGTACTGGGCGTTCAAAGAAATATCCCGCTGTCCTCTTCCCTGGTGGAAAATATTTTGTGTGATGTAAAACACGCTCATGTTGTAGTGATGACATCCTTTGGTGAATATATCCGCCACTCTTTGATCTGTCTGGTTCAAAGTCATCGATGACTAGGAGTTTAGGAACACCATCACAGTTTTCCAGTTCGTCAGTGTCAGGCAAACCTTGATTAAAACTAATTGAAACGTTGAAATCCGTAGGGTGGCTAGCTCCGTAATACCAATAAATGTTCGTGAACAACGTGTCACTCATGTCGACGATATTGTTAATGAAACTTTTAACAAAGTGGGTCTTACCAGCCATACTTGGACCACTTATTATGGCTGAGAAAGGATGTTTCCACCTCGGATCCATGCTTGCAAATGACAGGGGTTCGTTAAACGAACATGTATTTATACTTGTTAATTAGGAGGCCTGTCTAAGGAAAAGTTGACCTACTCAGTAACAAGACTACAAGATTGTGGCCCTACCATCCTACAGTCATCTCTCATTCATATTTAGGTTAAAATAACCTGAAAAACTGGTGACGTCAGGGATCAAAGTTCAACTTAATAAAATTGTAGTATGACTGATTTAATTACTTTGTACTTCTTCTTATTCTTTCCTGTTACCACAACGATCTACCTTAAAACTAAAAGGAAAATGATGACGCAAAATGAATTATAAAAGTTTATTATGACATGAGATTCTTATTTACAACGTAGGTCACATACATTTGTGTAAACAGGTCATGTGCACCAAGTAAACAAAACTCAAACAAGCGGAGAGAACGATTATTACAAAAATTTTATCGATAAACGAGTCCATGAATTAATTTAGCATAACTATAACACAAAATATTTCCTCCTTTGAAACGTAAAATATATCTTAAAATAGTTGTAGTCAACGTTTGATTAATTGTAGACGACAGTGACGTTCCTGTACTTGTCCACTTCGATGACGTTGCAAAATCCCCCAAAGACGATGCAGTTGACAGCTTCAGTGAGAGCGACTCCAAATTTGATTTCGACCCGCAGACTGCCTCTTCGGATCAGGTTCCAATGGGACGATGTGGCCGCCAAATCGGAAGTCAAGTCGAAGGCGTACAGACAGTAACCGTTGGGGTACATGCTCCTCGAAATCCCGTTCCCTTGGTTTCTGTTATGGATACCACAGCCGGAAAACAGTGTGTTGTAGCAGCTGATGTACAATTGGTGGTGGGTAAAGTCAGGCTGAAGCGCTTTGGCCGGTATTTGTTGGCCGTCAACGTACAAGGCGAGAAAGTTCACGTTGAAATGGGCGAAATTAAAGGGGTTGTGTTTGAAACTTCCGTTGAACGCGTTGTTACTCACTAAGCCCAGGACGATCCGTTGTGGCAACTGCCCCAAGTATACGTTGTCTATCGTTTTTCCCAACACTTCACCGGGAATTGTAAACGCCTTAACGTCTACACGCGTTATCGGATATTTCGCAGTGCAAGTTTCTAGCATCTTGGCGTGTTCAATCAGCATCGAGGGGTTGATCTTCACTCTTCTTACCATCAGACTGGCTTCCATCATGTTTACTTTAAACTCCGACTTGGACATTAGGCTGAAGTTATCGCGGGATCTTGTAAATTTAATCTTTAGCTCCACCCCGTTGAGCAGATACTTTCCCTGGTGAAATACATCACCGTGAATGTGTCCAATCATATCCACCGGCCGGCTATTGGCGAAAAAGCTCCGCCTTTCTTTCAGCCCCGCGTTTTCATCTTCTGTCTTGTCCATTTGACCGGCCGTATCGTTTACCCACAGTGCCGAAGATTGGTGTGTTTCTTTGGCTGTAGAATCATAATTTAACAAAGTCTCTATATATGCTCGGTAAGGATAGGTGTTACCATTTCCCGAGACGAGTTTTTGATTAAAATACACATCCACTTGACTGAAGAGCGAATGTAGAAAATAGTTGACCGGGCCGACTTTATCACAGGCACCGTCCAACGCAGTATCGTCTTCTTTCACAATTCTCACTTTTACGGCGATCAACGTTTGAGACAAGTCCACATATTCGTCACCGTGGCCGGGCACAACGAATTCGATGGGTGAATCATCAGTAAGCGAGGAGGAGTTTGTATTGGACCCATTGCCCTCCGTCGATTGTGATCTGTGTAGGCGGTAGTGAAAACAAGTCCAGTTCGGTTTTAGAACAGCCGGCCGAGAGGTTATGCACATACGCCATTATGAAAAAATGTCGGCAGGATATTTCCTCTGCTGAACTTTCTTCTTCTTCTTCGGTGTCTCTTTAGGTTTCTTGCGAATCTGTTTCTTCTTCGGGTTCGGTGCTGTTTTCTTCTTCTTGACTAAAGTTTTGCTCTTGGGCGATGATTCGGGACAGGTGTTCACTCTACGAGGTTTTGACGATGACTGAGACTCTGGCTTTGATGCACAGCCTAATATAGGCATTGGAGAGCGCTCTGCAGCGGCAAACATTCCGCCGATACCCACCATGTTCACGCGATGGTGTCTCAAACCAGACTGACAGTACCATCCACATTCAGCTAGTTATATTCAACAGGGCCGAAGCGGGAATCCACGAGTTGAACTTTGCAGGGTAGCCCATCCATTTGACGAGGAGTTTCTTTGCCTTTCCAGAACCTTTCATGTCCAGCACAGCTTCGACTTTGTAAACCTTGTCTTTTGGAACAATTACTTTTTGAAGTTCACTTTCATAAAATATTCCATCGATTAATTCCCCCGCCAAGTCTTGCACTTCATATACAGGAATCGGATGTCTAATCACACGTACGACTTTGAATATTTCTTCCGTCCAGTTATGTTCGTATCCTTTTGCAAAATGTTTTTTCTCCTTCGCTAAACGCACAGTGTCGCCGATTTTCAGTTTCGGAGCAATGAACGACTCTCTTTTGGAATAAAGTTGTTTCCATACTTGTAGAACGTTTTTCTCATTGACATCTGCAGGTGCAATTTTGATAGTAGAATGCGTTGTATTATTGTAGGCTCGAACCAAATCTTGGATAACATCCACATAGCGGAATGAATTTTTGTGAGTAAAATAACGCCATATTCTTGTCTTTATCGTCCTTATAAACCTTTCCACTATTGCTGCTTTGGTATCGGGATTGCGAGTAGTGTAAAAGTTTATTCCTCGCTGCTTGAAAAACTTTGCAGAAGCCACAGACACAAATTCTCTTCCTTTGTCGCACTGGATATTTTGAGGTTTGCGTCCATCAGATTTAAAAATTGAATCGAAAGCTTCATTTACCTCCTTAGCAGTCTTATTTTTCAGAGGTCTCACCCAAGCGTATTTCGAGAAGCAGTCCACAACCACCAATAGGTACTTGTAATTATCGTTGTATTTCGAAATATTTTTTAAAACGGCCAAATCCGCCTGCCACAAATCGTCGATATTGTTCACGATATACTTATTTCTTGCAAAGTGTTTTCTTTTTTGTCTGTGCAGAGTGAAGGGGTCCTGGGTGAGTAGCCAATCTTTGGTTTTTCTCGGTTTTACTTTATTCTTGGTTTTTGTAATTAGCTGGTTGCTTCCGGCGTAACAAGCGGCGCTCGCTGGATCGTAGTAGAATTTTTTCAAAGTCCTCTTCATGGTTAACTGGGTGTAAAACGTGTCCAGGCACGATTTACGAGTCTTCTACGCCTTTCGGGAAGTTGTGGCGTGATCGTCCGGCTCCTTCTGGCGCTTAGCGTCGGGAAAGTAGGTCTAGGTGTAGAAGGTTGCTGCGGTGGCTGGCGACGTTGAGGATTTCCGATGAATTCTTGCGGAACGTTGATCTGCCGCAGAGCTTCCACGAATTGCGCGCACCCCACAGGACCGACCGAAGTCTTTTTACATTTCACCACGTCACAAACCAAGTCGACAATGTTAGAGTTGGGGATCGGCGCCCCATTTATACTAACAGTGCCCTGCCTGTCCCACGATATGAGTTCGTTGTCACAAAGACGGTCGAGAAGCAATTCAGCTTTCGTTTTAAACGCCTTGGGTATCGAGCGTAAAATTTCATCTCTGAAATTCCGGGCATTAATACTTCCGCTGGATGCGGTGATGATAGGTATTTCCACGGGTTTGCGCATTTCATCGTGAAAATGTTGTCTTCGCTGTAACATCTATTGATACTGCACCCATTTAGTCCTATCTTCGAGGTCCGAAGAGTGCAGTACTTTATTCATATCCTCTTCCAAAACGTTTAGCGTTTCATTTTTCGGTGTAGCGTTGAGCCGTTGTAGAGCCTCCGGTGAAATCAAAACCATCTTCTTAGCGTGATTCATCCTTGAAGTAGTCGAGAGCCGTGGCAATGACAAGGGGAACCAGTGTTTCTCCTTGTTTTACTAACAAATTTCTTTTATACTTCCAAGAACCTTTAGAAGACGCAATTGAACGGATAGCTTGCTTGAATCTTCCGAGTTTGCGTCTCACTTCAGGAGATAGAGGTATATTGGAGTTTAAAATGTTCAGAAAACACTCACAAATAGCCGTCACCAAACATTTGTCAGCTAACCGCAGCAAAGAAAGACGAGGACTAGGTTTCAACTTGACAATTGCTTGCAGGAGCTGGAGATTGATCCGCACTGTTCGAGACATTCCACACAAATGAAAGGGAATACCAAACAGCGCCCTATTTATTCAAACAGCTTGGCTGGAGGAGTTTGAAACTAGTGGGCCTAACATTAGGAGGCTAGGCTAGAATAGCAAAATAGGATAAGGTGGGATACCGGGGAATTCCAGGGGTCAAAGTTCGCGTTAGGTTGGTAGACATAGGAAAAGGAAATAAAACACCTAGGAATGTTACATACCCTTATTTATTAATAAACGCAGAGATTAACACTATACAAGCTTTTTCAATGATGAAATTACATTATAGTGATTGTTTTCAAAGAGTAGATTGATACTCTTCCGCCGGTGCGATGCTGTCTCAGCTGGTCCTTGAAACATGATTTCCTTTCCTTGGATGTCCTTGTACACAGTGATGGTGTAATCCTTCAGGTATTCTTGAAATCGTTCGAGTTCGTTGATACCTCCGCCATTCAATGTCAAGTCTACACCGGCTTGTTTACACAGCCAGTTGGCATCGACCGTTTGTCGATTTTGTCGACGACTGGGGTTAGATCTTCTGACATAGTCATAGTAACGTGTACCTTCGGCAGATTCGTCCTTCTTTAAATAAGCCATAGCCACAACTAACGCTCTTGCAAGGCACAAATTGTCGTGATTCTTAATCATGATCATGCCTTTTTTACTTCTGCGATGAGTAGGCATTTTAAACTTTTTGCTGTTGAGGTTGTTGTCGTTGCTACTACTACTATCAGGTTTGAATGTCCCACCTGTTGTAGGCATGCGAACATGGAGAAATACAACAGTCATGGGGCCGCTAGTCAAAAATTGCTCGTTACTCTGAACACAACGATAAATAAGTTGCAACAAAACTTCTAAATTAAACTGATCCCTACGCCGTAGACTGAGTCCAATTGGTCGTTGGTTGACTCGCGCAGCACTGTGAATAGTAAATCCTATGCGATCATGAGGAGCAACACTGTCATCGATGAAATGGTTAATCAGTTCCGAAAAAGTGTCCTGTAACCATGTGTACGGATTTACATGAGGTTGAGGTGGTTCGATCCTTGCCGAAAGTTCACGAGCCCTCAGTCCAAAGTTCCCATAGTTTCGATCTCGTTCACTCGAGATATGAAATATCGAATTTTGGCTCAGTGAATCTTCGTCTGTGTCAGCAACACGGTTGATGCCTTCATTGGTAGAGATACAGGAACGAGCGGCGGCGGCGACACCCCGTGAAGTAGACGGTATGGCTAAGTTGACCCCTTCATTTCTGACCGAACAATCTTCATCTAGAGGAGGTTGGCGCCCACCTTCGTCCAAATGTGAGTCCGCTGCATCAATCTCTTCTTGCGAAAAACGTTGTATTTCTGATGAACTAGAAGCCGCTGTTGAAGACATGGTGTGCCAAGACGATGTTCACGCTAGGAGAACTGGGGAGCAAATGAGCTCGGACAACCCCGAATGGCTAAAAGTAAAGATCGTACTGCGGCACTTGCAGCGCCACGCTACGTCATGGTGGCAGATTTTGGAACTAGTCCTAGCCTAAGGCCCGCATTACACTATCAAATATTTTATAAAAGATCTTTTATGAAAGATTTATTTGTCCAATCAGAATTAAAGATTTTGTTTTGAAAATCAGCTGACTTGAATTTTGATTGTTAAAATCAAATCGTTTATAAACGATCTTTTTAGTAGTATAGCGTGCCTATAGTAGTATAGCTTCTTCCACAGAGGAGAATCAAACAGATGTATCTTCTAATGTTGCGCTAAGGCCCGCATCACACTATCAAATATTTTATAAAAGATCTTTTATAAAAAATTTGATTTGACCAATCAAAATTCAAGTCAGCTGATTTTTAAAACAAAATCTTTAATTCTGATTGGACAAATAAATCTTTCATAAAAGATCTTTTATAAAATATTTGATAGTGTAATGCGGGCCTTAGGCTAGGACTAGTTCCAAAATCTGCCACCATGACGTAGCGTGGCGCTGCAAGTGCCGCAGTACGATCTTTACTTTTAGCCATTCGGGGTTGTCCGAGCTCATTTGCTCCCCAGTTCTCCTAGCGTGAACATCGACTTGGCACACCATGTCTTCAACAGCGGCTTCTAGTTCATCAGAAATACAACGTTTTTCGCAAGAAGAGATTGATGCAGCGGACTCACATTTGGACGAAGGTGGGCGCCAACCTCCTCTAGATGAAGATTGTTCGGTCAGAAATGAAGGGGTCAACTTAGCCATACCGTCTACTTCACGGGGTGTCGCCGCCGCCGCTCGTTCCTGTATCTCTACCAATGAAGGCATCAACCGTGTTGCTGACACAGATGAAGATTCACTGAGCCAAAATTCGATATTTCATATCTCGAGTGAACGAGATCGAAACTATGGGAACTTTGGACTGAGGGCTCGTGAACTTTCGGCAAGGATCGAACCACCTCAACCTCATGTAAATCCGTACACATGGTTACAGGACACTTTTTCGGAACTGATTAACCATTTCATCGATGACAGTGTTGCTCCTCATGATCGCATAGGATTTACTATTCACAGTGCTGCGCGAGTCAACCAACGACCAATTGGACTCAGTCTACGGCGTAGGGATCAGTTTAATTTAGAAGTTTTGTTGCAACTTATTTATCGTTGTGTCCAGAGTAACGAGCAATTTTTGACTAGCGGCCCCATGACTGTTGTATTTCTCCATGTTCGCATGCCTACAACAGGTGGGACATTCAAACCTGATAGTAGTAGTAGCAACGACAACAACCTCAACAGCAAAAAGTTTAAAATGCCTACTCATCGCAGAAGTAAAAAAGGCATGATCATGATTAAGAATCACGACAATTTGTGCCTTGCAAGAGCGTTAGTTGTGGCTATGGCTTATTTAAAGAAGGACGAATCTGCCGAAGGTACACGTTACTATGACTATGTCAGAAGATCTAACCCCAGTCGTCGACAAAATCGACAAACGGTCGATGCCAACTGGCTGTGTAAACAAGCCGGTGTAGACTTGACATTGAATGGCGGAGGTATCAACGAACTCGAACGATTTCAAGAATACCTGAAGGATTACACCATCACTGTGTACAAGGACATCCAAGGAAAGGAAATCATGTTTCAAGGACCAGCTGAGACAGCATCGCACCGGCGGAAGAGTATCAATCTACTCTTTGAAAACAATCACTATAATGTAATTTCATCATTGAAAAAGCTTGTATAGTGTTAATCTCTGCGTTTATTAATAAATAAGGGTATGTAACATTCCTAGGTGTTTTATTTCCTTTTCCTATGTCTACCAACCTAACGCGAACTTTGACCCCTGGAATTCCCCGGTATCCCACCTTATCCTATTTTGCTATTCTAGCCTAGCCTCCTAATGTTAGGCCCACTAGTTTCAAACTCCTCCAGCCAAGCTGTTTGAATAAATAGGGCGCTGTTTGGTATTCCCTTTCATTTGTGTGGAATGTCTCGAACAGTGCGGATCAATCTCCAGCTCCTGCAAGCAATTGTCAAGTTGAAACCTAGTCCTCGTCTTTCTTTGCTGCGGTTAGCTGACAAATGTTTGGTGACGGCTATTTGTGAGTGTTTTCTGAACATTTTAAACTCCAATATACCTCTATCTCCTGAAGTGAGACGCAAACTCGGAAGATTCAAGCAAGCTATCCGTTCAATTGCGTCTTCTAAAGGTTCTTGGAAGTATAAAAGAAATTTGTTAGTAAAACAAGGAGAAACACTGGTTCCCCTTGTCATTGCCACGGCTCTCGACTACTTCAAGGATGAATCACGCTAAGAAGATGGTTTTGATTTCACCGGAGGCTCTACAACGGCTCAACGCTACACCGAAAAATGAAACGCTAAACGTTTTGGAAGAGGATATGAATAAAGTACTGCACTCTTCGGACCTCGAAGATAGGACTAAATGGGTGCAGTATCAATAGATGTTACAGCGAAGACAACATTTTCACGATGAAATGCGCAAACCCGTGGAAATACCTATCATCACCGCATCCAGCGGAAGTATTAATGCCCGGAATTTCAGAGATGAAATTTTACGCTCGATACCCAAGGCGTTTAAAACGAAAGCTGAATTGCTTCTCGACCGTCTTTGTGACAACGAACTCATATCGTGGGACAGGCAGGGCACTGTTAGTATAAATGGGGCGCCGATCCCCAACTCTAACATTGTCGACTTGGTTTGTGACGTGGTGAAATGTAAAAAGACTTCGGTCGGTCCTGTGGGGTGCGCGCAATTCGTGGAAGCTCTGCGGCAGATCAACGTTCCGCAAGAATTCATCGGAAATCCTCAACGTCGCCAGCCACCGCAGCAACCTTCTACACCTAGACCTACTTTCCCGACGCTAAGCGCCAGAAGGAGCCGGACGATCACGCCACAACTTCCCGAAAGGCGTAGAAGACTCGTAAATCGTACCTGGACACGTTTTACACCCAGTTAACCATGAAGAGGACTTTGAAAAAATTCTACTACGATCCAGCGAGCGCCGCTTGTTACGCCGGAAGCAACCAGCTAATTACAAAAACCAAGAATAAAGTAAAACCGAGAAAAACCAAAGATTGGCTACTCACCCAGGACCCCTTCACTCTGCACAGACAAAAAAGAAAACACTTTGCAAGAAATAAGTATATCGTGAACAATATCGACGATTTGTGGCAGGCGGATTTGGCCGTTTTAAAAAATATTTCGAAATACAACGATAATTACAAGTACCTATTGGTGGTTGTGGACTGCTTCTCGAAATACGCTTAGGTGAGACCGCTGAAAAATAAGACTGCTAAGGAGGTAAATGAAGCTTTCGATTCAATTTTTAAATCTGATGGACGCAAACCTCAAAATATCCAGTGCGACAAAGGAAGAGAATTTGTGTCTGTGGCTTCTGCAAAGTTTTTCAAGCAGCGAGGAATAAACTTTTACACTACTCGCAATCCCGATACCAAAGCAGCAATAGTGGAAAGGTTTATAAGGACGATAAAGACAAGAATATGGCGTTATTTTACTCACAAAAATTCATTCCGCTATGTGGATGTTATCCAAGATTTGGTTCGAGCCTACAATAATACAACGCATTCTACTATCAAAATTGCACCTGCAGATGTCAATGAGAAAAACGTTCTACAAGTATGGAAACAACTTTATTCCAAAAGAGAGTCGTTCATTGCTCCGAAACTGAAAATCGGCGACACTGTGCGTTTAGCGAAGGAGAAAAAACATTTTGCAAAAGGATACGAACATAACTGGACGGAAGAAATATTCAAAGTCGTACGTGTGATTAGACATCCGATTCCTGTATATGAAGTGCAAGACTTGGCGGGGGAATTAATCGATGGAATATTTTATGAAAGTGAACTTCAAAAAGTAATTGTTCCAAAAGACAAGGTTTACAAAGTCGAAGCTGTGCTGGACATGAAAGGTTCTGGAAAGGCAAAGAAACTCCTCGTCAAATGGATGGGCTACCCTGCAAAGTTCAACTCGTGGATTCCCGCTTCGGCCCTGTTGAATATAACTAGCTGAATGTGGATGGTACTGTCAGTCTGGTTTGAGACACCATCGCGTGAACATGGTGGGTATCGGCGGAATGTTTGCCGCTGCAGAGCGCTCTCCAATGCCTATATTAGGCTGTGCATCAAAGCCAGAGTCTCAGTCATCGTCAAAACCTCGTAGAGTGAACACCTGTCCCGAATCATCGCCCAAGAGCAAAACTTTAGTCAAGAAGAAGAAAACAGCACCGAACCCGAAGAAGAAACAGATTCGCAAGAAACCTAAAGAGACACCGAAGAAGAAGAAGAAAGTTCAGCAGAGGAAATATCCTGCCGACATTTTTTCATAATGGCGTATGTGCATAACCTCTCGGCCGGCTGTTCTAAAACCGAACTGGACTTGTTTTCACTACCGCCTACACAGATCACAATCGACGGAGGGCAATGGGTCCAATACAAACTCCTCCTCGCTTACTGATGATTCACCCATCGAATTCGTTGTGCCCGGCCACGGTGACGAATATGTGGACTTGTCTCAAACGTTGATCGCCGTAAAAGTGAGAATTGTGAAAGAAGACGATACTGCGTTGGACGGTGCCTGTGATAAAGTCGGCCCGGTCAACTATTTTCTACATTCGCTCTTCAGTCAAGTGGATGTGTATTTTAATCAAAAACTCGTCTCGGGAAATGGTAACACCTATCCTTACCGAGCATATATAGAGACTTTGTTAAATTATGATTCTACAGCCAAAGAAACACACCAATCTTCGGCACTGTGGGTAAACGATACGGCCGGTCAAATGGACAAGACAGAAGATGAAAACGCGGGGCTGAAAGAAAGGCGGAGCTTTTTCGCCAATAGCCGGCCGGTGGATATGATTGGACACATTCACGGTGATGTATTTCACCAGGGAAAGTATCTGCTCAACGGGGTGGAGCTAAAGATTAAATTTACAAGATCCCGCGATAACTTCAGCCTAATGTCCAAGTCGGAGTTTAAAGTAAACATGATGGAAGCCAGTCTGATGGTAAGAAGAGTGAAGATCAACCCCTCGATGCTGATTGAACACGCCAAGATGCTAGAAACTTGCACTGCGAAATATCCGATAACGCGTGTAGACGTTAAGGCGTTTACAATTCCCGGTGAAGTGTTGGGAAAAACGATAGACAACGTATACTTGGGGCAGTTGCCACAACGGATCGTCCTGGGCTTAGTGAGTAACAACGCGTTCAACGGAAGTTTCAAACACAACCCCTTTAATTTCGCCCATTTCAACGTGAACTTTCTCGCCTTGTACGTTGACGGCCAACAAATACCGGCCAAAGCGCTTCAGCCTGACTTTACCCACCACCAATTGTACATCAGCTGCTACAACACACTGTTTTCCGGCTGTGGTATCCATAACAGAAACCAAGGGAACGGGATTTCGAGGAGCATGTACCCCAACGGTTACTGTCTGTACGCCTTCGACTTGACTTCCGATTTGGCGGCCACATCGTCCCATTGGAACCTGATCCGAAGAGGCAGTCTGCGGGTCGAAATCAAATTTGGAGTCGCTCTCACTGAAGCTGTCAACTGCATCGTCTTTGGGGGATTTTGCAACGTCATCGAAGTGGACAAGTACAGGAACGTCACTGTCGACTACAATTAATCAAACGTTGACTACAACTATTTTAAGATATATTTTACGTTTCAAAGGAGGAAATATTTTGTGTTATAGTTATGCTAAATTAATTCATGGACTCGTTTATCGATAAAATTTTTGTAATAATCGTTCTCTCCGCTTGTTTGAGTTTTGTTTACTTGGTGCACATGACCTGTTTACACAAATGTATGTGACCTACGTTGTAAATAAGAATCTCATGTCATAATAAACTTTTATAATTCATTTTGCGTCATCATTTTCCTTTTAGTTTTAAGGTAGATCGTTGTGGTAACAGAAAAGAATAAGAAGAAGTACAAAGTAATTAAATCAGTCATACTACAATTTTATTAAGTTGAACTTTGATCCCTGACGTCACCAGTTTTTCAGGTTATTTTAACCTAAATATGAATGAGAGATGACTGTAGGATGGTAGGGCCACAATCTTGTAGTCTTGTTACTGAGTAGGTCAACTTTTCCTTAGACAGGCCTCCTAATTAACAAGTATAAATACATGTTCGTTTAACGAACCCCTGTCATTTTCAAGCATGGATCCGAGGTGGAAACATCCTTTCTCAGCCATAATAAGTGGTCCAAGTATGGCTGGTAAGACCCACTTTGTTAAAAGTTTCATTAACAATACCGTCGACATGAGTGACACGTTGTTCACGAACATTTATTGGTATTACGGAGCTAGCCACCCTACGGATTTCAACGTTTCAATTAGTTTTAATTAAGGTTTGCCTGACACTGACGAACTGGAAAACTGTGATGGTGTTCCTAAACTCCTAGTCATCGATGACTTTGAACCAGACAGATCAAAGAGTGGCGGATATATTCACCAAAGGATGTCATCACTACAACATGAGCGTGTTTTACATCACACAAAATATTTTCCACCAGGGAAGAGGACAGCGGGATATTTCTTTGAACGCCCAGTACATTGTCTGTTTCAAGAACCCTCGAGACAAGGCCCAGATTCGTCATCTCGCTCTCCAAATCTGCCCGGAAAATCCTCGATTTCTACAGGAAGCGTATACTGATGCTACGTCGGAACCTCACGGCTACCTACTGTTGGATTTGAAACAGGAAACCCCGAACGATTATCGTTTCAGAACAAAAATATTTCCTTCAGATGATGTAAACTATGTATACGTTAGTCGCAAATAAAGCATACAACCAATCAATCAAGCAAGCGAGCAATCAAACAAACAAACGAGCAAACAGGCAAGCAAAAAAACAAGCAAACAAGAAATTAAACAAGCAAGAAAAAAACAAGAAATCAAACAAGTAAGAAAACAAACAAGCAAACAAGCAAGCAAGCAAACAAACCGACAAATAAACAAAGAACAAACAAAAAAACAACCATAAAAACAAATACAAGAAAACTAGCAAACGATAAAGCAAAAACAAGCTAGCAAAGAAAGAAACAAGCGTATAATCAATCAAGCAAGCAATCAAGCAAACAAACAAGCGAGCAAGAAATTAAACAAGCAAGCAAGCAGTAAATTAAACAAGCAAGCAAGAAAGCAAACAAACAAACAAGCAAGCAAGAAAGCAAACAAACAAACAATCAAGGAAGGAAGCAAGCAAACAAGCAAGCGAACAAGAAAACAATCTAGCAAAAAAGCGAGCAAACAAGCAAGCAAAGAAGCAAACAATCAAGCGTGTAAGCAAGTAAGCAAGCAAACTTACAAGTAAGTAAGTAAACAAGAAAGTAAGAAAAACACAAGCAAGTAAGCTAACAAACAAGCAAGTAAGCAAACAAACAAGAAAGTAAGAAAACACACAAGCAAGTAAGCAAACAAACAAGAAAGTAAGAAAATAAGCAAGCAAGCAAACAAGCATGTAAGCAAACAAGCAGTCAACCGAGTAAGCAAGCAAAAAGCAAACACACAAACCAATGGTCAAAGGTCAAAGGACTGCTACGGTGTGCTCCACAAAATTAATGGGGAGCAGAGGAAGAGCAGGTCAAGGGAAAGTCCCATAAGAATAACATGGGAGAGGGTAGGGAATCCCAGGGGTCAAAGGTCAAAAATCAGACCCGGGGGGGGTCCATAGTAGTAACGCATATTAAACTATGATGGATTGGATGGCAGACTATAGGATCAGAAATTTTCCATAGAGATGCGGTTAGACTCTTATGTTTTTTAACCCATTGGAGCATAATGCCAATTAATATGGACAATCAAAAAGGTCATAACCAAAATATTAGACCTAATAGAGAAAAAATAAACATATTAAAATTAAATTTGAGAAATAAATTCTTTAGTGTATAAAACTACTGTTGACATGACAGATTAAATGTTAAACGATAGTTACTTGTGGTCAAGGGATTAATTAAGTAATCGAAACTTAGCACTTATATGTAAAATAAATGGTTTATTGTATCAATAAACTATTGAAATTGTACAGCTTGATCAAAAGCCAAGAAGTTTTTAGTCTGGGGCAATTAATTTCAAGAACAAATCAAGAGGTTTGGTTTAATTACTTGACTAAATCTGCATTAACCTGAGAATTTAAAAGATGGTTTGCACAAAGCCAACTAATCTTCTTAAAATTAAAATATTTTATGCCGGTCATTGGAAGGAATGACATGAAGGTCTTAGAGGAATAAACCCTTAAGTGACCTTAAAGTTTAGTTTTTTCTAAAATATCTGATAGTCCAAAATTCGGCCCAGAAAGTTATTTCTTATACTTGAGGATAGTTTGTCATTTCTCTTGCATTTTTGGCTTGTCATTTTTTATGTATTTGCTTGTAGTCCCTTTAAGAGCTATGATCATCTGTATTAAAACTTCAATAATAAATTAGAGTTCCGGCCAAATCATTAGGCGGGTGAGTGAGTGCGCTGCTGGCGTTCAAAATATGTTTTTGGCCAATCATTTACCCATCTGAAGTTATAGACAGTTATGCTCTTTGTTTATGTTCTCCAAATCAGCTGAGTAAGTCCTCCAAACATAGCCAAGTAAATGTGCTTCTATCTGTTGGAAATGTGTTCAACTACTCAAATGTGTAGAGGAGCGGAAGTGTCTTTAACATTAAGTCATTTATACAGCTTGAGTTTCCATTTTTCGCTACCCGCCTAATGATTTGGCCGGAACTTTACTTAAATGCACTTTTCCCTTGGATTGAATATTTAGTTTTCTTCTACACATAATTTTTTATATTGGTGTTTAAACAATTTAAAGTTTGTCAAATGACACGTTTATGAAAGCTCGATCAGCTGCAATTTTCGATCCGATCCTCCTTACAGGTTGGGTATTCTGCCCAAAGAAAATGATTTAATTTTGTGTACTCACTAGATGTTTGAAGGGTCTAAAATCCCCTATTTATAGATATGGCAAATTTTTATTAAAACAGTTCTTCTTATATATAGTACAAATCACCTTCATAGTAAACTGGCTTTTAGATCCACCATGAGTTATCTAGCACATGGCTTTGAATTAAGCAACAGCGCCATGTTTTAAAGTTGTCAAAGCAGACATTTTTTATTCCCAATGCTCTTTAAATGCCAGATATTTTACATTATTTAATGTTTCATAGTTTAAGAACATTCCAGTATTTTTTCCGAGTCCCTGATCCCATAGGGTCTTGATGGCAGGGACTTCCATCATCCTACAAAGTGCCAAACGCCCACAATTTCGTAGCAAAAATTTTGCTTACGTAATTTTGTATATATATATATATATATATATATATATATATATATATATAGAGAGAGAGAGAGAGAGAGAGAGAGAGACAGAGAGAGAGAGAGAGAGAGAGAGAGAGAGTATCAATCCATGCTTAGATAAGACTTTTCTCTTTCCTACTCTATTATAAGGCGACGAGGGAACGCTATCAACGTTGGATGATGATAAACCCGAACATTTTAACATTACCGAAAACATCAAAGTCAGACAGCGACAAACCCGGATGGTTTTTAAAGTTTGTTTAATCTAAACAATTTAATTGAAAGTTTGTTTAATTTTTTTAAAGTTAATTTTTTTTAGGGGTTTGGACCGCGTTCCCTTAAAAGTGTTTGTGAATCTCTAGTGTAAAAATGCCATTGGCGTAGACACAACCAAAAAAAAAGTCCCGATATGTCGGGAGCATCAGGTGACAAACCTGGATGGTTTTATTTCTGATCACAAACGACAAAGCCGGACGGTGACAAACCCGGGCGGTTTGGTTTTGGAACCGTTCTATACCGTGCTCTTCCCCTTTGTTTTCGTTAGTTAACTGTCAAGTAGAAAGCCATATAGGCGGCTCTGGCGCAGGCCGTAAGCCTGATTTCATCTTTTAAAGATACTCTTTAGTGAATAAAAAGTATATAGACACATAATTTTAAGAAATGGAGTTGAAATAGTCCTGGGAATAATGTTATCAAAATAAATACATGTACATTGGAATACATAATCACCTCATGACCTGAGGGTCACTGGTTCGATTCCTGACAAGACCAAAACTGGGTCCAGTTGTCATTTGTCATTGGGCTATGAATTAATGATGCTATATCTAACAAAAGGTAACCGTTAGATAGTAACAAGACCCGGGTTTGGACCGTTCCCGATCAAAACGTTAAAAAATGCCACTGGCGTAGAATGACACAAAATACAAAATATGATTTCCTATTTCTCTCTACCCCATTGCCACATGAAGTAATAAGTAATCCTTCAATATGTGTCGCTACTCGTTTACGTTTTTGGTTGTTTACGTGATTGTCGCAGAGCCTTAAAAATGAATGTGTTGTTCCTCACATCGATGTAAATAAATACCTCCTCCTATAGGTGTCTTATTGTTTCTACATTAACCCACAGTCTAAAGAGTGTTCAGAGAAAAGCCACGAACTCAGACAAACAAAATGTTGCTCTCTGTTTCTTTTCACATACCTAGGCTAAGGAAATTCCTGCCTTGATATTAAACAGAATTTTAACTTGGATGAAATCACTAAGTATGATTTCAATTAACTATATGAGGACATCAAAGAGAAAAAATAATAACGACACAGCCATAACCTTATTACAAATAAAAATGCGCTGCAATGCGCTGCAATTACTTCAGCGAATACTTCACTGAAAGTTTAGGGAAGGTCGATTTGGGGCCTTAAAAACGTTTACTCCATGTTTCCTCCAGAAAGTGAGAGGAGGAACATTTTAAGGAGAAAACCCTGTCATGTGGTATTGAAAGCATGATGGAATAAGAAGATTGATGGAACCTAGTGGTCTCAAATCAGTGTTATTTGAACGTGGGTTTGGGTGGGAGGGAGTAATACCGCCGTTGCAGCAGACCTGCATACTCAGCGAATTTCAAATGCAAAAAAATATTTCCAACCAACACAGCGTGATATGACATGTTTGAGTAATCTCCTTAAGAATAACATGAATGCAGGTTTGCTGCCACAAAAATGGGAATTTTGGGGATCTTAGACTAAAATACATTACATCTCATCTAGATGAAGCCACAAACCAAGTTTTATTAAGATAGAAAAATAATCGTTGAGAAATAAGCGAGATATAGAATTATACTTATTTCCCATAAGGTTAACGTAGGGACAACGTACTGTGTTTACCACTTTCAATATTTCTTCTTTCTTCTCTAGTCAGGGCTGAACCCAGCTTTGGTGGGCCCCGGTAAAGATATTAGGCAGGGCCCCTCATGTCCTGGTACTGCACCCGTTCCTCTCAAAGCCATAGCCAGGATTTTTTCCGGGGGGGGGGGGGGGGGTTTGGGCAGGCCCGGCGGCAAGATTTCCGACTTGTCAAAAGTGGTGACCTTTTTCTTTTACTCGCACGTGTCGTTTTGGGCCCTTTTTATCTGTTCCCGACCCTCTGTACATTTCGCCGGGGGTTTTTCACTATTTCGGGGCAGGTTCTAACCCCCTATAGCTTGGTTATTTCTCAACATATCTTGATAAAACGTGGTATGTAGCTTTTTTGGTTTATATTCACCTTATATTATATTTTGATTAAATTTTTTTGCACCTGATATTGTTTTAAAACCACCCAATCTTTGCATGACTGTTGCAGTAGACCTGCATACTCATTCCCCATGTTATTCTTATGGAAGAAATAAAATAAAACATAGTCATGCACATAGTCTGGAGGACTGCTGCAACGGGGGTATTTTTATGTTCAAGATAGACCCTAAAATCCTTAAAAATTTTTGACATTAAATCAAGGCAATTTCTACATTTTACGTACATATACTTGCATGAAGCAGAAAAATGCTTTAGGATTCTCTAAGTACACAAGGTCTGCTGCGACGGAGATATTTATATTCCTACTTAAGGGCCATTATAGGCCTATACCATGCATGCGAGCAGATTCAACGATTTTGGGCAAAAGCCTTCCCACGGCAGTGGCACCCTTGAGGCCTTTATAGGCGGGGCGCTGAATCTGCTCACATGTATAGTACAGGGAGGCCAAATAGAAATACCTCCTGCGGGGGGCAGCAATAGATTAACTCCAGTCGCTGCAGACCTGTGGACTTTGAGGATTCCTGAAAACCTATTTCTGGTTAATGAAAGTCCATCTTCTTTATATTTGTCCAATACCACTGACCTATCACTGCACAGCCCCAACTACTTGACTTAGAACCTTGGACCTTTGCATGGACGATCTTAGGGGCGTAAACATCCGCTAAGAACGGTTTTTAATTCAAAGTTTTAAGGGGTTTTGGCAGGGTCGAAGTTTATAAATTTTCCTACGCAAGTGGAATGGATGATCTTTTGTTTAATTTTCAATGTTCATTCAACAAGTAGGTGGTTCAGCTTCACATATGGATGCAATTTTACAGCTGATTTATAATTTTGTTTCTTTCATAATGGTTTTATGGTGGTTTTGTTGATTTTTTAGGTGATATGTACTATGAACTATATAAAAGTTAATTTTAGTTTAGTTATTTAAATTAAAGTCATCATTCGTTTTTTGTACCTTATCTGTTTAATCATAAACTCAGTACGAGTATGTGGCCCTATCTTCATTTAGGCAGCGGGAGTTACAGTTTTTATTGTGAGCAAAGCCACGGGCAACTGCTAGTTACATATAAATATACAATCTAACAGTTAATCATAAATAAATAAATAAATTATAAATTATATAGATCTATATACCGGGTGTCTCACTTAAAGTGAACCAATAGCTAACTTTTTTATTATAAATCTGACAAAGAACTTCTTATAGGGCACTTTCCTTAATTTTTAACGCTGCTTTTTGGAGTCACTTCGAAAATTAAAAATATGGCCGCCATTTTCCAATATGGCAGACAACTTTGATTTTTCTTATGGAACACCCTATATTTTAGGGCGTTTTTGGATTCTACGCTTAATTTGAGGAACTTTTTATTCTTTATGATTTTTTCCTAAACCCAAAGGTTAAGGAGGTATGAACAGTTAAACTTACATTGTTTCCCCATTTAAAATGCATTGGGAAATTGTTGGTAGTCTGTATATCGAAAAAGGTTGGGTTTATTAAAAGGCACAAAAGAATAAAAGTGCCTAAAAATGTTAGTTTAGTTGAGGTTTAATCATAAAAAATTTTTGTCGAGATTTAATCGTGGAAATGTGTTATTTTGAATATGATTTTACTCCATAAGAAATACATGGGATGGCACAGTTAAATGGACACAATGCATTTTAAATGGGGAAAAATCAAACTTCAACTGCTCACATCTGCTGAACCATTGAGTTTAGGAAAAAATTCAAAAGAATAAAAAGTTCCTAAAATTAGCGTAAAAACCAAAAACGCCCTAAAATATAGGGCGTTCCATAAGAAAAATCGCCAAATATTGGAAAATGGCGGCCATATTTTTACATTTCAGACTCCAAAAAGCAGTATTAAAAATTAAGGGAAGTGCCCCATAAGAAGTTCTTTGTCAGATTTATAATAAAAAAGTTAGCTATTGGTTCACTTTAGGTGAGACACCCGGTATATATATATCTAGAAATTTGAACGAATGGTGTTTTTTACTTCTGGGGGCCCCAAAAAGAAAAGTTATCATGGTCTTGGGCTTAGGACTTACCATGAGACCTATGGTAATAGCTTCTTCCCTAGGGGAAATTCGCTAACACCAAAATGAAACGAAATTTAAAAAAAATAGCGAGACAAACGCGACTAGGTGTTGGTTCTTGGTTTTGGTAGTATTTTATTACATGTTTGTGTTGTTGTGTTTTTTGTATGGTATTTTCTTTCGTCGGATAATAGTCTAGTAAAATTGTCTTCAAAAAATCCCTTAAAGGAAAAGTTTTGTGTTAAGTTTGATTTTTGTTTTTTCTTAGGATTTTTGGGGAGCTGAATCCAAAATGTTTGTTAACAAAATTTTGTAACGGAACCTTGTCAAAAATGCAAAATAAGGCAAAAATACTGAATTTCTTACGTATGTTTTCTTATAACTCAAAAACCGTAAATGTTATGTGATAAACATTAATTTGCAAAAAGAAAGTACATAAATTTTCCTTCAAAATACACTCCATGTTTTTATTTCTATGACAAAGTCTATGGGCAGTATTGCAAATTGAAAATTGACCATTTTTTCCATATAAGCTATAATTTCCCTTTAAGGAATAAGCTATTCAAGTATGAGTTACACTGAATACTTTGCCCCAAGGCTAGTATAACTTTTCAATTTGATGTCCTCAGACCCCAAAAACATCATCCGTTCAAATTATTTTACACATGCATATACATGTACAGTTGTTTACATATAAATGAAGATGAAGGAATCGATGATTTTTTGATGACCTATATATCATTTCAATTTCCAGAATGGTAATATCACCTGTCTTGTCACAAGACACATGGACCAGTGCTGAATTTGACAGATAGGGTTTGGCCTGGTTTCCCCGTGGGTCCGTAGTTGGTTTTCCTCATGCCGCATGGATGTGGTTGGATACATCAACCAGCAGAGGGATGTCTTGACTGTTCCCTTTGGGTTCATACATAAAGTTTTCCTCCTAAACAAAAATAAAACCAAGAAAAAAACTTGTTAACACATAGGGTCAGCCAAAAAAAAGACTGGTCATTCTCTGATGCAGTTGGATCATTCACTGAAATACCTATTGACTTAGTTACCTTCTTATTAATACTACTACAGAATTAAGTAATGCAATAAATAAGCCAGATTTACTTATACCTCTTAATCCTTAAAGGAAAAATGAACATTGTAAAGTGTTATGTATAACAGTGACTATACTAGACATCATGAAATTACGACCTTCAAAACTTAAATAGCTGGTCATTTACTACCATAATTACACAGTACTGAAAAAAGTCAGCTGTAAAAGTTTTGAAGGGCACAATTTTAGTTGCTAGCGTTATTAAAATCAAAATTACTAACACATTAACATTTCTTAATTAAGAAGTCAACAATTACTTGTTTAAGGAAAATAAATTTCCGCAAACAAATTATTCACATAATTATGGTCTAAAAATCAAAACCTTAAAGAATTAATTAATTGCCTACTGTAATACAATAATTACGACACAATAATCCCAGTAAGTAATTAAAAGTTGAAAAATCTTCCTCTCGGGATATTTCAGACAATACTTGACAGGAGTTTCTCTGTTGTAATTAAAGTTGGAAGGAAGAGTTTTACAATGTAAAAAAAGTTACTTCTACTAAAAATTTACTAAAAAATCAGGGTGTTTAAATGAGTTTTTTTAAATTAAATAATTTAATTTAATTTATAATTAATTGTTATAAATTATGATTTTTTTTAAATATTTGATTGAACCAAAAGTTTTAGCATATCTAGCAGGTGCTATGTCTGTTAACACAATAACCTCAAAAAAATGGTCCGATCTTAATAAAATTTAGTAAAAAGATGTAAAGAAATAAGTAGGCCCGCACACTATCAAATATTTAATAATAGTATATTTCGCAACAAGGGCCGAAAATGAGGTTTTGCAGGCTCGAGATCGTGTTTCAAATTTGAGACGAAGTCAAGAATTTGAAACGATCGAGAGCTGCAAAACCCTTTCGGCCGAGGTGCGAACACTATTTTTCACCACACTACACAATGAAATATACCCTAAATAATTTTAAAAAACTGATTATTATTTGACTCACTTGAAAACAAAACACAGCTATGAAAATCATATGATCGCAACTATCCTGTCTTGAATGTCGTATGATTAATTTTGTGATGTTCTGACATTGTTTCAAGCAAATAAACGATCAGCTGACTTTCGGCCCAAGGGCCCCAAACGTTTTCGGTCCTGTGGCGGCAAACAGTGTGTTTCGGTCCGCGTTTGACGTTTGCAAAACAGGTGATTTCGTCGTAGTGTGGTGAAAAAGATATTTTATAAAAGATTTATTTGACCAATCAAAATTCATACCAGCTGACATTCAAAACAAAAACTTTACCTTCGATAGGTCAAGTAAAATCTTTTATAAAAGATTTTATTTTACCAATAAAAATTGAAGACAGCTGATTATCAAAACGAAAACTTGAACTGCGGTCCTCAGTCAGATGAGCTTGAAAACCAGAAAGATCGGACCATTGAAAGGGGGTGAATGGAAATAATAAGCCAAAAATGGGTTTTAGGATTTTTCACATAGAAGAATTAAAATAATTAAATTTTGCATCTCACTGTTGAATTCAGGTTGAAAAAAACAAATAATTTAAAAGCATAAATTTATAATTACAGCTATTCATTTATCTTTATAGTAATAGACAGTATGACTTCTGTAATCCCTTTTCTCAACCTGTGTGCAAAGTGAGAAAAATCTAGCTCACCAGTAGAAAAGTACGTCCCTGTAGATGTCCACAGCCCATTTTAAATTAAATTTATTATCAGTTTTTGAGGATTGTGGGAAAATGAATTTGGAATTAAAAAATAATTAACATGGGCTTTATAAGTTGCCATGTTGGTTATGGAATGACAACAATATCTTAAAAATGCAGACACATGTTTTATTGCAGCAATACCATACTATAATTGCCACATACATCGATTCAAATGAATGGTGTTTTTAGCGAATTTTCCCAATAGGAAAGGAGCTATTACCATAGATCTCATGGTAAGACCTAAGCCCCAGACCATGATAACTTTTTGTTTTGCGACCTCCAGAAGCAAAAAATACCATTCGTTTGAATTTTTAGATATTTATATATATGTGTGTGTCTGTTAGCATGATAGCAGCAGTAAAAATGGTCCGATCTTGATGAAATTTGGTACAGACATGTAAAGTGGTAATCAATTGGATGAATTGGTAAACCAGCCCGATCGCACCACCGAAAAGGGGGGGGGGGGTTGAGGTGGATAAACCCCCCAAAAATGTATTTTTTTAGTTTTTTTACATAGAAAAATAAAACTTTTCGAATTTTGGTTAGCACCATTGAATTCAGCACGAAAAAACAAACAATTAAGTATCTTGAACCATTGCTCTATGTCCATCGGTTATCGAGATATCGAAAGTGGTAAACACAGTATGATGCCCCAATGTTAACCTTTATGGGAATAAGTAAAATTATATATCTCGCTTATTTCTCAACATATCTTAACACAACTTGGTTTGTAGCTTCATCTAGATGAGATCTAATGTATATTATTCTAAAATCCCCGATATTTCAATTTCTATGGCAACAAACCTGCATACTCTTTTCCCATGTTATCCTTATGGGAAATTAAAAAAATCCTATATCTTCCTTATTTCTTATCGCATCTCGATAAAACTTTGTGTGTGGCTTCACCTAGTTGAAATATACTGGATTATGGCCTAAAATACTCCATTTTTATATTTTCATGGCAGCAAACCTGCATGCTCATACTCCATGTTAACCTTATGGGTGTTTAATATAGCACATGTTTTAAAATCATGTGACATAAATTATTATTATTATTGTTGTTGTTTACATTCAGTAGTCCATTTTCAGTGTTTTACAAAATATATAATTTATTCACTATGAATAAGTTTTTCTTAAAATAATTATGGTGCAGTCGAATAAAGAAGTAAAAATAATGATAAATACAAAATGAATAGTTTGAAGTGATTTGTATTTGAACTACAAAATACAAAACGAAAATGGAGTTCAACAAACCAGAACCTCTTAGCCTAACAGGCAATGTTGCGGATAATTGCAAGCACCTCTAAAGAAGAAAACGATGAAATCCTTAAAAAGGTTTTTGACCGAGCACGGCAATACAACATAAAGTTTAATTTCAATAAATTTCAGTACTGCAAAAGTGAAGTGAAATACCTAGGTGTACGATTTTCAAAAGAAGGCATGTCACCTGACCCCGACAAAGTTGATAGTATTAACAAGTTAGTTAAACCAGGCAATAAAATTGAATTACAGAGAATGCTTGGTATGGTAAATTATTTAAGAAGTTTTATTCTGAAACTGTCTGAGATCACCGCTCCACTTAGAGAGCTATTAAAAAAGAATGTTGAGTGGAACTGGACTGAAAGTCATACAAAAGTGTTTGAAGATTTGAAGAAAATAATTTGCAGCTCACAGGTTCTTGCACCTTTCAACCCAGATTTACCGGTGGAAATTCAGTGTGATGCTTCCAAGGATGCCATTGGCTTTTGCATGCTCCAGAAAAACAAACCAGTACATTTTGGATCAAGATCAATGAACAGTACAGAACAAGATTATACTCAGATAGAAAAAGAGTTTTTGGCCATTTGTTTTGCAATTAATAAATACACACTTACATTTATGGTCACCAAAATGTTGTTGTGTTTACAGGCCATTTACCACTAGTTTCAATTTCGGTAAAACCACTCAGTAAGATTCCAAACAACAGGCTCAAAAGGTTGAAACTCAAATTAATTGATTACCGACTGAAAATCAAATATCTACCTGGAAAGTACATGTTCATTGCTGACTTCATGTCAAGATGTGGAATCAAAACGCCAGAAACTAAAGATGTGCTCATGGATGATTACATTCACACTGTCGAAGCTCATGAAATAACTGAAGATGAACCTAGATTGAAACTGTACCAAACTAAAACTAAAACCGATGAAACTTTAACATTGATTAATGAGCATCTTCATCAAGGTTGGCCAGATCCAAGTTTCCTTGAAGGCGAACCTAAGCATTTTTTTTAATATTAGACAAGAACTGCAAGCTAATGATGATTTAATATACTATGGCAATAGATTGATCGTTCCAAAAAGTTTGCGGAAATTTGTTCTAGATGTTTTACATGAAACGCATCTAGGATCGTCTAAAATCTTGAAGAAAATGAAACAGTTGTTCTATTGGCCAGGAATAGCATCTGATGTAACAAATGTTGTATCAACATGTAAGATTTGTCAAAAATTTGGGAAGTCTAAAACCAAAAGTCCAATGATAAATCATGAGATCCCAAGTATTCATTCAATAAAATCGGAGTGGACATTGCTGAATTTCATAAAAACTACTATTTAGTGATTGTCGACTACTATTCTCGATGGATTGAAGCTTTAAAAATCAGTGACAAAAGAAGCGGTGTGATAATATCCAAACTTAAAGAAGTTTTTTCAAGATTTGGGATCCCTAAAATGATGATTGCTGATAATGTACCATTTAACAGTCAAGAATTTAAACAGTTTGCACATGAGTGGGATATGCAGATTATTACCATAAGTCCGTACTATCCTAAATCAAATGGACTGGCTGAAAAATCAGTTGGAATAGTCAAGGAAATGTTGAAAAAATGTCAAGAAACAAAACAAGATTTAGAGTTATATTTACTTAATTACAGAAATAGTCCCGTATCCAATCTTGAAGTGTCACCATCTCAGCTGCTTAACAGCAGAACATTAAGGAGTAAGATTCCTATGAGAGAAGAATTATTAAGACCAAAGTTAGTTGATGAAAATGTTTATGAGAAAATGCTCGATACACAAAAAGAACAAAAGTCGTACTATGACAAAACTGCATTAAAAAATGAAGAAAACTTTGCTGTTGGAGAGAAAGTATGGGTTCAAGATACACTAAACAAACAGTGGGATGAAGGGATGATTGTACAAAAGCTCAAACAACCAAGGTCATATCTAGTCGAAATCAAAGACAAGGGGATAAAAAGAAGAAATGAAAATTGTATAAAGAGGAGAGGAATTGTAAGATGAGAAGCTCAAGAGGGAGATGTTTAATATAGCACATGTTTTAAAATCATGTGATATAAATTATTATTATTATTGTTGTTGTTGTTGTTTACATTCAGTAGTCCATTTTCAGTGTTTTATAAAATATATAATTTATTCACTATGAATGAGTTTTTCTTAAAATAATTAATGGGTAAGAAAAAAAGTTGTGTACTTTGCTCATTTCTCAACATATCCTGATAAGAATCACTGTACGAACATGGGATATGTTCATACAGTTAATATCTACTTGATTATGGTCTAAAATACTCAATCATCAAATTCCCGAGGCAGCAAACATGTGTACTCTCTTTCCCAATGTTAACGTTATGAGAGGTAAATAAAATTGGATAGCTTTCTTATTCCTCAACATATCTTGATAAAACCTGAAATGTGGCTTCATATAGTTTAGATACAATGGATTGTAGCCTTAGATCCCTCATTTTCAAATTTCTGTGGCAGAAAACCTGCATTTTTTTCATACTTATCTTATGGAGAATAATTTATTTTTGAATATCAATTGTGGGCATTTGGCAAGCACAGGAAGAGGGGGAAAGCTCAAATTAAATGTTTTAATGTCAGGGACTTAGGAAAAGTACTGGAATTTCTTAAAGTTTGCAAGAAAACCAAAAAATAATATAAAATATCTGCCATTTAAGTAGCATTGGGAACTAAAACGTCTGATTTTTTTACGTGTGAGCTGATGTTTGATTCAAAGCCATATGGTGGATACAGGCATATGGTTTATTCAAAGGCCAGATAACTAAATAAGTCAAATAAATGTACTATAACAAATACAGATATTATTAAGGATGTTTATGAAATTTTTACACAATCTTAAACAGCTGGTCATTTTCCCATATGATTAAATTTGAAAAGCCAGCTGTTTTGAATTTTTGAACATTGCATTTTCATGCCTAGTATAAGCCTTTTGTCCCTAAAAGCCACTAGTGGAGAGTATTTTTGCACGCTTCCTTTTGAACATATATTGATTTTACTTTATGCAAGGCTTCATTTAAATTATTTACTTATGCATTTGAAATTCGCTGAGTATGCAGGACTACTGCAACGGGGGTATTTTTTCTTCTTAGGGCCTCAAAACAAAAAGTTATCATGGCCTTGGGTTTATAGGTTTACGGTAACAGCTTCTTCCCAATTGGGGAAATTCGCTAAAACCCCTAGCGTATTAAGTAATTAAATTAATAGATTTGTTTACGTCGCTTTAATCTCTGTAAGTTCAAAGCTGTCTTATATTAATCTGGCAAATTGTATATTAAGAATTCTCTAGTTTCTTAGTATTAAAAGAGTATTAATATTTTATACATTTTTATTGACATCCATGGTTAAACAACAAAAATATTATTGGGTACACCAGTTAGGCTGTAAACTAAACTTTCAGTGAATCTAAGATTTTAAGACAGAATGTGGGGTACAATAGTCTCTGAGGTGGTTAGAATTAATTATACATGAGCAGGTTGATTTATAAATTTAGGGATCACATGTTATAGCCTGCAGCTTCAATTACAATCGGTTCTAACACAGTAAAAACTAATCGCCACACACATACAAATGAGAGGATTAAGATGATTAAATAATTATGTCAAAAATATTATCATTCTTCCACTTCTGTGGTTAAAATATTAGAGTTTGTTTACATCTTTACATCCTAATAATTCATTATTGAAGATGGAGGTTTATATTTTGATTTTAGCGAATTTCCCCCTATAGGGAAGTAGCTATTACCGTAGGCGGCATGGTGAGACTTAAGCCATGTTATTTTTAGCGAATTTCCCCAATAGGAAAGAAGTTATTACCGTAGGCCTCATGGTAAGACCTAAGCCCGAGACCATGATAACTTTTCGTTTTGGGGCCACCAGAAGCAGAAAACACCATTCGTTCGAATTTATATATATATATATATATATATATATATATATGTGTGTGTGTGTGTGTGTGTCTGTCAGCACGATAGCGGCCGTAAAGATGGTCCGATCTTAATGAAATTTGGTTAGGACATGTAAAGTGGTAATCCCTTGGACGAGTTCGTAAACCAGCCCGATCGGACCACCGGGAAAGGGGGATAAACCCCCCCAAAAATGGGTTTTTTTAGTGTTTTACACAGGAAAATAAAATTTATCGAATTTTTGTTGGCACCATTGAATTCAGCTCAAAAAATCAAACAATTCAGTATATTTAATCACTGCTCTATGTCCATTGAGTACCGAGATATTGAAAGTGGTAAACACAGTATGTTGTCCCAATGATAACCTCATGGGAAATAAGTAAAATTCTACATCTCGGTTATTTCTCAACATATCTTGATAAAACTTGCTAAATAGCTTCTTCTAGTTCAAATCTATTGAATATTGAATTAAAACCACCCAGTTTTATTATACCCGTAGCAGCATACCTGCATATTCATTCCCCATGTTATTCTTATGGAGCTTACCAAAACATGTCAAATTTCACTATGTTGTGATTGAAATATGTTGTTTTGCATTTGAAATTCGCTGAGTATGCAGGTCTGCTGCAACGGGGGTATTTTGTTTTGAGGACCCTAGAGCCCAAAAACACCGTTCGTTCATTTTCATATATATATATGTCCGTAGGCACGATAACTCTCGTAAAAAAAGTCCGATCTTGGTGAAATTTGCAACAAACATTTTAGCGATATTCATGACTTTAAGTTTGAAAACCAGCAAGATCGGTAAACTCTAAGGCAGTTTTTTTGACTAAATAAAATTTATTTTCAAGATTTAACATATTTCTATTAATTTTATGTACATTTAATTGTCAGAATTGAATTCAGCTTAAAAAAATAAACAATATAGCATTTTGAATTATTACTCTACATCAATCGGTTACTGAGATATTGGATCGGCAAAATGCAGTACATTGTCTTTTGTTTTTCCCTGAAGGGACATAAACAGATGGTTATGCATAAACTGTCCAAATTCTGGTATGAAATACCCACATTTTTCATTCAATTTCCCTAAAATGGGATTAAAAAAATAATAATACAAACCACATGATTGAATTTAATTTGTTTATGTGATGGTTTGATTTGTTTTTATTTCTTGGATCTGAGTAGATTGATAATGTTTGCTGACATTTATGTACTATAACAAGTATACATTTATTAAAAATTATCAGAATATGAATGATTTTTGAGAAATAAGATCATGAATGATAAAATTTACTTTATTTAGATTAATATTTACACAAAATATTCAAAACAACAACTTCCCTAACTTATGTAGAATATGCCCACATATAAAAATAAATCCTTTAGAAATTAACTGAGTATGCAAGTTTGCTGCCAAGTGTATTTAAATTTTAAGATTAAATATTCATGTACATTTACATATCCTCCTGAGTTCCGAATTAGATTATCTCTGCAGCAAAATTATTATACATAACTTATTTAAGCTTAGAATATTCTGTCGTATACATTTATACACCACATGTATGTGCAACAGTTTTCCTTTATATACGGCATGTGTATATGAGATATTAGAGAAACTCCCAATATTCCTTATTCTCTGTCTCTTTTGTCTTTAAACATACATTTATTCATGAAATCATATGATAAACTTAACCAGAAAAGGAGTTGTATTTATTTAATTACATAATACAACCTTTTACTCATTGTTAATATCAAAACAAAATTTTTGTCAAGAAATCTCTTTCATGTCTCAAGACATACAAAATTTATGACACTGATCCCTCTCATCAGTTAAAATTGTACATTTTCATTGTTCTGTTAAGTAAGTATTGCAATTTTTCAAAAACCTATGTTATATAATAAAAAAAACTTTACCATACAGCAATGTGTATGAATTAAGATAGCCTTACTTAAAAAGTATTTTTGGCATACCGGGTATTTAAATTTTGTTTTAATAAAAGTACTGTTTAAATAACTTGTTTCATGCTTTTATGAGGTCTCTTCTGTGAGTTATCAATCATTTGTGCAAAGGTTTAAACGCAAAGTGAATGTTTATGAGTAATCACAAACTTTCCAAATTGCCATACATTGGTGGGAAATGGATCTTTGAGTCCTCTGACTCGCTTACTTTATTCGTTCATTAATTACATATTCGGAAATATGTGTCTGGATGTTTTTTTCAAAATCAGGAGAATCTGAAGTGATGACCTTTGCTCAACAGGGTGGCGTACCGTATTGTTCTTCTAATACCTCACTCTTGTAAAATGTAAGTTCTAATACACACCCTCAAAAAGCTAAAGCCACAAATTCAAAACTCATCAAAATACAAAAACAAACCATAAATCTGACATTCATAATTTGGAACTGTTAGTTTCATTTTCTAATTTTTTGGTGTGATTAGATGGATAGTTAATTAAACTTTTTGTGAATTTTAAAGTTAACATAAATAATTGTACTTACAGAACATTTGACTTGTTTGGTTACTCAATTCAAAATCCATGATGATGAGTGGGAGAAATGACGACGACAACGGTGAGAAAATTTTATTCTATTTAAAGTGTCCGTAGTTTATTTTTTGGATGGATAATTTTGTCTGTGACAAAGTTAAAATGAAACTTATTTACTCATTAATGTTTTTTTGCTATGGAAAAACGTTTGAAATATAAGCTGATTTTAGTTTGTTTTTTTTAAAGTTATTGGTCTTTTATTTATCCACAGTACCAACCTAAATCAGAGGTTATTACGGAAAATATTAATATTGAGTAAATTTAGGTAGCTATTAAATGCAAAATATACTTCTTAGTTCTATGATAATCAACATTATATTTTGGAGTTCCCATATAATAATTTTTTAACAAGTAATCCTCCTCTTTGTACAGCAAATGTCGTTTTTGTTGATAGTGGCAAAAAACAAGGAGCTGGTGCAAAGTCTGTGTGCGCAGGACGGTGTGCTGGTCTCTCCCATAGACCTGTCCCTCAGCTCTGCCAAATCGCTGCGGCTGGAGCCCCTGCGTTGGGCCAACTTTGACGTCGCTCCGTTCCGTATGAAGCTGACCAACAGTGGGGATACATGTAAGTTTTATATAAGTTTTACTTGTCAGTATTCCCCATGTTGTATGTAGGAGTATCTCGAAGCCATTATGAGTTTTTCATGTAACTTGAGTTTAGAACTGTAGGAGGAGCGTCAATCCCAATAAGAACACTAGCATATTTGAAAAGTATGGGTGAGGATGGATTTATATGATGATTTTAAAGTAACCAGAAAATGTGTTTCTGTGATGCCAATTGAAATAATATATTTTAGCCCCTATAAAATTATAATTATATAGTTCTGGACAGCCTTATTACTGGCGGGTGAGTGAGTGCGCTGTATTCGGAATTGGCGTGAAACATCTGTGTTGTGTTGGTAATCAATCATATGATCACATGTTTAAGTAAGGACGCACTTACAATATGAAAGTTTATGCTGCAAGCTCATATGCAATAAATATTAAAACTAATAAGGTCTCGTTGAAATCTATTTCAGACTTACACGTAAAATGACGGTAAAAGTTCTTGCAGAGCTTGCTGCAAGTCTAAGAAGAGGTTTTATTCTCATTAGTAGTTGCAATACTTAATATTACATTTCATATTGCGCAAGACAACTTTCGGTAAAGTATTGCAAGACAAATTTCATAGTGTTGATGTGCCTTAAAAACATAAACAGTGGTTTGACAGATCGACACAATCATGAGTTTTAGCAGATGATTTGAAGAGATTCCACATTTTGCCACCCGCCAGTAAGGCTGTCCAGAACTTTAATACAATTTAACTATCATTAACTTACTTATCATTTAAGCCTCTTGAAATATAAGCTAAACCTTACACTTATTGTTCTTAACCTAAAATTCTGTTGCCCATTGTGGCTAGCAAAAGATTGACAAATCCTCCTCGACGCTGAAGAGCTCTTGTTTGCCACCTTTCTATTTTAGTGTCGTAATTTATCCCAGACAGCGTGGTGTTCAAGGATTTTGACCTTGCTCGGACCTCGCTCCCTCACTGTTCTAAATGTCCTGGGAGTCTGGCTTTGGTAGCTCCATTTGTTTAACGCCTCCGAGCCAGCCTCCTCCATGTAAGTGCTGTTGTGTCTAGTGAACCAGACACTTTCCACAATAAGATGAAAAAGCTGTATTCCACGCCTACTCTACTACTATTACTACTCACATCATTTCAATCTGTACTGCACCAAGGACAAGCTCATAATTACGCTTGCTTGTCTCTCATTTCCAAAGATTTGTCGAACTGGATTGAATATACAGTTTATTTCAGTTGACAAACTTGTGACATAATCCTACAAAATACTAATATTATAAGTCAGAAAGTTTATGAGTCTTTGTCATCATCGATGTAAATAAATTATGTTTGTCATATTATGTAAATCAGCTGTAACAAAGTATCCATCCAAGCAGACGAATGTAAACAAAGAAACCCAATTGTAATTGACAGATACAAAAAACAGTGAGGAGCAACACCAGCTGTTTCAAATTTTGAACGTGGGCGAAACCACGGGTAACATAGGTATAGTGAACTCTACAGTATATTTGAGTCTACGTGTGTGCTATCGCTGCTGGTCCATCTTGCCTAGCTCATGAGGTCTAGAGACCCACACGTCATTGGTCAATGTCAAAACCTCCTTCCAGAGCCTGAAGACATGCTTATAGACTAAAATATTGTCTGGTAATTTAATTCCTCTGAAAACTGAGTTGTTTTCTCTTCATCTGTCATCTGAGTCGACTAACTTATCTGTTACTGACTTTTCGCTTTGCTTCAACTCATTGATCTATTGTCTCAACACTGCATTCCCAGTCTCCAGCACACACACTTTATTTATCACACAGCAAATCATCTTTTGTAGTGAGGTTTGAAAATTTGTATTGAGTATGTTAATTAGTACTGATGGTAGCTGATTAATAGGCATTTCCCCTATTTTTCACTTCCCATTGTGCCTATAGAGGTGATATCAGAGGCACTGTTTGGCGGTATATTTTGTCATTTTACGTGGTCGTTCTAACCCAGGAGTAAAACTCTTGTCTATCGTAGAGTTATCAGTCATGGGCACAAATAAACATTTAGCAGGGTACAAAACAACATATAAAACGACGTTACAATTTGTTGCCGCCAACAGTTCAATGATGAGATTAGCTGTGCATGAATGGTCAGTAGCGTAAAATAACAAAAGGAGTGGTTGGGAGGGGCCTTGGGAGCGGTGGAGGGAAGGGTCATATAGTCTATCAGTTATCAGTTACTTATAAACTAATCACAGTGATCACCAAAATTATTAAGGAGTCTTAAACACACAAAAACCCCAGTATATTAGATGAGTATGGATTACTTTTATTTTTGTGTTTAGAACTATTTTCTCATTAGAAACTTACATAATGACATATATCTTAATCAGGGCCGCCGAGAGCCAAGTTGGGCCCCAAGTCTCCATACAGCACGGGCCCTCCGGGGGGTCGGGGGGTATGGAATACTCCCCAGCGAAAGGGGGGTCCGGGGATCCTCCCCGAAAAATTTTTGAGTGTTAGGTCTCTAAACTCGTTTTTAGGCAGTCTGGAGGTGGAACATCATACATCCGAACCTCAAAAAAAAACCAATAATCCGAACCAAATGAGGCTGAATGGTCGGTCGAACTTAGAAAATAGTCTACTCTGACTAAAAATCAAAAACTTAAAAATTATCAGCGATACCACACTATTGCGTTTTCCATTCATTCGTCTCTTTCCCATAACTTCCACGTTCGTTCCACTCACAAAGTTACTCTTCCGTTTTTTCGCGATCAGTGTGCACGATTGTTTTTTCCGGCCATCTTCATTTATTGCGACATATGTTGTGCTCTTGTTGACAACCATCGTGGATAATTACCTAACGTATTTAAGTTGTTGTAAATATATATTTTAATTCAGAGGGATGGAGATGGAGGTAGAGTCGCTCACGCTCACAACTCGCTGGCCGCCACCGCCGTAGCTAGTGTACAGTACAGTCAGCCGCAAATATAAAAAACAGACAGACAAACAGACAAAACAATTGCTTTTGCCATAACTAAATACTGTATTGTCAAAGTAATTTGTCTGATAAAGTTAGACATTTTATTTTTTAACATTTAGGCCAAATTTTATTTCTAAGAAGTCGTTAGCAATATTTCCTCAATCTAAAAAAAATCCGCTCATCCCGGGCCCTTTCGGAGTCCGGGCCCCAAGTTTTAAACTTGGCTGACATGGCCTCTCGGCGGCCCTGATCTTAATTCATTACAATCAACTCTTTCATACCATACATGTTTGTGTACATTCTGATTGGTAAATCTGAATAATAAACTGTGTTTTGTAGTGGTTATCAGTGCCAAGTGGGCGAAGGAGAGGCCATACCTGAGTGGAGGTCCTCTCGATGGTAACTACGTCTTCTCTCAGGTTCATTTTCATTGGGGATCATCGGAAAATGAGGGCAGCGAGCACACAGCTAAAGGAACCTGGTTAGTATGAATATTCAGTTTTTTGTCCTGTTCTACCCGATTTAAAGGCTACTTTCATCAGCTGCAGTCATCCACCTAATTCAGTGCTGTTGGTTACATACAAACATACTGGCATACATACTGAAAAATAATAATTACATGAATTATCATTTAATTTTAACTAAGAACAAACAAAATAATAATGATCTATAATTAATCAATTAAATGATTTTAATTATTTAACACTGATTTGCCTGAATTGCATGTCTATTTGAAATTACTGACATGCCAGATTGATTTTTATTTTGTTTCAGTTTCCCAATGGAAATGCATGTGGTCTTTTTCAAAACTCGCTATCTTACTCAAGCTGCAGCTTTGAAACAAGATGATGGGATTATTATACTCGCTTATCTTTTTAGGGTAATTATAAAATATATGTTATTTATATCATTTTTGATGATAGGTTTGTGGATACCTATGGAAACGTACATTTTAGAAATAGTTTGCCCACAGCTATGGCATTACTTAATAAAAAATATTCTACTTTTTACGGAAATCCTTTGAAGATTTGAGCATTGACATTTATTTAAACAATCAACACTGTAAGCCATTAGGTATGGAGAAAAAAGTAACTAAACTATGGCAAATCGTTATCAAAATATATATCCTCCTTCCTTATCTATAATACGTGAAGCCGGTTTTTTTGAACACGACTCCTCCCTTATTTGTGGACCAATTTCAGCGTTTGAGGTGTCAAAAAATTCGTCTCATTTCGTAGTTTTTCATTAAGGTCTTAGATTTTGAAAATTCTTACCCCTAAGGGCGAGGCGCTCTCAAAGGTCGATTTTTCTCCATAAGAGTAACATGAAATAAATTTAAAAACAAAAAACAACTGATTATAAGAAGAAATAACTCAGCAGCTTTTGTAGAAGTAAATATTGATGTTTGTAATATTTAGGAGGTTATATACCGATGTAAACACTTAATGTAAACATATTAGTTTTATTCCTTTCGTTGGCATTTTTGTTCCTAGCAAAAAATGCCTTGAGCACAAAGAAGAAACTTTGAAAACAGGAGGAGGAGGCGTTTAATAAGAGAGCTTCCAAGGCATTAATGAAGATATTAAAGGCAAAGGGATATTAGCCCCAAAAATAGTGACTGTGACTTCATAAACAACGAGGTATTATCCAAACTGCCCAGAGACCCCAAGACATACAAGAGTATCGATACTGTACTGAGTGATGACACCAACGCAGACTTACAATATCCAACAGAGTTCCTAAACAGTGTTGAAGTAAGTGGGCTACCAAAACACAAGTTGATTGTAAAATCCGGAGCAGTAGTTTTATTAATGAAAATTTAAATACGGAAAAGGGATTAATAAACGGCACAAGGCTACAAGTAACGAGAATGTTTAGGAACTCCATACAATGTAAAGTTATCACTGGAGCAAGTGAAGGTGACTATATCCTTATCCCATGGATAAAAATGTGCCCTTCAGAAACAACGTTACCTTTTAGAATGCAAAGAAATCAATTCCCGTTGTCATTGTCATTTTGCAAAGCGCAAGGGCAATCCATAAATTAAGTCGACATTTACCTGCCAAGAACAGTGTTTACTCATGGACAACTTTACGTAGCCTTTTAAGCAGGTCAACACCTTTGGCAGGGATGAAAATTCATCTAAAAGAAAGCCCAAGCCAAGGAAAACTATCAAACGGAGATTTTTCCACTACGAACATAGTTTTCCAAGAAATATTAAATGATCAGTCAAGTAAATGAAGTAAATGAATCAATTAATTTATTCACAGTTACCATTGTTTCCTTTGTTGATTTTTTTAGTAAAAATTTTGTAAAATGTCGTTTTTATTTATATTAACTATAAAAATAATTAAATAAGAAGTAGATGGTTGTTTAAGAGGTATGCAGCGCATTGCGCTGCTCGGGTATTCCTAGTATATATGTGTATAATATAAAACTTGAGCACACTTAACATTATATAGTAGTTTATTAAAAGAACACGACACATGTTTTGATAATTATATAATTTCCATTGTTTATCCTCATGATATACAAGGGTCCATCCATAAACAATGTTTTGTCTCTACATCTAACCCCATTTCCCCAACACTGCGGGCTGAGTTTACAGTCTAAAGATCTACTTCCGGTCTCAGTTTAAGCCAAGTTTCTTTGCCAACCAATCACTCGTTTCAATTCTACAGCTTTTCAAAAGGGCGGAGTCCTTAAAAAATCCTAGTGAAAACAAATGAGCTGAATTCAATAGAGTTTTGTGTGCTAAGAACACTTCATGTTAAATTCAAGCCTAGAGGAGAAAAAAGTTGTTCTGGGTTTTTTGTGAGACCCTACACCATCTTGACACACCACACAAAACATGAGAAGTGGAAAAATCCCATTGCAGACAAGGTGTTGCTAGTCCATCACGAAGCAATGCCCACCCCCATGCAGCAACAGCTACTTCACAGAACTTTGCTGTCTAAAGAGGGCATTTCCAGACAAATCCTGTGCAACCCTTATCTGGCCCTAAGTGATTACTTTATTTTTCAGGAGGGGAATTATTTTGTAATATAGTGTTTGCAAATAGAATTGAAAGAAGCAATATCATCAGGTCAAATCAATCCACTTGGTTGGTTTTTCAAACAAGCTGTTTTGAAACAGTGTTAGAATGAAATGCATGAGCAATCGGCAATGAGACTTGGCTCAAATTGAGACCGGGAGTGGACTTTTAGACTACACACTCAGTCGCAGAGGAGGGGCGACAGGGCTAGATGTAGTTCAAGGTTCTTTTGATTTGTGTTATTCAAACACAAAATATGTATGTATGTATGTATGATAAGTGAAATGTGTGGGATAATCTTCCCCCTTCTTCCCTTGTGTGTTTTCTTTAAAAAAGTGTGACACAAGCTGAAAATACGTGCGTTTAAAATGTGATTCTAGAACATAAGTGTACATTATAAGGGTAACTGATAAGGGGTGGGAGGGAACTACTCGCATATTCACCGCCAAGTCATCAGAATCAGATCCATCAGCTAACAGGATTACTTTATAAAGTAGAGAATGGTTTTTCAAAGAAAAGTATCAAAACAAAAGTGAACATTTCTGGACTAAGCTCTGCGTAGAAGACTACAACATGTAGAACAGATTGTCAAAATAACCACCAATAGACTACTCTAAATAAAAAAGTAGACTTCGCCTGATCTACGACAAATTTTTGCAAGGTGATGTTAGCAAACTTTTTATTGATGATTGGGGAGGGAGGGGAAACCATTCTGTCTTCATCACTTTCTCACATTTTGATGGAGATAATTCAGTTTAAGGTGCGTTTGTTGACAGCTGCAGCCGCGGTCGGCGCCGGGACTGCACTGGCTGGCGGGGCAGCTCAGCGGGATCGTGGAGCCGCGCACATCGGCGCAGGTGCCGCCCATGCCGCTGTCCACGCTGCTCGTGCCGTTCGACGCGGACTACGTCACGTACTGGGGCGCGCTCGTCAGCCAGAACTGCCGCCACCCGGTCATGTGGCTCGTGTCCCGCGCCGCACTCGCCATCTCCGAGGATGATGTGAGTAACGCTTTAGTGGGTTGATTAGTTTCTGGAGTACCAACCCTGCATTTATAGTTAGCTTGAATTTTGCCTGATTCAACTTACTTATAGACAATTGCGCAGGGCTCTCATGGCAGAATAATTGGTAATTTTTATTGATCGTGATATTATAACCATATTGGGAAAGCAAAACCCATTGAAATTCTAGTTAAAATTAAAGGAAATGGATGGTGGAGGAAAAGTTAAGGAAAAACACAGTTGAGACACCCTATATCTGGTTATTGATTGAGTCATTTCAACTGAATGACAGTTGTTGTTTAGTTGAGTCTTAGTTGTTCAGTTAAGTATTTAAATTATGTATGTGATTTATTAGTTAGACTCACTATAATATTTTTTATACCCTGCAGGAATAATAACTCAAAAATTATACTCTAATGGATTTGAAAGTAACTAATAGTCTAGTTGCTAAAATGCATTTTGAACCTAAACCTGGAAGTGAGGTCCACCCGAAGTTTTTTGTTGATTTCTGTTTCTTCAAGACCTACATAATTCAGATCTGCCGGGTGCCACTTTGTCACCCTTGAGCAAATTCAAATATCCAAGATGGTGGCCAAGATGGCTTAAACCCGTATCATTTTTAAAAAAAGATTCCTCACTGCATTTTTTACGTGCATTTTTTTAGATATTGACCAACGCCTATCATCGTTGGGTGGCTAATCCTATATTTTGACAGAATAATATTTTCGGTCGCCATATTAGATCCGCCATATTGGATATCAACTTTATTTTTTTTAATGTAAAGATGGTGTTGTGACACATCATTATGAACTAGATTTTTAGGCTGATTACAATGCTGAAATCCGTTTTTGAAAAAATGCATTCTTTAAAAAGATATGCACATATAAAAGTTTATCCCTATACATTTCTTGTGGACGTTTCGTATTTTAAATATTTTTTGGGATTATTTTCCTGCTATCTCTCATAATACTAAAGATATGTAGTTCGTTTTGGTCTTAAAATACTCAGTGAAATACCGGCTTTCATTTGAGATATCAATAATAAACATCAGATGAATGACAGATGAGCTATAAGGCTCAATTTAAGTTAAAAATCAATTTTTCAGAAATTTTTTTTTAGTCAAGTATTAATATCTCCGGTTCTAAATAAGGTATTAAATTCATTTTGGTTTTAAATCACTCAGTAAACTATCAGCTCTCAAGTAAGCTGACTCTCAATAAGATCGGACTAAAGATCATGTGACTTTATGAGCTTTCACTCAACATAAATTTGTTTTACTTGAATAATTTTACATTTCTTTAAGGATTTCTCTAGTTCCAAAGAAGACTCAAAACTTGTAAAGGTCTCTATTGACTTAGTAGATTATTGGCTTTCATTTGCGTCATAAATTATAAAAAAAAAATTGAGTTTCAGGAGAGTTGTTGTTCACATTAAAAATTAAAATTTTCAGACATTTTCGTTTTGTATAAAGACTCATGTCTCCAGTTCCAGGAAAGGTCTAAATTTCTGGATAATTTTAAAAGACTCAGTAAAATATCAGCTTTCATTTGAGACCATGATAGTTTAATTCGAACAAGTTCGGGGTGGGTTACAATCCACTATTAAGAGTAAAATTGAAAAATAACTAATCTTTATGTCGTAATAATGAGCCTTAAGATTAGATTACAGCTTAACCAATCTCACGTATCAATATTTTAAATAAAAGCCGACATATCACTGCGTATTTTAAGATCAAAATTAATTAAATACCTTATTTAGAACCAGGGATATACATACTTGATCAAAAAAAATTTCAGAAAAATTTATTTTTTAATTACATTTAGCCTCATAGCTCATCTGTCACTTGTCCGATGTTGATGATTAATATCTCAAATGAAAGCCGGTATTTCACTGAGTATTATAAGACCAAAACAAACTACATATCTTTATTATTATGAGAGATAGCTGGAAAATAATCCCAAAAAATATTGATAATACGAAACGTCCATAAGAAATATATAGGGATAATTTTTTATCTGTGCATATCTTTTTAACGAATACATATTTTCAAAAACGGATTTCAGCATTGTGATCAGCGTAAAAATCTATTTCATAATAATGCGTCACAACACCATCTTTACATTTAAAAAAATAAAGTTGATATCCAATATGGCGGATCCAATATAACGGCCGAAAATATTAACCTGTCAAAATATAGGATTAGCCACCCAATGATGATAGGTGTTGGTCAATATCTCAAAAAATGCACGTAAAAAATGCAGTGAGGAAACTTTTTTTTAAATTATACGGGTTTAAGCCATCTTGGCCGCCATCTTGGATATTTGAATTTGCTCAAGGGTGACAAAGTGGCACCCGGCAGATCTGAATTATGTAGGTCTTGAAGAAACAGAAATCAACAAAAAACTTCGGGTGGACCTCACTTCCAGGATTTTTCAACTGCAACCAGACTATAACCCATTATATCAGGATTGTCATCTTCAGACAATCTGATCATCAAGATGAAAAAAATCTAATTTAAGTTTACAACCAATTGAGGTAATTTATCATTACCAATAACATTTTATATGGTTCATTATTTAAAAAATTAAACATTTAAATTGAAGTTTTAAATCTAAAAAAATAAATGTTACCCTGTAAGCTAACTAATAGTGATTTTGTTATTTATTTCACCTAAATGAAATGACAGTCAGTGTTGCTTTGACACTGATGATAGCTAATTCAAGGAAATTTCTTGTTACTTTTACATTAACATTTTTCTTTTTAAATCTAATTACAAATCAAACATTTTTCCAGCTGAACTTGTTCAGAAACTTACTTAACGCAAAGAAGGAAAAGATGACTAAAAATTTCCGAGCAACAAGCCCAGCTGGTGGAAGAGCTGTATTTCATGTGAACCCATCAGCAGACAAGAGCAGCTTGCTGCACCCGGGGGCGGTGGATCCCCCGTGTCAGGCCGTCGTGGTCAACTACAGTCAGGTGCCTCCCATTCACCAGACCGAAGCAAAAAAGATTTTTGAAAAGGGAGACAGCAGTGAACTTGAGGCTAAAGACCTCAGAGATAGGAAAAAAGAACAACCGCCTAAGAATAAAAACTTAAGTAACGAAGGACCACTGAAGATTGGAGACGTAACAAACCATCAACGCAAACCACGTCTTATGGATTCAGAATCTGAGGCTTCAGCCATAAGACATCCATCCCCTGCTTCAAATAAATCGGCAGACAAAAAACCAAAAACTGGAACACTTCTTCAAAGACAATGCACCATTACCAAGAGTAAGCCAGTTAAAGCTAAAAATACCGAAAAGAAACCGGAAGACTATGTCCACGTCAATTCATCGTCCACATTTGCCTCTCCTCCTGGTAAATCGACTCCAACAAGCAATGTGAATGCTTCAACAAAATCAAGAGAAAACAGTGCAAAGTCACAAAAATCAAAAGTACCTATACCAAAGATGAGTAGTACTAAAAGGGGTAGGTTGGAGTCGCGGTATGCCAGCTATTTTAAGAGGCCAGAGTCTGCCCCAACGGAGCAAGCCAATGAAAAACACCAGACAAAACCTGCAAGACCGTCAACAAGAGTTGGAGGAAACTAAATGGAAAAGTAAACAAAGAACTGACAAGTTGACTTAGGGGCAGCTTGTAAAATGTTATCTCTACCAAAACCTAAACAATATATTGTGACGTTAGTTAGTTGTTACTTACACAGCTTGTGTTGAAACATTAAATTATTTTAATTCATATTAATTACTAGTTTTTAAAACATGAGTGTTGTTGGTTGGTATCAGTAATACAGTAAAATTAGTCCCTCACCCACCACTTAAATGTGGTAAATGTTCGCTGCAGGTAACGGTTTCTTTGATAAAAACATTTCGGGGTTGTAAGCAGATTTATACTTAAGGCTAATTTACTTTAGAAGAGTAACTTGATCAAAATAATAAATTCAGCTAATTCCCTTTTCAATCAAATTTCTTCTATACGGAATAAGCTATCACTGAAGGTCTCATGACAATATCTAAGGCCGAAACCATGATAACTTTTTGGTTTGGACCCCCAGAAACCATAAACACAGTTGACACGCCCCTCAATTGGCTTCTTCATATGTTTACACTGGTCCAATGCTCAAAAATAAAATTAATTTGACTACGAAATGGGAGAGGGAAATGGTATTTATCATCGTAGGAGATCATTTGAGCCTACATATGCAATAGGGATCCAAACCACTGCATAGTCAAACTGAGAAAAACAAGGTTAAATTTTCTACTTCATTATTAATTCCTGTCTAATTTTAACGTTATAAATTTGCATTGTATGTATAAAAGTGACTCTCCTCTGTTTATAAATGATAGGTTTAATGACATAGTCCATATATCCCCTTTGTTATTAATTGTTTTGTGGCTTGGATCCTTTTCGAATAAAGACGTTTAGGGCAATGTATACGTTGTTTAGAGGGTCCAAGCCACAGGTGTTGGTGTTGTGTCATTTTTCAGGTGATTTTGCAAACAAGATCCAGTCAACTGAAACCAAAAAACAAGAAACAATCTACAAATACAAAAAATAAGTTACAAACAAACTCAATAATCTTCTTATGTCATTCACTAGTTATTTGTAATTTACTCTTGTCCTTGTAATTGTAAGTAATAACTAGGTAATCTCTCATAGAACAAGCCATTGGATCCTTATTGCTAAATCTGAAAGTATCTTTACAGATATGTGGGTTGGTTCCAAGCAAGATTTTACTGCTTAAATAAGCTAATTTTGGTCAGATCTTTTTTGCATAAAATAAATCAATGTTTCTTTTATTTGGAACTTACCAAAACACAACATTTTACAGTTCGCGCATTATATCTCCGGCTATGACTGAGTCAGCTGATTGTATGGTGCGGGGGGGAGAGGGGGTACTTTTCTGAAAATATTTTCTAAAACACCCCTGCTTGTCAAATGTTGTGTTTACCAATATCATATGTTAAAAATATCATATGACACGGTTAGTAGCATAGTGGTCATAGCCGGAGATATAATGCGCGAACTGTAATATTTGTGGGTTGGATCCCTATTGCATATGTAGGCTCATTTGTTGTTGGCCAATACTTATAAAGACAGGCAAAAACACAAACACACAAGGAATCCCAAAATCTTAGAAAACACCAAAGTCAAATTGACCTTGTGAACTGTACTTTTTGATTTTCATTTGTTATTATGGGATCATGCCTGTTGCTGATGAATAATAATTAGGGTAATTTCCTTCCCTTTCCTGCTTCATGGCTCCATCATACTTGAATACAACTATGAAGCACGAGAGGGAGGGAAATTTACATACTTATGATTCGCCAGCGACAGCCAACCCCTCGAAGGCAGACGAAAACAAACGAGGAGTTCCAAAATATCCGAAAATCCAAGTGTTAGTATCTAGCGGACAATCACTAAACTTATAGAGTAAGATATATATATAAACAAAGCAAATTATTCATCCAATAGGAATCGACGTCGTGATGAAAAAACCAAAATGCTCCAGCCAATGATATACTTAGCGCTTTGCGGGATATTGTGAATCTATATACTTATTTAATACACGAGCAATTTTTGTTACAAAGACTCCTCCTAAACTACTGAACCGTTTTTCATATTTTTGGTGTCATTGGAAAGAGCTTGGCGTGAAGTTATGCAGGAAATTAAATTTAAAAAGGTTTGACTAAAGGGAAGAACCCTAGACGCCCTTAAAGTTTCGTATTAGTCCATAAGATCAATGTATACAGAACCCTCTAAGTAGGGACACCTTATGGAAAAATGTGTAGTTCCTGCCGCCGAAAAAGAGATGGCGCCTCTCAGTCCGATTGGAATTGTTGTAGGAGTTTACGGATCAAGCTGACTTCCCAAAGTCAAGCAGCTGATTAAAATATTTTGACAGTTATATGTTATTGTTTTTATGGTTGTGTCTTTTACCATAATGTTTACCTGTTTTTGTTTACAAGCATTATCTTTTTGACATTTTGGATAGTGAATAGAAGCGCCGACTATATGGGGCCAGCTTGAACTATTCCATGCATCAGCGCTAATTTCTGCTCTGCTCTTCGGCGGCGGAACTAAACAAATTAACATTGGATGTCCCTACCATCGATGTAAATAAATACAACTGGATAGCGCGCTCCCCGTAAGGCTCGTAGTGATTTCCGAGCCAACACAGCTGTGCGTTGGGGTTGCAGCTGGACCGAATTGAAGGGGTGTTGGGGGAAAAGCACGAAACTGTATGGTTAACCATATTGAAACCGCACGGATTTGGGAGCAGTTTTACGGGTAAACCTTGCTATAATAGCTGTATTGCTATAACTATTAAGTAATTACAATTAATATTTAACTAGACGGTCAGTACAAGTTGGTGTCGGCAAAAGATGCGTTCCCCCATCGGCCCTGCAAAATCTTAAACGCAACCACTGCTGGCGGCTCGCGTTGCGGGGCCTGAGTTACCAATCCAGTGTACTTATTTACATCGATGGTCCCTACTAAAGGGTTCTGTATACATTGATAAGATTTAACATGGGAATAGAAATTTCAAATAAAGCAGCTGATTGGAGCAAACAAAGTTTTTCAGCAAAGCCATATGTTGTTAATGGAATAGAAACCATTGCATGTAGAGCTGGAGGCATTTCAGTTGATGGAAGATGTAAATAAATAATTATCCTAAGGGTACGTTCATACCGGAGCCGGGAGGTAAGCACACTCGCTCCATCGCTCCATCGCCGGTTCACACCTGCCAATCAGAAGCGGTTCTACATGGGACACAAGCTCTGAGCCAGGGACAGAGCAAGGGAGCAATCCTGGATGGTTATTTGTAAACAAAGCCTATTGTTGTAAAATCAGATGAAAATTGTAATTGTGGAGTAAAACGTGCATAGAGGACAAATATTGGGAACAATATGTTGTCATATAAACGTAGTTTATTTCAATAAGTAAGTTAATTTTAGCATACGACGCTTTAGTTTCATGCAAAGTAAGTAAATGTAAGGGATGAATTAAAAAGGTCACATTATAAAATAATATTTATGATAAAACTTTTAAATAGATAAAAAAATTAAAATTCCATACATCGATATAATTACGAACAGGATAATAAAAAAATCTTTTTCGCCTATTATGGACCCCACTGTTGTCAGTTTGGGCTGCACAAAACTTAAAATTCTCTTGCCTCCTCTTATAGAACGTGGCATAATATTATATGTTCTACCCCAAAAAGAACATCACGTCATTGCAGAGGCGTACACAGGATTTATTTTCGGCAGGGGGGGATAATCCGAGGGGGAGGAATAGAATTTGAAAATACAGGTTGTCTCACTTCTGTAGCTTTTATTCAAGGCCCAGAACGCAACCATAAAGCCATGATGTACACGCGAGCATCGAAGGCTATTAATAATCACATAATAGTAATACGTCGAATAGTGGAGACCACCAGAGAACGTTTGATCTCCAAAATCTTATAGACTTATCACAAATATGCCTAGATTTGACGGCGAGGCCTGGTCCTCACGCAACGTAGGCAGACGATTTTCGTCTGCCGCGATGCTGCTTCAAGATCGTCCTACAGACGAATAATGTAAAGTACACGGTTGTGAGAAGACGACAGTATTCGTATGCCGCCTTTTAACATCGTGATTTTTTTACCATGAATATTTCACGTAATATGACGAGTCTTTTGCCACACTTGACGACAATGGCAATATCGCGGACACCATTAACGGCCACTGTTGTCATCAGGAGTGTTTGCTTGCCTTATGTTCTTGGTTCTTATAGGCTACTCCCGCACGATAACCGCAATAGGTAAAAATACCTTAATCCAAATATATATACTCCCCAAATTAATTATCTTTAAGAGATAATAGAATTTAACTATTTAAAACTTTTATAAAAGTTTAGTAAGTAATTCATGTGTAGTGTTCTCGGTTTAGTGATACCACCACCTTCATTATGAATACGATATTAATCTTCCCAAAAATTCCCCAAAATCTCCAAAACTTTCAGGAGGGATATATCCCGATACCCATCCCCCCTGGGTACGCCCCTGCGTCAATGAATCGCGTATTCATTGATCACGTATACGCCCTACGTCGTATTCATTGATCACGTAGATGGAGAGTGTTGAGCGCATTGTACCTTTAAGATACAAGGACTAACTACCGTTCATTATTCAACTTAATGAAATGTTTCATTCGTAATTAAAGGAAATTTCCTTAGATTAGAGGATGCGTCGTTGCAGCGCGGCATTCTACGCAAGTTTCGACCTAGTTCAGGCTAGTTCACCTAATTATTCCGTTATGCTTTTTCGACCATTCCAGACCACGCCAGCGAGATTCACGTCACGTTCTAGGAATTCATTGTTGTAAAACAATGTTTAAAGTAAAATTTAGTACAACTTCATGCGAGTGTTAACACTGCTCACATTTATGTTAGACTAAATTGAGATTAAATTGAGTGCATTGATTAACTTCCCGCTGCGGGAGATAACTCGTCGTCCATGTAAAACTATAGCCTATAACCTAATAGCCCAAACACTCTTTTGTACGTCGTAATTTCAAAATATAGTAAAACAAAAATTCTTAATTTTAGAATACTGGTAGTTTGGTAAAATAAATATTCTTCCATGGAAAATAAAAGGACAAATTTATTTTAGTGTATAACTATAACTTAAAAACCATTTACAATAAATTTTCTGAAAAATAAAACTTTTTTTGAAATAAATTTTAGTATTATGTTCAAGTAGTTTAAGCCTGAATGAATTCACGCACTAAAAACAATAATCATCACCAAAAACTTCACTTAGCCAAACATCAGAATAATCTTTGAAATTTCTACACAGAATTTAAAATTCACCAAGTTTCGTCCATTCATCTACCTCCTTTATTAGTTCACTCGGCGATCTAAGTGTATTTCTTGGTTAAGTAGTTAAAGTTTAATCTCAGTCATTTGAAATGAAATTAATATTCTTCTTTTAAGTTATATTCTTTATTTATCTTCATCTAAGTTATCAAACTAATAAATAAAAACAATTTAAAACATATAGTAAGTTAAAAATAAATGAGTTAAAGTTCTAAATGAAGTACTTGTAACATTATAAAAACACTTATCATAACCAAACTAAAAGTAAACAATCATATTTACTTTTGACATTTGTAATTTAATTAGAAATTTAGTTTATTGAATCAAACATCAGGTGATACACTCGCTCAGAGCAATGCTCAGAGCCAGGGTCAGAGCCTGGGTCAAAGCTTCCCTCCCGCCTACCCACCAGGCTTGCCTCCCGGCTCCGGTATGAACGTACCCTAATACATACTTAAGGTCAGAATTCAGTTTTAAAAACATTTATTTGGAATCACATGTGTGAAGATCTTAATATTTACATATGTTTATATTCCAAAGAAAAGTACTAAAAGGAGAAATAAATTCTTGTGTATAAATTCTATAAATATAAATATAAATAAAAGAAAAAAGAAACAGACTTAACATTGATTATAAGTAGATTTATTGAACCATTTTAGTTCGGTTTTAGATTAAGACGGGTCATACGAGGGCCGCGAAACTGGACATCTCCTTAAAGATGACTGAGTATTCACAAAAAACTTAGTTTTAAAAAGCTTTTGTAAAAAAATTCAGTATAACAGGAAGTTCAACCATATAATTAATAAAATAGTTTAGGGGTTTTTTTAATCAACCATAAAATTAAAAATAGTTTTATTAATATAATTAATGACTCAAAGTTTGAAAAAAGGACGTCACCAAAGTATAGTAAAGGGCTGAAGTTTCGGAACAGTGGCGCTATTCATCGACATTTGAGCAAGCTCAGTTCACTTTGTTTACAAACTGAACATGTGGTCAAGCTCTGAAATAGTTCTATAGGTAAACCACTCGATTGCGGCACTCATAATTAATTTTTCGAAAAGAGCAGTTTTTATTTTTACAGCTGCTTTGGCTTCTAGGGAGTGACAATAAGTAACCACTGGCACGCCTCCCGATGTAAAATTTGATGCTACATCCAACCTTAGACCAATGAACTTAAAATGTTTTCACTGTGGTATGTTGCATTTTAAGAGTGAAAAGACTGGTAGAGATAATGTGTCATTTATGCGCTGTTGCCACAAAGGAAAGGTTCTCTACAAAGACAGCATTTCCCTATAATTCCTGTTTTGGCGATAATTATTAATAACTAGCAGTTGCCCGTGGCTTCGCTCACGATAAAAATTGTAACTCCCTACTGCCTAAATGAAGATAGGGCCACATACTGAGTTTATGATTACACAGATAAGGTACAAAAACGAATGATAACTTTAAGTTAACTAACTAAACTAAATCTAATTTTTCTGTAGTACCGTACATATAATCTAAATAATCAATCAACAAAACAACCATAAAACCATTATGAAAGTAACAAAATTGTAAATCAGCTGCATCCGTATGTGAAGCTTGAACCATCTGCTTGATGAATGAACATTGAAAACTAAAGAAAAGATCATCCATTCCATTTACTTAAGAAAACTTATAAACTTCGACCTCACCAAAACCCCCTTAAAAGTTTGAATTAAAAAAAAACATTCTTAGCGGATGCTTATGCCATAAAGAACGTCCATGCAAAGGTCCAAGGTTGTAACACAAAGTAGTTTGGGCTGTGCAGTGAAGGTCAGTGGTATTGGAAAAATGTAAAAAAGGTAAACTTTCATTAACCAGAAAGATGATTTCATTACTCTACACACGAAAGTACACTTTCTAAACGTAAAATGAGCTAAGAAAATAGGTTATTCCCGCTGTTGCACGGCAAAATTACATAATGTTAACTTTCTGTGCGTACGTGGTGGACGGAAAGTAACCGTTATGGGATTTTGCGGTGCAGACTGATCAGCTGTTGCATTTCTGTACCTCCTGCTACTGCACGGCAAAATTACATAACGTTAACTTTCCATGCATATGTGGTGGACGGAAAGTAACCGTTATGGGATTTTGCGGTGCAGACCGATCAGCTCTTGCATTGTTGTTCAAACCAAACCGTTTCATCGCTTAGTAAATACTGACATTGTCAGTTAGGTTATAGTCGTTGTGACGGATTGTTTGTTAAAAATATTCATGTTGTTTACAAGTTTTTCGATATCGTAATAAAAAATAATGTTCATTACTCGTCTCAAAAGTGCTATTGCGGGGCTCGATAGCTTTTTCCACGCTCGGCTGCGCCTCGCGCGTAAATGCAATCTCGCCCCACAATAGGTCACTTTCGAGACTAGTAATGAAAACTACTATTTCAGGAATCTGCAAAGACCGCAGGTCTGCTGCGACTGGAGTTATTCTATTACTGCTCCCCACAGGAGGTATTTCTATTTGGCCTCCTTGTACTATACATGCGAGCAGATTCAGTGCCCCCCGACAAAGCCCTCAAGTGTGTTACTGCCCTAAGAACGCTTACGCCCAATATCGTCAGATAAGCTCACATGTATAGTATTGAGTGGCACTTAGGCAGGATATAAATACCCCCGTCGCAGCAGACCAAGTATACAGTTTTCTGTTTCATGAAAGTATATGTACGTAAAACATAGAAATTACCCTTGATTTAATGTCAAAAAAAGTTCTAAGGTTTTTAGGGTCTATCTTGAACAAAAAAATACCCCCGTTGCAGCAGACCTCCAGACTTTGAGCATGACCAAAGTCCAAAGTTATTTGAATGAGTATGCAGGTCAGGATTGAGTTTGTCTGCAACAGTCATGCAGACATTTTGTGGTTTTAAAACAATATCATGTGAATCTGAACCATAAAAGCCACATACCAAGTTTTATCAAAGTATGTTGAGTAGTAACCGAGATATAGAATTTTTCTTATTTTCCATGAGGATAAAATAGGGACATTGTACTGTGTTTTCCGCTTTAAATATTGTTTAATAGTAGTTTATGCAACGATTGTATAATGAATGTCTTTAAGCCACGAGTGAGATGTAAGTTAGAACACGAGCGAAGCGAGTGTTCTAAATATCTCACGAGTGGCTTAAAGGCATAATACAATCGTTGCATACACTATTTTATCTACGACCAACAATATACAACAAAATTTCCCCGAAGTTAAACAAAACTCATGACTTTTAATAATGATGGAATAGGTCAACTAAAATTTGAGGTTAGGCAAATAAGCAGGCTGAACCATGAATTGTTGTGGAACAATCAGCTGATGGAATAAGTAAACTCAAACATGAATCGTAATGCAACAATCAGCTGATGTGCGAATTGCGTAACTGTTATTATGACACTACTTCCGTCAAATGCCGAGCTCTCATTGGTCTAGAACCAGTACTCTAAAGTGACTCCAGTACTCTAAAGTCGTCATTAGAGTACTGCTTGGTTTTTGGTGTTTTAATGTATATCATTATAATTTTTATTGTAATACCATAATTGCTTATTGCAATGGTCGTAGATAAATGGTGTTTTTTTGCTTCTGGAAGCCCCAAAGTCAGCCTCGGGCTTAGGTCTTGCCATGAGTTCTATGGTAATAGTTTATTCCTTTAAGGAAATTCTCTAATTCCGTCAATGAAATTCGCTAATTCTGTCAATGAAATTCGCTAAAAGACAAAAGCAAAGTCTTTTTTCTAATGATGTACATAAAATATATGTTTTAAATTAGCTCTTTCAATAACAGCTGTTACAGGGAAGAAAGGTCTTTAAATTATCTCTAGTCAGTGATTTAATTTATGTTCTATTCCTGACAGCTGATTTGACATACTACTAATTCTTTTGGTTTTTACATCTGTTTAGATATAAACAGTTCACCAATTGTTATTTGTATTCTGCATCGATGTAAATAGATACAACTGGATAGCACTTTTCCCGTAAGGCTCGTGTAGTGATTTCCGAGCCAACGCAGCTGTGCGTTGGGGTTGCAGCCGGGCCGAATTGAAGGGGCGTTGGGGGAAATAGCGCGAAACTGTATTGTTAACCGTATTGAAACCGCGCGGATTTGGGAGCAGTTTTACGGGTAAAGCTTGCTATGATAGATGCATTGATATAATTATTAAGTAATTACAATTAATATTGAACTAGACGGTCAGTACAAGTTGGCCGGCAAAAGATGCGTTCCCCATCGCCCCTGAAAAATCTTTAACGCAACCACTGCCGGCGGCTCGTGTTGCGGGGCCTGAGTTACCAATCCAGTGTACTTATTTACATCGATGGTATTCTGCCACAAGCCCAACTTACCTTACCTTACCTCCTTGGCCACTCAAACCTAAGTAGGTTTTTGGCCTCGCCAAAAAGTTGCCTCCACTGCTGCCGGTCTGCTGCTTGCGCAAGAGATGCTCCCATTCTCTGAAGATCTTTCTGGACCTGGTCCCTCCACCGCAGCTTTGGTCTTCCCAGCGGGCGAGTACCACGTGGCCTTCCATTCTTGATTTTCTTCAGCACACTCTCTTCTTCCCTCCTTTCTATGTGTCCTGCCCATCTCAGTCGTCTACTCTTCACTGTGGCTACAACTTGGTCGAGATAAAATAAAATTTGTGTTTTAGGATTTTGCAGTTTGATTTCAAAAGTACTTGTGATTTAATAAATTGCCTAAATATCAAACCTTTTATACTTGATGAGTAGATTTTATGAGCAAATGGATTATGTACGAAAACTAACGAAATGCTACTTTTATATAGTACATAAAAACTTATTTTATATAGTAACATAAAACTTAATGAAATCATTAAACATCTGTAACGACGAATCCATCAGTGAAGGTACCATCTGCTTGGAACTCTGAAAATGTAAACAAAACGTCATCCCCTTTATTATGGGGAAACTTGGTTGAAATCAAATAAAACTCGGTTTTTAGAAGCTTGCTATTTAATTTCAAAAAGACGTACGCTAGTTTTAAGTAGTCTAAAACCTTCTCATATGTGCATACTACACAGGAAAAAAGTTTCAGCCATAACAGTATTCTAGTTTATAAGTGAAAAGCGGTCTAAAGTGTGATGTTGAGCGTTATTAACATCGTGACATAAACTGAGATAAGGCTTGATTCGGATTCTCTGACCTTCAAGATGCAAAAATAAAAAAAATTTCATGATTCTAAGCAATGTACAGACAAAACTCTAATTTTATTTATATAGATGTGCAGGGACAGTCTCTAAACAAAGGAGGTAAAAAAAACGTTTGGGGTGTCAAATTAAAGGGATTTTTATGTAGATTTGTCAATTACGTACTAACTTGCCTTTCTACTCACTCAACCAGTGTAAACCAGCTTTTAATAGCATAATTTATCCCTGCAGACTACTCTAACTTTTCTGAATGTAAATTATATAAGAAATTATCCGATACTGAAATGAGTGTAACAACTCGCCTCAAAACTCAACCGATTTAAACTGTTAATGGCTCAAATGAAAGCCAGTTTTTTTTAAGTAGCCTCATTCTAGATCAGATCCATTATAAGAACCGGTTCATTCTAGAACCTGAGATCTAAAAGAAATTGACATGTCATAAATTATTTTTTGTTTGAATTAACTCAGGAAATATGTAAGTCGATTGCTGACAAGGGAATAAAGAAAATGGCACTTGTGAGCCATAATCAAATCAGTATACCTCAACAATAGGAATCCATACCAAGTTTTGTTGATTAATATTGAAAAGAAAGTAAGATATCTATTGTTTCGTATATTTTGAGGATATTAATAGACACTGTACTGTGTTAACCAATTTCAATTCTCAGTAACCAAATGTATTTACAGTAATTCGAACGAAGTGAGTTATACTCGACTTAAAAATCACTCTTTGTGAACTAACTCCTCTTTTATTATTCGATGGAAATTCGTGAAATTTGAACTACATCATATTTATACCCGGAAGATTGTTTTAATCTATAAATGAGTAGTTAATTATACGTTTAAATATTTATTTTTTTAGTCAATAGCCTTCATTTAGTTTCACCGCACTTCGTTCAACCTATACGCGACATAAGAGCGTACTCCTAGTAATTCTAAATACTGAATTGGTTTTTTTTTCAAGCTGAATTCAAAAAAGGAAACAACAGTCTGATAATAACAGTGAATGTGTTAATTGACAGGCTGATATACTAATCATGGCTGTAGTATAGTAGTTGGGGCAGGGCTGTGGCGGGCCCCGGTAAAGATATTAAGCCGGCGGGCCCCTCATGTTCTGGTAGTGCACCCGTTCCACTCAAAACCGTAGCTGATTTCCGGCTCGCCAAAAGTGGTGACTTTTTTTTTTTTTTTTACTCACACGTCCCGATTTTTGTCCCTTCGTTGCCGTTGCGGGCCCTTTTTATCCATTCCCGGGCCTTGTCGGGGACTTTCCACTATTTCGGAGCCCAATTACGGCCCCCCGGGCCCCCCCTTGACCCCCGGCCCCGGTAAAGTTGTACCGGCTATCCCGGTCTGAGTACGGCCCTGAGTTGGGGATGGCTTTGAACAAGGTAATAGATACATATTCTGAGTTTAATGTACTTGACTTACAATGACAGCTTTCAATAACAATGAACCATGGGATTAAAACTAAAAAAAATGACAAAATCAGGTCAAATATAAAACAAGTTAATTGTCAATAAATTGTATTTTAATATACACATTGAAATATACAATACTGTAGAGTTAAAGCTACATTTATAATACACATAAAACATACAGATACACTCGTACAACTGACCCTTTGAGAATAGTTAAAATTGGAACTTATTTGTTAAAAAAAGACAGTCTAGTTTGAAACCCTTAAATTGATATGTAAATAAGCAACGGAGGTTACTAAAACTTGTAAGACTAAATTACTTACAACAGAACGTCTATCATAAGTAATTTAGACTTTCATTTTATCACTCAGCAGCTTAGGATCTAAAAGTCATGGATGACAGTGATAGCAACGTCAGTAGGAATAAGACTTCCATAATAAGAAATGGTTACTGCTGCTTTCCATTTAGAGTAATCAAATAATAATTGAATGTATGTACTTAAAGAAATTTATTTTAACGAGAGGTTAGGCCTAACTGGTTAAAAACTATCATACCAGTAATTAATTTCCAAGGAGTATAAATAAAGGCATTGCCTTGAACAAGTATTAAAATGGAAAGCATTACGCATTTCATGTGTCAACCAATGGAACCAAGATAATATTATATTATAAAAATATTCAAACAAAAATTTCAAAGAAAACTCAAAACTAAAGATTAAAATTTTAGAAAGCGTTGTGTGAACTCAAAACTTAGCCTACATAATCATAAAATCATATTAAGTATGACAAAATTCAAATAAGTATTATTCAACGATTTAATTTATAAAAATAAAATGAAGGCTCTGCCTTCTAAGATTCTCAAAGGGTCGAAAGTTTGGTCCTTTATTACATTCACAATAAATTTGTGTGCTTGAAACACCTCTGAAATTAAAATAAAAATACAACTCAAATATTAAATCTAAAATCTTTAACGCCAGCATAAAGGCGTGTCCACACATGCGTTATTCGGCATGCACCAAATGTTCGCTGTTCGGCGAACTATTTGGCTCGCTATTTGCCGATTAACGAGCCAGACGTCTCCACAAATGCGGGGTTTGCCGAGCACTATTTAAACCTGGGAATAGCAAATATTCGTCAACATGGACGTCGATTTTGATGATGCCCTTCTAGCGTATCACGCTTTTTGGGGAGAGGAAGCGCAGGCCCCTGTCTCATGGAGCAAAAGGGATGTTTTGGGCAGTTCTGAAATCTACCTGCTGACCCGTGGAGTGAAATTGATGTTTCCAAAATGACCCTTAACTGTGGAGCAAAAGGAAGACACGTTTATTTTCTATCCCCAAGTTGATCCCACAAAAAAACGTTGTTCCCAAGGAAAACCCTGTCTTAGTGGAAATGGTAATACTTTTCCTCTGAATGTTGAAGCAATGCAAAATTTACGTCTGAAACTCAAAGTTCGGAAAATTAGTAGAAATCTTCAGTTGGTTTACCTCTGCGCAGGTCGCCATTTCAAGAAATGTATATTGTATAGATATATTATACATTGGTAATCGAGATCGATTTGATTGTAAATTACCTCTAAAATTTAAAATACTCATTAGACAAACAGTCCATAGCTCGTACACAAATCGTGGTAATTTCCGTGTTAATTCCGTGGCAAATTTTGAGTCAGCGAGAGTCAACTTACGAAGATATACACATATCCATATTAAATACAATATAATTTTATGTTATAATACGTTTAAAACTTAACTACAACCTTACAATGTAGATTAAATTTTGTTGCGCTCACTTAAGACAAACTTACTGCAGTAATATCACTAAATAACTTGAAAGATTGACAATTTAAAATTACTTGTATTTACTCGTACGAACAAGGCCGAATGTGTGGATGAAGCAAAGTTTGTCTTTTCCCAAACATTCGTTCACTTTGATGTGTGGAAAAGACCGACAATGAACGAGCACCAATGTTTGCTACTTGCCAAATATACAAACACCCATCCACACTACTCGTGATTCGGCGAATCGGTGCTCGTAGCATGCCGAATAAAGCATGTGTGGACGCGCCTTATGAGACAATGCAAGCATACATATATTTTGTGTCAACCAGTTTTCTAAACACATACTATGAAACAAACAACAGAAATACTCTATTCAGCTAACATCATGTTATTGCCGTTTTAAAAAAGAACTAATTAAAATACATCCCTAACAATGACATATTTAAAACCAACAATACCCAAAATTAATTCTGAATATTGTTAAGCTTAATTCCGTGAGGCCCTGTTAAGCTATAAGAATATAAAGAAGAAACTCTACTTCTGTATAAACCTAAGCCATTTCCTAATAATATTCAAAACATCGCTCTCATAAAGTTATGTTTATTTTTCATGATTTTTGTCATTAAATATAGAAAAGAGAATACTTCTTTTAACTTACCAATGACTGCCTACTCACTAAAGGTTTATACCCGTAATTGTTTGGAAAATATAGTGTTTAACAAGAAAAGTCTATAGATTCTGCTTTACATTTTACCTATTTGTATGTTTATGTAAAAATATATGTAATAAATTGGTGGTGGGCATGACATATCAAGTAACAGAATTTTTCCAACTCATTGATACGTTGAGGATTAATAAAAACCTTGAATAAGATTTTAATTTAAATACGTAACATTACAAATGTGTTTGCAAACAATGGATCTATATACAAAAAAAATTTCCTCAGTATTAAGGCTTTGAGGAAATATTCAGGTTTACTGCTAATGAAAAAATCTTTGCTAGTAATTTTAAAATCATTTGGTAATACTCATTTTTTATTGTTTTTATAGCCTATAAAATAGCTTTAAGAAATAAGCTTTCAAAGAAACCTATCATATGAAATATATTTTGAGAGACAAGTAAAACGTGTTAAAATTGGTCTCGATAGAAGTGGCAGCTAAAAGTCAAGCTTTGAAACAGGTCAGCTGACCCTAGCTGATTTTTAATTGTTACATAATTTGATGTAACAATTAAAAATCAGCTGGCCCACTTCTCAGTTTGACCTCCACTCTCCGTTTCTATTGACCTGATCAGGCGCACTGATTGTAATTAAGCTGGTTTTATAAAATGTCTTTATTATTAGATTCAACACTTTTATTGCATGTTTCACTTAAAATTCTAACTCTCCAATAAAAAAAGATAACATTTTTTTAACTGCGCATTTATTAACAATTTAAGATATATCACAACAAACATTACACTTTCTACATTTTATAAACACATTTGCATTAGGAATTAAAGGAATCCTTTTATCGATCATCCAGTGAAACAAATGTAACATTCATATTTTCTATCAATCATCCAGTGAAACAAATGTAACACTCATATTTTTATATCATTCAGTGAACTGAATGTAACATTCATCTTTGACAAATTATATGTGTTTTTCAGGCTTGAAAAGTCACAAAGTACTGACAATTTATAAGTCTGAACCAAGTATAATTTTTAAAACTCATCTTACCATAAAAGTATGATTATTACGAGGTTAAAATATGAAATATTTAACTGGCCATTTTAAACATAATAAAAACAGGTACATCAATCAGGTTCAATCCTGGCAGTTGAACACTTAAAAAGTCAGTTAGGTATGAATTCCAGGTAATCCTTACCACAATTTAATAAAACGAAAAAAGGATTAGAAAGACAAGATAAAACTGAAGAAAAGTATTATATAGTTACAATAATGCAAATGGGTTAATGAGTTGTTTGCAGAAACTATTAATGCTTTGACACCTATAAAAACACTTTCTCCATGAAAAAAACTCGTATGTTCATGCCTTTGTGCCGAGTAATCACAGAGGAACTGCTTTCAAATTTAAAAATTATAATAATATAGCCTAAGATTTTTATCTGGTGAGAAGCATCTAGAAAAATAATTTTACAAAAGATTACACCAAGATATTGCTAAATTAATAACCAAAGCAGAATGGAAAACTAGAAAGCGATAGGGAGTTGAAAAACAATGCTTCAAACAAGTATAATAATTTTCATCAAACACCTGAAAGGACTGGAGTTTATTAAACTAGAAGATATTGATACTACTGGAATGCTTGAGGTTGTTAGAAGTGTAACAGACACAGTACAGAGATGGTCTTAACGGCAGTGTCACACTTTCTATACATTGAAACGTCAACATATTTACAATAACAGTCACATATATCAGTACAAGATGAAAACATTTAATAAATTATGATATATGTATAAATGGTGGTGAAAACATATAGGCAAAATAACACTTTAATAAAAACAAAACAATAATTTGACAGTTAATAAACTAAAAAATAAATTGTGTCCAATAAATATACTAAAAATTTGAATGGTAAATTTTAACAAGATTTAGATAAATAAATGTGATTAGGAACTAACAAAAGCGAACAGATAAACCTTAAATATTTCCAATGTCAGACTCGCGTTGATAGTGAGTGATAATCACAGATCGATAATCGACACGAGTTTCGGTGAAATTTGGTCAGTGAATGTGCACATGAATAGATACAAACAGATGGCCGAACCTCAGAGACCGTTCTCCTCAGCGAGTATCTCGGTGAGGAGTCTCTTGAGGCTGTCGAGGCCGGTGAGGAACCCGCAGTCGGGGCCCTGGTGGACGGGAGCGGAGCCGCGCCGCTTGTTGAACGAAGTGTGGGCAAAATCGATCATGCGCACATCCACGCGGGGGTCGGCGGGGGCCACGGGCCGCGGCGGGGGCCTCCGGGCGCTTGGGATGTCCATCCCCCGCTTGTCCCCGTCACCACTCTCCTCCTCCTGTACCAAATAAAACCACAGCTAAGCACCTTCAAGGAACACATTTTTCATACACAAACGAGTTCATCATTCATTTTTATACATCCCATTATGATTCTTAATACCCTCCTAATAACTTTGATCAGGAAAGCTAGTATTTGGAAAAAATACTTCGACATAGAAAATTTTAATTTAATATTGATTTATTTCTAATTAGTTTATACTTAAGTAATTTAATCAGGTTTATATTTATTTGGCAAAGTTCAGCCTACTGAGGCTTGACTTAGATACTCACAAAAGAAAAACAGAAGTAAGTTAGTAAAAATCACGGCAAAAGAACCAAAAAAGATTCATAAATACAATACTTGTAATGTTATTTTTATTAGGCTGTAAAACAATACATGAAAAAATGCTTTCAACTTCTTCTATATGTTATATTAAAATAATAAAGATATTTTTGTGGAGATGACTATGGCTTAACTACAGGGTCGATATTAATGAAATATATGCTGTTTCAAAGTCTTTAACAGCTTTGTGCCTTTTGGGGCTTTTAATTCAGTACAAGTGAAACAAAGGACAGTTGAACAATATACAGTGGAGTCCTGATAATCCGAAATAATTGGGACTGGACCTATTTATGATTAGTAAATATTTCGGAAGTGGAATTTTTTCCTAAAATAAAAATAATTATTAAATACAACGTTTAGTTAGTTCCTGCTATTTACCCATGATCGGCACAGACGTGCGATTTCAGTTCACGTCTGTTTGTTTACTTTACTGGGATATTTGCAAAGTTACTTTCGTTGTTTTTCCATTATTGCAAAGACACACTATTGACTTAGCAAACCTAATTACACCAATGCCACATTGAATAGACATTGAATGCCAACGGTAAATACGCGATCAAATTTAACAGCCATTAGCTTATTTGACAAAGTTGTTCCTGCAATTGGTAAATATGTGTGTAATTGAATTTCACAATCTTTCATTTTTTTTATTGAAGGAATAACAGAAGGACGTTATTCCTTCTGCTACCTGCAATCAATACATTTCATCTACCCACATGACTTTGGCAAGTTACACCAATTTTTTTACTCAGGATTGGGGAAAACTTTCAGTTCCAATGACGTTTCGGATTAAGCAGATTATCGATTTTCAGATTATCGGGATTCCACTGTAAAAAAAAAAAAAAAAACAAAACAAGCTGACAGGTAAGTCTCAAAATATATTTTTGTACAAGATACAAACACATGGTTTGCATGCAAGATCTTCCTAAAAGTAAACGAATAATAATAAAATGTAAATTTTAAACTCACCAAAAAATAATAAAGAAGCTTATGTCAAAAATTCGATGAATAAACCATTCATCCCCAATTTTAAATCCTAGTAATCAATAAATCAAAAACACTACTATTCGGCTGAGGTCAATTTTTGGTGAAGACTAACAATAACGTCCAATGACAATAATGTCAAAGTCATATTCAAATTCTCAAAATAGACAATTATTCTTCAATCGCTTCATTGGGCCCTACCTCAGTTTCGGTGTGGTAGGACCTAAGGCGCTTGGGTGTGGCCGAGGTCAGGAGGTCAAACGTTGAGAGAGAGGAAGAAGAAGCCTCTTCAGAAGATGAGCATTCTCCCATGGTCGACGATGTGGGGGAATCCCCTGAATATAACATCCAACTGTCCACTGAGCTTGGGCTCATGAGACTGCTATTGAGACGAAACATACAGAATAAATATTTAAAAAATATGGCAATCTCATATAAATAAAGGGGGATAATAAGAAGAGTAATGGGCTCATGACGATGCTTTTGAAGGGAAACATCCAAAATTAATATTTGAAAAAATGACAAAAACATATATAAATAATGGAGGTTAAATGTGAAGAGCAATGTGAATGTCATGAGGCTGCTTTAGAGAGGAAACGTTCAAAATTGTTACTATAATGCTATCAAAATTAATAAGTAGATTAAATTTTAAATAATGGTCATATATTGAAACAACTACAAACGTTTTATAGCCACCTATGACGACAAAGAACATATTTGAAAGCCACAATATTGGGTTGATCCCTACCTCGAGACGTCCATGGTCTCCTCGCTGACCGGGTAGAAGCCGCGGGCCGCCGCCTCGCCGAAGCCTCGCTGGTGACTGTCGCAGTCCATCATCGACTCCTCCTCGTCGCTGCCAGAGTCCGCCCGCGCCAGGTGTCCCTCGTACACCACCAGCAGCGAACTGTGCGACATACAACAACGTAACAAACGGCACTTGGCTGAGCCCGAGGCTATCCATGGGTTAGTGTTGGAAATTCAAGTGGATTGTCAACCAACAAAATGCTGGCAACTAAAGTAACTCTAAATCATGGCTAATCATAGCCTTTCTAAACATCTCAAACAGTGCCGGCCTTAGGATAGGGCGACAGGGGCGGCTGCCCAGAGCCTCGCATTTGGGAGGGCCTCGCGCTTCTGGTAAGAGTTTTCCTTTGTTTATAATTGGTGACAAAATTAAAATAAAACAATACAGAGGTGCTTATTAAACCATGAGAACGATTGCAACTAATATTAAAACTACAATTTAATGAGGTGGCAAAACGGTGAGTCAAATACAATCTTCACCTTGTAGTTTATTTGAAAAAGGTAAACGGCTTGCGCCAAAGGGAACTAGCAGTTTAGCAGTTTCTCACTAGGTACCAAAGGGAATTAGCAGTGAATTAATGCACCCTTAGTTTCATTTGTTCTTTGCAGAAAGGGTATTGTCAGTGAATTACAAAATTTCACGGTAGCGTTGGCCCGGCGTTGGCGCACAACACAATCACCAAACTTAGGAAGAGGAGACAACCACAACTTATGACCAGGAATTTGTCAACTCTCCTAATTAAAGTTTCCAGTTAATAACTGCCTTGATTTGATAGTGTCTAACAGTTACTAAATTGGCAGATTTGTCATAAAAAAGAGAGATTTGCGTATAAAGAGTTGGGAATTTTGTTTCCTCCACACTAAGTTACTGATGCACTGAAGCAGACAATGTAATAATGTTCACTCTTGGAATTAGAAACTGCATAACTATTAGGCTCTACCATTGCGTAGTATCCTTTGAGAATTTGTGCATCGGCCTTATAGGAGAAATACAGAAAACTTATCTACGATCAATTGATCGTAGTTCTCTTATACATGAGAACGATTGCACCCTTCCACATATCACTTATAGCACCCTTATACATATCTAACATGTGATTAGAGGTGTGCGGATACCCGAAAACTCGGATCGGATTCGGATCGGATCGGATTCGGATCGGATCGGATACCCGAATCCGATCCGAGGGTTTTATAACTATCCGGTAAGACTGACTAGATATCCGACTCTATCACACTGCATTTTTTGGGGTAAATTGTAAAGAAAGATCAAATTTTCAAGTAAGGAAAGTCTTCCAAACAAAAGAAGTCACTGCCGACGAAAATACATTAGTGACAGAAAACATCGCGTAGCAAAAACGACGCTTTGAAATGCGACGGTTGCGATAGCGGCTAGAACAACGCTTCAATACGATGTGATTATGTAGTGGTATGCATCAAGCGATGTATTTCGGTTGCCGATATTGTGACTCGTGATTAGATCAAGATCATTGTATACGATCAGATTACTACGCAATACCCGACACGATAACAAACATTTTCTTAAGATAAATTCTTGTATCATAGCATTAAATCAGTTAACAAATAGTAGTACATCCTGTAATAGTTCTGTCTCGATTAGTATCCGTTACCGACGAAACATCGATTGGTATGAGGGAGAATCGCAATCAAGACAAATCAGTGTTCGCCATTGACTGACAGTGTCCAACAGTCGTCTTGAATTTCCAAAACAAAATATCCCATAAATACTCCATAAATAAATAGTCGTGTTGATGTTTCGTATGACTATTTCAGGCCGTAAATATCTTAAGTGACCAGTTGATACGATAAAATAAAAAGCCTAAAATAATTTTGGGCTGTCAAATATTTGGCGAACCTGTTCATTTCATTGTTTTGTCTTTCCATCTCACTTCATTTTTTAATGTCGTCGTCTGCTTAAAAGCTGAATTAACTCAAGAACGTCTTTCTTTCAATCACCAGATTACTTTATTTGTCAATTAAACAAATACCTACCTAGAAATAGAAAGTTGAACGATCACAAATAAGTTCTTATATTGCTGAAATATTAATCTTCGACGATTTAAGCCTAGTCAAAGCCGGCCAGCTGTATTTTCAATACGTGATTAAAATGGTCATTCTTAGATAAACAGTACAATGCGACTTGACAAATTGTCTATGAAAATAATTAGTGAGTTTGCTTGTTGTTTGTGATATAAAACAAATAGACCTTTGTTCTAATTAAATGACCAAGCTTTAATACTGAAACTTACAACACTTGAAACTTATCTTGAAATTTAGGTTAAGTTTACTGCTCAGACTTATTTTGTTTTTTTGGTATTATTGTTGTGAATCGAAATCTAGGTTGTCAGGCATTAATGCAAGATTAAAAATTTAAAGCTTTCTTCAAATATGAGGTGATTGGTGAATCAAGTTTTATATTTAATTCTTTTGTCTAGTCACTAAGGCCTAGTGTCTGATCAAATAAGGAAAAGAACAAAAAAGACAGAGGTCTAATAGTGAACAAATTTAGGTTGCATTGAAAAAGGATTTTTTAAGTTCCAAATCCTGAAATTGATTTAGGCCTAATAAGCTTATTCAATTATATACTACCTATGCTTAAGGGGAATCAATGAATTTCTAAATTCTTAACAGATATTTAGTTAAACCGTTGCATACTTTAATAATTGACATTTGGCCTATATTGGAATCAATATATCACAACAATAAACAACTCAACCCTATCAATGCAAATCTTACCTTACACATTAGGATAATATGGTAGTTCCTCGCAATTACCTTAGGCTTATGAGAAAACTTAAATCTGCTCATTACGCCGCACCGTAAATATCCGAATCCGGTATTATCCGATCCGAACCTGTTGTTATCCGATCTGAAACTGATCCGAACATAAGCTATCAAATCTGAATCCGATCCGATCCAAAATTCCCTATCCGCACACCTCTACATGTAATTAAATATGTGTCCAAAAATTAAGAATGCATTGAGTAATTTTGATGTTTGGGGGGGGGGGGGGGTTAATTGGGATGGGAGGGCCTCACAAACGTTTTCTTGCCCTGGGCGCTCGGCACTTATCTCAAATTTAAGTCAAATAACCAGTGAGCTACTGACCAGGAGTAGAAGCGATAGTTGGACTGTTTCTCGATTGCTCTGCGCAGTTTCTCCAGCCTGGTGATGACCTTGCGGATGGCCGCTTGGCGCAGGAAATAGCCGTTGTGGAAGAACCGGTACAAAGCAGCTTTGAACCCGGCCTCATCCAGGCCCCGGCCCCAGTACTTGTCTCGCTTGATGTAATGTTGAGTGTCGGCTTGGTACACCTGCGCAACAATAACAAAACACTGGCTCAGATTAATGGGTTCAAATTCAATATGGCTCAAATCATTTTGGACTTCAAATTACTGGGCTGTATTGGAATGCTCTTAAGTGTCCATGTAATTTTTTTAAAGGACACATTAATATTGATTGTACGATCATTCAACAAGCATACTTTCCAGAACTTTTAAAACTTGCTAATTAATGTTTAGTACATACTTGATTTACAAAAGCTCTTTCTGATTCATTTAACAAGACCATGAGCATTATGTTCTGACCACATAAAAAATTCAGCTTGATTAAAACCAAGGCTTTTAATCGGCCTGCCCACACAGGCAAAATACTCATTGCTTGGAAAGATATCACACACGCATACGAATCACAGCAGACCTCGGATTACCCGGACGAGGTTGAAGAGGATAATCAAAGTAAAATTACGGGTTTTATTCATAGAGCATAATATTTAGCAATGTGCATCGAAAACAAACCTTCACAAAAGGTTTCATCCCAGAAAATTGACAGTCAAATCAAAATTCTGCCAAGAGTTGATGCAATGTGTGATGGCCAGACATTTTTCGATTTTTCGAAAGTCCCCGTACTAATGGCCTAGTGTTGAGCACTGACACAGCTGTGATTGGCGCTACTGACCTGCATGCCACAGAGCCGCACACCCAGGGAGGCCGAGGTGGAGGCCGCACACTTGGCCATCTGCTTGCATCGCTTCTCCGCACTGGCGTCGTCCCCGTGCTGTCTCGTGCCCATCTTCAGGTCCAGCACACATGGCTGTGAGTACTTGCACGTTATGTTCTCCAGCAGGAGGAAGTCTGATGCGGTGAGTCAAGGATAAATGACACACGATTGATCATCTTTATTATCTTACTTTGACTGAGGGCCGCGATTAATGGAATGGACAACTTCCATTAATTCAACGATTCCTTTATCTAAATGATTAAATGACATTTCATATAAGCCTATTGAGCATATATTCAAGTCCAATCCTAACCTAAAAGTAATTGGATCTTTCCATCAAAATAAACTTCAAGAAGTGGGGGTTGTAAGAGAATGCTGATCTGATTAGGTTTTTTTTAATATTTAGAATTCATTTTGGAATTGATGAAAATAATTTCATTTTTTCCAGAGCTCACGGCATAATTGGGAACCATTTTCTATAAAACTGGGAATAACTTTCTTTGAAATACTTGTCCCTCATAAATTAAATTAAAATGTTTTTAGGACGTGTTTAATAGGCTATATATTCTGGAGAATACTAATGAGACAAAATTGTTGGGAACCAATTAATTAGTCATTACGTTTAAGTAGCCTATTAGCCTATTAACATTTCTCGAAATAACTACTTGCCATACTAATGTGAGTTCACTCAAACATTTTCCCATCTAAAAAATATCATCTTTAAAAAGTACATAAAGACTATTTTGATCATTTCAAAACACAAGTGTGACCTTATCAAGGTTTTTGTACCTGAAGCCTCTTCATTTAAGGTTTGATGTCTAATTTCAAATTAAATAAAAGGATACATTGCTTATTGGAATTGTCCAAATGAGTAGAGTTGACTGACTTCAAGACATCTCCACTGTCAACTTTCAACCTGCAACACCAACAAAATGATCAAACATTGTCTTTATAAAATTCACAACAAAATTCAGAGGTTCTAAAAGGCTATGAATGTGTTTATTACAGAAACAAATGGGTTAGTTGACTATACTCTCAACAATGTCAAGACCTTTCAGTCATAAAAAACGTAAACATATACAATTTCCCAAGTTCTTTTTAAACTTTATTTTTTTTAATGAGACTCATTCTCATGCACGGGTGCTTTCACACCTATATGAGAATAATTTTTCTTTATAATACAGAGCTGAAACATAAAAATTAGTTTATTTTAATTATTTAATTTCGTAAAAGTATTTCTATGTTATTAATGCTCCCATGTTAGTTGTTTGTAACGGACTTATTTTCAGAAATATAAGTAGGCCTATTTGATTTGATTTGACCTAAAATTTTGGAAATAGTTACACATTTATTAGGCCTAATACAGGATAAACTTGATAAACAGATCTGAAAGGACTGAATCAAAAATCGGTAATAACACTGAAGTTCTATAAATTATGGTCAGATCAGATATTAAAGCTGAAACCTGTTAGTAACGAAGTGTAAACTGAATTTTGGCCTGATAAAACGGGATGAAAAAATCTCATCAAGTGGGAAGAATTTTTGTTTGAAATTAAAATGCATTCACAGTTAGTTCACTTACAATCTTAAATCTTAGAAAAAAAAAACAAAAACTATGCCTAAATAGGTTTTTTATTTAACCTATTTTATTAGCCTACGTAACCTATTTTATTTTATATTTATTTTTTCCTGATTTGGAGATGTTTCCAGTAATGGGGCTCATTCCTTGTCTTATTGCTATTGTATACACTAGGCATTCTTATCTTATCAATAAAGTAACAATCCACCATGGGATAGGGGGAGGGGCATTGATGATGACTCAAGTTCAAAGGTGAGGAAGATTGTATGTAACTCACAAGAGAGCAATAATAAACATTGTATACCTTCAATATATTTTTAAGGGTTGCTTTGTTATTAATATTTAATAATTAGGTTACATATAAAATATCTGTCTTTTCATGTTTAAAAAATGTATCCTTCATTCCCTCACAATCTTTTTTTGTCATTTTCATATTTTTCTTCCCCAAACTACTGTGCAACTTACTTTCCCTAAGGGATTGACTCGAGCGTCTAAACTGCACAGACTGAGGGAGGAAATTAAGTCACGGTTTTCCCGATCACTATACTGAGGTTGTGACGTAATTAATATGTTATTCAAGGCCCCTCTAAAGCACATCAATTTTTGCTGTTCCAAAAAATTTTGATTGTGAATGCGCTGCAGGCACCCTGATTTGTTACCATTTATGACTAGCATTCCGCAGATATGCTGCTGCGAGACACTAATGTATAAATGTGCTCATTTAACTCCAAGTTCTAAAATCTGCCAGGCATCTGCTGACCAGAAGACTAAGGAGATTTTTCAATCAAAAATTCTGTTACCTCAAGATTTTTTTTATTATTTTATTTTTACCCTCTAAAATTTGAGTGATGTGGTTCTAACAACAGTAATTTTTGTAATTTGTTTTAATTTACATTGAGTATTATGACAGGTTATTCATGCTCATAGGAGTTTCATATGAAATCAATGGTTGATGTACTCCTACGGCAAGTGTGTATTTCACAAACAACCTAGTAACAAACCACGTAAGATACTTACTTGAGCACATCTTCTCGTTTACGCTTGGCTGGGCGAGATTGCTCATCGCAGAAACTGGGACTGTAGCGCTTGTCCAACACGGCTCCAGTGCTTGTACCCTGCATCACTCCTACAACAAAGAGACAAACATATACTAACAATGCAGTTCTAAACCTCTCAACATGGTTCACCCCATGGGAGAAATATATGACAAAAGAAAAATGTAAGACCAATAATAGAATCATAATAGGACAATAATAACAGGATGTAACAAAAATTCGGAAAGGGGTAGAAATTAGTTTAACTAAGTTAAGATTGTTTATATCGCTCAATCCACTTTAAACGGATCTAGTCTCCCTACCCTGTGTGACAATAAACACTGTTTTGTAATAATTCTTTTAAATTAAAACATTTGTCCCTCTAAAATTTAATCCAATATTTTTAAATCAAGTGGTATTTTCAATGTTTTATTTTTTCATAAATTAAGAGCAACTACTTTAATAATAAATTAAAATATATTTTATCTAAATTAAAAGAATATTTTCTCTAGTAATATCGATGTCAATTATAATGAAGCCTTGCACATTGCGGTAAAGAGTAACACACATATGACCTATTAACATAATAAAATATTTTCCTTTACCTATGATTTTCATAGGGTGGACTAGGTCATTTCCTAAATTGATTGAGAGGCAAAATTTCTTCCATGGAGCAAACTTTAAGCATCTTAATCACAATAAGGTAACTTCCAAAAAGTAAAATAACACATCACTATTAGCCTATTGAGTCCTGTTACCCCTTAAACTATTTTAAAACCGTGCAACATAACACTTAAATAAATTTTATTCGTTTCAATTAGTAAGCATCACATTAGTCTAACAGCCCTGATGGGGTGGTTACATTCCAATGTTAACTTTATATATGACAGCAAACATAGCAAGCCGACATTATGCTCATGTTCTTTGAATGATGATGTTATTTTTGTTCATTGATTTTTTGTTTAAGAAACTCAACTTTTTTTTAGTAAATGCTTGATGAGACAACGATTTGTCAAATGGTAACTATAGGTTCTACATTCAGATAAAAAAGTATCATTGATTATCTACATGGCATTGACTAAAAAAATTGAAACATTTTGTCTCGGTTTTGTAACGGTACAAATAATTTTATTTTTTACGTCTATTAACAAAATAAATATTTTCAAAAGTAATTTCTTTATATTTAGTGCATTAATTAGTGTACTTAGAAGACAGTACAGCAGCTAGAATCCCGCAGAAATTAACAGGATATAAAGACATTAAAAAATATCTAAGAGAAAATTTTAAGTGTCGTGGGATGTGATGCACATCATTAAAATAACAGTTTAGTTACGAACCATGTATTATGGATGAACTTAAATTAGTAATTATTTTTCTCTTTGCTGATTTACGGAGAGTTATGTTAAAATTCACTTCCATTAATTTATTTACCTTTCCCTTAGTTTAGAGTACCATATTCTAAAGAGAACTTCGAAAGAGTCAGTTTGAAAATTAATATGATTTGAATATATTATTGAACAAGAGAACATTATGGCTGGGTGAATGAGAATCCTACAAAATAAAAATAAAAAGGATTTCAAAATTAATGTTTTGTAGAAAGTTCCTAGTTATAAGAATGGATTATTGAACCAAACTAATATATAGTAGGCTAATGATCCAATTGTAAAACAAGCTGGTTAATTTTTAAATGTTAAGAATATAGTTAACTAATTTTAAAATTTAGGCTAAAATTCAGAAAATTAAATAGCAGGCTATGATCTTTTTTAAGTTCTTGACAGCTGCAAAGTTCAAAGTTGATAAAGCAAAACAAACAAATAAACAAGAGAACAGGGGGAAGCAGAGGCAAAGTCCACTGTAGATGTCATTAACCTCATTTGAGGGCACGCTTACACTACTGATAACAAATTACACTTTCATGTGTTTCTCTTAAATACTTTAACTAATTGAGTATTATTTTGATTTAATAATATAGATATGTTTTATTTGGAAAGAACCAACGATCTTTGAAGTATATAGACAGCTCATCACTTTCATGGTAAAAAAAGTGAAAGGGTAACATCCATGTTACCATTTCCTAAAAAAACCAACCAGAAACTCCAACTACATTACCGGGTACCTAACTCAATATAACAACAACTTTGCCTCCACTTTCCTCTATTCTTTGTTTATTTGTTTGTTTTGCTTTATTAGGTACGGTATACATGATTAGATTTTCGGTCTCGCTCTAGTTTTAGATAAACCTAAATAACGATCATCATTTTAAAAATTATATGATTTATGGCAAAAAGAACAAAGTTTACAAATTATTTTGACTTCAAATAACATTTTATTTCCAACACATTTTTATCAAAAGGATAAAAAAACATTTTTTGTCAGGTAATAATTAGAAGCTTTTTCATGAGTGTTTTTTTACAAAATATTTTCCAATAAGGCTTCACTTTTTCATATCACATGATCAGTCTATTTAAGCTTATATAGGCAAGAACAGTATTTTTAAGCAGTTTATTTTTCATACTTATATTTTGCCTGTGAAACATATAGTTCTAGTCTGTTAACAGATAAAACTAAACTGTTAATAAATAAACATTATACTGTTTTTAACTTGTTTTAACAAACCAAAATAAAGAAATGTGTAACACAATGATAAAAGTAAAAAAAATAACAATAATATTATAATCAAGATTGGATTGCTTAGACATTAGGATACAATTTTTTTTTATTTTATTGGATTAAATCAATGAGAAAACCATACTCATCTTTTGATCCAAGCAGAGTTGAGAAATAAAAAGAAAAATATATCATAATATATTTTTATAGTCTCATTCACCCAACAATTTTCGATCCAAATGCAATAAGTTACTTTGAACAGATAAAAATATAGAGGAGATTTCGACTTCATTAGATATCAATATATTTCGTGATGTACCAATTGGCAAAATGAACTTTGACTTCCCCACATAACTTATGTTCCCGAATTTCTCCCCACAAAAACACTTTTTTTCTCCTTAAATCATGAAATTCACTTACAATAAAATTGCTATTATAACTCAAAAAAATGGAATACTCAAAGACTAATTAATTCTCTTAAACAATTTATAACAGAATGGCATAAATAGCACCAACTTTTTATAACCATAATATCTAACTATTAAAATAATTTATATGTAGTGCAATCTCTTAACTTGGTTATGTTAATAAGTCATGTATGCTACCAAAATTGCGCTTTAAATTAAATTAGTACTGTACAATGAATGAAAAATTTTATCATACTAAACTCTAAAAATATGGATAAAATGTAAAATATGGCAGCCTGATAAATAATCAATTAATTTACAATTTTGATTGCAATCAATCCAAAAAGTAAATTTCTTATCTCCTTTTATTAAACCAAGATTTGAATTTTAAAGTAGCCTATAAAAAAGTTGAATCATCTAAGAATATATTTAGGGCCTATCTTTTTTTGTGTACCAGCTTAAATATTTTCAAATAAGTATTTTCAATTTATATAACCTGAAGGAGGGAACAAAAATTTTTAAAACTTATCTTAGAGGATCCACAGAATCAGACAATTTTTTAAACAAACGACACACTCTTTAAATTTTGCCAATTGGTACTGAGGAATAAATTAAATTATGGTACAGTAAAATAATGTCAGACCCAACACTAAGTACAAAGACGAGGGAGGGGCGAGCCAGGGGCGACGAATCATCATCGCTGAGGGCGTCGTCAGCTGTCGTCTCCATAACGACCACGATCTGAAATCTTTCAGTCTACGGACAGAGTGTGACAGAGCCTTGCGGCCAATACAAATAAGATAGGCCTAAATCAGCACTTCACCGAGTCAAAATGCTTTATATTTATCAAATGCCGAGTATAAAAATTTACTTCTCAAAAACTCCAATTTATTGGACTAGATTACTATTTAACAAACCTTTAACTCACATTTTGCTGCTTAACACTCATGTATAGAACTTTAAAATTATGTATTTTCCCCGTACTAGAGTTAGCCTACATCCCACATATCAAAGCAAATTACCCTACATTTCACAAAGTTATAATTTTTCCAGTCCCTGCATGCTCAAAATATATCCAAAAATAAATAAGCCTAATAAATCTCAAAATAAATAAAGATAGAAGAAAGGCAAATAAAGAGGCTGCTGCCTCCTTTCCCCTTGAATTTTGCCTTGCCTATAAAGACTATTGATCTGTGCGTGGACTTTACAAGCAAAACAAGGAATGAGCCAGCACAGTCTAGAATGAACAGTACTGTTAAAAAATGTTGGCAGCAGGCAGGACTTGAAACCACGACGCTGCCGCCAAGATTCCGAGGTCCGGCCGTACCAACTCAGTATTTAAACTTTATTTATAATACATGAAAACTTGTTAAGAAACAAGTATTTAATAAACCGCATTAAATTAAATCAAAATTAATAATATAAGTTCATTTTAGCGGGCCTTTTTGTTTTGAATTTTCAATCTGAAATTGCAAACTTACCCTAATACATTATCTTTTCTCACTTAACTCATAGCTTACCGTACGGTACTGAAAAATAAATCGCAACTCGCTTTAGGTTTAGTTAAAATAACACTTTAATCATCCAAAATCATGCAATTAGTTTAATTGAGGAAGGTAGGTGAATTATATGGTCTATAGGCTATACTAAAAAACCAATGTTCCCATTAAAAATATAGCACCTATTTATACTACAAGCATTAATCTAGAATGAGTTTACTGTGTGATATGTTAAGGTTGAATCAATATTTATGTGTTCAGCGACATTACTTTCTTCTCACATTATAAAGGCAAGAAGTTGACTAGGCCTACTAATCAAACAAACAATAACTTTTAAATGAATTTTCACTATCTTCTAAATGAACTTATAAATCAATGATTAATCTCATATACAAATGTAGATTGGGATTCAAAATTTACTGTCTAATGTAAGTTGTTTTACACTCTTAAAGGAATTTTTGTGGCACACCTTAAAACTTAGTGCATATTATTTAGTGGAACTTCCCATAAACTTGAAGGTTCTTAAATATGAAATTTTTAATGACAAACTGCCCAAACATTTATTAAAAAAGTGGATTCATAAAAGCTTCAGCAAGTTTTTATCGTTTATCTTTTTATAAAAGCTTCAGCAAGCAAACTTTTTCTCTTAATATAATTCTAAATCTTAGAGTAAGTGTTTGGGCTACTCACAAACCCATCTTAGAACGTATATTTTAATTTCTGACAACTCAAAATGAGACAATAATAAACTGAAGATTAAACAAAACTCGGTATTTATGAATACTATGATGGAAATTCAAGACTTACCCTTATATTTAGGAACAAATGTCTGAATGTCTTGAGGAATGTTTTGGTAGAAGTCAAGCTCCTTCGGGTTGAGAGGCTTGCAGATGGTACCTTGGTCTAGTAACAGCATCCGCGTATGGCCGCCAACCTAAGAAAATTCAAAAAGATTGTTTTTATTTCATTAAAAACTTAAATTAGGTGTCAGTGTCTATTTTTCAATGGAGTGCATTTAAAAAGGACAAGAAGTGATAGGTGGCACACTACACCTCAGTTTTATCAGCCATATTCTTGGGTTGTAAATTAATATTCAATAGACACTTACTATTTCAGTAGAGTTTGTACACTATTTAAAATACAGATTGGGCCTATATTTTGATAAATGCATATAAATTTGGTTCTATTATGTTAAATAATACATGAATGCTGTTGTTGTTGACTGATAGGCTATTAACAGTTCTGGCTAAAGAACATGTCGGCCTCAGTAGTTAGTACCTAACTAGACTATACCAGTTCGCGCCACAATCTTTCTACACTCTTCTTTCAACCATTCTACACTCTTCTTTCACTCTCCTACTCACCTTCAATTACCACCCTAAATGGTGGTCAGCGTCTTATATGGTAACTTAATATTTAGAATAATCTGGTACCAAGATTGTACCAGATGTCAGGTATCCAATTGAATACAGCAGCATTTTTCAAGCAAGGTTTAGTTGTTTGGAATTTTTGTAAATGTAATGTAAAAGTTTTATCTAAGAAAGGTTATAAAATATCAATAAAACAATTTGTTGTATAATTTTTTAGTATTTTATTAAATAAAACATTTGTGCGAGATACACTCACACGCCCTCAAAAACGCAAACGCACCACGCACTCAAAAATGGCGGATAATCTTAACCAAGTCAACCCGGACTGGTGACATGTGTCCACTCCACATGGAGACACTCAATTGAATCTCTCATACAACACTGGGGGAGAGGCGAGCATTTCCGAATAGCATTACTGAACCTATTTTCATCGGATACAGCCGCACCCAAACAGCGCTCGGTCTGTATCCGATCGGATGCGGCCGCAGCGAGCGTGTTAAATGACCAAAACTTTAACGTTTTAAGGTTTTCCAACAGTTTTATAGGCCCCATAAACTAACCGAGGATCTTCTTTAATTTGCGTGTGACCATTATATAAACCATGATGGCTTTCAAACCAAATATTAATCATCACAAGTAACAGTTGTAGAGTAATACCTTCTTTAAAAAAACTAATTTGGAAAATGGTAGGCCTACAGTATTAAAAAAATAACAGAAGATTTGCTACCATATTCGTATAGCACAGGGTGTACTTTTATTGATTTTATTTTATTGAGATTTTGTATTGTCAACAATAAATAGGTACATTGTTCACTGATGCGGCGAACTGCTTTCTATAGCCGGTACCTGAGTTTATGCCTTACCCAGCCCCAGCCAGGTTACCTTGGCTGGCGGGGTGACTTGAGACCATCAGACCTGTCAGCGGCAAAGCCTGGCCCATCGAGAAGGGGTTTCCCTGAGCCTCTAACCAGGGCAAACTGACTACTCATGACCACCATCCGATGTGGAGGGAAAATAAATACCTCAGAAGACAAGTGCCACCCACCGCACCGTCATGATGGAGGTCTACGTGAGCTTCGCATGGGACCTACCCTACCCCTGACAGCTAAACTGCCTTTTTGAGCCGGAACAGGACATACCAGACCCACAGTGGTGACACCATAAGCCCGGGGGGATAGCCCTGCCCATTTTGAACCACATACCGCCACGAGGCCAACCTCTAAAGCTGGATCCACCAGCCCTGACCGAGAGTAGACCCCACCCAGAGCCGATGGGGCTCGACACCAGCACCCACGGTACTTCGTTTAGCCATGCATCCAGCCTCATGGCCTACCACTATGGGTTTCCCATTACGGAGACGTGATTAGAAGTGGGTTCCACCCGGGATCCTAGGAAATGTATAATAATAAATAGATACAATATATTTTTGTTTTTCACATCACTGAATGTCATACTTTGTTTTTATGGAAAAATGCAAACTGAATAAAATTCTCTAATTGTGTGGCCGAGTTCCCACTAGCCTTTACCTAAACAGTACTTCATCAAGTATTCTTTCTTTTCTTTCTTTTTTTTTAAGTGATGAGCAGGTTAGCTCTATGTTAATATTAAGTTTTATAGGCTAGGTAAATATTTACTGTTCCCCCACTTGTTATGTTAGACGCTTTTTAACCCTTGAGCGGGCGCTTCACCGGCAAAACCCGAGCGGGCGCATGCGGAGTTTTACTCCGCAACACTAGATTGCACAAATTTAACCCATTTTACCTGTTTTATAACGAAATATTACATTTAAATGTTGACAAACTTCATTAGGAATCACATTTCATCGTCGATTCAATTAATTGTTCAACTTAATAGGTGTAATATTTCAATTAAACATAGTAAGTAATTTTCTAGTATAAAATATATATTAATTATTATTTACATTTTTGGACTTTTCCTTTCGCTTCTTTTTTTGAAAGCAAAAGGGAAAGTCCAAAAAATTAATAATAATTACAAAACCATTGCTATTATGAATTTTAAAAATAGGTATCAGTGTCTGTGTAACGGGAGAGGGCGCTCCGCAAACTGAGACGGCATCTCTGAATTGCATATAACGAGTACCAAGGGGGGGTGAGGGGTATAAATAGCTTTAGGAAATTCCTGGAATGAAGGGCATAAAGTACGGAGCCCGGACACGACCACCGACACCCATTATGTCTGTTTATTTCAACATAAAAACACGTGCGGAGGAAAACTCCGCGTGGGCCCGCTCGAGGGTTAATCCTTTAAATGAATGGGTAAAACAATATTTTGTCTCACAAAGGGAGTAAGAGATTACTTTATCTCCTGGTGGGAGACAAAGTAAACACATGCCATTGAAATCAATGAATACCTAGTTACAAAACTGAGCACCTTTAAACTTTTACGCATACATCAGGGCTTGTAACAGTTCTTGAGGTTGAAAAAAATAAAAAAAATAACTCAAATAAGAAAAAAAATAATCTTTTGTACACAAAAAATGCCTCTAAAAATTAGAAAACCGGCATTATATTGGGGATAATACATTGTTAACCTTGGTAAAAAATAAAATCTCGACAGACTAATCACAAATCTGCCTAGATTTGACGGCGAGACTTGGTTTTCACACAACGAGACTTAGTTTTCACGCATTTTAGGATGATGAGATTCGTCTGCCACGATGCTGCTACAAGAACGTCTGACAGATGAATACTGTAAACAGGGCTTGTAGCAGTTCTTGAGGTTGAAAAAAATAAAAAAATAACCAAAATTCCAAAAAAAAATAACAAAAATAACCGAATTCCAAAACAATAACAAAAAATAACCAAGAGCAAAAAAAATAACAAAAAAATAAAAAAATAACCTGTTACAAGCCCTGATACATGCAACTATGTTGAAGCTCACTGGATTACAGGTGCTAACACCTGATTATAAGGGCAGGAAAAATCACATTAAGAATGAAGACAACCATCTAAATGTGTAAGAATGCTATAACAAGAATGCTGTCTCAGAAAGCCAGGCATTAACAATTTCACTCATCATTATACTTTCCTCTCTCAACACACAAATTGGCATACAAGGTCAAACATACGCTACTATAGAATGGCAATTATTTGACTGAAGAATAAAAAAATAGTTGTACTTTATTAAGGCTGGCTTAAAGCCGGTTTTACACGATGACCAATACAGTGGACAGTAACACCTTTAAACAAAAGAGAACAAAAGAATTTTATTCTACTGTCTTACTGTCAGGTTGGCGTTTACTTAAACCAGGCTTTAGGCTGTTTTAAAAAGAAACATCCGAGGTTACTTATGCTCATAGGCTATTAAAATAGTAAAGGGGCTGTTTACAATAATTTTTAATCCCGGATTTCATCCATAAAGACACAAAGTAGATTTTGGTTACTATCTCACTATATATTTCAAATTTTGTTTTCAAATTTATTATTTGTTTCTCTCTTAAACAATAAAAGATAGCCTACCTAAATGTGTACGTCTACCATCCGCCATCTAAAACTCAGACTGCCTTAACTTACTAACTGATAACCAAAAAACATACTTTCAAAACAACCGATTCATATGATAGAGTTGTACATCTAATAGAGAATCCGAGTCCCAGGATTTCAGGATTGAAAAACTTTAAATCCCGGGATAAAAAAATACAATAAATACCAAAAAAACACAAAAAAAATTATTTTACAAAAATAAATATTTAGTGTATTGATTTGCATATATACATGGTATCGTAATATAATGCAATATAGAAAGAAATATTCCGTTTAGTTTTGAGTTATTAACGTGATTTTATGTATAAAAACTTAGAGCGTAAAAACACTCACACCACCTGATCATGAAACACTGAATTACAGTATTAGACATCAGAGTGAAAACGGAACACGTTATCAGGATGGTCCTGTATAACCATGAACTAACTATAAAATATTTATCCAGACATAATTTAAAGAAAGTCTTATACAAATCATGGATATAGTTACTTGACCAAACAATAAGTTATCAGGACTTGGGAAGATGTAATTAGAGAAACTAGAAGTAGCCTACGATAAAAATTATCATAAGAGCATCATAATGAAATTTAATTGCAATTGCATTACATTGTATCAGAAACAAGTTAAAATCTCTATGTATTTTTTTCAGAAGCTTGAAAATAAACTGGAAACTACTTTTATACATATTACAAGACGACAAATAACTCATGATTATTTGATCAAAAACAACCTTGTATAACTGGTTTTTCTTAGTTTTTTAACTGATGAGATCCTAGTAAATATTGATTTTACACGTAATCTTATAATCCCAAAAATCCCGGGATTGAATAGGCTTGAGCCCTAAAATCACGTGGGATCCCGTGGGTGCAAGATCCCGGGATTGGATTCCCTGACATCTAAGTACTTCTGCCAAATAATCAAAGTTTGAACAGTGGATTGTTTGATATTGTTTCTTAAAAATCAGATATGAAACTTGTACCGGTAGGCCTACTGACGATTCCTGCATGTACTCTCCCCATTAATTAATTTTGTTCACCCACATAACCTTCTTCCAAGTTGGAATTATTGTAGGATATGGTTTTCAGATTTTCCAGCCAATTCCACAGAAAACGAGTCCTTCTGGAATAGGGCAGTGTTTCCTACATTTTGAAAAAATACATATGTTGGGAGGTAGACAAAACAAATCACTTCCTTAACAACGGGTCGAGTCCTCTTAAAATGTCATAATGTTATATCTTGGATCTATTTAATATAAATGACAGATTTAACTAATTTTGAATGAGATTTAATTTAATTCACTCAATGTAATCTACAGTCATTTTTAACATTAGGCTGATAAATAAAAGAACAACAAAGTTTTGCCAAAGTCTAATTTAGTCCCTAACAAAAAAAAATAGGCCTAGGCTTACCAATATATTGATAAATCAACAACCAAAGTGAATTTACGGCTGCAGTTCTGTAAGCGATCTACATTTAAAACGATTGAAAATATCGAATAGTTTACCAATATACGTATCGATTAAAAATGTATCGAACTTATAATCTCTTTTTATATTCTATCGAATCAGCTTACTTGTTAACTTTAGTTTCAGTACGGTATATTAACAGTTGATATGTTCGATTTGATTAAGTTAGTCATTATATAACTTAACATAGGCCTAACTGAAAACTAATCAAATAGGCCTAATAAATTAATACAGTAATAATTTAACTTCCCATAGGGTTTTTATGATAACTAACCACAACCAAACTACACAGAGCTCGCTATTTCCTATGAGTGCCATGTCAATGTAATCATCGAAAACAAAAAACAAAACTACTTCAAAATGCGGATGATGTGAAATAGCTTAAGGTAGGCGTTGCTGAGTTATGTTGGTAATGTTTTAACAGTTTTAGTGTTTATTGGTTATTATCAGTGCCTACCTAGTTTTATCGTAAAAGGTATAGTTATTTGTGTGATTTGGTTAATGGTACCTAAGTTTATACAGTTTCCTCATATTTAGATGTTAATACCTATTGTTGTTTTGTTACGGTTTGCTTTGTTATTGATGCAATCGAATAATCTTGATTTCGGTTACTTATGTATCGGAGTTTTAGTTCGATATTTTCAATCGTTAAAATGTATACCGCATACGGAACTGCAGCCGAATTTACACTAATTAATAGGCTCTTTCCATTATGGTAAATTGTTGTGTTTCAACACTTTTGATGGGCCTATCTAATGAAATGGTTGTCAGTGTAGGACTTAAGGTCGGAAGAGCATTCCGGAGAAGTTTGTTTGCCATTTCAGTATTGCCAGCCAAATAAGAAACTGGAAAGCTATACAATTTGCTTGATGATAATAACATTATTTTTCGTTAGATGGTGATTGTGTTCTTTGACATCAGCTTTCTCCATCGAGGGTAATTTTCCCACCCAAGAGCCTGGTCCCCACTCTTCTTTAGATGGTAAGGTGATCCACATGAGGCGACGGGCATAATAATGCATCTCCACCTCATAAAACCTAGTAGACCTATATTCGTAAATGAAAAGTCAAACTGAATCTAAAATGAACATTTTTTTAAATCTCAACTTAACTGTGTCCAACTAGGCCCCTACAGTGTTTCATACCTGACAATGTAAGTAGACCTAGATCGACATCCTAAAACTGAACTAGAAAAATTCTTACCTGGTTGTTGAGGGGAAGAAGTGAGACTTCGTCGTCATCGTGATCAATAGATAGATGATACTGGTTAACATTGTGCTGCTGTAGGAGTTGAGCTTCTCCCATACCCCAGTCATCCAAGAGGAACACCATGCCCTCCGTAGAATTCACTAGGTTCACACAACACCTTAGCTATTCTAATAAGAAAACCTAAACTCCTTTTGGTAATCACTTTCACAGACACTGGTTCTTCAAGTGGAATGAACTACACCAAATACGACATGCACTTATAAATCTCACTTATCACACTTCATAAAATATGAAGATTAATCGTCAAAAAGAAAAAAAATAATAACAAAATGACTAGACTGTACGTTTGTCAAACCAAGCAGACGCCACGAAGTCCAAACGAAGACTGACTGCGCGCGCAGATCGCTGGGCTCAGTTGGCTCAGTTAGTTGCAGAATGAGAATATTGCACAATGGCGCTACCTAGGCACACTTAACAACAGCATTGTTTTGTCCGTAAATTCGTGGTGTTGGTTCTTGGTTCAACAACCTCATGCAGAAGCTTCAGTCACAAAAACATAATTTTCAGAAAACAAAAAAAACTATCCTGTACAGATACACATTGTTAAAAAAATATGAGAAAAATATATTTGGATTTATAGGCATTAGGCACTTGTTATAGGGTAAAAAAGTAAATGTACCTCAATGCTCAACTCCATAAAAAAAATTTTTCCTTTTAATGACTGAAGCCCTTTTTGCACAAAATTGTAAACAAACCCTTTAATTTTATGTTTTACTGTCAATTTTTTTTAAATTTGATTCTATAAACATTGTTATAGGGTAAAAACAAAATGTACCTTAATGCTCAAGTCCCAAAATTTTTTTCACTTACAGAAGCGCATTTTGCACAACAATTTTATATTTACCCTTTAGTTTACGTTTTTACTGTCTAAATTTGTTTTTTTTTACTCAATATAAATTATTTTTTATTGAGGCAAGTTAATTATTTCTTGATAAAATTCGTAATATTCACAGCTGAATTGACAATAACAGCTGATGTCAATTGATGGGGTCCCCCGTAAAACGTTCTAAGCGACAAAATGTCAAAATCGGAGATATTCAGTGAAAAAGGTTCTCCAGGACATGAGCTACACCGTGGTATATTTTGTTTTGAAGATATTTGAGTTGGTAGCCCTGATTTCGTCTGTCAAAGTTTGCGTGCTTCGCGAGACTGCACGGACTTTCTGGGTAATAACGTTCTATTCGCTGAAAGATACACTCCCCGCCGCTCATTGTGTTGTCGCCCAGCGACCATAATCGCGTAAATAACCATGAAACAGGTGAAGTAAATATTAGAAAGTGGAAGGATAAAACCAGGAAGGAATATATGAAAGCTGGATTACCCTATATTTCAAAAACTAAGCAGCCAAGACCTGGAAAATTAGCACAAAAGAGGTGAGTAGAAAAACGTTTTAGGTGCCAACTTTGGATGAATTTTAGTAAAATGACGTATTACGTTATGTAACAACGTTACGTTTTTGTACTTTTAGACCAATAAAATTGTTTTATATTCAGTTTTATTTTCGTTTATGTTGGTATTCCTACACTCCCTGATGTTTTCTACCAAAGCAGAAAGGGCAGTCCGTCAGAAAACGTTTCAAACGCCAGTCATTTAGAACGTTATATCCCAAAAAAACACGAAATTGTTTGAAAAAGCAAGTAAAAATTTAGTATAAGGCTATATTATGATGTTACAAATTGGGTATCAAAAAATTATACATGATTGTAAGTTAAAACCTTGAAAAAACCGTAAATTTCAGAATTCAATTTTCAACGCTCGAATACTCGAAACTTTGAAACAGGTTTTTGCCGTTTAGAACGTTTTACGGGGGACCCCTTCAATTAATGATTCCCTTGCTCAGAGTCTGCAAAAATGCCCTACTAAAGCATAAGGGGGCATGGGACTGAAGTCTTTCATGCACCAAAACATCCGGCTACACTTACAGATATGGTTTCCATAGATAACTCAATTTCGAAAAAAAGTGACTGAAGCCCTTTCTGCATGGACCGATTCAAGTGAGTGCGGGTCCATTGTAATAATCATTTTGTTATACTTTTTTTAACCCCAGCGTGAGGCAGAACCAGTCGACCGTACTAATAGGCTTATCCCTTGGGTCTATTGTGCACGGTCGGGGTGGGCACGCTCGCCGGCCCTCGTCGGTGAGTCATAGCTGCTTGCCCTAGTGACGGTATATAAACTTTTTTAACTGACGGAAAAACGAAAAACCAAATATACCACGCGCTTTGTTTTGATCGCCTGATTATTTTGATATAAAAAAGATGAAAATCGGTTAAAATTTGACGAAGTTAAAGTTAATTATACAATCGTATATGTACATGTTAGTGAAATATTAATAAATGATCATAAATACGTAAATATATTTTTATTAAATAAATATTATTCTCTCTGGAGTCGAAATACTCCAACCACCTTGAACCAACCACCTTGTCACACCAATATAGCTGATCAGTTGCAAGCTACAACGGTCAAATTCATATTGGCTAATGCATTAAATCAATAAAACTCTATCCACTTTAATGTTTTGCAATGTTTATTGTGCACAGTATTAATCAATTAATGATTTATTTAATTAAAAAGTAAATTTATTGAGGCATATCAATGATCAATAAACACTACCCGAAAGAACATGTAAGATTGTATTATTTACTTTGGCTTCCTCAAACTCAACCGATTTCATATTTTTTTATATCAAAATAATCAGGCGATCAAAACAAAGCGCGTGGTATATTTGGTTTTTCGTTTTTCCGTCAGTTTAAAAAGTTTATGCACTGTCACAGGGCAAGCAGCAATGACTCACCGACGAGGGCCGGTGAGCGTGCCCACCCCCGACCGTGCACAATAGACCCAAGGGATAAGCCTATTAGTACGGTCGACTGGTTCTGCCTCACGCTGGGGTTAAAAAGAGTATAATACTGTCGGGGGTAGTATCTAGTATCCACCCTTTTGCGTTACGTACGAAAGAAAGACTCGAAAATCCCCCCTTACAACAAACAGATCATAGCGTGAAAGGGCTGTATAAGTTTATTAATATATAGGCTATTCAAATAACAAGGTCCAGTCCGTCCGTAACACTAAAGCCTGGTTTACATGACGGCTAGACAATAAGACAGTAGAAAAATTCTTTTGTTCTCTTTTGTCTAAAAGTGTTTCTGTCCACTGTACTGGTCGTGGTGTAAACCAGGCTTATTGTTAATTTTAGCATTGGGCTTATGGACGGCGTGGGCCTTGTCATTTGATTCGAACTATTCTGTAGCCGAGTATCATACTCAAACTGCACGTCTTGCAAGTAGGGGTTTTACGATATCAGTGCCTTATGTTGTTGCAATTTATTGCAAAAGCCACCTAGGAAGCCGAAAATAATAAAAAATATTTTAAATGTGTGCCATTTAACCAATGGCATAACAGAAGGGCCCGTAATGCGGGGCGCCCAGAGCCGGGGGGGCCGCGAACGGGGAGCCTGTAAGCGGGATGAAGCTGCGAGCGGGAAACGGCGAGCTATAGGGGGGGCCCGCTAGACGAAGTGTGGTCTTGGTTGGAGACGAAAAATTTACATTGAATTTGATTAATCATTTAATAACTGTATTTATTTAAAATATACCTATTTTTCTTCCTTTGCCCATAGTTTTGGAAGAGTGCGTGTTTCAAGTACTGCGAACCTCGACATTTTTGAACTATTGAAACATGAAAATGAAAACTATCTATAGTGTACGATTATCTACACAGCTGACGTGTTACTTTCCAACATCTCCGCCCGTATTTACAGTTCATCCAGTAGAATGTCCAGTAGAAGTTCAGTATTGATTTTCTATCTTTGGCATCATGTGCCGCTTGACACATCTGCTCAGCTTTCTTTAGAAGTTGAAAAGAACGTCACTATATTTTTCTTCCTTCATTCCTAAAATAGTAGTGAAATATCAATATATCTTTTCTTGGCTTATTCTTCCATAAATCTTGATAATAGATCTTATTACAGCAGGGACGAGACGATACTAAACTGTTGTTGACAAACGTCACAAAGAGTGGTTACAATAAAGTAAAAAAATAATTATTTAGGCCTATATGGGAAATGGAATTTTTATATTTATTGTTGCCTATACCGCGACTGCAAAACCTTATTTTATGCCAGGAAAGTCTAAGTATGCTTACCATGTACCATTTATCATGTTTAAATACATAACTGAAAGCATGCTGCAGAAGAGTAAAATACTCCAACGTAAAAATTGGTATAGAATTGCATTTAGAGCAAATCCCTCAATCATCAGAACAGAATTGTGGAGTGTACGGGACTGGACTCGTCCCACCGATGGTTGCGCCGTGCCCTTTGCATTACATAACGGCGATAAGAGTTGCGAAGTGGGACAGCCTCGCACTCCCCCGGCCGCGGCCCTGCGAGTGTAAAGGCACAAAAGGGAAAAAAGTCAATGTGAAAAAATTATCAACAATAGTTTTCTTTGGATAAGTGGCGTACATCAATTAATTATCGTATAACAAGAGTTATGAATTGGAGTTTACGTCAATATTAAAGTCCAATTGATACTAATGTAGAATTCAGTCTTCAACTTTGTTTATAAAATCGATCAATTTTTAACGTAAACTTGTAAACTACATAAACTTTAAGACTTATATGAGTGAAAAAGCTTAACAAAGTGCTGTATCGTTGCAAAATATTGACTATTAACAACCAATAGTCATAATATGATGATGCTCCAAACTTTAAAACAACAAAAAATACATGGGCCCCGCAATTATCATCCGAGTTACAACACAAACATCATCGCATTGGTTTTGCCTGAATCAATCAAAAATTCAAAAATTAGCTCATCAATTCATGGACATGTTATTTTATAAAACAGAAATTCACTTTTCAACCGGTTCTTGTCTACAAAAATTTTAGTTCAGAAGATACTGGTATAGGGATTTAAGGGCACAAAAGTCGATTTTCAATTTGTTAAAAAAAACTGTAATAATTAATTAAATTAGGGCTTGAAAAATAAATAATTTAGTATTGCTGACCATTATAAACGTACCGGTAAACTGGTTGTGAGAAAATATATTTTTCGTTTGCTATACTAAACATAGTACACTGTCCCTATACATAATCTTTATGGGAAATAAGTAAAATTGTGCCGCCTTCTTTTCGACATATCCTAATTAAACATTGGATATGTGGCTTTATCTACTTGAAATTTATTGCATATTTGTCTAAAATCCCAATTTTTTCGATTCCGTGGCAGCAAATTTGCTTAAGGTACTCATTCCCTATGTTATCCTTATAATGAGATCAATAAAATTCTATTCAATTATTATCTCTTGACATCTCTCAATAAAACTTGGTATCTATGGAGAAATAAACAAATTCATATGTCGCCATAATAAGTTAAGTTAAAATATGTTTTAAGCGTTAGAAATTAACTGAGTGTGCAGGTCTGCTGCAACGGAGGTACTAAATTAAAAAGATAAGGGAAGTTACTCCCCCAAAATTCATATCAAAAATATAAAATATCTTGATGACGCCTTTTAGGTTTGACTCGTAGTTTAAAATTGAATTGACCTACATTATTATAAAAATTAATGTTCAAAAAAATTAAGTTTTAAAATTGAATGATAGATATAGGGAAAAGTGTCAGTCGCATTTCTGATACCGTTTAAATGGTCTATATTTAAGAGGTCACTAGTTAATTGATAACAATTATCAACACACGTTTTTACACGGTCCATTCTCCAGCGAACGAGATACCGAGATACCAGATATCGTAGACAAGTTGTCTCTGTTCTCTCTCTCTCTCTCCCTCCCTCCCTCCCCCCTCTCACTCCTTCTCTCTTTGTTGGAGGTGTGGAAATTTCCACTGGAGTATCAGCTGATCGGTCAGCTGAGGCGGTCGATTCAGCTGGAGAAAGCACCCCCCCCCCCTCAGTGCGCACGCAGTGACATAACCTGCGGTGTTCCCCGCTCATGTTTTGGTGAATTCCAGAAACCCAAAACAAATTAATAGTCACAACAATAATTAGAGAAATATGTATGCATGCACATCTGAAATATTTCCCGGTTACAAACTTTTTTGCCAACAATTAATTATTTATCGATGATTTGAAAAAATACTGCAGTTGTTCCTTGTAAAATTGCGCATGAATATATATTAGGAATATTGCCGTTACATCAATTTAAACTTTCATTCGTGACCAATTTTGCATAGGTAGGTTAATATGAAAATATTAGGTTTCTGGCTACCACTATGAAACTTTGCATAATCAATAATCATGCATTTTGGAACTATTTTCAGCCCAGACCCCAAAAATTAGACATATAATTTTCAAAATGGCGGCTAAAAATTGTTGTAAGAGGATAAAATTTAGCTATTTAGACCATGGACCGCCAATATGAGACCCTTCCCCCGTGGGAATTTTCGACAATTGTATTTTTTTGCTGCTACTGATATGTACTTTAGGTTTTGCTTGTTTGCGACGTATAAATTACAGCATAACCCAGAAAAACAAAAAATATCATTAATAAATCGTTGAAAAAAATAACATGGGATCTTATTGAAAAATGTCGCCTGAGTGCATTTTTTACATGCAATTTTTGAGATATTGACTCGGGACCAACGCCTATCATTGTTGGGTGGCTAATCATTTATTTTGGCAGGATAAAAGTTTTCGGCCGCCATCTTGGATCCGCCATATAGGATATCAATTTATTTTTTTTAAAGTAAAGATGGTGTTATGGCACATCTTTATGAACTAGATTTTTACGCTGATTACAATGCTGAAATCCGTTTTTGAAAATATGCATTCGTTAAAAAGATATACACTAATAAAAAATCATCCCTATACATTTCTTATGGACGTTTCGTATTTTCAATACTTTTTTGGATTATTTTTCTTCTATTTCTCATTATAAAAAAGATATGTAGTTCGTTTTAGTCTTAAAATACTCAGTGAAATACCGGCTTTAATTTGTGATATTAATCATCAACATCGGACAAGTAACAGATGAGCTATAAGGCTCAATTTAACTTAAAAATCAATTTTTCGGGAACTTTTTTTCAATCAAGTATTTATATCTCTGGTTCTAAATATGGTATTTAGTTTATTTTGGTCTTAAAATAAGCAGTGATATGTCGGCTTTTATTAGAAATATTGATACGTAAAATCGGTGAAGCTGTAAACGAATTTTAAGGCTCGTTACGATATAAAGTTTAATTATTTTTTAATTTTACTCTTAATTTGGATTATAACTCACCCCGAACGTGTTTGAATTAAATTATCACAGTCTCAAACGAAAGCTGATATTTTACTGAGTCTTTTAAAAACATTCAGAACTTCAGACCTTTCCTAGAACTGCAGATATCAGTCCTTATATAAACGAAAATGTCTGAAAATTTTAATTTTTGTTGGGTTTTAGAACCACAACTCAGTTGAAACTCAAAATATAAAAATAATTAATGACTCAAATGAAAGCCAATAACCTAATAAGGCAATTAAGACCTTTACGATTTCTGAGTCTTCTTTGAAACTAGAGAAAGCCTTCAAGAAATGTAAAATTATGCAAGTAAAACGAATTTATGTCGAGTGAAAGCTCAAAAGCTACATAAACTTCACTCTAATCTTATTGAAAGTCAGCTTACATGAAAGCTGATGATTTACTGAGTAATTTAAGACCAAAATGAATTCAATACCTAATTTAGAACCGAAGATATTAATACTTGACTAAAATTAAATTTCTAAAAAATTGATTTTTAAGTTAAATTGAGCCTTATAGCTCATCTGTTACTTGTCCGATGTTGATGATTAATATCACAAATTAAAGCCGGTATTTCACTGAGTATTTTAAGACTAAAACGAACTACATATCTTTTTTATAATGAGAAATAGAAGAAAAATAATCCAAAAAAATATTGAAAATACGAAACGTCCATAAGAAATGTATAGGGATGATTTTTTATTAGTGTATATCTTTTTAACGAATGCATATTTTCAAAAACGGATTTCAGCATTGTAATCAGCGTAAAAATCTAGTTCATAATGATGTGCCATAACACCATCTTTACATTAAAAAAATAAATTGATATCCAATATGGCGGATCAAAGATGGCGGCCGAAAACTTTTATCCTGCCAAAATAAAGGATTAGCCACCCAACAATGATAGGCGTTGGTCCCGAGTCAATATCTCAAAAATTGCATGTAAAAAATGCACTCAGGCGACATTTTTCAATAAGATCCCATGTTATTTTTTTCAACGATTTATTAATGATATTTTTTGTTTTTCTGGGTTATGCTGTAATTTAAACGTCGCAAACAAGCAAAACCTTAAAGTACATGTCAGTAGCAGCAAAAAATACACGTGACGAAAATTCCTACGGGGGGGGAGGGTCTCATATTGGCGGCCCATGGTTTAAATAGTTAAATTTTGTCCTCTTACAACAATTTTTGGCCGCCATTTTGAAAATTAGATGTCTAATTTTTGGGGTCTGGGCTGAATTTGGTTCCAAAATGCATGATCATTTATGCAAAGTTTTATGGTGGTAGCCGGAAACCTAATATTCGACCCAAAAAAATAGCTATCCTACCTCACTATATAGTTTATAAATGAGAATATAAATACGAATGACAAATAAATGTAAATATATGTATATTATAAAACATACAAACATTTAGCGATTCAGTCACCTGGAAATGCTCTCCTAAAATTCACACCGCATTTAAACGATAGCTGTGTATGATTTCACGGAATTTCCAAATCCCTGGAAACACATAAATATGTACTATATATATATATATATTTGTATAATGTATAACATAATAACATAAATTACATACAGTATACATGTTAAGCAAATACAATATTTTTAGTGCTAAACTAGTCATTTCCAGTTAATGAAATTAAATATTTAAATTATGAGAGAAAATTTTGCCAACTTTGAGCAGGCATATATTATATAGTTTGCAAAATATTGGATATCATTATTAGTTTTATTCTTATAAGTTTATGTTATTATGATTTTAGTTTGGTTTTCTCTTTAATTTTAATATTTTTTTCTGATGATTTCTAGAAGTATAATAATCAATATTTGCTCTCCACTGAGGTACAGCATAGTTGTTGTGTTTATAGATTTTCCATGTGTGAATTTCTACGTGCTGTATAGAAGTGGTCTCGAACCTGAATGTGAGATTAACTACTCGTATTAAGCCTTTATTTGTTCCTTTTGATTTTCGCTTTATCATCAACTTTTCCTCGAACTCCTAATATGCTAAATGCACACTTCTCCTCTTCATATGGTTCACAGTTTTCTTTCTTTAATTTGTTCACATACGCATTCTAATGTCTGCAACAATTTTATTAGGCCCTCTGGCAACCTTCACCGTTACAGGTCGTCTTCATGCAATCACGCTATTCCCTGGATTTAGTCCATACTTCTTCAACACTTGACATTTAGGACTTGATTGTACATAAAAATATTGTTTTCTCTTTTTGTGGCTGGAAGGCCCATAGTTAAAAGTCTGTCTCCTTCAAATCTCGAATAATTGGTTATGGATAACTAATTACTTCTATCCTAAGGTATATTTCCTTTTTAATCGAACCAGTAATCATATCTCCCAAGCTATCCTCCTTATTCCTAATCCTTCATATTTCTTGTTGGAGTGTAAAACCCTTCTTGAAGTACCACTTGGAAGTTTGAACACTTTTTTAAATAGAACTTCTAATTCGTTTGTCTCCGTCTTTAAAAAACTGATCAGGAATTTCTTTTAGACAGACAGTTTTAAGAGAATATATTTGTTTGGTATTGGTGAAATGAAATTTATTGGTTAACTTTATTACGTTTTTTACACCCACTTTTAAAAATTATTTTATGTGAGTGATTCTCTACAACAGATTTATTTTCTACAACAGATTTAAATTGTATTTGAATATTATATTTCAATATTAATAATCCACCAAGATATGAATGCTTTCACAAAGTAGTTGTTGTAAACTAAAAAATAACCAAAAAATGTAAATAAATATCAAAGTGACAGAAGGTAGACATTAAGGTTTTTCTCAAGACAGCTGTTAATTAAAATAAAAAGAGTTTATATAAACCATATGTTTCGTAAAATATACTTCCATTTAAAATACATGGGAACTTTAAAGTCCAGTGGGGCAAAGCACATTGAACTTAGGATTACAAAAATTATTCCATAACCTATACAGAAAATTCCCTTTAATTTGACACCTCAATCATCAAAATCGGTTCATAAATAAAGGAGTTTTGCTGTACACAAGAAATTCCTTAGCAAATTAGTTTAATAGAAGATCATATATATGGCAGTTAGTTCCTGGTTATAAATGTCAAGCTTTACGTTGACGCCTCTCTTGCGCCACGAGCGACGAGCGGACAAAGAACACTGCGCAGTTCCGCTATTTTCACGTGAAGAACGGCGTAAAGGCCAAAAATATGTTGGAGCAAGCAAAATGTTCAGATCATTTAACGGAGTGAAAATTGCTCGACGAAGGTTGACTATGACTATTTCCAACTCGCATGTCTACGACCTCGTAAATGTTTCATAGCTATTTTTTTTTCATTGCGCATTAGGCCAACTACAAAGAGAACATTAGGTAATGGTTGATAACGTCAGTTTATTGAGTTCATGTTATTGTCCTAAATCGGTAAAGCTTTATAAAAGTTCAGTCCATAATCTACATATTTGAGAAATAAACAAACCGATCGACGCGATCGCCCGGTCGAATTTGCACAAGTCAGGTTTATTTAGCCCACTATGTGAGTCATGGTCTCACGGATTATAGTCGGTATGACATTTTAGCGACTAGATTACCTGGAAATGCTCTCGTATAATATTCACACAGGAAGTGAAACGATGGCTATACAATTTTGCGGATTTTCCGAATCCGTGACGCAACGCAAGGTCATTATTAGTTTGCGTATAGGCTATTCCTGTTCCATTGCTGCAGTAGGTTGTGGCCATAGTGACTCGAGTCATGAACAGCTGATTGAGGAATGACGTCATTTCCTCTGAATGACTTCAACCTCCCATTGTTGTTCGTGCCGAGCTGCGGGAGGAAGCACTTTAAAATAGAGGTCTTACGTAATTCACTTACAAATCGATCCCGTAACTTGTGATTCATCATCAGGGCCCTTTCCCAATCAAAATTTTCTCTTTAACTCAACAATAAGCTCGGTCTTCTTAATAGTGTTGTCCTATAACTACTGGCATCTAAAGCCCAAATTACCCCATAACCTTTGAGAAAACCGCAAGTCTGATGCCCGTTAGCCAAACTTGAATGAAAGGTCCCGATGAGAAAGTCCCAGGAAAATTATTAGTTTTTTTACATAATTTCCCCTGAGAAACAAATTTAAAGAAAGGGGCTGAATAGCTGATACATTTGTTTATTTATAATATCTACAATTATTTGTCGGCCTAACAGCTGCTGGGCAGCGAGGGCATAGGCGAGGGTCCACTAGTTCTCCATAAATGTTCATTTTACATACAATTCTCTCTCATGTTTTGTGCACTTACCATTGAGATATTGAAAATGCGAAATAAATATATTTTCTGTACAGCCTATGTATAGAGAAAATTAGAGCGTGACTTTAGAGATAAACTTTTCATGCTCAATTTGTAATCAAAATATCAATTCAATTATGATAATAACGTTCGGGTAATAAATTCAGGTAGTGAGTGTCTCTTTTCAATTGCTCACAATAATCCCGCCAGAGAGCAGCAGTATCTAATCTAATCCCCAGGTAATCATTGACTAATGTAAACCAAATTAATTCAAACGTTTGCCATAATTGATTTCTGATTCCAAAAATTAAGAATTCTGAGCAAAATATCTCGGAGGTGCGGTCGACCCAGTGGAACCCCCTAATGGTTATATAATTTCGATATATAATGGTGACCAGGTCACCTCGCTTCTCTCGCCGGCGCCAGGCTGTGTTGGAAGGAAGGTTGGTCGAGGTTGGAAGTAGGACTGAGTTTTCACCCGGAACACTTTCATCCTCTACCGGCCGCGGTGACGAGCGGACTTTTGGAGGCATCTGGCCGACTTACACATCGGAATCCGCCTCTTTGTCCTCTTTTGTAATGTTTCTTAACGTAGAAAGTAGGGGCAATGAACCTATTGAAGAAATTTAAGCATGAAGTTAATAACATGCTACCTTGATTCGAGAAAAACAGCTAGGGTACAATTAAAACAGCCTAAAGCTTTGTTACATAACAAAAAAATTATAATGCTAACGTTCTAAATAATGGTCCGAATGTATAGATTGGATGAGAAAAGTTACGATGAAACAGAGAAACAAAATTCTTTTAAATCTTCATTACCAAGCCTTAAATTTACATTTTATTGAAAACTGTGCACACACAGTTTCAAAAACCCTTACCTTCTTCGACCTTAGTTTAAACTCAAATATCAAAGACAAGTTTTCTACGGGTTATCATTACAACCTACGTATTTAGCCTGACAAAAGCCGTGTGAACGGTGTGATTTGAGCATTTCATTATGTCTGAATTTCTTATTTTGTCTGAATCACACGTAACGGAAAGGTCAGATTGACTCCGGCATTTCCCGGCCATCCGGGAATGTACACTGAGAAAATCGTGTTCATCAGTAGTGCGCAGCGAACGAGATTGTTGTGGTAATGGCTTGTTGCTAGTTGGCCAGCATCGCAAATACAAACCCGACCTTGAACTCGCAGAATGCCACTCGCCTTGTGCCGATGCTCCATAAAGTCAAGACACCCGGCGAGCACGCGGCGGCTGCGTGGCCACTACGCATCTCTTTACACTTCACGCTCCAATACAGTCGCTCACTGTGCTAACATTTCTAGATTATTCCAAGGCTAGAGAGAACAAAAGAGATAAGTCAACGCAGTGAACTAAAGAGATATTTTTTGTTTTGTTTTGATTCTACGCATGACGATTTTTTCCACTTTGAAGGGTCAGATCCCGCGGTCTTGTTGATTTGACTTTGACCATTTGTCCGATAACACATTAATTTGGCCCGCGCGAGAATACCGACGAACCAACCACTCTTCCACTTCAGTTCACGTACACCACTAGCGTTTCCCTATAGCGATGGAATTTTTTACTTCACTCTCACTATTATCGTCAATACTAACCACCAGCTTTAGGGGTGTTAATGTAATTTAGGTGGAATTCAACTGCATTTTCCTTCACCTCTTTATAAACTGCACTGAAACCACCTTTTACATGTCGTATATCAGTCAACCTGCGTCAACCACCAGACACTTGCAGCCGCTCTGGTCTCAACCCTTGACACTGATGGACACACAATGGCCCAGTAAATATCGACTACCGGCAGGTGCTTCGTCGCTCCAACCCTGAGCGGAACATCCGGATGGCCTCTGTATCAGCCTTGCAGGAGCCGCCCAAGTATGGGCACACCAGTCCCGCTACTGCGGCACGACGAGCCCAGGGAGCACATGCAATATAATCCCCTGTGTATGCAGATTATTCTGTATTTAATGCAAATATTTGTCAGCACTGTTTATTAAATAGAAACAATCGGTAACACCGAAAAGGGACAATCACTTCCATTAGAGGCCATTCACTAGTAAATCACTACAATGATTCCACCAATAACGTATATCCAATCTTCAACAAAGAATTTCAAACAGAGAACTTAATGTTTGTTCGGGTAAAATTGTATGAATAGATATGTTTGAGCACTCCAACAACCACCCAGATAAATGTGAGTTAATTAGCGTTTAAAATAGCAAAGACCGTATTTTAATCTTAAATAATAATATAAGCATAAGCACCTTTTTATTATAACTACTAAAGTCACTTGCCGTAGGCCTATTATAGAAAAATTATAAAAGATAAGTTCTGTTAAACTAGAACACAATGGTGAAAACAATCTTTTCTAAAACTGACTTCCATTATACTTTTCTCAGTAAAACGCTTAAATAACTAAGTAAGCCATTTCAGGTAAAACTGCTTTTATTGTAACATGCATGCACTGACAACATGCAAATCCACTAGCACCGAGAGACATCGCATGCATCGTTGGGTGGCGTGGGTTTTCGTTCGAAGTAATGTCCCTGACATATACAATTGTGTCGGCGTGTTGAAAAGCCAGTCAGATAATAATCAATCGACTCCATTGTTATGTAAAATATCATTCAAAAGTAGCCTCCTTAAGTTGCAACAATAGGCCCTACTACTGAATATTTCGAGTACACAACAATAAACAATAAACAATAAACAATACGTAACTCACTCAGAAGAACCCGTTTTATTTACTTCTAAAATGTATTATATTTAAAATAAATAAAGTGAAATATTGAGGTAGACTTATTTTCTTATAAGAAGGTCAGAATAAGAATAGCTAATAACATATATCAAATACTCTACATCGGACTGATTACTTGGTGCAAATTTAAATAGTGCAAAACAATGTCTTGTAAATCTCTCTCTCTATCTCTCTCTCTCTCTCTCTCTCTCTCTCTCTCTCTCTCTCTCTCTCTCTCTCGCTCTATTTGCTATCAGGCTCATATTATTCGAAGTTGCATTTGCTATATAAATTTACCAAAATTGCTCGCATTGAGTGGAGTTATTTGGCTCGGGAATATCGATCCTCTCTGGATATAGCCAAACTGATCTGAAACAAATTAAATCCTGAGAATCTGTTATTACTCATTTAATACGCCTCGGGGTTTTTTGTAAGTTAGACTCTGGACACGATGTTCAATTTAGGGGTCGTTGGAAAGACCTTGACATGAAATGTTGCAAGGGACAAATTTTATCAAGGCTAGCCTAAAGGGAAGGACCTTAGACGCCCTTAAAGTTTCGTATTTGTCTATAATCAATATTCAATATTATATATATAAAAAGAGAGTTTTGTGTTGGTATATTTCGGGCTACAGCCAAAACTACATGTCTTAGACACTTGATCTTGGTGTCAAATTAAAGCTTGGAATCTCATGATGTGCACTATGGTGGTTTGGTTTTGATATCTTTAAGGACCTAGGCACAGGATCGTCCGAAAGGGACCTATGTCAAGGATTTTGGGAGTACTTTGATTTGTTGCTATGGTTACCATTATTTCTAATGGTAGCTATTTCTAGCTGTAGTGGTTATAGTGCCCGCCTACAAACTTGTAGGTAGCCGGATCGATCCCGAGAAAAGTTAGTAGCTTTTTGAAGGGTTGTTTCTGGAGCCAGCTGCCATTGATTGTTGGGCTATTAATTAACAATCCTGTCTATGGAACGTGCCAACCTTAGTCAGTAACAAGGCTACAAGATCGCGCCACTACCATCACGATCATCACACTCATCCTTCACTCATATTCAGGGTAACGTCCTCCATGAGGAACCTGTCTTAATAAAGTGATTAAGTGATAAAGTGATTAAGTGATTAAGCTTCTATGGCTACTAACAGAATACAACACAAAGAAAGGACAAGAATACAAGAAAAAATAATCTCCCGGGCAACGCCGGGGTTATCAGCTAGTATTGTACAACGGAATAGAAATTTCAAGCGACAGCTAATGTGGCTAAGTATAATAAATTTAGTTTTATAAACAGACTAACAGACCATCTGGAAAAATAAACGAATTCTTAAGCTGCTAAGCGGCACAAATCCAGTGTATTTGGTAACGGTTCTAAAACATACGGTCCCCAATGGTCACTAGGCTATGATAATAATAATATCTAGCGAAATTTGACGACAGGTAGTAAGGAAAGGTATGGACTTTGCTCTTTGGATATGTAAAACAATTCCAATTACTTTCGAAATATCTTAAATAAAGTTGAGTTGGGCAATTGGCTGCATTGCACATATCCAGAAAGCACGGTCCCATCATACCGGGTGTCCCATAATAGTCCCCCCCAACTTTTTCCTATATTTTTTCAAATATCAATTCCACACCACCCCCAAACATTATTGAGTAGTTAATACTTCATTTTGAGGGGGTACCCAATTTTGGCCGCCATCTTGGATCCGCCATATTGGATCAAAAATAATTTTTTCAAATGTAAAAGTGGTGTTGTGACCCATTATTTCGAACTAGATCTTGTCACTGATTACAATGCCGCAATCCGTTTCTTAACATCTCATTTGGTTCTCAAGATATGACTTCTTTTAATTAATTTACTTTTAACCAATTTTTGGATCCGCCATTTTGAAATAAGGTAAGTTAATTCAAATGTGAAGTTGGTATTGTAACCCCTCATTTCGAACCAGTTTTTTACGCCGAATTCAATGCCGCAACTCATTTTTAATTATAGTGTTTACTTTTGACATATTGACATTTTTCTAATAAAAATCTTAAAAAAACATTAATTTTTCAAAAACTAAGTTTTATAGCTAAAAACGGGTTGCGGCATTGAATTCGGCGTAAAAAACTAGTTCGAAATGATGGGTCACAATACCAACTTCATATTTGAAATAACTCACCTCATTTCAAAATGGCGGATCCAAGATGGCGGCCAAAAAATTTACATTGGTGAAAGTTACGTGTAAATCGCTCATCAATGACTGATGGTGGTTATTTGTCACTATCTAGCATTATTTTGTAGTTATGGGCCTATTTTATCAATTTGAAATGTTTAAATTGGTTAAAAATAAATCAATTAAAAGTAGTCATATCTTGAGAACCAATTGAGATATTAAAAAACGGATTGCGGCATTGTTATCAGAGAAAAAATCTAGTTCGAAATAATGGGTTACAACACCACTTTTACATTTGAAAAAATTATTTTGGATCCAATATGGCGGATCTAAGATGGCGGCCAAAATTGGGTACTCACTAAAAATGAAGTATTAACTATCCAATAATGTTTGGGGGTGGTGTGGAATTGATATTTGAAAAAATACAGGAAAAAGTTAGGGGGGGGGGGACTATTATGGGACACCCGGTATATTCTTCTTGTTTGCACGAGAGTTGAGGACGCGCGAACGTGACCACTGACCAGCTGGGGCGGCGGGGCAGCGGCGCGGCGCGGCGCCCGGGCAGGTGAGTTCGATGTACGTCGCGTCGGTCGTGCCCTCGTGCGTGGTGTGTGATCTTTGGCATCGGCTCTGACGGAATTTTGGGGATTGGTTTCGGCCACTTTTAGCCCCCCGCGTTCCAAATAACCAACAGCGTCTTGTTTAGTTGAAGGCTGCCATCGCTGCTATTCCCGTCTTGACACATCATTCGACCAGTCAACTTGTTTGTTACCTTTGCCGCCCTTATTGACATCCATGTGTTTACAGGTCTAGATTTCTACCATAATTTTAGATTTGACCAGGTAAACAACTGCGTTCTATGTTCTAAATTTGGGTTTACTCTGGTTACAGTAAATACATTAAAAAATATACTGAGCCGTGCGAGGATTTTATGGGTTTGCAAGATACTTTCGGTAAAGACTTCGATTTCTGTAAGGAATAAAATACCTTTCTACTCTGAATAATCACCTCTATTAAAGTGCAATTAGATTAGGAGGCAAAAAAGGAGGCGAACCCGGACTTCCAAAAAAAGAAGTTTTTTACCAGCGTCAAATTGTTCAATTCACTTTCCACAAGATGTAAAAACAGTTAACAAAAAAGTAGAAAAAGTACCATTTCCCCCATTTTTAGCGAATGTCCTTAAAGGAATAAGCTATTACCGTAGGTCTCATGGTAAGACCTAAGCCCGAGACCATGTTAACTTTTTGTTTTGGGGCCCCCAGAAGCAAAAAACACTATTCGTTTGAATTTATATATATATATATATATATATATATATATATATATATATATATATGTCTGTTAACACGATAGCGGCCATAAATATGGTCCGATCATAATGAAATTTGGTACAGACGTGTAAAGTGGTAATCACTCGGACGAGTTCGTGAACCAGCCCGATCGGACCACCGGAAGGGGGGGTAAAGGGGGGTAAACCCCCCCAAAAATGGGTGCATAGAAAATTAAAAACTATCCAATTTTTGCTAGCATTATTGAATTCAGCTAAAAAACAAACAATTTAGTATTTTGAATCACTGCTCTATGTACATTGGTTTCCGAGATATTGAAAGTGGTAAACACAGTACGTTGTCCCAATGTTAACCTTATGGGAAATAAAGAAAATTCTATATCTCGCTTATTTCTCAACATATCTTGATAAAACTTGGTAAATGGCTTCTTCTAGTTCAGATCAACTAAATATTGAATTAAAACCACCCAGTTTTAATATACTCGTAGCAGCAAACCTGCATACTCATTCCCCATGTTATTCTTATGGAGCTTACAAAAACATGTTGAATCTCGGTATGTTGGATTGAAATATGTTGTTTTGCATTTGAAATTCGCTGAGTATGCAGGTCTGCTGCAACGGGGGTATTACTCCCTCCCACCCAAACCCAAGTTCAAATAACACTGATTTGAGACCACTAGGTTCCATCAATCTTGTTATTCCATCATGCCTTCAATACCACATGAAAGGGTTTTCTCCTTAAAATGTTTCTCCTCTCACTTTCTGGAGGAAACATGGAGTAAACGTTTTAAGGCCCCAAATCGACCTTCTCTAAACTTTCAGTGAAGTATTCGCTGAAGTAATATTTTTTCTAAAATTAATTAATGAAAAATAGTAAATCAATAGATTCCCTCTAAGTATAAAACAAACCAAATATAACGTATATAACTTTTCACTACTCTACACACGAAAGTACACTTTCTAAACGTAAAATGAGCTAAGCAAATAGGTTATTCCCGGTACTGCACGGCAAAATTACATAACGTTAACTTTCTGTGCGTATGTGGTGGACGGAAAGTGACCGTCATGGGATTTTGCGGTGCAGACCGATCAGCTGCTGCATCACTGTACCTCGACATAAGCACGGAAACTCAGCGTCATGAGTTCGGTTTTTTCTTGATATTAAGTTGAATAAACAAAAATATTCATGCTGTTTACAAGTTTTTCGATATCGTCATAAAAAATAATGTTCATTATTACTCGTCTAAAAGTGCTTTTGCTAGATAGTTAGTTAGTAATGAAAACTACTATTTCCCCCACCTTCTCTGCTGTTTGTAGACGCTTTTTACTCCTTGTAATGAGTGAGTAAAATAATATTTTGTCTCCCAGCGAGAGTAAAGTGATTACTTTGTCTTCCAACGGAAGACAAAGTAAACTCATAAGCAGTGCTTGATTTGCGACGGAACGCGGCGGAACGGCGTTCCGGGACCTCTTTCTGCCGCAAGAGTCGATCGTGTGTAATCGGCCGGAGTATCTGTCTTAGGAGACGATCGCGAGTAATCGGACGGAGACTTTGTCGCACAAGACAATCGCGTGTATTCGGCTGGAGAATTTTCCGCAAAAGACGATCGCGTATGATCGGCCAGAGAATTTGCCATAAGAGATCATGTGTAACCGGCCGGAGTATTTGACGGAAGAGACGATAGCGTGTACTAGGCCGGATTAATCTTACCGAAAATAACAATCGCTTAAAATGTGCGGAAATTACGCGCGGATTTTCGGTCTGAAATTAGCGCTCTTTTGTCTAGTCTTGAGTTAAGCCGAAAGTTGAAAACTCTAAAAACACCTGAATACTCGCACTAGACGTCATGAAAAAATCTATAATTTCTTTAGACAATTTAATTTTTAGTAAAATAATGCTTGGTTTATAGTTTTTAATTTACTTATAAAAAATTTGAACTTTTAAAATAGACCTAATTATTCACATAGACAAATAATACTTTGTGGCAGTGGCGGATCCAAGGGGGGGCAAAGGGGGCAATTGCCCCCCCCTCAAGAATGTGGGAAAAAATAAGTGTATGTGTTTAAGTGTAGCTTCACGAAACTTGTGATCCGCAGCAATAAACGATCGCGCGTATTTGCCGATCGCCAATTAACGGCAAATCCAGCTTTAAGAAACTAGCGATCGGCGCGCCGCAAAAAGTATCGTGCGTATTTGCCGATCGCGAATAAAAACGGCAAACGTAGCTTTGCATAACTCACGATCGGCCGCGATGATGATCGCGCGTATTTGTCAGTCGCGGGTGAACGGCTAAATAAACTTTGCGGAATTCGTGAACGGCCGCGAAATACGATAGCGCGTATCAGCCGATCGCGGATAATTGCCGATGTAGCTTTGCGGAACTCGCGATATGTCGGCCGTGAAAAATGATCGCGAGTATTTGCCGATCGCTGATAATCGGTAAATGTAAAGCTGGTTAAATCTTGGCCACGGAAAAGAATTGTTAAAGGTTGAACGGACTATGTCTTTTATACATTGATCGTAATATTGAGGTAATGTTGACAATGTAATCGAGCGTTATGCTAAGAAAGGATAAAGAAGGCCCGACTTAGAACTTATTGTTTAGTTTACGTTTTCTGGGTAAATTATTGTAAAAAAAATCTATGGCTTGAGCCACTAAACAAGTCTTTTTTTTTATTTCCCTAATTAACTAATCAAGTATACTTTAATAAATAAATCAAATAAAATCTGTAGTTTAAAATCGGAAATTGAGCACGTTTTTTGTCTCTAGATTGTCTGAAAACACGAGTTTTCAGTTCAAATTTTCCGGGGGGGCCCCCGCACTCCCCCCCCCCTATGCTGGGGGTATTCCATACCCCCCAGACCCCCGGGAGGTAGCCCTCGTAATCTTACTTGCCCCCCCGAATTCATGCTCTGGATCCGCCACTGCTTTGTTGAGCGGAAGAATGATAAAGGGGGGGGGGGTAATGTACAAACTGGCAAATTACAGTTCCGGTACCTCAATTTTTACAAATCAAGCACTGCTCATAAGAAGCACTGCTTTGCAATCAAGTACTGCTCATTGCAATCAATAGTTCGTAAATCGAGCGCCTTCAAATTTCTACAGTTCGCGCATTATTTCTCCGGCTATGACAGAGTCAGCTGGTTGCAAGGCGCGGGGGGGAGAGGGGGTACTTTTCTGAAAACATTGTTCTACAGTCCCGCTGTATATCAAACGCTGTGTTTACCAAAATCATATGTTTAAAATATCATATGATACGGTTAATAGCGTACTAGTCATAGCCGGAGATATAATGCGCGAACTGTACACAGACATGCCAATATCTTGAGGTTCAACAGATTGCAGATGGTAACAGCTGATTTAGTGGCAGGAATAAAGAGTAACATTGACAACAATCAGCTGTAAGAATGTCTACGAATAATCGTGTAAGACCGTTGCAATTAACTATCGGCTGCCCGCTGCGCTGGTGCACGATTGGTTGCAGCTTCTCGGTTGCAGGCACTGATTGCATATCGAAACAAAACGAATATTATTTGTTAACTACTAAGTTAATGAAGTAGATGTTTAAAAATTGGGTATTTATTATTTCAGGTGGAGGTAAATGTTGTGATACTTCGAGAGTAACGCATAATCTCAATCTCTATCGTAAAGATTGACACTTTCGCAAGCTCGGGCGTTATAACATTTTCACTCGTGAGACAATGTTGTACTTTTACTTTACTCACTCAGCACTCAAATAACTATTAAAAATACAATTAATTACTTTGCTCCACGGGAGTAAGTTACCGTGGTTCTCTCCAGGGCAGTCCACCTGCGTGTGTTTTAGTATAGGCTGCCCTGAAACTTTCTTGACATATCGATTAAATTTATTTCGAGGATTACCGATTGCTGCTTCTTTTTGAATTTGGCTGAAGACTATTCAACTATTGTATATTTCATATTTTAAGTATAATAATATCTGTACGCTGATCGGTGACTGGTGATGTATAACCTGAACGGTTATAGCTTTATCAATCACATGTGTTTAGAGCAGTTTAGAGACATAGACTGATCATCACCATACTTTGAATTGGAGTTTCTTTGTTTCCCAGTTAAACCAGGCACCAGGCATTTTGCTCTTATAGATGAGTGGATCTATCAGGTTGAGGAAATGAAAACGTTGACCTTGAGTTGGTCACACCTCGGCCTTATCACTTATCACCGTCGGCGAGGTCATCGCGGCCATTGTTGCTAAACACTACCACCACTAACACAGAGAGCACACGGGCGCTCGTCATGTTTCCGTATCACAGTTACGGGCTAACACATATAAACTATTCACGGCCATCCCACAAAGGAGCGTTCTATTGTACTGCATGAGTAATCATCTCATAACTTTTAAAGCATTAATTTTGAAAGCTCGCAAATAATGTTTTAAACAATTTACAGTTTATGAAAGCTTCAACTGATAACAAATAGTTTGTCAGTCATTCAATGTTATACTCCATGCCTATGCCATATCAGTAGTTGAAATTTCCAAGATGGACAGATTTTTTTTCGATCACTTCGTCAACTAATTATCTGTCTCCAGCAAGTGTAACAGTGACATGCAAATTGATCTAAGAGGTCACTAAAGAAATTATCTAAGAAGTCAAAGAAATTGATTGAATGGATTTTCTCATACAGCCTGAGGATATTTTCCTTAACAGAGGAGTAAAAGTTTCAAAATAAGTTAGGTGTAGCTGTCGTTATTACATATGGTGCCTAGGATTGCCATAATTTTGTTATAAACAGGTGAAATTGGGACGCGCCTTCCGTTCTTCCCAATAAGGACTTTAAATCCCATTAACGCTCTTTTCTTCCTCTCTATCCCGACAGTGTCGAAAGGTACGATGTTTTTAAGCATATACTCAAATTTGAAGAAGGTTTTAGCCAAAACAAATTCTTTTTACAGTAGCAATCCTATTAAATAACATGAAAAAATATTAAAATATTTTTGATCAATCAATTAGCTAACAAAAATCTACTAGGAATCTTTGTTAGAGACTGTTATCAACCCTTAGGGTGCCCCATGATAGTCGCCTTTTTGAATATTCACCTGCTGAAAATTTTCAAATATGTTATAAGTGTAGTGAGGAGTACTTTCAGGTACCAAATAGGAACTGCTGTGGATAAATTTAATTTTTCAATGGCAACCACTATTTTAAAGAAGTACTTTATTTTAAATAGGTTAAAAAGAAAGTAATGTTGTTGATCCCACTTTGATATGGCGGTTTATATTTAGGTTGTGGCAAAAAAGTTGTATGCATGTTGTTTTAAGTGGTTCTTACACCTCACCTCTTTTACATGTTATAATGCCTACACATTTTCAAGAAGACTTAGATACATGCAACTCAGATGATGTATGCAGGTACACTTACATACACTTTATGACATGATTTCGTATTTCACAGCCCCTCCCACTCCCTTTCTTAAAAGGGGGTAATTTTACCCTCCATGATTTTAAGGTCAATGGGGAAAGTTTCCTTTTTGCTGACAAATTCAGCAAGATCATGATCATACAATATGTGGTTCCGAATCCAGAACTAAATCGGGCAGACTATCCAAAAGTGGTTCGAATATATGACATGTACACTGTACACGTAACACGCCTTGCCTTTGTGCGCGTACGGTGCTGTCGGGGAAAGGGCGCGTGGCAAATAGAATCGGTCGAAAGGTTTGTAGGGCGCGGCGAACAGCCGTAAATAAAGCGACGCGTCTAGAGCGGAGCGGCGTCCAACCTCTCAGGTATGTGAGTATGTGACGTTGCAGCGACTCTCTCGATGGAACATTCTGGATCTCTCGGCGCGGCGGTATAGGCAGTGGGCGGTGGAGAAATCATCCACACAGTACACACACTATGTGATGTGTTTGGTTTTAGATTAATATTTTTTCCAATTTTTTTCAATGATACATTTTTTAATACTCTGATTCGGTAGGGTTTTAAGAAAAAAGCCTAAATGTCATAAATGTATTATCACTATTGAAATGAATTGGAGTGATATTGTTATAGATTGAGGTGCTGAGCGTTGAAATAGTTTGTTTGAATGTTTTGCCCTGCAATATTTATTTCCTCGTTTGAAATTGTGTATAATGCACTGTGATATAGATGTTTTTGTGTGCTCCATTTAGTTAAATGTAGAAAACAAAGAAATTATTCTTAATGGGTGATTTGCACTTAGATTTGGATGATCTCTGGATTGTCAGGGATCGAGGGGAGTCTCCTAGTTCCCCTACAGGTCGAGCCGAGTGACGTGGCCCAGTCCGCCGGCGACTTGTGTTACGCACGGCCTGGGTCACTCACAACCTGTACCAACTGAATGGCGTGGCCCAGTCCGCCGGCGACTTGTGTTACGCACGGCCTGGGTCACTCACAGCCTGTACCGACTGAATGACGTGGCCCAGTCCGCCGGCGACTTGTGTTACGCACGGCCTGGGTCACTCACAGCCTGTACCGACTGAATGACGTGGTCCAGTCCGCCGGCGACTTGTGTTACGCACGGCCTGGGTCACTCACAGCCTGTACCGACTGAATGACGTGGCCCAGTCCGCCGGCGACTTGTGTTACGCACGGCCTGGGTCACTCACAGCCTGTACCGACTGAATGACGTGGCCCAGTCCGCCGGCGACTTGTGTTACGCACGGCCTGGGTCACTCACAGCCTGTACCGACTAAATGACGTGGCCCGTCCACCGGCGACTTGTGTTACGCACGGCCTGGGTCACTCACAGCCTGTACCGACTGAATGACGTGGCCCAGTCCGCCGGCGACTTGTGTTACGCACGGCCTGGGTCACTCACAGCCTGTACCGACTGAATGACGTGGTCCGGTCCGCCGGCGACTTGTGTTACGCACGGCCTGGGTCACTCACAGCCTGTACCGACTGAATGACGTGGTCCAGTCCGCCGGCGACTTGTGTTACGCACGGCCTGGGTCACTCACAGCCTGTACCGACTGAATTACGTGGCCCAGTCCGCCGGCGACTTGTGTTACGCACGGCCTGGGTCACTCACAGCCTGTACCGACTGAATGACGTGGCCCAGTCCGCCGGCGACTTGTGTTACGCACGGCCTGGGTCACTCACAGCCTGTACCGACTGAATGACGTGGTCCAGTCCGCCGGCGACTTGTGTTACGCACGGCCTGGGTCACTCACAGCCTGTACCGACTGAATGACGTGGCCCAGTCCGCCGGCGACTTGTGTTACGCACGGCCTGGGTCACTCACAGCCTGTACCGACTGAATGACGTGGCCCAGTCCGCCGGCGACTTGTGTTACGCACGGCCTGGGTCACTCACAGCCTGTACCGACTAAATGACGTGGCCCGTCCACCGGCGACTTGTGTTACGCACGGCCTGGGTCACTCACAGCCTGTACCGACTGAATGACGTGGCCCAGTCCGCCGGCGACTTGTGTTACGCACGGCCTGGGTCACTCACAGCCTGTACCGACTGAATGACGTGGTCCGGTCCGCCGGCGACTTGTGTTACGCACGGCCTGGGTCACTCACAGCCTGTACCGACTGAATGACGTGGTCCAGTCCGCCGGCGACTTGTGTTACGCACGGCCTGGGTCACTCACAGCCTGTACCGACTGAATTACGTGGCCCAGTCCGCCGGCGACTTGTGTTACGCACGGCCTGGGTCACTCACAGCCTGTACCGACTGAATGACGTGGCCCAGTCCGCCGGCGACTTGTGTTACGCACGGCCTGGGTCACTCACAGCCTGTACCGACTGAATGACGTGGTCCAGTCCGCCGGCGACTTGTGTTACGCACGGCCTGGGTCACTCACAGCCTGTACCGACTGAATGACGTGGCCCAGTCCGCCGGCGACTTGTGTTACGCACGGCCTGGGTCACTCACAGCCTGTACCGACTGAATGACGTGGCCCAGTCCGCCGGCGACTTGTGTTACGCACGGCCTGGGTCACTCACAGCCTGTACCAACTGAAAGGCGAAATGGAAATAAGAGCGATTTGAAGTCAAAATATATAAATAAAATTAAGGGAGTTCTCCCCATTGTATTTACATAGTAGCAATGAAATTGTATTTACCACATAATGAAAGGAGATTTTTGGTTAGCTTCTTATGAATCTTGAAAAAATCAGGTCTCCGTTTAGCTCTTGTACCAAACCGATTTGCAGAAATTGATTGGTATCTTGTCAGAGTTATTGATTTTAACAAGTTATTTCATTATTTATTTCATAATTATCATCTAGCTGAGAGTCCCGGTTACCACTGCGAAAAAACTCTCTCGGGGGTTGGGTTGGTGTTGATTAGATTTAGTTGGCTGAGGTAGAACTACCTCTCTAACTGAGAGGTATTTTGCAGTCGGCAGGGTTGGAGTAGTATGACTAAACATGGTTGTACCAGCGACCACAGAAATAGCTTCCATTGCCCATCCTCCCGGTTGTGGAAATTCACTGAGAGAGAGTTGTTGAAGTTGAGGTCACAACTACAATCGCATCCGCACTGGCACCTACACCTTATAACATAAATACACCTATACACCTACACCTACACATATACATCTTGTAGAAAGTAAATTATACCGACGTAGTAAAAATGAAATATTGTATATGTGAGTTTGTCCATTTTAAGACAAAATAAGAATTCTTCACAAAAATCAATTATGTAAACCCAAAAAGGAACATTAAAAATTTGTAAAGCACCTTTGTTTAGTCTGAATTGTCATGATTATTTTGACAACGCTTAAAATTCGTATTTGGAGTTTATATTATCGTCTTTTAACCTTAACACTAGCTAAATGTTTTGAAATATATTTATAATTTCAAAAAAATTATAGCTTGAAGAAGTTCATTTTTATGGTACCTATTCATTTTATAGTAGAATCGGAATAAACTGAATAATCTATTTGTATAATGACTTGTTCAAATGCCACGAACCAGCGATCAAGCAGTCTCGGCAGACCCTGGTGAAACGATGTGATTCATGTAAGTTAGTAAAATCATTGATGGTGAAATGCTTGAGTATTGAGTATAAATTGAGTTTAGATATTAATAGTTGTCAGCATAACCAATACATCGCCTACGTGTTATTCAAGCTGACATTCCTGCATAAGTTGTCTTCAAAACAAAATATGTTTATGAACCTAATCAAAGCGTTATCGAATGGTTTCTATTTGAGAGATAACAATTCATTCACAACTAGTTTAATCTAAACTAACCGGAAACAAAAATTGCCCACTTTCGCAGAAAAATTATTATATTTTGTAAAGTAATATAAATAACAACTAATATAGTATGGTTATGGTTTATGCCTTGATTTCCAATAACAAGATAACCTTCTCCCCTTCTTCATGACGTCACCTCGCCCTCTAGCACGACCTAATGTGAGATATAATGTTTATTTAGAGTGAATAACGTATTTGATAAAAAAACACATTATTCTTTTGATTTATGTTCCTTGTCAGATTTATTTAAGATATTATTCGATTATCAATAAACCTTGAATTTTAATTTCAAGCTGTGGTTATAGTTGAGATTGACTTTTTGTTTATTTCGTTAGGTTTGACCAAGAATGAAAAGGAGAATATTAGAACATTTGTTTTATGTGGTCGATGGAAATAACAAACATAAAACGTTTTCGCCATAACTTGAAATACCCCCGTTGCAGCAGACCTGCATACTCAGCGAATTTCAATCGCAAAGTACATGTTTCAATCCAATATAGCGAGATTTGACACGTTTTATAAGCTCCATAAGAACAACATGGGGAATGAGTATGCAGGTTTGCTGCAACAGGTATTTTAAAACTTGGTGGTTTTAATTCAATGTTTAGTACACCAACTTTTATCAAGATATGTTAAGAAATAAGGAAGATATTGAATTTTTTTTATTTCCCATAAGGATAACAGGGGAATGAGTATGTAGGTTTGCTGCCATAAAAACGGAAATATCCGGGATTTTATACTAAAATACATTAGATCTCATCTATATGAAGCCACAAACCAAGTTTCATGAAGATATGTTAAGAAATAAGCGAGATATAGAATTTTACTTATTCCCCTTAAGGTTAACATTGAGACAACGTACTGTGTTTACCACTTTCAGTATCTCGGTAATCAATGGACATAGAGCAATGATTCAAATTACTAAATTGTTTGTTTTTTTGAGCTGAATTCAATGGTCTAACCAAAATTCGATAAATAAACCCATTTTTGGGGGGGGGGTTTTACCCGCTTTACCACCCCTTCCGGTGGTCCGATCGGGCTGGTTCACGAACTCGTCCGAATAATTACTACTTTACACGCCTGTGCCAAATTTCATTCCGATCGGACCATTTTTGCGGGCGCTATCGTGCTTACAGACACACATATATATACATATATATATATATATATATATATATAAATTTGAACGAATGGTTTTTTTTGCTTCTGGGGGCCCCAAAACGAAAAGTTATTATGGTCTTGGGCTTAGGTCTTACCATGAGACCTACGGTAATAGCTTCTTCCCTATAGGGGAAATTCGCTAAAACGAAACCGTCACATCAAGATGGGATTCACGGCTGTGCCTCTTTAAAGACAAGACATCTAGAAATCAAGTAGACCTGACTACAAGATTAAAAGTTAAAATGGATAGGTTTTGTGGAATCGCTCCTTCTGAATAATTGCTATGTCGCTACGTCATGTATTTATTAAGGCGTGGTAGGCAGAACAATTACACGATCACGCGATTCTGCGATAAAACGAAACGTCAGTCAAGGCCAAGTTTTGATAACAATTCTACGAATCTACTCCCAGCTGAGTCGTAAATAAATGCAAGGTTGTAAAGAGTGTGTGACAATAGTGTGACATAATAATTCGTTTCGGCTCACTGTTGAAGATGTTGCGAGATAACTTGCATTACAAAACAGTACGACGCTAACAGTTATTACGACGACAAGAAACAACATTCTGGCGAAGTCACGCGATAAAATGATTGATCATATGCTTAATGTTTTTTAAAAGGGATAAAAATCAATTGTACAACGTAGACAATGTTAAGATATTTATAAATTTTGTTATATGGTAAGCTTAAAATAATATATCAATTGAACTTAGTGTAGGGTGACCAAATTGTTTCAAAATAAAAACGGGACATTTAAGCAAAACTCACCCCCCCCCCCCATCCCCAATATAACACACCACACACCAAGGTGTTTGATTGTGCGGGGGTCTCTGTAATTTACAAATTTTGTAATTGAAGAAATTAAGTATCAAATTGTTTTTGAAGCTTTTAGACCATTAATTTTATTTTACATTTATATCGAACTTATTGCAGCGCACGACTGTTACAGTTTTTCTTTAAGATTACAATAAATGGCATGTAGCCGTGAGAGGTAATTTTTTGAATCGCGACATACTGAGGATTAAAAATAATCAAGGCACATTTTTAGGATCTTAAAATTTTATTATAAAATAAGAAAGATTTTCTTACAATAAATTATGTAAGTGGTTTTATATATATATATATATATATATATATATATATATATACTGTAAAATAGTAGGATAAAAAAAGTGTCATGATTATCTTAAACTTTAAGTTCTTATCGTTAATTATTATGCTGGGAAACAACTATATACAAAAATTAAACCATAAGTTCATTAAACGTTTCAAGTTTAGTTATACTTGTCACCTGGTCCAGTCCTTTTTCTCTATTATAATATAGTTGTAGAACTGGCAACAATCCATTTTGAAGTTATATGATACTTGAAGAAGAGCTTGAAGTATGTGGCGTAAAACTAAAATCTTGTTTAGCTTTGGTATAAGTTCGTAATATATATTTATAACAGTAAGTAATGTGAAATACCTCTAAATATTTACGATGACGTTAAGTATGTTTTCTAATATATAGCCGCCTTTTTTAAAAACGGAACATTTTGACGTCCCGACAAAGTTTTTCGGGACAACGAAACGCAAGGTGAAAAAACGGGACTTTTCCGTTTTTACGGGACGTCTGGTCACCCTAACTAAGTGTCTTATTCTCGGATACAAATATGCTCTGCATATGGCCAAAACTCTCGTTTCAAGTTTGCTCAGAGGACAGTATTTCAATAGCACTTTTAATGGTACTTAATGATACTGAGTACACCGTTATCACAATTCATGATAACGTTTAGCAAATATAGGAATAGCGATTCCCTGAGATCACGTAAATTAATTAAGGTGTTTACGTCAACTGCAGTGACGTCAAAAGAATTTTAATGACTGAAACATTACTATTAAACATTAAACTTTATACTCTTTTTTCTGTCCTTGGTAAATAACTTGACCCAGTTCGCCCATAAGACTAACGTTAATTTTAGCATTAGGCTTACGGACGGTCTGGGCCACATCATTGCCGCCACATACACTGTACTGTACTGTACTTAAACCTATACAATAAAGAAGTATCAAATAAGACATTCCTGTTACTATTCTTGAAATAATGTGTGTAATAAAAAAGGTATTTTGTTTGATAGAAACCTCGAATTATAACCAGGAGGTACACAACATTGCCCTTGCAAACTTCACATAAGAGAAAGTGCTAATCACCGTCAGATATTGTTATTAGAAATGATCTATACATATAATTTTTATGTATAAAAATGTTTTATATATATATATTTAAATTGATCAATCCATGGAATACCTATCTGTTCTATTTTAGAGCGATTTTAGCGCGTGTGTTTAGGGTATGAAATGATATTTTTCATGCACTGACATATTACAAAATGTATATTAAATCGTTATAATGAAATAAAATTGTTAAACAGCATACAGAATGACTTATACTTTTAAAAATTTGTCTAAAAAATTATATAACCATAATTTATATTTGTCATAGACGTATAAAGTAGTAAATAAATGTTCGGACGAGTTCGTAAACCAGCCCTATTAGACCACAGTAAAGGGAGGGGGGGTTAAAGGAGATAACCCCGGCCAAAAAATGAGTTCTGGGAGTTTTTTACATACAAAAATAAAAATAACACAATATTTGCTCACGCCATTGAATTCAGCTCGAAGAAACAACAATTTAGTATTTTAAATCATTGCTCTGTCCATTGGTGACCGAGATATTGAAAGCGGTAAACACAGTTCATTGTCCGTCCCTATGTTATCCTTATCGCTTATTAATCAATATGTCTTAATAAAACTTGGATTGTGGTTACAACTAGATGAAATCTAATGTATATTAGTCTAAAATTCCCCGATATTCACATTTTATTGTAGCAAACCTGCATAATTTAATCCCCATGCTATCCTTTTGGTAAATAAAAAAATCGATGTCTCCCTTGTTACTTCACATATTTTGATAAAACTTGGTATATTGCTTCTTTTAGTTCAGATCTACTAAAAATTGAATTAAAACCACCCAGTTTTAACATATCTGTTACAGCAAACCTGCATCCTCATTCTCAGGGATGTTATAAAAACATGCCACAGCTCGTTATGTTAGGTTGAACTATATTTTTTCATTCGAAATTCGCTGGAGTATGCAGATCTGCTGCAACGAGATATTTTTACTTGTCAACAGTTTTATTTACTGTTTAACTTGTCAAAATATCCAATATTGGACGTTTTACCCCTACTCTCACCAACAGTGCGCATTCAGTACTGAGAAGTACCGATAAGGCTTAAAAGACTACTTTCAGGCCTTCATGCAAGACAGATTGAAATGACTGTTGACTGTGATCCTACCAGCATGGAGGCAACAGCCTCCACCGTGAGTCATCCGCCGGCCATGTCCCACTTACCGCTCAAGCCTGATGCCTGTAATTTCCAAGTAATTGAGTAACTGGACACATTCGTATGCGTATGCAGCCCCATAAGGTTAAGTACTGTACATTCACCCAACAGCTGATCGTCACAATGCGTACAAACACAAAATCTGGCAATGGAAACTTCGATCCTTCGAAAACTTGTGAAGCCAAACAGAGATTTGGAGATTTTCCTCTTGGACAGAACACGTCTCTGATTACAAACACAGAAGACGTACGTTTACAACCGATCACGTTCTCCCGACGTGGCGCGGTCGTGATTGTCAGTACGATCACGTGATGCCAATACAATCACGCCACAACCACAACACGCGCCAACGTAGGTCCTTTGCAATATGAAGTCGATTATAAATGTTGTTTTGCCCGACTTGCATAACTCTGTTATCGAACAGTTATTTAACCATCTCTTGTTTGCATGCTATTGTTGGAGGTTGGAGGTATGGTGTTTTATATTTGTTTCATCGAGGAAAACATACTTTGAATACACGAGAGAGAGACACTATTATTGGGCGGATTTAGATCGCGAACTTTTTTAGGTTGCTCTTCAGCAATAGTTAGAGGTAGGTATTTCATTCGAAAACTAAAAATCAAACTTCAATTTTAAGTCAACGTTTATTAAAAATAAAGCCGAATTAAGAAGTAAATTAATTGTGGTTTTTAGTTGGAGTACCTCTTTTAGGAAACAAAATTGTATGTTGCAGGGAAGTTGTATGTTTATAATCTTAAATACTTTTCCCAAAATGTTAGCTTGTCACATATGTGCTATCAAAGTTCTGTTATTTGGCCCGTAAGAGAATTGAATGCCGGCTAAAACGACAAACGACCAGAACCACAACTCTAAAGAGAGCGGTCATAACGACAACTATCCTGGGTCTGCTACCTAGGTCAGTGCAGTAGGTAATCCAAATAAAAATGTGGCGGCTAAAACCATAACGATTCCGTCAACCGATAGAATTTCAAATTTTTATGACTTAATTTTTAATGTAGCGCAGTTACAGCGAGCTGTGTTGTCTCTCTGTAGACCTAAGTAGGTACAGGGAATCTCTTAAATTGAGGTAGGGTCCAATAATTCTCTCGCGGAAGATTATACCATAAACTGGAATTCCACATTAACTGAAGCGAAAGCTTGTCTTGAAGTTCCACATTATGTGAAGCGAAACAAAAATCTGATTTCCAACACCCTTTATCCAGGCTTTGGACCACAGACCATTTAAAAAGTCTTTTCTTGGTTTATGCTTTGGACTAGCAAAGTGATGGTAAAACAGAACTTTATGATCACTTACGCGTATTTAAAATCAGGTGTGGTTAACCTATCACAATTTGCGCTGTTTTGTTAAAAATGACGAATATAAGGCGAATAGTTTCGCTTCAGTTAACGTAGACAATCTACCTAATATGAGCTATAACTGCGTTATTTTAATCGCAATTTGTACTTCTATCGGTTGACGGAATAGTTGATTTTAGCCGCCACATTTTTGTTTGGATTGCCCACTGACCCTCCCCAGGTAGCAGACCCAGGATAGTTGACGTTATGACCGCATTCTTTAGAGTTGTGGTTTTGGTCGTTTGTCGTTTTAGCCGGACACCAAGAGAATTAACTGTGAAGGAAATTAAAATCTTTCAGTCAAACTTTTTATTTATAAAAGTAAGACACAAGTCCACGTAGTATTTAGGTTTCGTATAGACTAAGAAAATGTAGGACTTAAAGAATAGATAGTAAAGAACAAATAATCTTACAATAAACGCTAAGGTCCATGCATAGACATTGTAATCAAGGCTTTTGCAACTTAACCTATATCGATAGGGATTGCAACTACGCAGGCTCTACTCAGGTTTTGCTACCGTTATATTCGCCTTTGCCCTTATTGGAATTCCTCTGTGTCTTCGTTTGCATAGACATTTAAGAACATACGTGATAGCCGTACAGTTATTAATGTAAGTACAAATACAAACGAAAACGTTATATATTAATAATAATTGCAGCCCTATAGTGTAAATTACATTTATATACAAATATAATTTATATACAATAAAATTGTGAATCCTGATTTCTACAAATTTTAGGCCAATGGACTTTTAAAGAAAGTGTTGGAAGGTTATTTAAAAAAATAATGTTCCTAGTATTTTTCTAGGATCATACTAGATGTTCCGTGGCATCGCGCACGTTCAAAAATAGAGTAAAATATTTTTATATTATTAAAAGAATTTCTGGGATTTTGTCCAGAGCAAATCGACCCCTACAAATTAATTTTTCTGCACGTATTTGGTATCAAATTATAGCTATTATTCTCTAGATGTGCCTTTTGTGGGTTTGGAAAATATCCCATTAAAGACCTTCACACTGGAGGCTTTTGAAATTTCAGCAAAAGTGCTACTATCTGTGTTAGAACCACTGAACTTTCTCCAATTCACATTTGTTTGTAACAAAACAGATGATCAAGATATGAAATAGTTCCAGAGACACACCGCAGAATGCAGTGCTAGCAAAGTTCAGTTAACCCACTGCCACACATCCAAATTATGATTTTTATTTCTGAAAATATTGAGTTTTTTAAGACAACTGAAAATAAGGAAGAGTATTTTCCCTATTGAAATTAAGACTAACTGTATCTGTAATCTATTTCTTTTTCATAAAAAGCAAACTAAAAAAGGAACATAAGTAACTTAGGAGATGCTCTGGAGATGGGATTTTCTAACAAATTATTGACAGTGGATGTACATTGATACATGTTTCAACACATTGATGAATGATTCAACGTTTAAAGTTTAACGTTTAAACTTTAAACGTTTATTTATTTATTTATTTAAAATAAATAAATAAACGTTTGAAGTTTTGAAATATTAGTTGAATATTAACCTAAAAAATCCAAGAGTTAAAAGACATTTTCAATTTTAAACCAGTATAACTGGCGCCAATTCTTGGGGCCCAGTGCGGTGGATGCGCGGTAGCAAAAACGGCTAGTGCGCATGCGCGACAATGCCTCGCTAGAGTGCAGCACTGTCATTCTGCTCTCAGCCGTCAACAATAGCGTGTCACTACATGTCGTCCTAATAACATTGACCGACGGAACATTGACTCTTACTAGCGATTAATTATCTGTTTTAATTCTATTCAATAATATAAAATATTTCATTAGTATTTATTGAAGCGTCTTGTTATTCTGAACAACGATTGACAGAGAAGCAGTAACTATGTGCGAGCTGCCGAATGTACGCAGCCAGGCTAGTACAATGTCGGCCGCCGCTGTCGCTACTACTCCCCTCTCCTCCCAGCCTACCCACTCCCCGCCCCATGCGCGGATTGGGCCCCAAGAATTGGCGCCAGCTATACTTTGTAAATGTACTTGGAATGCGAAGGATATTGAGGTATTAGGGGTTAACCTGTCCATTTAACTCCATTTTGAAATGTTTCAATGACAAATATGCCTATTTAATGAAGGCATTTCAAATAAATTTACGTTATTTGCTCAGGTAAAAATTTGCCAAACATGTCTTTAAGATGCGAAACAAAAAAGCGGATCAGTTTGAAAATTTAATTCCTTGGCCGTTTTGAGACTTGAATAATTTGTTTTTACGGCGAATGGCTATTATAAATGTTAGATATTAGTTCATCAGTAGATAAGTGGTTTGTCCATCTTCTTACCATTGTCAATATCTAACAAAGCTGAATGCAAGAGACTGATGCGTCAATGTTGTGTAGGATTAACATTAAGCTTAAATACTTTTGAAAAAACTCTGAAACTGAGACATGGAGATGCGCCAAATACGTAATGAAGATCCAGGTAAACTAGCCCCCATTTTGTGCAAAATGAATATTGTTGCATTGTTAAAATTTCAAAGTGTAGAACGTATATATAGATACTTTTAAAGCAGATGAAATAAAATGAGCTTCTCAAATTGTGAGGAATTTATTACACATAATGAAGATTCAAGACTAAGTAATAAGTTATTTTTTCAAGTTTGCCCCGATGAGAAGTTCAATAATTTGATTCCAGTTCTATGACACAAAGAATTAGTCTAGAAAAAAGAATTCACAAAAATACACACACTTCCTCATTGAAAGGTATTTTACGCTGCAAAGCTCCATACATAATCAACATGAAACTAAACCCTACTTTACCAAATTGTTTTTAAGTAGGCTTACCAAAAATTTTCAGAGCCAACCCCGGACACCTAAAGAAAGGGGGGGGGGGAAGCGGGGAATAAGTGAAATGAAATGGTGAGGTAAATTGGTCCGATTTAATTCTAGGGTCTCGGCAGACGGGCTACTTTGCAAGTTTGCTGCCGTTTTTGCGTGGCATTATCGTTTCTTGAATACAGATTTGCTAAAAAACAATGATGTATGCCTTGCGACCAAACAGGAGACGCAGTTAAGCAGTTGTCGGGCAACGATTCAGCCCGTCGCCGGCCGATATTTTTTTTGTGTGATACCTGATGAAACCCTAAAATATCCCTTCGTTTCATTTAAAATTTCTTTTGTTTTGCATAAACTTTCGTAAAAACTCCTCAAAACTAATTACCAGTTCATTTATTCCGGGAGTTTTCCTCTCTTTTCCACGCAATCTGACTAAAACCCCGGACAAAATTCCACCCCGGACGTTTCCCCGGACGCATGCCTAAAACCCGGACTGTCCGGGGAAATCCCTTACGTCTGGTAAGCCTATTTTTAAGTCACGAAGTGACGCGGGCTGCTAGTATATATATAAATCATTTGGTATTAAATCTGCATCGTTATAACATAAAGTAAACAAACGTACTTAACTTTTTATAATTTTATATTATGAAAAAACTCAAACCCTTAATTCTTGTAAAATCGTAAAATCTTAAATTTAAATTTTTATTTGTTATAGTACATTGGACGTGCATAGTTAGCTGCATTTTGAAAAAAATCCCACATGTCAACATCTAGCATGTGGCTTTGAATCAAGCATTAGCACCACATGTTTAATGTAAACAAAGCAGACGTTTTTCAATCCAAATGCATTTTAAATGGAAGATATTTTTCGTTATTTCTCATTTTCTGGTAGATTTGGACACAATCTGATATTTTTCCCGACCCCCTGGGACCGAGACTTTTAATTTGAGCCCTCTCCCATCATCCTGTGAGCTGTCAAATTCTCACAATTTTGATTTTAAAAAATCGCTCACAGAATTAATAATATAAATAAAAATCGTAAAATCTTAAATTTAAATTTTTATTTGTTATAGTACATTGGACGTGCATAGTTAGCTGTATTTTGAAAAAAAATCCCACATGTCAACATCTAGCATGTGGCTTTGAATCAAGCATTAGCAGCACATGTTTAATGTAAACAAAGCAGACGTTTTTCAATCCGAATGCATTTTAAATGGAAGATATTTTTCGTTATTTCTCATTTTCTGGTAGATTTGGACACAATCTGATATTTTTCCCGACCCCCTGGGACCGAGACTTTTAATTTGAGCCCTCTCCTATCATCCTGCGAGCTGTCAAATTCTCACAATTTTATTAATTTATTTTTTATTTTATTTTTTTTTCTCACGGTTTATTAATTTATTTCTTGTTCTAATTAAATGCTCTCAATCCAATCTCAACTTGTTAAATTTGTTTTAAACTTGTTATGTTTTAAAGAAATTTATTGACAGTTGATTATTAATTATTTATTATCCATCTTTACTTGTTGTTATTTATTTATATTTATTTTTATGCTTAATGTTAAAGCTCTAATAAAAGTTTTTGAGTGATGTAAATAGACTGGCCGACAACCTATTCTAAAATATATTATCTTCATAGCTTATTTCCGCGCGAGCTCTGTGAGCTCTTGGAATGTAAACATGTTTGCACATATTATTATAAATAAAGTCTTTGTCTATTGTCTATTGTCTATTGTCTATTCAATCACCGTCATATTTTGGGATTTTCCACAGCCCGATAAAAATAGATAAATCCTCTCGATCATTCTCAGAAGTGTCGCCGTCAACAATGGCAGAGTTACGAGCATGAGTCAAGTGTGAGGTAAGCGCTCCATAGCCACTTACGGCAGTTACTTCATACAGCTCATGGCTCAGAGGTATTATTCTATCAAGATCACCACAAGAGGGCATGATATCAATCGCCTGCACTTAAAATTGATGTTATCTGGCTAACTGGCGTGTCTGTTCTGTTCTGGGCTCAACGTCCTCATCGATTCTTGATTACACTATCATGCTCGCACGGTAAAACGGTACTTACCGGGCTAGTAACGTAATATACTATTGGTATCGTATTGCCTCGTTGCCTTGTTAATTGGTTTGTTTGTGAACTCACATACGTCCTCTTCATGGTTGCTGGTTTCAGAGTTTAGATAGTTGTGCGATTTTTATTGCGACCCTTCCCTAGTCAAATTCTCCTTGTTTATCATGATCCTCCCATTGCAGATGGACGTTCAAGTTCAAGTACTCGTTCTAGCAGGACATAAAGGTAGCACAAATTTCACCCGTCAGTGATGGTATAAGTTCCTCTGGAAGCCGTCGAAGTGCGTATGATCATATCGTTGTGTGTGCCGGGAAGGAAGGATGGATGCTGCCGGTTTCTCCGATGGTTCGCCCAATCGCAGCCACTTCCAAACGACTTCATCCATCTTCCTTCCACCATAAGAAACTATACAAAACTCTTGCTGTGATGAATAATTTCAAACGGTGCATTACAATTTAAAACATTGTGATTGTGCCTAAACTATTCAAAACGTTCTGAACAAATGTTATAACGAGCCCATCGAGCATTGTTTGAAAATGTTGAAATAAAAATGGTATAGTATGATTCAGCTAGCATTGTTAACTAAAACAATAAAGAAATGTTTATCTATAAAGGTATTTAATTTTTATTCAAACCTCTTCATTTCGTCACATTTTGACGAATTGATTCTCGTAATATATTTTTCCATCATTTGAAAAAGTAGACCTACTTTGAATACGAAAACGAACACCTATAAGTACTATCATTGACTCAGTCAAAGGTACAATTAACGAATTTAAAAATAGTAATTAATTTTACACCTCATGGAATCTACTGCAGAAATTAGTTTATTATTCTCAAAGCTTGTATTTATGGTTGAAAATCCATATCTTTGTTCAAATTCAAGCTTTACCCGTATAAAGTCAAAGATAGACGATACTGATTTTCAAGTTTATATTCGTGTAGCATTTTTTGTCTTCCACCCAGTTCACTTAGAAGGCCCCACAGAGTTTTTCCAGAGTTGGATTGTATTGGCTCGCGGCGCCCTGTGGCTGTTGGCTCTAGATTAAAGCGTTTCTGCTTTATTTTGGACTTTTCATTATGTTTTCGGCTCGCGGCTGCCTGGCCCCGGGCCAGACTCGCCATGTGAGCCGCATTCCTCGCGCCCCCGAGCGATAAACACCACTTCCTCCTGCCACTGCCCGGTCCGCGGGCTCGCCGCTCATTCATGTGTTTGTTATTATGTATGGAGCCCTTGCTTGTTTTTAATTTTGTATGGATACTTTTATGAACGTTACAATGTAATTAAAAATGTTGTAAATTTGCACTGTTTCCTTCTCATACTCAGAATTCGCACTGAATTGACTTAAATAGACAAATAAAATGATACAAGTGCACAAAATAATATATAATCGAAAGAAATTTGTAAACGTCAAGGTCCTAAGTTTATATTGTGCAGAAAATTCGTAAGTATACAAAAATGTACTTATCGGTCGATTTTCATCTACAGTTTTTCGATTCTGATTTCAGCCGCTGAAAAGCAATTTCGAAAGTGCGGCGGAGCATTTGGTATTTGTTGACGAGAAACCCTATAACCGATTGTTTACTATATTTACAGTATAGGCCTACGCTGAAGATGCCTTGCTCAACAATGCGAAGGTCGGGGCGGCTGGATTGATCCGCCCCCCCCCCTGGGGTCAAGGCCCTACGTCACCCTCGCCCCCTCACTGGCCTGCGTTACGTCACTATGGCTTAGCAGGGTCGGGATGGGTGGGAGTGGTGCTGTAACGGTTATTATCTACGTCGTTATATTTTGATGACAAAATTAATTTTTCTTTGGAGTAACATATTTTTTAATAGTTTAAAAAGGTAATCAATAAGGTGAGCTTGTGATGGCATCAAGCACTACAAACTACAATGACTTCAAATGTTCCCTTTGTTAACAATACAAAAATGTATCTATCATACATTGGTGACTGTCTTTTCATACAATAAGCCAGTTATTCTTCGATCGGAAAGTAACAGAAAAATTATACCAATAAGTTTCTAAATGATCAGTCATAGATTATAATTTTCAAGCTAAACTGAGATCTTACGATAGCAATAATTAAGGTAGAGAAGGTCGATGGTAGGAACCATAGGTGGGAACGTCGAAACTGTAATGGGCAACAAAATATGAGACGGTAAATAGCGCTAAAATTATTGGTATAAGAAAGGCTTTATCTATATTGGATTTATTTTTATAGACTTTATTTGGTTTACATAAGGTATTGTTAATTTACCTGTTATTTATCTAACCATGCTAAGAATATAATAAAATAATAACCATAAAACTAATACACAATACTAGTAATAATCTTATTTTAACTATTCTATCACTTATAAAGACCATTGTATGATACATGTTTTATACAAACTTTTATTAGCATGTAGTATCTTACTTTTTTACCGTATTAAGTCTAAAAAATCAAAACCTATGTGGGTTTCATCATAAGTAGATTAGGTTGAACAAAAACTATTAAATAAATCATCTCTTACAGATATACAGAAATAATACTTCGATGCCGAAGTTTAGTAGGTCTCGTACGTGCCGAAAAGTTTAGTAATAGAACAGCATTGTTGATACAGTAATCATTTATCACGACTTTCTTGACACGTCCTCGCGCAGGAAAGTTTTGCAATATTTTTATGTCGCAAGCAAGTACAAAGACAAAGGTCAAAGTTGCGTGGAATGAGGCCGTGACATCTTGCGGATGGAACTTCCCTTGGCGCACTGCCACTGGGGAGGACCAAATGCAAGTTCTATTGTGAAAGTTTCAAAACTATGAAAATTAAAATTTACAGCTAACTCTATGCAAACTTACAAATAGTCTGCAATTGAAACAACCAACCTTTGCATTGTTGCAAGGCATCTTCAGCGTATACTGTAAATATATATTAAAAAATCGGTTATAGGGTTCCTCGCCATCAAATTAAAATTCTATTTACAAATAGAAAATATAAAAAAATTGGTTGATTCGCGATATCAAAAGTAGAAGAAAAACGTCAGAAGTAGAATGGGTTATAATGTATTCAAATAAAAGAATTGTTGCAACTGTCCCTATATTTATATTAAACAAACTAAATTATTTGGCCTATTGATCCTATATTTTGAAGGGAGAGATAAATAACGACTTGAATGTTAACTGATTGCCAGGGCTTTAAACATCGACTCCTAGGCTTGTATGTAATAAAATAATATTTTCCTTATCTATATCGAAGAGATTTGTCATGAGCGGTGCACCGGAATTGCGCACCAAGTTATAATCCCTAAAAGGGCTGCCCATTTATGCACCGGAATTGCGCACTTGGCCCGACAGATACCTGAGTCCTCAGCGGCCGCCGTACTAGCCCTGATATGTGTGACTCATGTCACTCTTGTATATGTGGCAATGATCTGGGACTTCCAAAATTTGTACTTTGCACCCTTCCATACCACCGACCCCCTTGGACCAGTTACCGGGGAATATGTGGGAAAGCATTCTTTTCTGTTCATTTTCTATAGTTGAAGAGGCTAACTATAAGTACAGTTAGCCCACGGTACCTTCTGTCTCGAGTATGTTTAGTTAAGTGTTAGTTTTTAGGATTGTTAGTGGTAGTTTTCACTCTCTATTCAACAAGGAGTGCCCTTCGCCCCATCCAAATACATACATATTTAAAAAAAACCTTAAATGTATGCAGACAAACACCTAGGCCTATGTCCGGCTAAACACCTGTGATGCCCTCATGAGCAGAAAGAAAGCGTGTGAGAGAAGAGCCTTTCTTATAAACAAAATTCATAAGCTGAGTCAAAATGAAATTAACCTTCTAAATTTTACAAAATATGTTGGATATAAAAATGCACCCACTATTTAGGTTTAATGCTTGTTGATAAACTTGTTAATATTAATTTTCATCCTTGCTTAATTAACCGAGAGATTTCTCGGAAGAATAAGTGCGCAATACCGGTGTGTGTCCAGGGGATGTCTCTCGACCAAGTGCGCTATTCCGGTGACTACCTGAATATTAGTGCGCAATTCCGGTGCGCCCGTCATGAGTCTTAAAGTTGAAACATAATAAAATAACCACTTGCTAATTAATCTCTTCAAAAAGCTGCCTGAAGATGTGTGCGTTGACACGATACATTTAACAGACAGATCCCAAAGTGTAGGATACTGAAAAGACAAACAGAGTTTGGTCATTGATTAATCATCAATATCCAGCAGTAGGAAAATAAATTAAAATTTCAATTAATAGACCCCTAATTGTTAGTAAAATTGGAATTTTAGCAGTAGTTTTAACCAATTAGTGCACCAATGTTGCAATTTAGCCAACTAATTCTATGAATGCGACATATCACCCAGACAAGCCAAGGAAGTTATCGGTATCGGTCTCCCGCCTACTCGCCACTCGAGTCCTCGCCCACCTTTATCGACCTGACCCCTCACCTGCTGCTGATATGCAGGCGACCCAAAATAACACATTCGCCGAATATCCAGCCTTTTTTAATACGTACAGGGCGGGGTGTGAAGGTTTTTTGGAGGTTGTTTTGTTTTACATGGAAAATAAACTGAAAATTCTGGTTTCAACCGTTGAATTCGGCTTGTAAAACACAAATAATTTAACATTTTTAATCATTGCTCTTGCTCCTACATATATCAGTTACCTAGAGATCTGATAGTAAGTAATAGGCACAGCCCGTTGTCCCGATGTAAACTGTTTTTGTATATCGCTTATTTATTAACATATCAGAATGAAACTTGGCATTTGGCTTCATATGGTTGAGATCTACAGGATAATGTCCCAAAATCCCATATTCATACATTTCAGTACGTAGCAACAAATCTGCACACATCCTCCTCAAGGTTAACCTAATCTGAAAAAATTGGAATGTAACCTTAATTAGTTGAGATCTACTGGATTATGGCCAAAAATCCAATTTTACATTTATGTGGGAGCAAACCTGCATACTCACTTCCCATGTTACTCTTTTTGATAAAAATGGTTAATGCTCATTTTGGGGTTTTCGTTGATTTTACTCGATTTCAGATTAAGTCTGAAGGATTTATTTAAGTATTTAAAATCTGCTAAGTGTGCAGATGAGCTGCAACTTGGGTATTTCATGGATGAATCCGTAGAAAAATAAGCAGTAAACATTCCTGTTTATTTTTCTATGATAAATCATTGCAATATTACCGGTACGACTAAGCGGAATGATATTGCATCTTTATTGTTAGGGCTTGAGAGTAATAAAATGACTAGTTGTTATTTGTTTCTTGTTGTCAGTTTTAAATTCACTGAGTGTGCAAGTCTGCTGCAACGTGGGTATTTCTTGGATAAATCATTGTAGTAGTACAGGTATAAGTAATCGGAATGTTATTGCAACTTTATTGATAGGGATTCAGACTAATAAAATAATTAATTAGTTGTTACAGTATTTGTTCCTTGACATCAACAAGGCGAAGTATGTCTATGTAAAAATAAAAACTATATTGAGAGTGCTGGAATTATAGGCTAGGTACGTATAGCCAAATAACTTTCCCTCTGACTCTGAAATAAATCAGCTGGTTGACAACTAACTAGCCACAGAAAATTGTTTAAACAGATGTTTTATATTCATTACAGTGTTAAATACAGCATTTGTGAACGTACAATCACCATACCGCGCGAACGTACAAACACCATACCGCGCACAATGCCATTGGTTTTGTGTAGAGCTCTCTGTGGTGGTATTACGTAATGGAAAAAATTGAGAGGCAATGTTTTTGGCTTTACCTACAATACAAGAGGTTGTGTGTTGGCCCGTGAAGGTCCTACATTTCATTGCATATTGGCCGAACACAGCGAGTTCTCGGCGGCTTGCTCTAGTTCAAGCTGCTCGATCGCGCTGCGGCGAAGCAACAAAGAAAAATGTCCACTTCCTGAATAGGCGACTGGACGCAGTCAGGGCGGGCGTCGAGCCAGCGGCGGGGACGAAAATATGAATCACATCCGCTGAAAATATACCGCGAGAAAACAGCTGACCGACCGACCCGAGCCGCTACTGTCAACGGTCCGCGAAAACAATCCGTTATACCGGGAATTCGGTGGCAGACTTCCACGGAAGACGGCCGCTGGAGAGACTGACGCATACGGGGGCGACTGCAAAAGGGTTGCAATGAGTCGCAGTGACTCTTTTACCTTTTACTGCCTTCTTTTTGCGATGCGACGAAACAAATACAGTCTTGACAGCACAAATTACAATTTAAGCTTTATTCTCATCTATAACCGTTATAATAATGGAAGATGAAAACAAAACATTTGAGTAGCTAGAAATAATTTTATCAATTTAGAACATTACATAGGTCTAGAATTAATTAGGTATCTTCTATTATATATTTGCGAAATCTACTGACTGACTCACTGACATGATGATAACTATAAATCACAATATACACGACCTAGATTCATCAAATTTGGCATAAAGGGTTCCTGTAGTGTGTAATTGTGCAGTAAGACGGGGTTTTACAAAGTTCGAAATTTAAGGGGGTTTAGGAGGCAGGGAGTTTGTCCAGAAAAAGTCGACAATGTAAGCCTTTATATTTTGGTCTGTATAAGTGAACCAATGCTTGGATCTTAATTCTGATGAAAAATCATTATTATGAAATTAAATTATGTACAACTTTTGTATATAACAGTCTTTTCTATCTCAAACGGCTTTCGAGTAATATCAGTAATGAAATGTTTGTCATGTTTGCGCCTCAAAACAAAACAGTTTCCAGTTACTCATGATTACCAAACTTTTTTTTCATTAAAAAGCAATTTAATGTACAGTACACCATAAAAATACATAAAGCAATAAGAAGCGGTTAAAATATACTCTACGAGTGACTAAAGTACGGACTTTATTCAATTTTACAATTTTATGCTCACGCTATTACTTCTGAAATACATAGGGCGTACCTAATAAAAACCTCAACCTCTTAAAAGCAATGGAAATCTTTTATCTTCTTCTATTATACTAATTTGCTAAGGAATTTCTTGTGTATAGCAAAACTCCTTTATTTATGAACCGATTTTGATGATTGAGGTGTCAAATTAAAGGGAATTTTCTGTAGAGGCTATGGAATAATTTTTGTAATCCTAAGTTCAATGTGCTTTGCCCCACTGGACTTTAAAGTTCCCATGTATTTTAAATGGAAGTATATTTTACCATAACATATGGTTTATATAAACTCTTTTTATTTTAATTAACAGCTGTCTTGAGAAAAACCTTAATGTCTCCCTTCTGTCACATTGATATTTATTTACATTTTTTGATTATTTTTTAGTTTACAACAGCTACTTTGTGAAAGCATTCATATCTTGGTGGATTGTTAATACTGAAATATAATATTCAAATAAAACTTAAAAATGTTGTAGAAAATAAATCTGTTGCAGAGAATCACTCACATAAAATAATTTTTAAAAGTGGATGTAAAAAACGTAATAAAGTAAACCAATAAATTTCATTTCACCAATACCAAACAAATAGACTATATTCTCTTCAAACTGTCTGTCTAAAAGAAATTGCTGATCAGTTCTTTAAAGATGGAGGCAAACGAATAAGAAGTTCTATTTAAAAAAGTGTTCCAACTTCCAAGTGGTACTTCAAGAAGGGTTTTACACTCCAACAAGAAATATGAAGGATTAAAGGAGGATAGCTTGAGAGATATGATTACTGGTTCGCTTAAAAAGGAAATATACTTTAGGATAGAAGTAATTAGTTATCCATAACCAATTATTCAAGATTTGAAGGAGACAGAGTTTTAACTATGGGCCTCCCAGCCACAAAAAGAGAAAACAATATTTTTATGTACAAGCAAGTCCTAAAGTAGGACCGCCGTTTGATAGTGTGTCAAGTGTTGAAGAAGTATGGACTAAATCCAGGGAATGGCGGGATTGCATGAAGACGACCTGTAACGGTGAAGGTTGCCAGAGGGCCTAATAAAATTGTTGCAGACATTAGAATGCGTATGTGAACAAATTAAAGAAAGAAAACTGTGAACCATATGAAGAGGAGAAGTATGCATTTAGGATATTGGGAGTTCGAGAAAAAGTTGATGATAAAACGAAAATCAAAAGGAACAAATAAAGGCTTAATACGAGTAGTTAATCTCACATTCAGGTTCGAGACCACTTCCATAGAGCCCGAAGAAATTCACACATGGAAAATCTATAAACACAACAACTATGCTGTACCTCAGTGGAGATCAAATATTAATTATTATACTTCTAGAAATCATCAGGAAAAATATGAAAATTAAAGAGAAAACCAAACTAAAATCATAATAACGCTAAGCTAACATAAACTTATAAGAATTAAACTAATAACGATATCCAATATTTTGCAAACTATATAATATATGCCTGCTCAAAGTTGACAACATTTTCTCTCATCATTTAAGTAGTTAATTTCATTCACTGGAAATGACTAGTTTCCTATTCTAAAACTTTATTTTTAGTACGAGACGTTACCAAAAACCAAAAGCACTAAAACATACTAAGATTCAATTTTGCAACAAAACCAACCAAAGTGATTCAGCTAACATCCTTTAAGATTGCAAGTTGATAATTTGGAATGAGTGTACAATGACAATGGCCCATAAGGGAGGAATCGAGGCATTGAACAGAACTTTGCAAAACATTAGAAGCAACTAATAGCTGATGATGTCCCGCTTCGTTGGGAAAAAGTAAACAAATAAACCTAAACCTATAAAATCATAACCGATGGCTATCATAAAAGGCAAAGCCCTCACTCACTCATTCATTCATCACTAATTCTACTTCTTCTCATGCACATAGAAAGCTGAAATTTTGCACAATCATTCTTTGGGCATGAAATAGAATAACTAAGTGATTTTCATCTGTCCCTTAGGCTCCCGCCACGGATCCTCTCAAAGATCGCATGTTCTCTTTATGCCAGATTATAAAGTGATGAAATGTTTACATTTAAACACATGCACAGTTCGCGCATTATATCTCCGGCTATGACCACTACGCTACTAACCGTGTCATATGATATTATTAACATATGATATTGGTAAACTCAACATTTGACAAGCAGCGGTGTTTTAGAAAATGTTTTCAGAAAGGTACCCCCTCTCCCCCCCGCACCATACAATCAGCTGACTCAGTCATAGCCGGAGATATAATGCGCGAACTGTATAAAGCAAGCAATTCAGTAGAATGTCGAAACAGCTGTTAGGAACAGAAAATAAATTAAATCAGACTACAAATACTTAATAGTATATTTTGCACCAAGGGCCAAAAAAGACGTTTTGCAGGCTCAAGATCATTTTTTCAAATTTGAGACAAAGTCGAGAATTTGAAACAATTGAGAGCTGCAAAACCTTTTCGGCCGAGGTGTGAATGCTATGTTTCACCTCACTACCCAATGAAATAAACACTATATTACATACAAAATCTGAATATTTTTTGAAACAAAAATAAAACATTGAGGGTATGATACTACCTAAGGAAACTAAAGTGTTGTGGCAATATGTATCGGAAAAGAAATATTGACACTCCGATAGTATCGGAACCAAAATATCGATATACTTTTTCCTTTATATCAGAACTAAAACATTGATATTTACGATAATATATTGATATTTTTTGTGACTCTAGGGCCAAAACCGTTTTCGGCCCTGTGGCGGCAAACAGTGTGTTTCGGTCCGTGTTTGATATTATTTGTAAAACAGGTGATTTCGTCGTAGTGTGGTGAAAAAGACCTTTCTTCTTCATAGCAGCTGTTACCGAAAGAGATAAAGTGTGCTAATGCAATGCAATACAATAAATGTAAATTTATTTAGCCGGTACGGCTTTGTAATGTTTTTGTTAAAAATAGACTCTAAAAACTTTAGAATTTTTTTATTACATTAAATTTTAATATTAAGGCATATTCTATAGTACAAATTCTCATGATTAAATATAGGCAGTGATAAATATTCTAAATTAAATATTCTAGTGATAAATATAGGCATATTATATCACTAAGGCTAATTCTCATAATATACACATATCAAGAAACAGAAAAACAATTTTAGAATTGCTAAGTTCACAGGTCTACTGGGACGGGGTATTTATATTCCTGCCTAAGGGCCACTCTATACTATACGAGAGAATACTATACCATACAACATATTATTATATCTAGCGTATTCATCCAAGTACTAGATTTAATGCACAGCAAAAAAAGATCCCAAGGGTGTCGCTCCCCCATTGTGCCCTGACATCAGGGCATACAGGGCAAGCTCGGATACCGTGTGTTTGTTCATAAGATTAATGTAACACATTTCTATATCCGTGACCATGTCAGATTTTCATATGGGAGTAGAAATTTCAAATAAACAGCTGATTTGAATGAACACTGTTGTTCACCATCAGCACATTCAAACACCATACATTGGAGCAGCTTGATATAATTTTCTAAATTTAAAACATTACATAGATCTAGGATTAGGTTTACAACAGACATTATTTTCACTACTATTTTACTGGTAATTTTTTTTTTTATGTTCTTACCACACTAAAGGTCTACATGGAGATTTAGGCTGTTTTCTGTTTTCTTGTTTTCTGTTGATCTCAAATAGAGTTTTTTTTTTCGGGTATGGTGTGTGATCACTACAATTAAGTGTGTTATTAATGGAATTTTGAATGGCTTTGGAAGCAAAGTGCATCATTAATCTAGTAGATCTAGATATCAATTTCTCATACAACAATTAATTGGAGGGAAATCACTGCACCTGCTCACTAAATGTTAAGTGACAAGATTTGCCTAGCACACATTTACATTATCTTTGCTGAGTTAGCTTTGGTTTATGATAAAGAACAATTACTGAAAGGCCAACAACTAACAATCAACAATTTTCTAAAATGTTTATAAATTCCTAGATAAATATCAAGGAAATAATTATAAAAGGCTGATTGTGCCATTGAATCAGAAATATTTCTAACAAATCATTTTGAATCAGAGTTAAGCTTATTTACACGTGTTTCTAAGTCCTGAAAACAAACCTCAGAATGAAATCAATCGTTTGAGATAAAATCGATAGATTATATCTTCTTGGCAGTATAGGTTAATGATCTATTGTAACACTAACTCATTTTATTGACACCCATTATCTGCAGCAACACGTAGAGACCTGGATTGGAGATCATGGGATTGATTTATCCTGAGCATGAGCATTCCTCATTAACTCCTCTCACATGGTTAAAAGCAAAATTCGAATACTACTTATCCACCAACATCGATAGGCGTATTGTTTATAAATATTGGACACAAATGTTCAGTATCAACACATTTCCCATTGTGAGTTGATACAAATTGTATTTAGCAAAACAACAAAAAATGTATAAACATTTCTTGAAGTAGATAAGACAAAGTGTCAAGGTTGTAGACTCTTCTGGGCAGTGTTAAAGGGAAAGTGGGGTCAGTGAAAATGATTAAATATACGAAAGTAAAAAGGGTGGAATTATACTTCACTATCACTAGAATTGACTGGATAGCCGAGTGGATAAAGCGTTAATCTCATAACCTGAGAGTCGCCGGTTTGATTCCTGACAGGATCAAAACTGGGTCCTGTTGCCATTTGTCATTGGGTTATGAATTAATGATGCTATCTAACAAAAGGTCACCGTTAGATAGTAACAAGACCCGGGTTTGGACTGTTTGCAATCAAAACGTTAAAAAATGACACTGGTGTTGAAATATACAAAATACAAAAATCACCATAAAAGGTTAAGGTTACATAAGAACAAGTGAGAGGTCTGTATGATCATTTGTCGGTCAGGTGCAAGCCGCCTGGCTAAACGGTTCAATTAATGTGAACATCTGTCATTAAGTGGGTGACTGACTGCCATATGGTCGAGTGTCAGTTACATCAGTCAAGTGTTTAGATGGTGCTTATGTCAATAAAAACACAGCTGATAGCCTGTGCTTGATCCCGGCCACTTTAACTGTTATCTTGTTATGCAACCACTCACCACCTTCCATAAATATTTAAGTACAGTATAAACTGTTGATTGATTTCTTTGAGGATTATGATTCGGGCTTCCATGCAGAAATACAAGCCCAAGGGCCAAATTTAATCTAAATTTTACTGCTATATTGAAGGAATAACTTACTCACTAAACGAAAAAGAAAACATAAATTACACAGAAAGAGTATTACAACTCAATGAACTAATGTATATCTTCTTGCTCTGTTGATAATGTAAGGGACCTGAAAACTGTATTCCTAAATTCTAAAATTTTTGTATTCCTAGATTTCTAAATAAAAACCTGGGCCAGATCAAAAGGCATACAAGCCAAAAGAAAGGAATGCTATATTCCTTTTAATTCCAAGAAAAAATTCCAAACAAACCCAGACTTAAGCTTGGGCCGAGTTGATTTATTGAGAAGGCAGTTTCAAGAGTGGATCATGGCTGAGCTAGACCAAACAACTACTATTTGTGTCAACCTCGAGTTAAGGTCTTCGCATTGTCTCCCATCCGTTCAAATGACACTAAAGGTCTACATGGAGATTAAGTCTATCATCGTCTCAGAAAATATTATCTCAAATTGAGTCCCTGCTCATTGTAAACAAGGTTAACATTTTCTAATATAAACTGGTCAATGGACAACGCTGTACAAAACTGCACTTGGCACTTGGATCTTGAATAACCTTGTTAAAAATTAAATCCATTTTTGTACGGTATAAATTTAAATGAAATGAAAATAATAATTGTATAGAGTTGTTATCGCCTCATACCGTGAGGCCTGTTTCCAAATAGTTCTCATAATTGCCACTAATATGTTTAAAAGAAAAACATTTGAAACAACACTTTAAATTATTCAGTGATTGTCAAATTTAATGAATCTTGCACATGACTGCACTTCAATCCTGGATAACCTTGTTAAAATTAATTTCACTTTTATGCATAAACTAAAATGAAATAAAAATGATTATTTTACAGAGTTGTTATCAAACAAGGCCACACTACACTGTGGCCTTGTATCAAACCACGAAAAAAATTGCTGATCCATTTATAGCCAAAATATAAGCTGAACCCAATTTTGACCTCTAAATCTGTTTAAAATTAATTAAAATATGTAAAATGTTAAATAAGTTAGTTGTTATCAAAACTCCTGTTTCTATCAGCTGATAAAAACAAGAGCAGGGATAAGAGCTGGTAAGTGAGCAGGGATATGACTGAAATGATTTTTAGCGGGTTAGTTATAAAAAATTTTCCTATAATTTGAGTGGTAATATAATGAATTTTTATCGGGAGCGAAGCTGCAGGTATTTGCAAGTAAACCTAATAATACCCCCGTTGCAGCAGACCTGCATACTCAGCGAATTTCAAGGGCAAAACAACGTATTTCGATCCAACAAAGCGAGATTTGACATGTTTTTGTAAGCCCCATAAGAATAACATGGGGAATGAGTATGCAGGTTTGCTGCTACGGGTATATTAAAACTGGGTGGTTTTAATTCAATATTTAGTAGATCTGAACTAGAAGAAGCCATTTACCAAGTTTTATCGAGATATGTTGAGAAATAAGCGAGATATAGAATTTTACTTATTTCCCATAAGGTTAACATTGGGACAACGTACTGCGTTTACTACTTTCAATATCTCGGTAACCAATGGACATAGAGCTATGATTCAAAGTACTAAATTGTTTGTTTTTTTGGGCTGAATTCAATGGTGCCCATAAAAATTCGAAAAATTTTATTTTTCTATGTAAAAAACTCAAAAAACCCATTTTGGGAGGGGTTTACCCCCCTTTACCCCCCCTTCCGGTAGTCCGATTGGGCTGGCTCACGAACTTGTCCGAATCATTACTACTTTACACATCCATGCTAAATTTCATTAAGATTCGACAAATTTTACGCGAGTTATCGTGCTTAAAGAAACACACACACATATATCTATATATATATATATATATATATATATATATATATATATTTATGAAAATGTACGAATAGTGTTTTTTGCTTCTGGGGGCCCCAAAATGAAAAGTTATGATGGTCTCGGGCTTAGGTCTTACCATGAGTACTACGGTAACAGCTTCTTCCCTATAGGGCAAATTCGCTAATTCTTCCCTATAGGGAAAATTCGCTAAAACCATATGTTTTTAGAAAGCACATTAAATTAATATGTTATCTTTTTAGCTGGATGTTATTGGTAACATTTATAGTTTTTGAGATGTTAAGATTTGAAATCTAAAAATTACTGTCATTTTTTAAATGGTACAAATTAGAAACTTGATACTCTGGTTTTAAAAATATTATGAATTATTTGAAAAATACATTCAGTCCAACAGGCAGAGACCAGAGCAGATAGACCATGTACATAGACATGCAAGATTTTTGTTTAGTTTTGATCTGCTGGATAACCTGAAAAAGTTTTGGTTAGTTGAAGCTGGACATCCTGTTAAGATTTCATGGAAAAATAATGGAATCCACATAGCTATGAAATTAAGTTACCTTTAATCTTAACCCTCGCTTGGAAACAAAATTTTATTCTTTTCTACTATGTAATATGCTCAGCAATCAAAGGTTTTAAGTAACTACCCATAAAATAAGATAAATAACTTTTTAATATTGTTGGTGACTTTAAAAAAGTAATAAAACACTTCACAAGCAAGCCAATATTAGTCCGGGAAGTCTGGGATGCCCCTGGGTGGTATCCTCACTCTTCTTACATGATTTTCACATAACATTTAAGTTGTAGAGCACAATAACCTGGCAGTGGTATGAAACAGTTGATCATCTGGATGAGATTCTGGCTAGTGCCTGTTTCACTCTATATTTAAAACTACAGGCAACAACACTGCTCTCCAGCTTGGATTGTAGTTTTCATCCAACTGTTTATTTAGATACATATTTCCATTGTGAATTTTTATCATTTTAATTATTGCTTTCCTGATCCTTTTGTCACGTTTAAGTAAAGATGTTTTGTATTGCTTGTAATAACACCAAAAAGCTAATGTCTGCAGACTATTTTTCTGTTATAATTTTTCTTTAAGTTATTTTATTTGGGAGGAGAAGATAGGAAATACAGCTAACTCAACTTGCAAATAAGCTGCAGAGACACACATAGATATTACACATTTCATTAGTAGGCTAATGTTAATGTGTAATATCTATGTGTGTCTCTGCAGCTTATTTGCAAGTTGAGTTAGCTGTACTTCCTATCTTCTCCTCCCAAATAATATCCAAGCCTTGTGCTTCACTCCTTAAATTCATAATCTTTAAGTTATTTATAGTTCGACTTAGACACAGTTCAAACTGTAGATGTAGAAGAAACCTAATGAAAATTTGAGTTGCAGTGTTAAAGAATTATGACGCTGGACCAAGTATGACTCAAAGTCCGATTCTGATAATTTGGCCCAGGCCAAAAATCACTAAATAACTATTCTATTTCACGTAGTAGTTAATTTTTGTTAAATACTGTGTACAAAAATATGAAAAGAGACTTGATAGATTTTACCTATCATGGATGGATATAAAATTTCTTTGCTAAGTTTTTTTGTAATTTTCTCAGGCGATAGGCATTATTATCTATCTATATATTAATGGGCAAGCATGATTTTTGTGATCCCTTTTTTCTCAGCCTGTGTGCAACGTAGGAAAAAATCTAAGCATGCAGCGGTCAGAAAATTATATTCCTGTAGATGTGCTCAATCCCAATATATTCCACTTTAGATTTTTATGCTTTTGTATGCTTGATAGCATAGTTATTAAAAATAACTGCTTTGAGTATTTTCTTCAAGTGTGCCCGGAGCTGCCCTTGGTGCCCCTCATGGTGGAAGTATATGCCCATGGTGCCCCTGAGGCCCTGACGCCCTAGCAGTCGCCTAGTTTGCCCCTGAGTCTATTGGTCGGACTGGGCCAAGGGATTTGACTCATTGACATATTATTTTAACCTGAAAGCTGAAGTTTTGACTTAATCCGTTTTGAAAAAATTCAAGATATAGAGGTTTGACATGTGGAGATAACAAAGCAAGTTCAATTTGTCTTATCCGCTGAACTTTAAGTTATAGAGGTAATTTTAGAGTAATTTAGACTTATGGAGGTAAAATATAATTGTAAGATAATGATAATGATGATTGATAATGATTGTTAAGTATGGATTTTTTTTATGAAAAAGTTCTTTCCAAGGGGGTTGAAAGTAATTCAATACATCGACGATTTTGAGTTACCGTATCGAGGTTTGAGTTTAGCGAGTCACTGTGTATGCAGTGGCATAGATGGACACCCAAATGGTACTTTGGTCAAGGGGGGAGGGGATATAAAACTGGGATGCCGCTTCCTCACTTTCTGAATGACCCTGTATAAAATGGATCCAAAGGCAACTCTGAAGTTCTGTTTACAGTTAAAACCAATAAATATATAGGACCAATTTTTAACTTTTATGATAGGTACTTTTTAAAGAAGAGGACAAAAGAAGGGTGATGGGCCAGACAAAGGAGTTGAACGAGAAGTGCAATGTGAAAGTGTGAACAAGGTGAAGGGCAGACAATGCTGGCATCACTTCTGACATATCTGTCAGTGGCAGGCTTATCACTAATAGACCGGGAGTCCACTTGCAGCCAACCACTAGAAGCAACATTTCGGCATTTCATTTATTGTTTCCAGACTGCATTTAGAAATAACAATGGATTTTTCCAACAACGATCCCCTCAATTACAATTTAATGTTTATCATAAATTTATTTAAATTTAATTTACAATAAATAAATATTTAAATGATTAATTTTATTTAACAATCAATAATGCAATACAATATTTTTTATTTTAAATTAAAGAGAATCAATCCTGAATACCAGTTGAGGGACCAGGTTGAAGCATGGGTGTTATCAAAAAAATGTGATTTTGATCTGTATTTTATATATTCATTTATCTATTTTTTTTGTATAACAGAAGACATTAATTTGTTGAATTAGTGAAAATTCATTGCATTATGCCATTTGTTGTCCTTTCCAACCATAAAACCCAATTAGAACCACTATTGTGCGTTAACCCCTAGCGTCCCTCTTAAGTAGTTATCTGAAGATTTAAAAAAATATCTAAAGCACCTATGAGAATCTTAAATATTACAAAAAAAGAGAAGGACTGCAATTCTCTGATCTGAAGGAAAAAGGCATCAGACTACACCTGGTCAATAAATATTAATTGTGATCGTGGAAGCCCTAAGGGATACCCGAGTCTCTGAGATGAGATCAAAAACAAAAACAAAGCATTTAAAATCAGGAAGTCACCAGCTTAAGGTGTTTATGAGCAACTGTTTTAAGGTCAAACTGTCATTGACCTGTTAATTGATTGTTAAATCAATACAAAGCTTAACATCGGCATGACTAATGACTTTCAGCTCTTCACTCCGATACTTTCAATATTCTTAATCATAGGGTTTTGAGTCCTATTTAATAATTTACCTGAAATACCTTAACAACCACAATTTAGAGCTGTGAATAGTTATTAAGAAGTAAACTATTTTTGGCATTGAAATAGTCAGCATTTAAAAACCACCTGGTCATTCATATAAATAATCAAATTATAGAAGCAATAGCACAATAGCCGTCCAGAAAATAATGGAGGTTTTCCGCTAATCTAGTGCTGATGCCCCGCTTCAACGAATGACTGCACACTCAGTCAAAACCTTCATTACTGGCCGCAATATAAGTCATTTCTCTCTGCTGGCCGTCTGATTACATACTTCATTTTTCAGCATTTCAAATTGGGGACACCCGTTAAAAATCCTGCCAGGTGCAAATAAGCCGATAAAACTGTTTCTTTCAATTCCTTGGCATTTGAAAACATTCCCTACCTTAAAAATTTGAAAAGAAAAGGTAATCACTTGGGCCATGTAGCTAGGTGGGGTCTATAAAAAAATGTCCCACTTAACACGTTTTCGGCGGCATGGGAGCCATTGCTCCCATGCAGGACCCTAATGCCATCCTGGTGGAAGCGATCGCTCCCAAGCTGCAACGTGTTAAAATAAGATTTATTTTTAAACCAGGATCTGAGCTTGAAATCTGAAACTTTAACAGCACTGCTGAATAGTATATTGTATTCTGTGCACTAGACAGTGCTGCTGCTACGATAGGCATTGCAGTTACAGTAACTTTAAGTCAGAGCACCAGGATGGTGGCGAGGAACAGAGAAAATCGTGCCGCCGCGAACGTGTCAAGCGGCAAAGTTGTGTTTAGTAACTGCTGCTGCGTTGCTTGAGGGGGGGGGGGGGGGAGGCTGTTGTCCTGGATCAGGAAATCCTTGTTATCTGCAATAGAGGTTTTTTCCATGTTTCTTGTTTTGTATTACATGACAAGTCTCCCAATAAGTTTGAATTGATTGCTTCTTCTCTACGCACAAAAACTGAACATGGGGTAAACTTGTGTAGTCCCAAAAGACAATTGCAATAAGTTTGTTCGCATCAGGAAGGTTTTTTAATGGGTGCTGCTGTTTTGGAATGGTGTAAAAATTAAATAAGTGATTAATCGGCAGCAAGTCTTGGCTAAAACTGTAGCTAGGAGAGGAGGTTTCAGCCGCGTACTTGGTCAAGATGTGGGGCAATGACGCTAGCAAAATGTCTGATATCTTCTGGATGATTCTTATACATGTGGACCTATAGGGGATAATGTACCGATAAACAGTTTTTCCCTGAATGTTTAATATGCAGCCAATGTTCTTCATGTCGAAGTATGAGGTGTTCGTGTCTCATATATTAATTATTGTGTTTTTTTTGGTCATCCATATTTTATTTCATTACTTTTGTTATTTAAGGCTTTTTGATAGGGGCAATAATCTTTTGCGGTAACATTACATTATTTTATTCAACATAAAAACCCTCTAAGAGTTCTGATACTTAATAATCCACAATCAAGATGAATGCTTCAATGCCAAATTTAATTGATAACAAAGAGTAGGAAAATGATTATTTCACCGGTCAATTAAAGGAAAATTAAAGAAAACAACTTGAAAATAAGGTCAATATCAATTTTATTGCAAGTATTTTGTACAAGACCTGACAATTGTTCGAATCATGGCTACAATTATGTACAGAACAATACAACAGAAGTTTATTCTGCTACCAAACGTATCAAATACACCGCGCTTTATACAAAACTGTAAGATTATCTTGGCGTTGCGCTGCTTAGGCAACTTAGAAATACTACAGTGCTTATAAGTTTGTACAGAGGGTAAGGGGGCTGTACAGCTGTGGAGCATCTAAGACATAACTCACATTTAAAAAAAGTTACAATGTGAAATTATAATTTGGAAAATTATACTTTTATTAAAAACTGTTTAGTTTATTTTTTATTCAATAGTAATGAGCACATCTGAAGTTCAGAATAAAAAAATTTAAAAATTTTGAGCCATCATAAAGCTAATTAAATGAACCTAAACAGTATGATTTAAGACATAAATATTCTCAAGGTTAAAACATTCATACACTTGTCATATATTATTATTATTAGTAACATAATAATATAAAGTTTTTTCCTGAAAAGCTTACTTCACAATGTATTTTACATTTGGTGACTGAAATATCTATTTAATTTTATTTTATATGTTAAAATTAATTAAGCTGAATTTGGATGATTGGTGAGTACAAATTAATTTGTGAAATTTCACAGGTAATTTTAATATATAAATTGTGAAGGGGGAAAATTAGTCAAATATATGATATAATCCTACTACTGCCTAATAAATTGCTAATAAATTAACAAAAACATTATGTGAATACCTAAATCTGATAATATGACACCATATTATGACTAGGAATGCACCTTAATTTCAAAATAAAACAACATTAGTCTAACTCAAAAACTTCTATGACTGCTAAAATATAAAATCTCAGAAACACATAGTAGGCCGAAAATAAGGCTAGAGGGCAGTCATCACGGAAGCATTAAATTATATTTCACCTTAATGTTAAAGCACTTATGAACTTTGCAACAGATGATACTAAGACCTTTCATTTTTAAGTTTTCTTTACTTCTTTTCTAAAGCTATAAATATAAATATCAAAATTCGAGAATGTCATATACAAAACAAAATCACAAATAACGCTGATAAATAAACATCTACTTAAAGTAAATCACAACACAATTACAATCTAGGAGGACAATAAATTATGTTTCCAACAAAAAAAACTGTACTGGTAAATGTGATGCGTACGAATACTGACACTCAAGTTATATAGCAAGTGAAAGTAACTGAACAAAATATTTTAATAGTAATAAAAATCTTAGTCTAATTTATTGACATATCGACTTCACGTAGCTTATATACAAACAAATTAAGCAAAACTCTTTCTTAAACTAATAAAAAATTAACAATCTTTTAAGCTGCAGATAAAAACATTTTCTAGCGATATTATTTAAATTCGTATGTAACAAGAAGTATAATATAGAGGATGAACTAGTATACATTATTTAACAATATAAGTTTATTTCATCTCATTTTAACATCAGTACAATATCAAATGGCTGTACATTGTAAATAACTATTTGTATAAATACTCAAAATACTTGAGCTTTGTAAAAATTGAGATAAAAAAAGCAGATAAAAAAAGTATCACAAAAACAAAATATAAGTACAAATAGAAAAAAGGGACTGTATACTCAAGAATTAAGTAGTAATAAGCAAAAAATATGTTCAGAGCACAGAGTACATAAAGAGAAAGTAAGTCTGTCTAAAAATTACTTCATTTGAAACTTTAGTCTGTTGTGAAAAGTACAGACATTTTTGTATCATGTTAAAACTTTTAGAGGAATAATGTGCACCCTAAGAAAATAATAAAATCATTGCAAGAACTTCCTGATTGTACATTTCAATGGTTAAATTAATCACTTTCTAATAGGGGTCAGTCTGTGAGTGACTGCTTCAATAATATATATTACACTAAACTACACAAAGAAGGGAACCAATACAGCCCTTATCACACTTAAAAGGCAGTGTGGCCTAATAACTTCAGCCTATATTTAAAGCTTTCTACTGCCAAATAAATGTGGAGAGAACTATATAAAAGCAACTATTACAACATTGCAGCATCATTCTTGTGTTTACTGCTAAAACAATCGGCTGACTAATTTTAAACAGAAAAAAGTATTTTTTGGTATTATGCCCTGGGCCAGTGATCACCAATTACTTTTAATGGAGGTTAATTTTTGATCACCATGAGCCTGTTGCAGGCTGTAATACAGTAAATGTCAATATTTTAGAGGGGTTGCAAATACCAAAGGGCCAGGAGTTCACGGAGGACCCCCAGTGGAAGGGGATCCTCGAGCCCCCCCCCCCCCCGGAATTATATGAAATTAGAAATGTAAAACTCACAATTTTAGGCAACTAAGATGGTAATGCATCATACATGAAACATACAGTGGAACCCAAGAAATCCAAAATATTTTTGGCTGACCTCTGTTGCGATTTAGAAGACTTTCGATTATCCGGGTGAGCACTTACTATTGGTCAGAACAAAGCTTTCATTTTTGCTGTGAGCGCCTGTTGGTTACTGCTTGCAGTGACATTTCGTAGCTTCGGGGAGGCATTGCAAAAATTTGTCATTACAATAATGTTGTTTTTTACTGGTTTGCGTTCCTCGGTCCGTAAAAAATCAGGTGGAGTTAAAAACAATAAAGAAATATTATTTGTTTTGTAAGCTATTCATATTTGTCAATTAAATATTTATTCCTTCAGAAATATTAGAACTTTTATGTCTGATTGGGCAATGCCTGTATAACTAAGAGCAAAATAACCTACATTAAGAGCACCTTGAGAAAAACCCCTTTGAATTGAAACCTTGAATAACAATACTGGTAATGCGTAGAAGAGAGTCCAATCTCACAAAGATATCATGGTCTTAAAGGTTATCAATATGTTAAAAATAAAAAAGAAATTGTCCTTAGTATAAACAAATTAATATATGAATATACTAGTTCCACAGAGCTATTGTTGATGCTACAATTTATTGTCCAGTCTTAAAATAAAATGTAAAAATTAAATAAGTACTAAAGTGGTCCTTTGGGAGGTGTAGTTTGAAATACTCCATGTATTAGTAAAAGAAATTAAGTTGTACTTAAGTTAATGAAGTGAAGGTTAAATACCTGATAAGAAATACCGGATTGAAAAACATTTGAAAAGAGAATATAAAAAACTATTAACAATTAATTGTGATGATTCAGTCAGTCAATAGACAGATGTGAAAGTGATTACTTCAGTTTTATATCCCCAAAACCTTTTCGAAGTTACTGAAAATATGAAAATATAAGCAAATATTAATTACTTCTGAATTCAGCAAATCATCAACCAAAGGCCAATTGGACCTAATGTATAAGGTTCCACTTGTTGGCGACATAATAAAATTTAAATATCTACTCTCTATATATCAATAAATGACTTGTTATTTCTTATCTATTTTATCCATCTATCATTTTCACAGGCACCCAGGACCCAGGTACTCTAATATGACAGTTTAATTAACAAGAAATAGTTAAAGAGCTTCACCGGACTGCTAGATGAAAGCCACACATTTAAAAAATTTAATAATTCATTTTTGTACAAAACGTGACTGTATGAGATTAATTAGAACAAAATGTGATTATAATCTCTTGTTGGTGAATTCCAATAAAGACAAATTAAATCTGAAGATTCATACAAAAACATCATAACAGTTAAAACAACTACAAAACAGTTAAAATTATTATTTAGAGCTGTTTTGACGATTTTCCTTCAGCCTTGCTTTTGTTCGCATAGCTCCAGAGCTACAACCGTGCATAATTTATCTTCAATATTTTAAACAAAAAAAAACAAAAAATAGGATGGAAGTTGGCTTTGTCAAAACCAAACTGGCTTGCAATCATCATAAGCTGCATTTTCAATACATTTTTCTCAAAAGTTTTAACAAACTCAACCAAAATGTAAATAAATTTTCTGACCTACATGATTAAAACTCGGCAAATCACTAACACGTGTGATCAAACAGTTAAAAATGTTGATGTATGTAAGTGGCCACTAGATGTCGCTGTCGGTCTCGCTGCGCGGCTGGCCGAAGTTGCGCGTGATGCTCTCGCTGACGCTGCGGATGTTGGCCAGGTTGGTGATGTCGGGCGTGGCGCCGCGGCCGTAGTAGCGCAGGTCGTCGCCGTAGCAGGTGTCGTACTCGGGGTCGAACAGTGCGCTGAGCGAGTCCACGCTGAGCACCGCGTCCGAGTCGAACACGCGCGACGACGCTCGCGATGACAGCGACGTGTTGTCCCCGTCGTCATGGCAACCGCCCTCAAACGCCGAGTTGACATCACTCAGAGCCCCTGTGGCAACGTACACCGGTTAGCATGAGGGGATCAAACACTAGCTCTCGATTTGGTGATTAAAATGTGAAAATGAGTTAAGACTTTGTTTTTATCCATAAAGAAGACCCAATCACCTTCAGGAAGTCTTAAAAGGAATTTCATTTTACTTTGCAAAATTATTTAGATTTCATGAAATGTGTATTAGTTAAATAAGTAAAATGGTAAAGTGGTAAGGAATCTCTGCACTTCACTCAATTTGGGAAGTTCACAGTTCATAGAACTTTTATTATAAAATAGATAGTGTGATAAATATCCTTGAACTAGCCTTTTACCACCTATTTGGATTACTAAAACTACACTTACTTTTCTTGTAAAATAGATGGCATAATAAATATTCTCGTACTAGCCTTTTTGCCAAAATTTTTGATTACTAAAATCACATTTATGAAGTATTATGGTTATTTCAAAGAGTCTTAAGAAATTCTGGATGAAATTCAGGAGATGGCTCGTGAAAATAAGTACTGATATGACATTTATTAATTATTTTCATACATGGCATTATTTTAGTTCAACACTAGTTCAGAGAAAAATACAACTTCATATCCTAGTTAAAAATTGAACCGTTGATCTCTAAACTAAACAATGAATGAACTTAAAAGCTGAGCAGCAATTTCTAAAGCTATGATTTTAATTAAAAATGCAGGTACAACGTTTAAAAAGAGCATATAAAATATTCAGATGAAATATATACATCTTCTATCAGCTATTAATGATCTTTTTAAAAAGAGCACTACACCAATGCCAAATATTACAAAAAAGCTTTATATCGCTCTAAATTCTTTGATAAAAAATAATCTCTATGTTATTGACTATCGATAAATCCACATGCTTGATAATCAGCAAGTCCGACCAAACAACTGCGCACACTAAATGCTGTTAAGAGGTAGAAATAATCACTGAGAATGGAGGTGCAATAAAAACATCTGTTTAAATTTTTGTTTTATTAAAAATAACATCAAGTTCAACATGTTTGATTTTTATGCTGGAACTTTCATAGTAAAATATTTTAAAGAAATTTCAATCATGAAAATGTGAATAATTTAAATTTCATTTAAATTATTCACTTCATTATTCATTATTCATTTCATTTTTGTGAATAATTTAAAGTTTAAATTTCATGAGTCTTGTAGCCTAATTTGCAGATTGGAAAAATAATTTTATCAACATAAATGACATCTTCTTCTAGTGAAGCTCCCTAAATAAAATGATATTTATATTTCCAAACAACATTTAAAATCCCACATTTCAGGACTGTATTTAGGAGGGAATATGTGTTTAATTTTTTTAGAACAACAATACTTAAGTTCTGTTTTTTGTGTCATTATTATTTTTGTATTCAAACAAAATCCCCCTAAAATTAAAGTACTTATACCTTTCAGCATAGGGGTGTGCGAATAGTGATTTTTGAACTCGAGCCGAGCCGAGCCGAGCTTTTTCAAAAGTTTTCGAGCTCAAGCTTTTTAAAGCCGAGCTTTTTAACAATCACCAAATTATTAAAAGAAATTATGAAGCTTGATTTTAATTTTTAAAGATACAATAGACTAATGTTTGCATACCTTAAGTGACCGCCAGCTCAAAAATAGAAAGCTTATCCCCAAAACAAGTGAATTATCTTATAGGTTCATCAGTATTTTGTATTATGTTACATAAAATTAATCAAATTGGCTCAACAAATAATTTATGAAGAAAAATACCAAATTTAAAATCTACATTTATCTACATTATATTTAAGTAATAACCAATCCCAAAATACTTTACTTTAAAATAATAAAATTAAAATAAATTTATATAAATTTAATAAATTTTAATAAATTTATATTTATATAAATTTATATATAAATTATTATATATATATAAATTATTATTATTATATATAAATAATTTATATATAAATTTAATAAATTGAATAAATTTATAATAAATAGTTAAAATTAAATTTAATTTCAAGAGTAGAAAGAAGTATTTGAAAGGTTTTAAAATAGTTATATCTAGTAAAAAAAATCACACATTTACACTTAGTCAGACACAAGATTGATTTTTTTATGTTCACTAAGTAAAGATGATAAAAAATTAAATAGCAGTCCCAATTGTGGCATAATATTCATGGCTAAACTTATTATTTCAGAATATAATAAATGAATGAAATAATATTTAATAATAACAACAATAATTTATTGAAATCCTAAAATTAGTTGCACTTCTAAACTTTTGTGAAGAAAATAATGTACAATTAAGAAGAAGAAAGATCATAAATAAATAAGGACGGAATAGAGAGAAAGAAAGAAACAGCTACCTCTTTCTCTTTCCTTATCAGTGGCCAGGGAGAGGGGGGGGGGTGGAGGTTGTTTACTTCAAGCCCCTTCCCTGTTTTTTGCTCTTGTTTGATTCAGTGTGTGAGTTAATTTTTTTTTTTTTTTTTATCCACGCTGGAAGGGAGGTTAAAAATAGCCCTTACCCGCACCGAAATGCGGGCCCTCTACGCCACTCGCCCAAGAGAGCAAAGCGACGAGCAGGGGTCTCCAACCTCTGACAGACAGCATCAGTCTCAGAGGCCCCGCCTCGAGGCTCGAGGCGGCTAGGAGTGTACAGTTGCCTGTACGTCTCCTTGGGCATACCTGCTAAAAAAACCCCCTCGCGTGCTGTCACCACATCATTGCGATCGACCCGAGCGTCTGCTCATTGCGACATCGCAATGCGTGGCCTCTGGTCCCTTTCAGGACTCCGCGCTGCTGTCCCTTTCGGGACTCCTCAGTTGGTGTTCAACCGATCTTCTGCTGTCCTCGGTTCTGGGGTCACTCGAGACACCCGTCTGTCCTCTTCTGGCGCAGGACGGACATGACAAAGTCAGCCACTGCGTTCCAGCTGACGCTGCCCTGCAGCATCTTCCCCACGATGTTGTCCGGGGTCAGATGACCGCCGACCGAGTCGGCGAGGGCAGTCCGTTCTTCGTCAAAGCGACGGCACACGAAGAAAGTGTGATGCACGTCGTCTCCGTCGTGTCTGCAGTACTTGCACCTGGGCGAGTCGACCTTGCCCATTCGGTGGAGGTACAGACGGAAGTAGCCATGACCTGTCAGGAACTGGGTGAGGTAAAAATTCACCTCCCCGTGGTCGCGGCAAACCCACGGCTCCAGGTTCCTGATGAGTCGCCATGTCCACCTTCCAGTCGTGTCTTCGTCCCATCGACGCTGCCAGGCGGCCATTGTTTGGCCACGGGCCAGCTCGGCAGCCTCTTCCCGATCCATCTCGGGAGCACGCCCCCAGATGATCTTCTTCTCTTGCGCCAGCAGGTCGATTGGGATGACTCCCGCAATGACCAGCACCACCGCCTGGGAGACCGTGCGGTACGAGGATGCGACCCTGAGCGCGCCACGTCTCTGCACCGCCAGCATGCGAGTCCGGTATTTCTTCACCTTCGTCACATCTGCCCAGATCTCCGCTCCGTAGAGCATGATGGCCTGTGCCGTCGACAGCAACAGCCTCCGTTTCCCCTGACTCGGTCCTCCGATGTTGGCCATAAGTCTTCCGAGGCAGGACGTCACTTCGGCCGCCTTGTCGCACACGCTTCTGATGTGGTCCCAGTAGGTGAACTTGTTGTCCAGCACCACCTCCAGGTACGTGGCCGTCCTCTGCGTCTCGATCACTTCGGTACCCACCCGCATCGGAATGATCGTGGGTATCCGCCTCCTCGTCAGCATGACTATCTCCGTTTTGGAAAGAGCCAACTGAAGGCCGTGATCGCGCATCCAGCCTTCCACCAGGCGCATGACCTGATTCAGCCTCAATTGGGCCAACTCTGCGTTTCGTTCGGTGATGACCGCCGCCACGTCGTCGGCGTATCCCACGAGGAACGTTCCGTGTGGCATCTCAGTACGGAGCAAGCTGTCATACGAGACATTCCAGAGATCTGGCCCCAGCACCGATCCCTTGGCTGCCCCAGAGGCCCTGGCCCTGGTTACGAAACCCCGGTCCGTCTCGTACATCAGCCGCCGGTCCCTTAGGTAATCTCTCACCATGGCGAGGAGGTACCCAGGTAACCTGAATGTTCTCTCCAGTGCGACCAGAATGTCGCACCACCGTGCCGAGTTGAACGCATTCTTGACATCAAGCGTGACCAGCAGCACGATCGGACGAGCCGCGTGGCACGCCTGATCCGCTCGTGTCACCGAAGCTACGACCTCCGAGATGGCGCTGAGTGTCGAGTGGCCCTCTCTGAACCCGTGTTGTCGGGCCGAGAAGTCCCCTGCCGCTCGCACAGCCTCTCCGATTCTCGGTTTCAACAGCCTCTCCATCAGTTTTCCCGCCGTGTCCAGCATGCACAGAGGGCGGTACGACGATGGAGCGTCCGGTGGGCCCCGTTTTTTGCTCAGAAGGACGAGCTTGGCCAGTTTCCAGCGGGATGCGAACACTCCCGCTTTCAAGCAGACGTTGTATGTCCAGCGGGAGCTGAGGGCGGCATTTCGCCACCTCTGACGGTACGTTGTCCGGGCCCGGGGCCTTCTTGTTCTTCATGGAGCTGACCGCTCTCTCCAACTCTTGGCGCGTGAACAAAGGGACCTCTTCGGCGATCACCCGCAAAGGGGTGTCGTCTCTGACCCGGTGATCCGGGAAGAGTCCGTCCACGATGGTCCGCATCTTCTCAGCCTCCATCGGCATGTACCCGGGTCCCTGCGCGAGTTTCGTCATGACCAGCTTGTACCCCTGTCCCCAGGGGTCGCTGTTCACGTCCTCGCGCAGTGCGCTCCAGCAGCGCGCCTTGCTTTCTCTGATCGCTTTGACCAGTTCTCTTTTTGCCGTTCTGTACTGGCTCGACCTCTCCGCCGCTTCGGGTCTGTCCCGGGAACGCTGGGCTCGCCGCCTGAGTCTCAGGCAGTTTCGCCGCAGCTCGGCGATGCGGTCGGTCCACCAGTACACCGGGCGCTTTCCGGTACGTGCCGACTTGCGGGGCATCGACGCGTCGCAAGCGCGATGAATGAGGCGTGATGTGGCTTCCACCACAGCCTCCGCGTCCGCCCTGCTTGGCTGGTTGTCCGGCATCTGGGGGATGTTCCCCATGCCGTTCTGCAGAGCCTCTGTCAGCCTCCGTTCGTCCATTCTCGCCAGGTTCCAGCCGAGCGGGCGCCGGCTGTTGCTGCGATTTCCTTGTCTTCTTTCGGCTAGCTCGAAGGTGATGTATTCGTGATCACTCCCCGAGTAATCACCCACCACCCTCCAGCCGACGATTCGGGAAGCCAGACCTTCCAATGCCAGGGTCACGTCGGGGATCGATTCCCCGAATCCCGGCCTCCGGTAGGTTGGCGTGTCCCCCTCGTTCATTGTCAGCAGCCCCAGCCTGGATGCCATCTCCAACAGCAACCTTCCTCGGGTGTCTGTATGTGGCATCCCCCACTCTCTCGCTCTGGCGTTGAAGTCGCCGGCCAGGAGACACGGACCGGCGATCGCTCGGATCGCGTCCTCCATGGCCTCCAACTTCTCTGTGAATCGTGGAATGCTGTCATTCGGGGAAAAATAACAGCTCACGAACGTGACTCCGTTGCTTGTGATCCAGGCGAAATTTTCGCCGTTCCCACTTCTTTCGATGGGGACCACGCGCGGGTCGGGCACCCACAGCGCAGCCCATCCTGTGCGGTCAGGGAACCATAGTGGACCTTTAGCCCTGTGAGGCTCGCTCACGAAGACGAGTGATGTCTCCCGAACGATTTGGTCCACCAGGGAGCTTGCCGCGATGCTCCCGTTTAGGTTTCCCTGGATGACCCTCAGCGTCCGCGCCTGTCAGTCTTCTTTGAGACCAAAAGGTCTCTGAAGGTCCGACAAGCGCCGGAGCCTTGGACATGATCCGACGGTCGGCCGTCGGTCGCCTTCTTGCAGGCTTCGCACGAGGGTGCCTGGCTACAAGCGGACGACTTCTGCCCGACACCTCCACAGTTCCAGCATGCCTCGCTGCGATCCGGACCTTTACACTCTCGTCGAGTGTGGCCGTACTCCAAACAGCGGAAGCATCGTGGGATCTCTACTCGAGTTCGCACTGCAATGTCTACTTTTCAAATTACTGATCGGCAAAGTTAAGATTGATCACCTTAACGGAATTTCTTGGGAGGGATGCGCGCCCCTGCCCGGCCGATACCATTTGTGAAGCATGGCTGCGTGCATTTTGCCTTGCCAGATTTGCAGGCGCTAAACGTAATTCAAGTTAGTGGTCGGCATGGCCTACGTGACTAATTGCTGGGTGACGCGGCGGCCGTGCATGCTGCTGCCGGCTTGGCGTCCAACGGTCAACTGAGCATTGTCGTGACTCTCATTCAGCACTGCGGCATTAGAAGAGAAAGTGGCACTGGATCTACGTCTGAAGACCCTCGGCTCACATTTTGAGGATTTGGCAAATTTGCGAAGAGGTGAGGCAGATTATAAATTTGTATGTTTGAGTTTTCCAAAATAGTAAACTTTAAAGTAAAATTTTGATTGAAGTAAATTTCTTGTGAAACTTAGTAATTACTTGACCAATATTCATTCCTGCATGGACCAATGGTAAAACCTGCTCTGAGGTAAAATAATGTAATATTTTAATAGTTTTGAAGCCTCCAGAAAAATATATTTTGGTTAGAAAAATAGTACCAATTTAAATAAATATATTTGATCACAGCAATTAAAGTTTATTTTATTTTACAAGTCGAAAATGTGATTTAATGAGCCTCATAATTTATGAATATTCATGTTTGTTCCAAAGTTCATGTCTGGATTATTTTGACCATTTTAAATAATTGTTGGATTTAATGCTATATTATGACTATTTTGTGTAATTAATATGTTGTGTCTATTTGTCTGATTTTGAAGCAAAAACAGAGCAGAGGTAAAAATAACTTAAAAAGAAATAATGCCTATTGATTTATTTAGTATCTTGTACTGTTAAATCAGCCCTAGGCTGCAATTAATTTTAGGTCATGTTTAATATTTTTGCCCACAAAAGAAACTGTGGATATCAAGTGAATCTGTAAATTTAGATAAGACTGATTAATAATAACCTGACTGGTTTTAAGAATATTCCATGAAGCTAATAGTCATTGTTTATAATGTAAATGTATTATTTTATTGCAAATCGTTACCATAATATTTCCTTGCGGCTAATTTTGTTATTACTGTTTATTATTCTTGAAATTAAATTATATGTTTGTAAATAGATGTTGAACCTGAATTTATGTCATAGAATTTTTAATCTGAAAATAATGTGTCAAATACAGTAATAGATTGTTAAATTGTGTTTTGCTGTTAAATTGTGAATAATATGGTGGAAATATTGTAGGATAAAGGCTGTTACATAAAATTATCTCAAATAATCAATTCAGTAACTACCAAACTTGTGAATTTATTGGAATCTAATGAGATTAAAGCCAAATAATATTTAATAATAGGCTACCCCGGAAGTGATTTCTTAGGCCTAAAGATATAGGAATTTTTATAGGGTTTTCCTACCTGGACCTATCTTGCTGGATGGTACCTACCTTGCTGAGGAGAGTGGAGCCTTCCCTTACCTACCTGAGACTTGGTGACGGCTACCCACACCAGGGGGGCCTTCGGAACCTTACCTGGCGGACTGTTGGGCAACTTCAGGACTAACATGGGACTTGGACATGAGATGGGAGCTACGAGTCATCACTCGATAAGTCTTTAGTATTAATAGGCCTATTAAGACATTTTGTGTGGGATATCCCTATATAGTGAGAGATAGGAGGATTTGGACCTTTGACCACAAGGATACTCCGATCAACGCATCCACACCAGACAACTGCGTCTCATCAGTAGCTTAAGTGTTATATATAAATATTTGTATATTTTCTATCCATGTGTGTGTTTATTTATTTATGTCTAATAATAATTGGTGGCCACTACTTTGATAAGTGAAATAACATACAAATATGACCTGTTTATGCTATACAATTGAATTATTATGAGGAACTTGGAACTATCTTCAGTTGTATTCTTTCAAGAACAATGTTTGGGTATATTTGAATTAGCTTTCATTTTGCTGATGTTTCATTAAATTTTTGAGGCTAACTTGTAGTGTTATTTGAATTTGCCTTGGCCTCTGGAAAATATCTCTAGTTTACACAAGATAAATTCTGGTTATTTACATTGAGATTTGAGTTTAAACTGATAAAGCTGATTAATATTCAATTATTCTTTTATTCTCAATTATTTATTTTGATACAAGAGCTAGATATGAAAAGGTGAATTTTTAACTATAAAGATATTTTGCTTCTCTCTTGATCAATTGATTATAACTGATTGTTTGAAGGATTTTATCCTAGTTTTGGTATCAGTACTTATCTGTTTTGTGACTTAGTGTTGATAAGGTAATTCAGTTGAGGTATTTTAGTGAAAGTGATAATACTGATAATTTATCTTTACTTTTAATGGATAATTAATGGTAAATTGATCCATGCAAGAATAGTTAGACTCATTTTTGTCTTTTCTTAACTTTTGATTTTAAATTGGATTTTTCTTTGAATCTGCCCACATTAGACCACCCCCCCCCCTTCTCCACTGAAGCTAGCGGCAAAAGCGTCTGGAACGTAGCAAAATGGCGCCCAACGTGGGGCATGTTAGTGAATGATCGGTTTACCTTTGTTTAGGCCTAACAAAACTTTGTTGACTTTTGATAGCACATTTCACTTTGAGAAAAGTTAGCTGGTAGCTGCCTTGAGTTTGATTATTTGTGTTGGTCAATACCTTGGAGTACTTTTAAAAGGTGTTTGGTAATTTAATGGGATTTGGCGTGTTATGAGATCCCCGGTTGTTGTCTAAGACTTAGCATCAGCAACCAACATGACGGCTAATCACCTTAGGAAGGATGAAGTTGCATATGAGTTAATGATAAGGGGTGTGGACCACTCAGGTACTGCGGATGACCTTAGAATACGACTTAATCGATGTTTTTCAGCTAATACTTTGATAAATGAGTCTGTGATAAACCAGTTGAATGTTGAGTCAGAACTTGAGAAATGTAAAGAAAAATTTGAGGATATAGGTTCACTGGTGGAGGCTTATGAGGGCAACGGAAAGGACCGTGAATATCAGCGGCTAACAGCTAGGTTACAGCATTTGTACATGCGTATCGAGAGGATTCCTGTCGGAGTTTCAGCAGATCAGGAAGAAGAGCAGGTGCAAGCAGATTTGTTAGAGAAAACCAAGGATATGCTGGAATCTTTCAAGGAGAAGAAAACTTCAGCGGACAACAGTGTGTCAAAGGCCTTGCCTAATCCTGATTTAGATTTAGCTGGGAAGTCTAATGTTCAATTAGTCGATGAACTGTTTGGTGAGGCCAACGGGGAGAACAACAGTGATGGTATGCATCAACCGCCAAAATTCGAACCGCCTGCACCTGTCAGGTCAAACCCATCTGAACTTTTGTTGTTAGGGCTTCCAAACTTAAATTCCAGGAAGGAGGAGATGTTTTCTTCTGGTGAGGGGCCTCTTAAAGAAACTTCACGTCTAAGCTCTACCTACCACAAGACCAAGTCCATTCCAGTATACAAATGGGGCATAAAATTTAACAATGAAACAAAGCAAAGTGTTGGTTCATTCCTCGAGAGAGTGGAAGAGTTGAGAAGAGCTCGTGGTGTAACTGAGCAGGAATTGTTTGAATCTGCAGTGGATTTGTTTGAGGGCTCAGCACTTGTGTGGTATCGGTCGACTGTAGGCAGGATAAGCTCTTGGAAGGCTTTGTGTAGTGAGATGAGGACAGTTTTTCAGGCTCCTGATTATGAATTTAGGCTTCAACATGAAATATTCACTCGAATGCAAGGGGACCAGGAACCAATAGACATGTTTATCGCTGCGATGGAAGGCCTCTACTCTAGGCTATCAGAAACTATACCTGAGCAGGTTAAGTTGAAACAGATATTCCAAAATTTGAATCCTCAGCTCCAGGATAGACTTGCTATGTTTGACTTCACTAGTATTGAAGAACTTAGGTTCAGGGGAAGAAAAGCTGAGGCAGGTCGACTTAGATCTTTATTGCCTAGGTCTTTTTCAGGAAATTCATCGCCACTAGAACCTGATTTAGCTTGCGCTCAGTACAATAAGCGGAAGACTTTCTCACCATCAAAGGTAGCAGCTCTTCGACCCTCTAAACCCCCTAAGGCGTCCAATGCAAGTATTAAATGTTGGAATTGTGGTGTTCTGGGCCATGGTCATGTTTCTTGTGAAGAACCTCGGAAAAAGTTTTGTTATGGTTGTGGTCAACCAGATGTAATTAAGACTAAGTGTAGCAAATGCCAGCCAAAAAACGAGTAAGCCAGGGGGTCAGCTTACCAACTCAAGTTGACTCCCCTAAAGCAGTTGAAGGTGATATCAGCAAAATTGATTATCTTATACAGTTTAAAGAAAATGATAGGCGACCATATTTAGATGTCAGGATATTTGGTAAAAAGGTTAGGGCATTATTGGATTCTGGCGCGTCCCACACTATATTTGGCAGGGATGGACTTAAGTTGATTAAAAGGGTGCCAGCCAAGTTGCAGAAGTTGGAAGATCGTTGGATGGAAACAGCGGATGCAAAGAAACATTCAATCACGGGTCAGATGATTGTACCCATTACTTTGGAGGACCGGACCAAAGAGATTCCAGTTATGATCGTGCCTTCTTTGCAGCATGGTTTGATCTTAGGAATTGATTTTTGGAACTCCATGCAGATAGTTATGGATGTGTCAAATACCACTTGGGAATTTTCAAGACCGAAGACAGCTGTGGCAGCACTTAACATTTCGAGTGGTCTAAAATCAGAAGAGTATCTTAGTGAAGAAGAGAAGAAGGAGTTAGAAGAATTTATTGAAAAGAATTTCAAGAATGAGGGTACTGCCCTTGGAAGGACAACTTTAGTCGAACACGTCATCGACACTGGCGATGCCACCCCCATAAAACAGAGACACTACCCCATGTCCCCAGCTCGCCTCAAGGAAGTCTATGAAGAATTAGATAAAATGATTAAGCTTGGAGTCGTCCAGCCTTCAAAAAGCGCTTGGTCATCCCCTATTGTACTTATTGATAAGCCAGATGGTACGAAACGCTTTTGCGTAAACTATAGGAAATTGAATTCTGTGACAAAGCGTGACGCTTATCCCCTCCCATTTGTTACCACAATTTTAGATCGCTTGAGAGATGCGCAGTACCTGTCATCAATTGATATCAAATCTGCCTATTGGCAGATCCCATTGGCTCCGGAGAGCAGAGACAAGACGGCCTTTACTGTCCCAGGCCGAGGACTTTGGGAATTTGTCACCATGCCACAAATGGCATGGTGGCCAAAGCCTACACAATGCGCCAGCAACATGGCAGCGATTTATCGATTCGGTCATAGGAGCAGACTTAGAACCACACGTATTTGTGTACCTGGATGACATAGTTGTTGTCACTCCTTCGTTCAAGCACCACATGGAGGTTTTGGGAAAGATTGCAGAGCGCCTTAAAGCTGCTAACTTGACCGTTAATGCAGACAAGTGTCATTTTTGTCGGTCTGAGCTTCATTACCTTGGCTACATTGTTGATCGGGCAGGTTTACGAGTTGATCCTGGAAAAGTAGAAGCGATCATCAATATACCGGTTCCTAAGAGTCAAAAGGCTGTCAGGCAATTCTGTGGCACAGCGTCCTGGTACAGACGTTTTATACCAGACTTTGCCACACGTATGTACCCTCTGACTAATCTGCTCAAAAAGAAGCAAAAATTTGAATGGGGAGAAGAAGCCCAACAGGCATTTGAAGATATTAGAAGCTGCTTGGTGAAAGCTCCAATTTTGACATGTCCTGACTTCTCCAAACCATTCACCGTCTCTTGTGACGCTTCGGGAGTAGGACTTGGTGCTGTATTAAGCCAGCAGAGTGACTTTAAGGACACGACTACTGGAGAGCCTCTTGGAGAAAATGTGATTGCTTACGCAAGCAGAACGCTGTCGAAAGCTGAGCAAAAATATTCTGCTACAGAGCGGGAGTGCCTTGCAGTGATTTGGGCGGTAGAAAAATTTAGACCGTATATTGAAGGCACACACTTCACAATAATCACCGACCACTACAGCTTGTTGTGGCTCCATAATTTGAAAGACCCTCAAGGGAGACTTGCTCGTTGGGCGCTTCGATTGCAGCCGTATAGTTTTGATCTCGTGCACCGGAAGGGCAAAGAGCACGTGGTGCCTGATCTTCTGTCACGAACTACACTATTTGGAGAAGAAGAAATCCAAGTCAATGTTGTGGATGTTCCGGAAGGCCAACAACCTGAAGTTGACAACCACTCGGAACGAGAGGACCCAGAACTTCTAGAAGACTTAGCTGAACCAGATGAGGCGGGTAAAAGTGACAAGTGGTACCTAAAGATGTGCCGAGAAGTGGAAGCAAAACCTAATAGCTATCCCTGTTGGAAAGTTCTGAATGGGCAACTCTGGAAATTTACTTCCTCAAGGAAACCAGTAGGGAATGATAAAGAAGGATGGAAGAAAGTATTGGCCAAAGGAGATCGAGGAAGAGTGTTGTCACAATATCATGATGAGCCGACAGCAGGACATCTGGGCATCAACAAAACTTACTCTAGAATTCAGGGCAATTACTACTGGCCTAAGATGAAGCAGGACATAGCTCGATATGTGAATCATTGTAAGATCTGCCAACGGGTCAAATTCGATCAGCAAAGACCTTCTGGCTTTATGGGCTCATATCGTGGGGTTTCCAAACCCTTTGAGATGATCAGTGCAGATGTATTGGGACCACTCCCAAGGTCCTCTGCAGGTCACAAATATCTATTGGTAGTGATGTGTACTTTCACCAAATTTCCTTTGTTGATTCCCTTGAGAGCGATTACTGCTAGTGCCGTTGCCAAGAAACTAGAGGATGATGTGTTCATGTTATTTGGAGTCCCTTCATACATCATATGCGACAATGGGTCAGAGTTTAGAGGAAAACAAGTTCAAGAACTTGCCAGGAGTTACAAGATAAAGATTTTGTATAATGCGAGAAGACATGCACAAGCTAATCCAACAGAACGAGTCAACAAGACCCTGGGACCAATGCTTAGGGCCTACATTGGCGACAACCACCGCCACTGGGACCGTAACATAGCAAAATACGGATTTGCTCTCAGGTCGGCGAAGCATGAAGCCACAGGCCACAGCCCTGCTTACCTCAACTTTGGACGAGAGTTGATCGCTATCAATGAAGATGCGGATTCAAACAACTCCCCTGAAGATATCTCCCAAGTAGAAGATCCCTCCGCATATGGAGAGAGATGGAAGGAACTGAAGAATATCTACAAGGATGTTAGTGAGAAACTTCAGAAGGCTCATGAAAAGCAAGCACATAGGTATAACCTCAGGAGAAGAGATGTAGTCTTCAAGGAAGGAACTTTGGTGTTAAAGAGGAACTTTCCCCAATCCGATGCTGCAGCATACTTCTCAGCAAAACTCGCACCCCGATATACTGGACCCTACATCATCCGCAAGAGAGTCTCGCCAGTTGTCTATGAACTTCAAGACTCAGAGGGCAACTCCATCGGCTCATGGCATGTGTCTGATCTTAAACCGTACCACTAATCGAAGAGAAAATTGAGGCAATTTTCTTCTGGCGGGGGAGTGTGTGCAATGTCTACTTTTCAAATTACTGATCGGCAAAGTTAAGATTGATCACCTTAACGGAATTTCTTGGGAGGGATGCGCGCCCCTGCCCGGCCGATACCATTTGTGAAGCATGGCTGCGTGCATTTTGCCTTGCCAGATTTGCAGGCGCTAAACGTAATTCAAGTTAGTGGTCGGCATGGCCTACGTGACTAATTGCTGGGTGACGCGGCGGCCGTGCATGCTGCTGCCGGCTTGGCGTCCAACGGTCAACTGAGCATTGTCGTGACTCTCATTCAGCACTGCGGCATTAGAAGAGAAAGTGGCACTGGATCTACGTCTGAAGACCCTCGGCTCACATTTTGAGGATTTGGCAAATTTGCGAAGAGGTGAGGCAGATTATAAATTTGTATGTTTGAGTTTTCCAAAATAGTAAACTTTAAAGTAAAATTTTGATTGAAGTAAATTTCTTGTGAAACTTAGTAATTACTTGACCAATATTCATTCCTGCATGGACCAATGGTAAAACCTGCTCTGAGGTAAAATAATGTAATATTTTAATAGTTTTGAAGCCTCCAGAAAAATATATTTTGGTTAGAAAAATAGTACCAATTTAAATAAATATATTTGATCACAGCAATTAAAGTTTATTTTATTTTACAAGTCGAAAATGTGATTTAATGAGCCTCATAATTTATGAATATTCATGTTTGTTCCAAAGTTCATGTCTGGATTATTTTGACCATTTTAAATAATTGTTGGATTTAATGCTATATTATGACTATTTTGTGTAATTAATATGTTGTGTCTATTTGTCTGATTTTGAAGCAAAAACAGAGCAGAGGTAAAAATAACTTAAAAAGAAATAATGCCTATTGATTTATTTAGTATCTTGTACTGTTAAATCAGCCCTAGGCTGCAATTAATTTTAGATCATGTTTAATATTTTTGCCCACAAAAGAAACTGTGGATATCAAGTGAATCTGTAAATTTAGATAAGACTGATTAATAATAACCTGACTGGTTTTAAGAATATTCCATGAAGCTAATAGTCATTGTTTATAATGTAAATGTATTATTTTATTGCAAATCGTTACCATAATATTTCCTTGCGGCTAATTTTGTTATTACTGTTTATTATTCTTGAAATTAAATTATATGTTTGTAAATAGATGTTGAACCTGAATTTATGTCATAGAATTTTTAATCTGAAAATAATGTGTCAAATACAGTAATAGATTGTTAAATTGTGTTTTGCTGTTAAATTGTGAATAATATGGTGGAAATATTGTAGGATAAAGGCTGTTACATAAAATTATCTCAAATAATCAATTCAGTAACTACCAAACTTGTGAATTTATTGGAATCTAATGAGATTAAAGCCAAATAATATTTAATAATAGGCTACCCCGGAAGTGATTTCTTAGGCCTAAAGATATAGGAATTTTTATAGGGTTTTCCTACCTGGACCTATCTTGCTGGATGGTACCTACCTTGCTGAGGAGAGTGGAGCCTTCCCTTACCTACCTGAGACTTGGTGACGGCTACCCACACCAGGGGGGCCTTCGGAACCTTACCTGGCGGACTGTTGGGCAACTTCAGGACTTACATGGGACTTGGACATGAGATGGGAGCTACGAGTCATCACTCGATAAGTCTTTAGTATTAATAGGCCTATTAAGACATTTTGTGTGGGATATCCCTATATAGTGAGAGATAGGAGGATTTGGACCTTTGACCACAAGGATACTCCGATCAACGCATCCACACCAGACAACTGCGTCTCATCAGTAGCTTAAGTGTTATATATAAATATTTGTATATTTTCTATCCATGTGTGTGTTTATTTATTTATGTCTAATAATAATTGGTGGCCACTACTTTGATAAGTGAAATAACATACAAATATGACCTGTTTATGCTATACAATTGAATTATTATGAGGAACTTGGAACTATCTTCAGTTGTATTCTTTCAAGAACAATGTTTGGGTATATTTGAATTAGCTTTCATTTTGCTGATGTTTCATTAAATTTTTGAGGCTAACTTGTAGTGTTATTTGAATTTGCCTTGGCCTCTGGAAAATATCTCTAGTTTACACAAGATAAATTCTGGTTATTTACATTGAGATTTGAGTTTAAACTGATAAAGCTGATTAATATTCAATTATTCTTTTATTCTCAATTATTTATTTTGATACAAGAGCTAGATATGAAAAGGTGAATTTTTAACTATAAAGATATTTTGCTTCTCTCTTGATCAATTGATTATAACTGATTGTTTGAAGGATTTTATCCTAGTTTTGGTATCAGTACTTATCTGTTTTGTGACTTAGTGTTGATAAGGTAATTCAGTTGAGGTATTTTGGTGAAAGTGATAATACTGATAATTTATCTTTACTTTTAATGGATAATTAATGGTAAATTGATCCATGCAAGAATAGTTAGACTCATTTTTGTCTTTTCTTAACTTTTGATTTTAAATTGGATTTTTCTTTGAATCTGCCCACATTAGACCACCCCCCCCCCCTTCTCCACTGAAGCTAGCGGCAAAAGCGTCTGGAACGTAGCAGCACTCGGCAGACAACCCACCCGACCTTGACCTTGCCCCTTTGCAGGAGCTTCTGGCCGCTTGAGGCGTCGAGATCGACGACCGCCAACCTCTGCTCACGGGCGTTGGGTTTGGTCAGGAAGACCTTGAAGTCTCCCGTCTCCTGGCCCAACTCCCGCTTCAGAGCGTCGCGAGTGTGTGTGAGTTAATTAGGAGATACGGAATCCTTACTACAAAATGCAAAAATACAAACTACTTGTCATACAACTATAAATGACAGCTCATATTTTTTGTCTTATTTTTATAAATCAAATGAGACCAAAATGAAACTTGTACGATATACCGTTTAAGAGATAAGCCTTGTTAAAACAATAGACTTAAATGCTGTATTTCACGTTCCCCAAGGTCAACTAAATATAGCTCCGATTTCGTCTAAATGGAGATAATATTTCTTGTTACCTGTCAATGTCCTTTCCTTATCACTAGGGAATGTTTTTTGCTTGTTTTTCATGGGAGGGAAACACTCTTCCTCTTCCGGTTTAACGTGTCCAAAAATAGATTGCAATAATTATCTTTCAGATAAGAACTCTCTTATCAAAAGCTCGGCTCGAGTGTCGAGCTTTTTAGAAAAAAGTCGAGCTGAGCCGAATACTGAAAAGCTCGACCTAAAAGCGCTCGACCGGTCGAATACTCGCACACCCCTAGTCAGCCAACTGTGTAAAAGCCCTAAATTAATGACTTAAATCTTGTATTGCACCTTCATTCGCAGCATTCAGAACAACACAATAAAGCGATTGTAGCTAAACATACGGAGACGACGGAAGGAGCCACATGCTCTTGACCTAGGCAGATTAGACATAGTCAAATCATAGACTAAAAACTTGGTTGAATGCTTGGACTTTATTGTGCTTTGATACTACTTTCTCTGTTAATGACATGAAATAAATTATCTGACATAACAGTTTCAAAACATAAATTATCTTCATATCACAAGTATGTGATTTTAGTGTCTTCAAATGTATGACATGGTGATTTATTTATTACTGATAAAGTTCTATAATTCATTGAATGATAAGTTTTAAAAATAAACAAACAATAACAGTAATTTTGACTAACAAAAACGTATCTACAGTTTTGTTTCAAGTGTCACCAATAAATAAGATTATCATTCCTTTGTTCAAATAAACTAATTCTAGATGGCAAACTCTCAACTAACAGGAACCTTAACAATTAGACTAAAACCAAACAAAATTAATATGTTGTAACATCAAGAAGTACCCTCCAAGTGTTCTTAAGTTTATTCATGAGCAGTATGTACAGGGCGCTTCAAAATATTTTGGACAATTAGAAAAATTGATCAAAAACATGCAATCTCAAGCAAACAAAAAAAACCTAGAATCGAAAATTTCATTAAACTTAATTTGAGGAAGGCTAAAAAAAAGAAATTGCTATGAAACAAAAAATATAATTTAAGTCACTATACTTAATTTACTTTGTTGGATATTTTCTTGATTACTCTACAAAATTTTTAACTAAAGAAATACAACTCTTGTTTATACAAGACATGATTAATTTAGGCTAGCCAATTTCAATCAATTTTGTACATTAGACTTCCTCTTATCCGGAAAACGGCTTAATCGGACTGTTCTCAGAGGAAGTAACATTTTTTTAACTGGGCAATTTTTACCAAAATATCAGTTTAATGAACATGATCAGCAGGAAATGGACAATATTGTAACAACGATTCTTGTGGGTATATATTTTAGATCAGTAATGACGTATCTAAATAGTAGGGGTGTGCAATGCAGCCAATTTTTTTCGATTCGATGTGATTCATAGAATTTCGATTCGAATCTATGCAGTGCGGCGTTATTTGCTGTCAGAGTTACAGCTTGCATTACTGTAATGGTTCAATAACCTTAAAGAGGATTAAAGTAAAAAAAAACCAAAGCATTTGTAATAGGTACTGACCCATTATAAGTAGGAGTGTGGAAGTATAAATAAATAAATAAATAAATAAATAAATAAATAAATAGTTATATCTTAATTCCTATACATCCTTTCACAATCTCAAAAAATAGTTATTATTACTAGGCCTAAGTTTTTCTTTAAAAAAATACACAAGCAGTCCAAGTAAAAATGAATCAGTTCAAGTTTGTTACATCATCAAACAATTATAACAATTAGCCTAAGTAGCCTAATACGAACAAAGAAAACAAAAAAACCACCTATTTTTGCAGATATTTTTGTTTTGCAAGATTTGCATATTCTTGTTTCTTTTCCTTCACTGAGGAAATAATCAAGAATCGGGTTTCTCTTCTCGAATAAAATTAAAGTATCCCTACCGGTGTCGGGATACTTTAACCCCGACACCCGATCTACTTTACTTAACCCCGATCTGTTTAGCTTTGTTGAAAAAAATATCGTCATTTGTTTCTGTTTCAACAAAGCTTGGCTAGTAGAGCCCGGATCGTCTACGATCTCTTCTTCGCAGTCTTCGAACATCTTTACTTATTTGTCATTCAATTACTCCACAATAAAACATTCAATTGCATTCGCGCGACAGTAAAAAGAAACAGACATTAATTAATGCGCAGTGCTGAGCTTTATGACAACAGTGACGGCAGACAGCTCGACAGCTGAGCATCACAAAACAGTGTTACCAGTTGTAGACCGTGTTTACCCACAAAAATACTCGTCTCTGCTGGGATAAACTATTGAAAGTATTACGAAATCCCCACACGGGCTTGGAAATACCCGTGAGTCGGGCAATTTCTCTAACAGCAGTATTTGGTTTTGTTCCATTGCTCGGTCAGCCTGTATTACCATCACGATCGCAATTACACTGCAGCTGCCGCCGACTGTCGTATATTATTCTCGTTTTGTTCTCGTCATTGAAATTCGTGTATGGAATTATACAGCCATACATCAAAAAGTTGTTTGCAATAATTTAAAACTCATTTTAAAATAGAGAACCAACTTATTGTAAGAATTTTCAAAATTGACGAAAATATGACAATGCACTACTTTGTCACAGCCTTCATTGCATTCTTTGTTGTTAAGCGTCTAGGGTCTGGAAGTATTACTACGCACTAAGCTTTTTACAACTTCATTACGATTCAATAAACTACTTTGAACATTAATATTACGCATTTACATAGTTTAAATGTTTATTTAATTGCTTTCAACATATATTTAATGGTGTCTAGTGTATCGAAGAATACTGATGCATCGAGGCCAAATCGATGCATCGGTATTTCAATGCATGTCGAATCGAATCGCGATTCGATGCATCAAATCGAATCAAATTGTAATTTCGAAGCATTTTCGATGCATCGCACACCCCTACTAAATAGTATGCTCTTTTAAATTTAAATAAAATGAGTTTTTTTAGTAATTGTGAAACAATATCGACGATTCCTTTGGGAAAAATATGGTGACCAATTATTATAATATATCTAATTTTTAAATTCTGGGTTCAATAATTAATTTTAGGAAACGTCGGTTTAACCGGAAAACTTATTATCCGGACAGGCCTCCGTCCTGAGGGATCCGGAAAACACTGGACCCCTCGGGACGGAGGGGCACGTCTACAGTATTGGACAAAAATGTAAAAAATCAAATAAAATATCTCCTTACATTGAAGATATGACATTTGTATTATTTCAGGCCTAAGCTAAAAAAATATATTTTTTTAGTTGTAAACAATATCTTATTTGGTATTTTTATAATTTATAATTTTATTTTGTACACTAACACTGCATTACTGACCTTCCGCGTCGGTGAGGCCGGCCTCGTGGATCATGGAGATGTTCTCGAGAGCGGGGTCGTCCGTGGTGTAGCCCGTGCTGTCTCGGTCGGCGAGCAGTGGCTCGGACACGGCGCCCTCGTCGTCACTCCACTCTGACTCCAGCTGACTGGTCGACTCCGCCAACATCCGCCGTACCACCGCCTCCTACAGCAATAGTAATTAGTATCAAGGAGATGCTCTTGAGCACGGGGTCATCTGTGGTGTTACCAGTGGCAGCGGCTCGGACACGGCACCCTCGTCGTCACATCACTCTGACTCCAGCTGACTGGTCGACTCCGCCAACATCCGCCGTACCACCGCCTCCTACAGCAATAGTAATTAGTATCACGGAGATGCTCTTGAGCACGGGGTCATCTGTGGTGTTGCCAGTGGCAGCGGCTCGGACACGGCACCCTCGTCGTCACATCACTCTGACTCCAGCTGAATGGTCGACTCCGCCAACATCCGCCGTACCACCGTCTCCTACAGCAATAGGAATTAGTATCACGGAGATGCTCTCGAGCACGGGGTCATCTGTGGTGTAGCCAGTGGCAGCGGCTCGGACACGGCACCCTCGTCGTCACATCACTCTGACTCCAGCTGACTGGTCGACTCCGCTAACATCCGCCGTACCACCGCCTCCTACAGCAATAGTAATTAGTATCACGGAGATGCTCTCGAGCACGGGGTCGTCCGTGGTGTAGCCAGTGGCAGAGGCTCGCACACGGCGCCCTCGTCGTCACTCCGATTCCAGCTGACTGATCGACACTCCCAGCACCCGCCGCACCATCGCCTCTTACCACCGGACCATTGTCATGATTGACCAATATATGTCGAAAAATATATCCAATTTGTCAACAGTTAGGAAAAATGTGAAACAAGATTTGGTAACAAGTTTGAGAATGATATATTTGAAGTAAAAGGCTCACAACTAACCTGGCGCTCCACCTCCTCCGCTATCCTCTTCTCCTCCTCCTCGAATCTCTCATTCTCCCTCCTCTCTTCCTCATCTTCATCTTCCTCTCCCTCTCTCTCCTCCTCACTCTCAGTCCTATCTTTCTCCCTCCTACAATCATCATACACATTACCAACCTTATTACGTCTGTTAACAAGAAGAGCTATAATTAGATTATTTTACTTAACTGAAGTTTCATTTTTCAATTTCTTGGACCAATAACAAGGAATGAGGGAATGAAAATACTATCGTAATATAAAACTTCGTCTTGGTTTTAATATTACAATAACTTTTCAACAATCATTATGAAAATTTTAAATAATATCTTTAAACTTTACAAAATTTTATTTCATGCCTCAAAGACTTCTGACTGTACACCATTTCACACTTTACATGAAAGAAATTGAGAATAAATGAAAGATACTTATCGAGCTTGTTGTTTTAAATCACAAAAATTAATTTTCTGTTTCTTAAAAACACCTTTCATTATCCCCTTTATTAAAGAGGTTAATAATATCAATAAAATGTCTACTTTATTATAAATGTCAAATTATCTTTTAACAGATTTCAACTGCAGAAGAACTCCGATTATCCACATTAATGAGGATAATGAGGATTAGGCTCATTCAGATTGCCAAAAATACTGATGATTGGATTTACCTCCGAAATAAAGGAAGAAATACATATACTGAAAGAAACATTTTATTTTAGTTGCTACAAATAGTATGAAAAACTCTAGTGAAACTACACTACAAATAACATATAGAATATATTATGAAAATAAAATGCTTCAGTAAATAAAATGTTAAATGATAAATGTAACTATACATATTTATTATTTCGCCAAAAGCAGGTTAATTAACTGGGGGTCCAGTTAATTGGGGTTCAGATAATTGGAGATCTACTGTAATTATTTTCTTCAATGCTTCACTTAAGTTTGAAAACTGTTTGAAGAATAGTTCAGTAATATTGCAGAATGTTCAAGAACTGTTCACTGAAATAATTTCAGAAATGTTACAGAATGTTTGAGTACTGTTCATTGAAATAATTTCAGAAAATAAAACATGGAAATATGAATTTTTTATATGTTTTTAGGAAAAAAATATTTCTTGAACAATGGTGATGCGGAAAGTGAAAAGGGACATGAAGTCTCTGGAGTAAATTTTACAGTACGGGAATTTTAGTTGAATCGGGTCAAAAATATCGATTTTTAGGTTTCGAATGGATATGATTCCCTAATCTTTCATGTATATATACATTTGGTTATTTTAGCGATTAGAATTCGAGAAATATTAAAAAATAATTGATTTTAACAGCCTATGTCATGCATACGAAAAGGGACCTCAAGTCGCTTGAATGGGAAATAACATGGCGGGCGACTTGAGGTCCCATTTCCTAAATGTGCAGGCCCTTACTGAGTCGTCAGGGGCATCACAAAATTAGTCTCTCCTGACATTTTATTGTAACACACCAACATTAAAGAATATTTATTTTGCGTATATTCATTCTCATATTTCTTTTGGCATATGTCTATTCGGTGCAACAAACAAAAGTAATTTAGATTGCATATTAAAACAGCAGAAAAGATCAATCAGAATTATATTAAAATTAAAACATGATGATTCAGCCAAAGAGTATTTCAAGCAGTTAGGAATTCTTACAGTTTATGGCCAATACATATACGATACAATTTTAGTTGTAAGAAATAAAATAGAAAGTAACTTTACAAATCAAGTCATCCATAATTATAATACAAGGTATAAAAATGTAATGAGAAATAATCATCGATTGAAATTCTATGAAAAAAGACCTTCATACGCTGGGCAAAACTTTCTGAAAATCATTCCAGAACAGATCAAACAAGAACCAAATCCTTTAAAATTTAAAAAACAGCTAAAAGAAGTTCTTATTGATAAAGCCCTTTACTCATTTGAGGAATTTTTCCACCTTCCTCCAAAATGATTTCTTTTTCTGTCTTTTGTAAAGGTAAATATATATATTAATATGTGGAATTGATTGCTATAATCAGGATGAATAATGAAATACTTTAAAATATTTCGACACTATTCAAATGTTGTACTCTGTACTTCTTTATAAATAAAGATTTTTGTCTATTGTCTATTGTCATCTATCGGCGGATAAGTGAACTACTTCAAGTTGTTCGTTGTAGAAGAATATTGTCTAAGTCCAAAAATCACCGTCTTGAGGGTGTATTTCTCATTTCTTCCTCGCTATTCTGCCTTCTGACTTAAGGTCCCTTTTGAGACTTCTCAATTTCTCAATTTTTATGACAATGAATTTGTAAGTGTATCAAGTCTATTTTAGCATGAATTAGCAATTTTTAAAATTCAAATGCCAAAAACTCTATGACAAAAAATCATAGTACTATGAATTATATGTCAAATTGTTCGTAATTTAATGCTGAATTTCAGGATGATAATAACTCAAAACCGGAAAATTCCGACTTGAGGTCCCATTTCACTTTCCGCATCACAAATGAAAGTTTTTAACTTCCAAGACATTTTTAAGGAGCCTCAAAAGTTTTGAAGCGTTTGTAAAAACCAGCATTGTTTTGCAATGGACTGAGTGGTCATGCAATTTCTGTGGATGATGCAGTGTTAAATGCATTAAATATTACACAATCTCATAATCACATACACTTAGGACAAGCACACAGTTCACAATATCTGTAAACATAGAGTAACAAAAAGAATTCTTAAAGCCCACTTCTTTCTAACTTTACCCAACATTTTATTTTTCGATTAATTTAATTTTTTTGTAAGAAAATGTTTCCTAAAACAAAACCTATAAGTAATAAACTGACAACATAGCAGGGTTAGTCAAAAGTGTGGCTACATCCCCCTTAATTCTTAAAACACTTCTGTAATACAAAAATCAAAATTTTACACATTTATAAAATGGAAAACTGTAATTTTTGGTCAGTTAAAATTTTACATTTTTTTATTGAATGATTATTAATATATAAGACTTGCCAGTAGATGGCAAGTAATTGATATCACCCCCTCATTAACCCTTGAGCGGGCGCACGCGGAGTTTTCCTCCGCATGTGTTTTTTATGTTAAAATAAACAGACATAATGGGTGTCGGCGGTCGTGTCCGGCTCTGTACTTTATGCCCCTCATTCCAGGAATGTCCTAAAGCTATTTATACCCCCCACCCCCTCCCCCTTGGTACCTCGTTATTTGCAATTCAGAGATGCCGTCTCAGTTTTCTCCCGTTACACAGACACTGATACCTACTTTTAAAATTCATAATAGCAATGGATTTGTAATTATTATTAATTTTTTGGACTTTTCCTTTTGCTTTCAAAAAAAGAAGCGAAAGGAAAAGTCCAAAAATGTAAATAATAATTAATGCTTATTTTATACTAGAAAATTACTGACTATGTTTAATTGAAATATTACACCTATTAAGTTGAACAATTAATTGAATCGACGATGAAATGTGATTCCTAATGAAGTTTGTTGACATTTAAATACAATATTTCGTTATAAAACAAGTTAAATTTGTGCAATCTAGTGTTGCGGAGTAAAACTCCGCATGCGCCCGCTCGCGTTTTGCCGGTGAAGCGCCCGCTCAAGGGTTAAAATGGCATAAGTTTCAAACTTTGAAGAGGGTATCTTAGCTTAACTCTGAATTCCCCACTTTAACCTTGAAACGGGCTATTATGGAGAAATCAAACTCAACACACAAAAAGGTGAAAAAGTGTGCTCGCTTAAAAGTTAAGATGGCAAAAGGACACTTGTTTAACTAACTCTGTATGAAGTTCTACATACATTAAGTGCTTTTTTACAAAGTTGAAAAAACAAAAGGTGTAATATTTTATTATTACATGAGCTTATATAACCAAGTAATTGTACATAATAAATTTTGTATATTGATGATTTCTTGTAACAAATCTTTTTTGTTACAAATAATTTTGTACCAGATTTTTTTTGTAACAAATAATTTTTGTTTCAGGTTTTTTAGCTTGAAATAAATTACAGAACCTCATCACTGATGAGTAAAATTTTGGAAAAAGCACAATAAGCTAACAATGAAAACAATCACAGAAACAAAGGAAAATGTGAAGAGAAACAACACAAAACTACAGATCAAAGAAGAATTCCGTACATACCAACAGTTGACATCAGATAACAGCTTCCCCAGCAGGTGGAAAGAGAAAACTCTGAAGTTTCCTTACTCTCTTGAATGTTAAAAATAGAGATAATGGGTAAAAAATTATAATTCACTTGCAATATTGAGAAAATAATACTCAATATAAATGGACAAAATCATAATAAACAATGAGTAAAAGACTCATGCTACTACAGAAACATTTCAGTCCTATCTTTGTCCGTTTGAGCTGTAATAGTTGTTCCACTTAATAAAACGGCTTCTTTTGTTTCCCAATAATGACCTGGTTCCAACTATTATGAATGTTAGACGAATCTCAGCTGTAATTCGTTGACTGGCAATAAAAAAATCAATAATTTTAAATTATTGTTTGCAATGATTTAAATAGACAATAAATTTAATTTATAATCAAAGAGAGCAAGGAACTTGCAGGGAAAATGTTAGTATTAAAAGTTAGTAAAAAAATAAAGAACAAACACAAAGACTAAGAGGAATTGAAGAAAATAAAGTGCACGTAAGCATTAGGGGTTAGTGAGCATTAATTTCTTTGTAGAGTTGTCATCATGTATTTGTATAAATTTCATCATACAATAGGACTATTCTCTTGGACAATAAAGCAAAATAAATAAAATATTTTCACACACACTCTCAAGCTTTAATAGTCACTTACCCCTAGAAAGCATAACAAAATTCAAAAATGTAAAAATAATCTTGACAAATAAAGTAAAAATACAAAAAATTAAATGTTTTATTTTCAAAATTTCAGAACTAACATTTATATAAAATCATCTATAAGTAACTCTCATCTCCCCTTTCTTTACAGATCCCTAGTTGATCAATATCAAAAATATCACAAAATGTAAAAAAGTCTTTGATCTTCAAAATCAAGTCTTTAAAAGTCTTTAATTTTCAGGTAGTTTTTAATTTTCAAATTTTTAAACGTTTATTCCAATTTTAAAAGGTACACTTCATCTGGGTTTTAGTGAGTTTGAATATTTTTTTATTAAATCTATCAAAACTCAAATTAGGAGTGGTGTAACAAAGGTCTGGTTTAGTTTTAAATTTACGGATAAAATTTACTTCTTGGATATACATTTTTAGTTATAACTTCAAATAAAAATATGAAAAACTGAAAAAAGAAAAAACTTACCTGACAACAAAAGGTGATTGAGGCTTGGGCGACTCGTCCACCAGTCCTAAGCTCTTCTCCTGCCACAGAGCCCGCTCGGTGATGGAGGCCAGAGCCAGACTGGGAGCCACAAACTGCGAGGTTAGCTGAGGTACAAACCTTGCTGCTGCCTCCTGCTGCGGCGCTGAACGCAGCAAGCTCTGCTCGTCCAGTAGTTTTCGGATCTGCCGTTCAAAGTCCACCACCGGATTATCTGACCCCGGTGTCGATGTCGACTTCTCAGACACAACTGGCATTTTTAAATCGGTCTGACTCGAACCGTCTTTCTTCATAGACGATTTTGCACTAGAACTCGTTGTTTCACCACTTTCCGCCTTTTCTTTTAACGGTTTTTCTTGGTGTTTATCTAAACTACCCGCTGTTCGTTTTGTTCGGTGTTTACTTGCCCTCTGATACTCAAAACTCCCGCACGATTCTCCACGATAGGAATCCACAGTCTGTACTCCATGAGAGTCCAACGTGCTCTCACCGCACGCCGCCAAAGTGATCAATGCCGAAGACGGAATCTTATCCGAGTTGTTTGTCCTTTTTGAACTGGTCGAACTAGAATTACTACGGTGCACATTTCTCGGGGACTCTCTCGTTTTCGAACTTCGTCCACTACCACGACTTCCGTTATTATTACCATTTTTCCCCGGTGAAAAACTTCTCGATGAGGGTAAACTAGGAGTGGTGTCTTGCAAAGGTGTTTTGGTAACTTCGGGAGGGTTATTGTTCGAAGACAGGTAGCACTGAGGGGGGATATAATCGAGGGAAGCACGAGGAGAATTTTCTGGGGAGGAACACGGGTTGACCTGAATATCAGAGGGGAACAGCCACTGCTGCAAGTTGGTATGAGGCTGGTGAGGAGGTGGTGGGGAAGGGGAGGGGGAAGCGTCTGTTGTTCTGCTGTAGCTCTCGTCAGAGGAACTGATGCTCGGAGAATGGTTGAGGGAGCTGATCTCGTCGGCAGACGAGTGCACACGAGTGTTTCCCGACCAGTGGAGGCCCGAGCCCTGGAGACTCTCGTCACTGTAGTGTCGCTGTAGCCACGGAGGGCCTTGCCTCGGTCGGTGAGCCATTGTCGCTCGAGGTGGAGGCTTGGGCAAAGGCTTCATATAAGGAGCTGATGTGTTCTGGAGTCTAGACACTTCTTGATGCTTTACATTCTCCTGATGTCTGGTGGTCTCTTGAAGCCTCACGTTCTCTTGGTGCCTCGTGGTTTCCTGGTGTCTCCTCTGGCTCATGTTGTTGTTGTGATTGCGAGGAATCACCTCGTTTGTGTTTGAATTACCTCTGGGCCATGGTGGCGTATATCTAAAAGAAATTTCATTGTTAGGATCCAAAATAAGCCTGTTTATTTAAATTATCTTTTTATCTGCTTTCATGATGACTAATAACACATATTGTTATCAGAGAGCTTTGTCTATAAAGACAAGTCCATTGTCAAAAATCAACAAGAAACAAGTTGTCCGATAATAAACAACTACAAACATTAGGATTATTTAGAAGGTAAGCCTGCTATCCCTTCTAAATAATCCTAATGTGACCTAGAGTCCTATACCAATGATCCAACTACAAACATTAGTTATCCTGGTTGAACAAAGATAGATCTATTAAATGAATCCGCAAGTCTAGTTAAAAAATAAGTGTTTTTCTTGATATGCCAATTTAGACTCTACACCCACAAAAGTTAAAATCAAAACACAAACAACTTAATTTACAAAGTAGGTTGGAGGGCAAGAAGTATAAAATTTCCTTTCCTTGTTTAAAATTAAACTAACAAAATCTGGGAACACATTTTTACATCAGTAACTAGAAGAGCAAGATATCCAGCCAAGATTCCAACTTAATTGTTTGTATGAAAGATTTAGTTGCTGGCACAGTAGAAGAATGACAATGGCAGTGGCTGTGGAATTCTCCACGTTGCCAAAACCATTAATATCCATCAGGTTCCAGGCCAGTCATATTGCCAGTGTTACTGTTATTGACACAAACACCTAAAACCTAACTGTTATAAAAATCAGTCCAGGTGAATTAAAGGTTACACCGACCAAAACCTTTTTTCTAGCCAGTGTAATAATATGAATATTTCAAATTGTGTAAAAAAGATATAAATCACCACCAAAGACAACACTGACTTAAGCTTTGAAACTTTAACTTACATTTAAAATGAATGGTAGAAATAATTAATATCAGAGTTGTTATTTCACACATAATTTATAATGAAAGACTTTTTTAAACCCAGAACCTTTTAGATTTACCATAACCAAACAATTAAAATATTAGTTACCGCTTTTGGTTCAATTTATTTCAGTGCTTGGATCTTAAGGCTACCAAATATTAAAAAAATGTTACTCATCAAACATGCATTTCACATCATCGCCCCTTTTTAACTATATATCCCCCACCCTCCCATTAAAGAAAACCCTCTTAACACCACTTATCGATCACCTGTTGGTCTGAGAGAGCGGGGGGAAGACCTGCGCGATGCCACGCTGCGGGGGCAGTGGCCGCGGCTGGCGGGGCAGGGGCAGCAGCGGCTCCGTCTCCGGGTGCGAGGGGTTGTGGTGGGGCATGTGGCGGGGCCGCGACTTGAGCCGCTCCCCCGACTGCTGCAGCTGCTGGTGCAGGAAGGCCAGAGGCGTGGCTACCCCGCCGTACATCGTGCCTGCCAAAGGTAATTAACGGTGCTAGATACAATTTTCTTGAGAAAAATTACATCCTAACTTCCTGGTTGATACAATAAAAGTTGCTTTACAGCATATGTTGTAACACCATTTTGGCAATAGAAAACCGAAGATAACTTCGGTAAAAGTTAGGATTTCAAATATTACCATCTTTATTCATTTGAAAGCAATTACAATCAGATAAAATGATGCCATGAAAGATTCTGAGAAGGAATATACAAAGGGGTTTACTCTTATAGGTTTTTAATTCAAGAAACCACAGCAGCAATAAATAATTAAAATGATATTTTATGGCTCAAAGCCTAAATTCAGTTGAACTCAAGTTAAAAAGCTCTGATTCAATGTGACACAATGGGAAGGTTTGTCTGTTTTAATACAACAGCTGGATTACTTAAGTGTGCTCAACATTCTACTCGTCACCTACCACAAGGCACATTCTACTGTTGAACATAACAAATACCTATCACTAAAAACACTCTTTAGTACTTATCTACAGGAATCATTAACATATGATTTGAATGAAAAAATTTTGATTCAAAAGGTTCTATGGAGGAATTTAACTAAATATATTTGTTTAACTTTCTGCTTTCTCAGATTAGCTTCTCTCACCTATCGACGCCCCGCCTCGCAGGCTGGTGAGGTCCTCCACTCGGATGGTGCCCGGCTGCTTTCTGTCCGTCAGGAAGTACGTGGTCATCTCCCCTTTGCCCTTCACCTTCACCTTGCCACGACACTGAAACTCGTAAGGCATGTTCTGCAGCACTTGGTACACCTCCTCTGTCACCTGTAGATAAAATCATTTGCCGGATTAGGATTTGGTGATTAGAGTACCAAACAGATAAAAAAACAAACATTTCCTGGTTAGAAGGAATAGCTAATAAATTTAATGATTATTTTATTGGTTGTGTCCAAGACAACAAATCAAATTACTTCAATAAATGTAATAGTAGAGATAGAGGCTGCGATGATGATACCGAATTTGTAACAACTCCTTTTAGATTTAATTTTGCTAATGTAGAGGAGGTGGAAAAATAATCAGTTCCTTAAAAAAATTTAAACCCTGCTGGTTATGATGACATTCCAAAAAAGGTAATAAAAATGGCAAAAGAACATCTAAGTAGAATTTTATGTCACTTGATCAATTCATCCTTTCTCCCAGGCATCTTCCCACAGCAACTAAAAATATAAAAAATAATCCCAATACACAAAAAAATGATGAAAAGACCATATCAAACTACCATCCAATCTCCCTACTCCCAGTCATTTCAAAAATTTACGGGAACATCGCTTGCAATCAATTAGCAAAATACCTTAAAAATAACAATAAAATAAATAATACTCAACATGGTTTCAGACAGGGGAAATCAGTAGTAACTGCTGCAATCTCATTCATTGAATCTGTTGACAAGGGTGAAGAAACAATGGGAATTTTTATGGACCTGTCAAAGGCTTTTGATAGTGTCAGCCATCCTCTCCTGATCGAAAAATTAAAATTACTAGGTGTATTGAAAAATTCAATAAAATGGTTTGAATCGTATCTGGAAGATCGACTCCAATTCGTTGAAATCACTGAAATAACACAAGAAAATTATGTTACAAAAACTATCTCAGGAACCCAAACTACTAAACTTGGTGTCCCTCAAGGATCAATTATTGGCCCTCTTTTGTTCTTGTGCTACATGGATGGTATGCAAAATTCTCTGACATATTTACCAAAAAATAATCTGTGGCTTTATGCAGATGATTCAAATCTCAAAGTATCTGCAAGCACCAAAGAACAGTTAAAAATCTTGAGTTTTATTGAATTGGAACAAATTCAACACTTTTTGACTCAGCACAAATTAGAATTAAATATTAAAAAACTAATTTTGTCACATTTAAATCCCACCAAAATAAAACACTAAACAAACCTGTGATAATGCAAGACTCTTTTGAATTGGAAAGGAAAAGCAGCACATAATTTTTAGGTTTGTTAATGGATGAACATTTAAGCTGGGATAACCATATTAGCGACGTTTTATCAAAATTAAGCTCTGGAATTTATTCTCTATATAGAGTGTCATTTTTTTAAATAAAAAAAAAAAAATAAAAAAGAATCAAAAAACTTTAAAAACATATATTTTGCAAATATTCATTCCCACATAGCTTTTGGAGTGTGCCTTTATGGATCTACTTCAAAAAATAATATGGATGGTATTTTGAAACAACAAAAAAGAGCAATTAGAATTAAGTAATGAAACTTAAGTTTGATGACTCAGCAAGGGAACATTTCAAAAACTTTAAGATTTCAACAGTATTTGGCCAGCACATTTTTGATACAATTCTCATCGCAAAATCAAATCAAGACATAAACTCAGGCTAGAAGCCTCATCTCTATAATACAAGAAATAAAAATCTATATATTTAAAGCCGTAAAGAAAAAAAAACCTTGGGACAGTTCGTTTGAGACTTCTACTGGGCCAATTTACATGAGGGTTGTACCAAAACAAAGGGTTTCAATCCTATATTAGCAGGTTTTATCTGTATTTTGAAAATGTTTATGTTAACTGGGTTAAAAATGGAAAATTAACTTTTCTTATGGAGATTTAACATGGGCAAAAAAGTACTCTTTTTCAAACCTTGGGACAGTTCGTCTGAGACTTCCACTGGACCGTTTTAGATGCGGGTTGTACCAAAACAAAGGTTTTCGGTCCTATATTAGCAGGTTTTATTCGTATTTTGAAAACCATTATGTTAAATGGGTCAAAAATGAAAAATAAACTTTCCTTATGGAGATTTAACATGGGGAAGAAAGTCAACTTTTTTAATGCTTCAGACAGTTCGTCTGAGACTTCCACTGGGCCAATTTACATCCAGTTTGTACCAAATAAAAGCTCAACTTATCTATATTTGCAGGTTTTATTTACTTTTACATTATCTTGCTTTTTTAAATTAAAAAAATCGAAATTTCTAAACCTTTGCAATAATCTTATTTAACAGTTCTTCAATCAGCTGATTTTATTGGTATGGGTTATTTGTCTAACAACAGACGAAGAGCAAACGTTCAAGAAGCTATAATTGTTATATTATGTCCAGTACCCAAAAACGTGTACAAATACTTTAAATTGAAAGGGATAATAATACAGTTTTATATTATTTTTCGCAACACTACACTAGTAAGTAGCCGATTTCCGCTTCCGTTTCAGTGTGGGAAGTCGCCCTTTACAAAAGAGTACGGCAAATATCAGCTTTAGTGAGGTAACAAATCAGCTGGAGTGCGATAAAGAGTTTGTACTGAGCATTTACCGCACGAGTGCGGTAAATGCTCAATGTTGCCAACCCAAGAAAAAAAAACAGTATATCACACAATTTAAATACATTATACATAAACAAAACATACACATTTTAACTATGACGACCATATCTCAATTGTAACTAAACTGGTTTCCCAGGTTGCGACTACATACAGTTAATAGCAATACGTTAATAAAGAGCAGTATTAAATCAATTGTTGCCGTCTGTGTGACGATAAGACGTATTCCTAGAAAGGCTTACCCGGTCGCTGAACAGCAGAGATAACGCTTTTTGTTATCTCCCCCGCACAGATAAATATAGTTTTGTTCGTATTTTCTCTCTACAGTTTATTTTATATTAATGAAATCTTTTAACTTTCATAGAAGTGTTGTCTTTTACTTACCATATTTCTAACTATATTTGTTGCTGGTAGTGTCGCGAAAACTACCGTACGCAACTCATCCTGCTACGTGCGTCCTGCTCATCCTCACATGAACTATCATGCTCGCACGTAAACACCTACTTCCCGCACTAGTTGCGTAATGTACTATTAACCAAACAAGTTTATAGTTAGTAAATTATAAAAATAAGTTTTGATTGTTAAATTTTGTAGGGCTACAGTTAAAGTTACTTAATTATGTAATTATATTAAACAGCTGATTGCAAACATTAATGGTCCAAGTGATTACTGCAATAGCAAATTAATTGTAGAGGCGGGTTAGTTTAAATGGTTTACATTCATAGTCATTACCATTTCAGCGTAATAAGGAACTAATTACAAGTAATTTAAAACTTAGCAGTGGATCTGACTAAATGTTGTCTAGATAATTAATTATAAAATATGGAAGCAGTTTACCTTTAAAAACTCATATTAACCCCGATTTCAGTAATACTTTTTTTCAGTAATAATGCACCGGTTTTAATTCGACGTGTGCTCCAAATCCTGTGCGTGTTACGAAAATTATTGTAACAAATAGATTTATTCCCAAAATCCGATATCAAATCGTTGTGCTTACTTATATACGCGCAGACCCAAGGCATTGTAGCTCTATCGGCAGCGCATCGGGCCACCAACTCGGCGAACTAGGTTCAAATCCGCACAGTGCCGCCATACTTTTAGATACGTCGTTACAAGTGGCATCACTAAGGTCTGCTTTTTACTAATACAGTAAACTCCCGATTATCCGCGAGCGGATTATCCGCGGTGCGGATTATCCGCGCGTGCTACAAAAAGCAAGAAAATACATATTTATAAAAAAATTAGACTGAACTGACAAGTTTTTTGAGTACGAAACACGCGCAGACTTTCTCCATCTACCGTAACGCGAAGACGATTTTAGTCTACCGCGACGCGACGACGACTTTTGTCAATTGCGATGTGACAACAATGTTTATCTATTGCGACAATGATATTCGTGTACCGCGACGACCATATTCGTTTACCGCGGCGTCTAACACAACGATGATACTTGTCTAGCGCATCGATGAACTTTGCCTACCGTGACGTCCATATTCGTATAACCCGAGACGATATTTTTTCTACCGCAGCGACTATACTCGTCGACCGTGACAACGATATCCTTCTACCACCACGAAGATTTTCGTCTACTGCGACGTGACAAAAATATGTGTCTACTGCGACAATGATATTTGTCTACCACGACGACGATATTAGTTTACTGTGATGTCCATATTCGTCTATTGTGACGCGATACTCGCTTACCGCGATGTCATAGGATATCCCCTCCCCCGAAATTAAATCTTGGTTCGCTACTGACTGTATTAAATACATTGATTTTTAATGGTGAAATTGTTTTTCTCTTTTATTCTCTCCCATTTTCAACACTTGCGGATTATCCGCGATTTTCGTTATCCGCGGTAGTCGCGCCACCCAATTCCGCGGATAATCGGGCGTTTACTGTAGTGATATTTATTTGAGGTCAACTATGTTGTATAGGAATTACAATGTTTATAGGCCTTCGAAAATTCTCGAAAGATTCTTTCTTGAACATTTTATAAACCGTTAATCCAATACAAATTTATAGTATTAGGCCTACTTATTTCTGACGTTTTTGAACTTAACAAAACGCTTTAATTAGGCTACTAAGGTCTAAGACTAAGTAATGAGGCCTTAGGTTTAGTCCTAAGGTTAGACCTAAGGTTTAAAAGCTTTAAGTTTAGACATAAAGAGGGTCTGGGTATGCAATGATGCAGCATTATTGTTTTAAGGGGTACTTTGACAGACAATGAAACTAAAGTAGGCTAATTTTTATTTTCTGTGAAAAATCTTTTTTGCTGTTAGCAATTTGGGTTCAGCTATAAACTTACTTATTATAACTTTACACATTGGATCATTTAAAGATATTTTAAAACTGTAAATGGTTATATCATTGACTTATACATTCATAGTCAATGGTTATATTATGCTGTACTTTCATCATTAAGTACACTTTGCCACCACACTGCATAAAACACTGACGTTTCAACCGGTTTACGGTAAAAAGTAAACGTCCTGTCTTTCAGCAATTTCCGAAGTTGTGACACTTTGTCAATCACTGTGTTTGACTTACTTTGAATTAAACTGTTTAAGTAAAATATTTTCGTGTATAAATATAGTGTAAGTAGTTTTATTTTATTCCTATGATTTATTTGTTTATTTATTTATTTCACTGAGGAAAAAAATGACACTAACCAGTGAGAAAAAGATTGTGCCCGTTGTAGGCGATGGAAATTGCCTGTTCCGTGCAGTTTCTTATTCAAAGTTTTGGAATCAAGACCACCATAAACTTATAAGAAGTAAAGTTGTGTGCTACATATTGATTCACTGGTATTTTAATGTTGGGGATACTTCCTTTATAGTACCAATAATGTGCAAAAATGATTACCATCATCTAATGTCCCTGGATAGTGAATAATGCAGTCATGCAGAACTGCACGTATTCCTACCTGTATTAATATCCCAGAAAAGTAGATTATTAGTATAAAATAATAGTTGATTTCACTGATGGCTGAAACCATTTTTTCTTTTTCAAATTTGCTGAGAGAAAAATACTTGGAAGAAAACAGTAGTTTAAAAAGGACATTTCATAAATATTTTGCACCAACTGCCTTGCGCTCCACTCACCACGAAAATGGAGCCGTGTCCGTCGAGTATCGACGGGCAACAACTAGTTATGATTAAAACTTGCCACAATCTGAAGTTTTACGAGAAAAAGTCAAACTATATGGGAATGAAATTCTTGCAACTGTTACCAAATGACATTAAAAATACTACAAACCATGAAATTCAAACAGAAATTCAAAGCTTATTTAGTAGAAAAAGCTCTATATTCAATAGAAGAATTCCTTCCACCTCCTCCCAAGCACAGGAGTTTATAAGGGCACTAAAAATTATAAGCACTATGATGGAAATAGTCAAATATATACAAAATTGTAAACATGTACATATGTTATGATTAGACTAGTTATAGAAATGACACTATTCATATATACCTATGTATATATTATGAATAAAGATAATTTGAAATTGAAATTGAAGCTCTTGTTAATATTTCTCCACAAGCTAATCAAATACTGCTGAGAGTGTTGTTTTATGTAATTATGTTGTATGTAATCGAGGATCATCAACATTCAAAAATCCCCATGAGAACCTTCAAAAATTAATAAATCTGAACTTAACTTACTCCCAAAAAAACTCATGTTCAAAATATATAATAATTCTTGGTCGAATACAAAATTGTCCTCAACATTGAAGGTTTTTGCATTCATAAGAAGCATTGCATTATTTAGTTATGGTAGACTAGACCTGTAAGTGATAGAAAAATAAACGCAATACAGTAGACTCTAGGTAGACACTCGATACTTCGACACTCTGTATAGTTTGACACTGTCTGTATCGACTCATCAAACATTCAAAGACTACCAAATATTCTGCATAGTGAAATAATATATTGGGATCTACATTAAGATAAAAGTTAGTAAATTAGCTGGCAACAGTTTAGGATGGGGGTATTCAAAACAATTAGATGTACATGATCAGTCTTTATTTTTCATTGCCTCTATTAATGTAAAATCCCATATCCTCCCTATAGTTTGACATTCCGATACTTCAACACCCCTAAAGTCCACTACCGATACTTCAATACCCCCAAAGTCCACTATGTGTACACGTATTGTGTGTACTGTACCTACAAAAACATAATAATTTCTGAGAAGGACAGAGTGTGCAGCGGACCTGCGTGTGGTTGGGTAGGCCGGTGGAGTCCATGCGGCTGGCCACGTTGACAGTGTTGCCCCAGATGTCGTACTGCGGCTTGCGGGCCCCGATGACGCCGGCCACCACTGGGCCGATGTTGATGCCTACGCGCAGCATGAAGTTGTTGTAGCTGTTGTCGTTGATGCAGACCAACTTGTCCCGCATGGCGAACACAAACTCCACCAGCGCCGACAGGTGGATGCCTGCGGATCAAGGTCCAGATTGGTATCTCATTTTAGAAAATTGTTTTAGGTTAGATATTTGGTGGTTGATAGTAAAGCCTGATCTAAGAGTTTAGTATAGTTAAAAATGAAAAACACATCTCATGTTAGATTCTTGACTTCTGGGTTAGACCTCGTCTCATTGTCAATGATTTCCATTGACGTTTCAGAGACATTATAGTACTCAATCTTTAGGGTGAAAAACGAAGTCGCACACAATACAAAATACTTTATTATTGAAGGAGCAGTCTGTGGCCTCAGGTTATATAAGCCTGCCTCAGCGCTGTTTACTCTATTTGTAGAGTATTCGAGGCGCGACTGGGATGCATTCCTTTCAAGGAGATGACAATGGATGCAAGGGGGTGGGGGCGGTTGGCTTTTTCACTTTTTTTTATGAAACTTAAAATGAGAAAACAAATTATAATTTTTAAGCTAATATTAGCTTATATAAATACATAAACCAAAAGCAAAACAGAGGTACTATTTGTCTGCGGAGCAGAGCCGTATCAGTTAATTAGTTGTTTTATATAAAAGCACAAGGAGCTTAACATCAACAACAGTTACCAGCAGAAACACTGTCGTCCAAAATGCGGTACTCAGGCATCAATCCCACAGCAGCCATGTATGTTGAGCCAACGGTCTTGATCTTGTCTATGGCTCTGAACCTCTCTTCCCCCAGCAACTGCAAAGGAATCAATATAGATCCTTTACTATCCTTTACTTATAGGCCTTGTCTAAATAAACCATACTGAAAAATATATACACTATTAATATCTATCTCCATATATATGAGAGAGAATGTAGGTTCATCTGAACCTGGAAAACCAGTTAAACCGTAATCTATGAAATTGTACATATAGCTTTAGGAATTCAGTTCCCTAGATAATATTTTGATTTTGTCTTAACTCATCACGGTTTCACTCTACAGGCTCAACAGGCATTTCACATTAACTTATGACTAGTGTGTTTGATCAGGTGATCTATATCAAGTGTTAGTTGAGTGTTACTTAGAGGGAATTCTCTCAATTGTACTTGTATAACACTTCACTGTGAAAGAATTAAACCCTGAGTGTCACCAGTAACGGGTTCTTCGTGCCTAGTTAATGTGTGCATTACTCTTGGCAAAGCCAACATTTCCCGCGTAATATATCATCTGAGGGGGAGCTAACTCAAGTTGCCATCACAGAAATTAAAGGCTCCATTTCCATCACGGCAACGCGTGCTTAGCGTCGAGGTTGACGTTATTGCACCGGTGTCAATTGTAAGGTGAGCAATGGTGATTGTTGACGTGTCAACATTCAGCGCGTACAGCATCTATTGCACACTTCACATTTAACTCTTTCACTTCATTTGACACCGTGTTGGAAATGAAGCCTTAAGATGACCTTGTTTACCATTTTGCAGCTCAGGATTCGTTTCTGATGTTATCCTATGAATAAATCATGAAAAAACTAACAAATGTATTTGATTGTAATGGTTACAAAAATTTACAAATTCAATAGGAAATGAAAAGAGGAATGCTAATAACATATTTATGTGGCATAAATATCGATAAAATGTGTATATTTAGTTTTATGGAATAATAACAACAAAAAACTTAAGCTTATGTAATCCGTTACTCGTGTAGAGTTTATGATAAAATTGTACTCTCTGAACAAATTAAAATTTGGGGATATAAAATGTATAGCAATCGCATAACAAATAACCGAGATACACAAAACACACTCAGGGAATGATCATTGATTTCAGCCGCGACACTTTAGGAAATGGCTGGTATGAGTAACCGGTTACTCATGATGCAGTGAAGGTGATAAAGCCCATATTGCGGGTCGAGCCTAGGAAGGTTCACTCACACATGCAGCAGTTTAAGACTGACCTAATCTGCTCCATTTGCCACATAGTAGACTTTCCCTATCACACTGAACAATTTTGAAGACACTTTTATCTCAAAAATATTAACTTTGAACTTTTATTTCAACTTTTTTTTTTATTTGCACAGTTTACACTCTATTTATTATTACAAGAAAAGTAATATAACATTATAGGAAATTGATTTTATTGCAGCTCCTTTAAACCACAAGAAGTGTGTTAAACGCTCAGGAGTGGGAATGCGCATGAATTTGAGGGGATTCTAACAGCCTCACCCGCAACCTGGGCTCGATACTATTACAGAAGCACACTCAGGTGGTGTCTCAAAGCTGCCTGCCAGGTTCAGCTGGTGTAATAATGCATCTATTTACTAATAACATCATGATCAAATTAAATTCTCAAACCAAACTAATTCAACATTCTTAGTGAACTTATTAGCAAATGAAAATAACACAATTTTGATATTTCATGAAGATGAAAGACCTTTTAAAAATGGTTGCTTCTATCATAGACAACAATGGCTCTTATTATAAAAAAAAATTATTGGAAGATGGTAGATGGATTCCATTTGATAGTGTGCTCTAATATTCCACTGCGAGATTCTTGATTAGTTGTTACAGTAAGAGTTAAAAGAGTATAAGAAGGTAATTCTTTGTGTTATCATATGAGCCAAAGCTGAACAGTAAATACTAGTGGCACAGGTTATAACAAACAGCTGCAATAAGTCAAAATGTGATTAGCAGAGTAAAGAAATGTGATAACCACATCAATAACCTCAGATAAGTAATCACCAGTTCCAAATTGTCTATGATATTGTGAAATGCTCATGATATGTGATTACCTACTGCTAGCTAATCACTATATACTGATAATTATTGAAGGTCAAGTCATTACAAAATGTTTTAAGAGCCATGTTCAATTTTGTTATAAGCAAATAAAATTAAAATTAAATATAAAAGTACCTTAGGCTTATTAGTTGCCAGCGTATCAAGACTGTAAGATTTACATCCCCTCTTTTTGAATCTTTGATGTCAGTTTACTCAAAGCTTCACAACTATAAACACAACCAGGGATTGTAATCCAGTGACTTAAATTTTTGTTTTACCAAATGCGTACCGTTTTGCAATTGCATTTTACCTTAAAAAACTTGCTAAATTCATGTTTTTAATGTGATTTTAAATATTTTTATTTCACAGATAGGCCGATCTGGATAATCTGTGATCCGGGTAATGAGGGGGCCAAATATGCTTTAGTAACAAAAGTATGACGAACAACTTATTAGATTAACCTTTGATATGACTTTCTCTCGTACCTCGTCGAAGTCGGCGATTATCTCGTTGAGCAGCCGCAGACACTCGACGCCCTGGTTGTTGCCGTCGAGCTCCATGTAGAACTCGTGGTAGTTGGTGATGGAGGCGAACATGACGCCGACGCGGCCATAGGACTGGTGGTACAGCTCCTGCGACAGAGTGTTCTGGTCCGACCCAGCACGACGTTACTATGCTACACACAACACACTGCACAGCACTACTCACTACACTACTCTAACATGACACCGACGCATCCATGTATAAATTCAAACGAATGGTGTTTTTTTGATAGGTCTTATCATGAGTACTATGGTAATATTAGCTTCTTCCCTGTAGGGGAAATTCACCAAAATCAACACAAAATTTCACAAAATGCTGAATGTAATAATTCAAAATTAAAAAAAAATTCTATTAGTTCCACTGGTAAACAAATTCTTTTAAATGGTAGTAAGAATTTTAAAATAAAGTTGTTTTCATGATGTTATCATATGTAATGGGTTGAAATGTTCTCATCAAGCAGTTTATTGATTTTCTGAATATTCTTTTAAGCAATTTAACAAATTGATTTCTCTTTCTTTTTTCTCTGATGTTCAAAGCCACATTTAACAAATTTACAGACGACATAACGGCTGTAAAAAATAAAATAGTTCAACCTTTTTATTGAAGGCATCCAATCAGCATTTTAGTATTTTCTACAAAGTCTAGATCTAGATACATCCATAGCCAAGCCTTTAGCTACTGCTTTGCCAGCAATTAATACTATACAATTATCACTACAAACTGAATGATGTAAAGGCTTTCCAACAGAGCTTAACCTTTATCTCTCATTTAAAATTGTCTTTATATATTTTTTCCAGTGAGATGTATCTACATTGGCAATCTTGAATTTACCCTGAGAGAGGAGCAGAACAAAATCAAAAGCATTCAATCACACTTTGGTGCCCGGGATCAAACAAGACCCTTAATGAATTTATGATTCATGAAATTTTTTTGTAAACTGCACACTTGGACCCTAAAAATAATCAGTATCATATGATTCTCAGCACCATTATGGCAATCCTTATCTGCAAAAATGTTTATTTATCATTCAATTTATGTATCTTCACAACTATTTCTCTTAATAAACCCTCAAATGGATGGATAATAACAATACTACACTGATCAGCCCAATACTAGATAAGCACACACATAAAGTCTACTGTGGGAACTTAAATCTTACCTTAGTCCACAGAAAATAAATATGTCAAAATAAATCAAATATTAAACATTTAAAACTTTACAAATCCAATATTGATGAAACACTTTGTTAATAGCTGCAGCGAAGCACAATTTAGATTTGTTAACTGACCGTAATAGTTATTATGTTTTCCACAATTTTCTTTTTTTAACATTTTTTTAAACTTGTTTCCCATATTTATAATATATGTTACATGTATTTTAACACCTAGATTTATTAGGTAATTCTAGTGTGAATTTTTTTAATGCTCATTTCACATATTTAGTATTGACTTACAGTAGACCCCCTCTTAACCAACCCTGATGGGACTGGACCTAGGTCGGTTAACTTAAATGGTTGGTAAAAACAAGTAATCCTCTAAAAACCTAAAAATGTGTAAGCTCTATTGATTTAGGGTCATCATAACTCTAAAGCCGTTCGTGGGAATTTTTAGAAAATAAAAATGTAATTATCAACCTGTTTTCCAAAATAATTACAGTAGAAATGTCACAAATAACCCCTAAACAAAATCTTTTTTCTAAACTAAAGATTAGATGTGGTTAAAAAAGTTCTTATGTCAACAATAACATTTTCATAGTTTTGTTTTAACAAATCTTTTGTAATGTGGAAGTATTGATTATCAAAATTAATGATAAGAAACAAGCAATCATTGCATTATGAGTCAGGCGGTTGATTTATAGCCTCTCACTGGAGACTTGATTCACAAAAACTTTTGACCTTTGAGTTTTTGACCCCCTCTTCCCCACCCACAAAAGCGGTGATACCAATTTCAAAACCCCTATTATTTTTTATAGCATGTTATAGCAGGTTTATAGCAGTTACCATGTTGCTGCGGAACTGGTTGTCGAGGAAGTGAGTGGCGACGTGGGCTGGCAGCAAATTGAACAGTATCCGCTTGTTGCTGTGCTGCAGTGCATCCATCTCCCGCTTCTCCTCTGTTGCCTGCCACAAACACCAGTCATAACACGATACTACCATGTTGCTGTGGAAGGTTGTCAAGGAAGTGAGTGGCGACGTGGGCTGGCAGCAAATTGAGCAGTATCCGCTTGTTGCTGTGCTGCAGTGCATCCATCTCTCGCTTCTCCTCTGTTGCCTGCCACAAACACCAGTCATAACACGATACTACCATGTTGCTGCGGAACTGGTTGTCAAGGAAGTGAGTGGCGACGTAGGCTGGCAGCAAATTGAGCAGTATCTGCTTGTTGCTGTGCTGCAGTGCATCCATCTCTCGCTTCTCCTCTGTTGCCTGCCACAAACACCAGTCATAACACGATACTACCATGTTGCTGCGGAACTGGTTGTCGAGGAAGTGAGTGGCGACGTGGGCTGGCAGCAAATTGAACAGTATCCGCTTGTTGCTGTGCTGCAGTGTATCCATCTCCCACTTCTCCTCTGTTGCCTGCCACAAACACCAGTCATAACACGATACTACCATGGTGCTGCGGAACTGATTGTCAAGGAAGTGAGTGGCGACGTGGGCTGGCAGCAAATTGAGCAGTATCCGCTTGTTGCTGTGCTGCAGTGCATCCATCTCCCGCTTCTCCTCTGTTGCCTGCCACAAACACCAGTCATAACACGATACTACCATGTTGCTGCGGAACTGGTTGTCGAGGAAGTGAGTGGCGACGTGGGCTAGCAGCAAATTGAACAGTATCCGCTTGTTCCTGTGCTGCAGTGCATCCATCTCCCGCTTCTCCTCTGTTGCCTGCCACAAACACCAGTCATAACACGATACTACCATGTTGCTGCGGAACTGATTGTCAAGGAAGTGAGTGGCGACGTGGGCTGGCAGCAAATTGAACAGTATCCGCTTATTGCTGTGCTGCAGTGCATCCATCTCCCACTTCTCCTCTGTTGCCTGCCACAAACACCAGTCATAACACGATACTACCATGTTGCTGCGGAACTGGTTGTCATGGAAGTGAGTGGCGACGTGGGCTGGCAGCAAATTGAACAGTATCTGCTTGTTGCTGTGCTGCAGTGCATCCATCTCCCGCTTCTCCTCTGTTGCCTGCCACAAACACCAGTCAACACGATACTACTTTGTTGCTGTGGAACTGGTTGTCAAGGAAGTGAGTGGCGATGTGGGCTGGCAGCAAATTGAACAGTATCCGCTTGTTGCTGTGCTGCTGTGCATCCATCTCCCGCTTCTCCTCTGTTGCCTGCCACAAGCACGCAGTCATAACACGATACTACCATGGTGCTGCGGAACTGGTTGTCAAGGAAGTGAGTGGCGACGTAGGCTGGCAGCAAATTGAACAGTATCCGCTTGTTGCTGTGCTGCAGTGCATCCATCTCCCACTTCTCCTCTGTTGACTGCCACAAACACCAGTCATAACACGATTCTACCATGTTGCTGTGGAACTGGTTGCCAAGAAAATGTTACAAGAATGTAATAATGTTATTCTTTGTTTGAAATTTGTTTGTGATGATGAGATTGTTTTGATTTTGATTTTTGCTGACATTTTCCATCAGTAATGTGTTCAATCAGTGAAGGCAAATGATCGCAAAAACCAATAAATATGGCTCTATTAAATCATACATCACGGGTGTTAATAACTGATTCCGGGTGACTGAAAAATTACTCTATCTGGATACCGCTTTCAAAATTAAGAAGAGAGGAAAATTTGTGTCACACTGATTTAATTGTACTTCATTTTAAAACTTCTTCCAAGGATTTTTCCTCTTCAATTGTAAGAACTAGATTGAATTTAAATTTGATAAACTAAAATCCATAATTACTCTGTTTGAGTCGTTGTATAAGTGTCTGACTGAGCTAAGTCATTTCAACATTAAATAAAAATGTTATAATAAAACCATACAGTTTCTTTTCATAATTACTATAAGTACTTTAAACATCAGAAAGAGAATGTTTGTATTATATTTCTCCTCTCTAGATGCGTTTAATTAATTTAATTTCAATGGCTTTTGACTTCAAAGAATTATTTTTCATGTAATTACTTTATATTTTAATCCGGTAGTATTCGTAAGCCTGGATATTCACCTGTATCTGCCACAGGAAGTCGAGGCGGGCCGTCCACTCGACCTGTCGCCCGTGGATGATCACAGCGAGCAGCAGCATCAGCACCTGGACCACAGCGATCAGATGGGCCGGCACAACGCTCCTGCAACACGCCGGTCATACGACTCATCAAAAGTCTAATATACTCCAAAGTGGCATATCATCAGGATGTGAATGATAATACAATCCACTAAAAGCAATTATGATTTAGGACTTTAATCTGCAAGAAAACCATCAAAACAAAATAAAGAAATAAAAAATTATTATCTACCTATTGAAATCATTTAGGGTTGAAACCCCGAAATTCCAGGCTTAGTCGCAAAAATATGGAATATAGGATCCATAGAAGCTACTTCTTAAGGCACAATGGCAGTCTGAATGATCACAATGACTGAATCCCCCTGAACTATTGGATGGTACTTTATACCTCACAATATCTTAAATTAATTTTTAAGTTAAAACCCATGTACTTTGTTCCATATGAATTACTCACTGGACTCTGACGTCGAAGCAGTGGAAGACATTGGAGTGGCTGAGTTCTATCAGCAGGATGTAAACTGTTGCCATCAGAGCCAGCAGGCCACACTTGATCAGAATCGGCAGCCTCAGGAAGATAGCCACAGCCAGGTAACCTAAAACCAATATCAATGTAAAATTTAAAATGCTAATATTTTTATCTTTTTTACCTTCAATTACAAATAAAGGATTTCGGAAATGTCCCTCAAAGAACCAAACTCTGGGAACAACCAGCAAATAATCCATCCTGGATCCTCCTATAATTTTCACTCAGTTGATTCTATTACATCTGTTTGACTAACAGAACAAAATTTCTACAAATTGATTTAAACTTTTGCTTGGATTGATAGTACATTTAAAACAAACCTATATTGGGCCCACCATCAACACTTGCTGTCACCCTCGGTTCAGAACTGTGTAAGCTTTGTTACGTGTTTAACAAGTTTGCTGCTGGCCGCTGGATGGTGTGATAGCGCCAGGAGCTGGACTAGTATGCGTGGCACTACGTAAAATTGCCTCTTTTACACTGAACTATGGCAAAATAATGTTAGTTATATTGGATACCAATGTTCTCCAATCAAACCAGTGTTGGACTGAAACTTGGTGATTCAGATAGATAGCAGAACTACTAAGGTTGCACTTGGTAAAGTAGTGTTGTTATCTAGCGTGAAAGAGGTGAGACAAGCCCTTATCTAAATGACTCTGATGGTAACTTTTGGAAATAAGTTTTTAATTGTGGGAAAAGTATGTCCCCAAGAGCTGCAAGCAAAAATAGAACCCTAATGAGGAGCTGGCTAATCCATGACAACGTTTAACACGAATGAACGGTGTCGTTCCGGAACGTTCCTAGCTCCTGGCTCCATGTTCTTGATGATGTTCCGGAATGTCCGCAGCAGCGAATTTGTTAACTGTATTTCAAAGTGTATTTTGTTTGTTGCATGTATTCTTTGTTTTGTATTTTGAAGGTTACCGTAATTTATATCATTATTTAACTTAATCCTTGAATTTTGTTGCCATAGTTAAGTAGACTTATAGTAGTACAATAGTTTCATTAATTTAGAACAAATCATTCCTACTAAGACCAACGCACCTAGTGAGCAGGAGATGACGATGTAATGAGGCAGCGGGCAGGCGCGGTGGTCGCTTGGTGCACCATTGAGTAACGTCGTGTTCAGCGGGACACACGGCGCATCCGTGCGACAAGTGAACACATTCACCTGCGCGACTGTGTAGACCAGCACGATGGTGAACACGGTGATGGCCAGTCGCAGCGAGAAGCTGTGTGAGATGTCGCACAGGATCCACCGCAGTCGCACGGCCAGCAGTAGCATCAGCACCACCTGAGGACACCAGGTACTGTTAACATGCTGACCTGTGCGACTGATGACATGCAATGATTTAACTAATGTGTAAGATTAGTGACATTTAAGATGATCATCTTTCCATACGATTAAAAATAAAACAATGCAGTACAATCTCTCATATACAGCCACAAACGTTCTGGGCCTTGGCAAGATAAACCAACCTATTACAAAAACGATAATTCAATTTAATAATAACACAAGGCTAAGGAATAGAGTTCAGTGTAATGAGACCATAATTAAGTTAGTAAAAACAATACAATGTTTCCACACTTGACAAAACAAAACATTTAATATCCACACTTCATAAAATCAATCCACTGTTTATAGGCGAAACTAGCTTAACTGAATAGTGGACAGAGAACACAATAAATAAACAGGGAGATTCTGCAAGAGAGTATCAGGAAGACTAGCCTCTGTAAGTCATGAGATTGGCTTCTAAGAATTCAACAGATAAACTAAGGATTGGTAAAAAACCGGACTGATATATCAGCCTGTAGGAGGGCTCTACAATATTCCTTTTTTGACAAATTTTTCCACCTAAGGTAAAGATTAAAGCTCGAGTATTTGACTGACCGATATCCATATGAAGGCAGTGAGGAAGAGCAACAGCAGGATGATCGTGCGAGGGAGGATCACAGCCTGCAGTCCGCCGATCAGCAGCAGCAGCATCAGACTGAGTGCCAGCGAGCTGCTGAACCCACCGTCCACGTCCGTGTGGTACTGCAATGGTTTATATCAGCTACTACACAAATCTAATCTTAGATATTGAACCTCAATTTAAGCTGGACTAACTGAACCTAAGATTTTGATTATCAGCCATTATTCCTATTTCCTTCTATTGCTGTGCCAGGTGTCATGGTTCAGTATGTCTCTTCTTGAGAATTTCAACATTACTTTTAAAATAACAATTGATAAAATATTACAGTTATTACAAAAACTTACAAAAGAGCCTTTTAACCAGTCGGTTTATAGATCATATCATAGAACTAGAGACATTCAATTAGACATGAACACTCCTCTTTGGTCAGTGATGGTTACTAAATTTTTGTTTCACAAAATCCCTCAAGGCTCAGAGCATTTCACTCAGAGCTATTTTACAAGTTGTCGAACTAAAGTTTTTCACTTTGAGCTACGACCTCGGCTCACCTGGTTCTCCTTCTCCTTGTCCTTGAAGCACAGCGTGACCAAGTTGACATGGTTGCTCTTCTCACGGTCCACGCTGCGGGCCTCGATTGCTTGACTCAGGTACTTGTTTACTCTGTTGCTCGGCTGGTGGTAGACACTCGAGTGCCGCTTCTTGAATGGCCGCTTGAACTTGTCCGTCACCTTGTTCTGCAACAGGTCGACGATTACATTTAAGGAAATGTAAAATATTTTAGTGGGATGTAAAAGTCTTCTTAGAGCAGCATGTTTATAAAGATGACAGAAATGTTTTAACAATCATTTATTTAAAAAATACATGAGATATGCAAATTAACAATTTAAAAACTGGTCCTGGAGAAAATCCAAATAAGAATTAAAGACTAATAAAGAATACATAAGCGATATCCATGCATGAGAACCAATAAATTCACTATGTGCAAGTGAAATCGACTTTCAGGTTGTACGGTCGTTCATTCGAGAAAATTTCGAGGCATTTCTCTGGCAAACCGTGAGTTTATTAAAAGAATCTTTAAGCAGTTTTTCAAATATTCAATATCAGCACATGGAAAAGCTTGATTCTTGCCACTAGCAAAATCCCAAACAACTAACAATGGACATTAAAGAAAGGGAAACCTGGTCAATGTCATATTCCAACTTAGACCAGGGGATCAGTAAGTTAGTAACAAATTATAATTAATTTTAAAGAGAACCATCCTGAGAAACTAACTTAATGACATTATTTATATTAGAAATTAATAAATTGCAAATTACTGAATATGAAAAAAATGTGATTGATTTATTGCATTAAAATTTGTTCAATATCAAATGCACTGTTAAAAACTCAACTATTGTTGAAAATTAAAAAGTTAAAATGTGAGAAAAAGTTAAACTAATATTTACAAATATTAAAAACCAAACCCATTCGATTATTAGTTTGTTTTGATCAATCTAAAAACTAATGTCATAAATTAAAATACCATCACCTTATTAAATCATTTCACTTTACCTCTGTACATTAACATTTATCAAGAACAAAAATAAGACAGTAAAATATTTGGCTAAACAAGGTCTTATCAAGCAAACTAATTTAACTCTATTGAAATAAAATAGAGAGTTAGTAAGAAAACCAAACCAAAGTTAGTTAGCGTCTAAGTAACAAAATCTTTCTTATTCTTTCTAACTCTATTCTTCATTAATTTTTCTTTAGAATACACCAATTTTTGAAACATACAAGATGCATTTCAACTATCTATATGCGATAAAGCAGAATTTCAGCCATAACTTACAAGAAATGGCTTATTTGGTTCTTCCTGCAAATAATACAAACTGTTATTAACTCACACATTATGTCATGTTCCTACTTTCTTGCTGTAAAATTATATAAGTGTGATATTTTTACCAAAGTTCTTATTGTAAAAAAAGAAGTTGGGGTTAGGAAGTTAAAAAGGGAATTTCTTTTATACTGTGATTTGATTATATTAAATCAGATGAACTTATTGCATACTTATTTTCACTAATCAATGATGGCAAATGTCCACAGAAATCAAAATCAAAACAAAACCATTACCAACATTTAATTTCAAATAAATAATACTCATTTAAATCTAAGGTTAGAGAATATCATATTATGGAAAGACATTCTGATGCCTACAAATTTCAGATTAAAATAAAGAAAAAAAATACTAAGCATACATTCTAAAGCTTTCTTTATTGCATGTGGGATTTTTAACTGATACTCTTGTAAGGGTATGTAGCTGTTTGCTGAAATTGTATTTAGTTAAGTGTGGAGACATGGAAAAATAATGAAGAAATTAACTACTGTTGGTATTATATTTAAAACTTGAGCTGATACTGTTCATAATACAGCATGGAATATAGTTCAATGAACATAAAATATGTACTTTTTTCATATATTAAGAAGGATTTATTTTAGCATCAAAACAATTTACAACTCAGTCTTATGAGGGTAAATGCACTATAAAACTAACTTCAGAAAATGTACATGTAAAAATTATTAAAATATTTAACTAATAAAAAAGCTGAAATAAAATTAAATATATCAATGTCAGCATTTAATTCTGTGTTCACACCAAGCTGACTGCAGCAGCTTCTGCACGTCAACGCTGACAACCTGTGTAGTGTAAACGAGACTTCTCTATTGCTACCTCCCAGTTTAAAAGGGAGGTTATTGTTATAGTGTCCAAAATGCAAAACCAGATCGGCTCATCATCTAAATGTGAGATTAAAAACTGTAGGTACTTGATAAAATATTTCAGCTTTAGTTTTATATTTAGTAAGAACACAACATTAATAGAACCAGAAAATAAATTAAAAATATAAAAAGAAAAAAGTCACACAGAGTAAACTGAAACTGATTGCAAATTTGAAGAGAAATAAAACTAGAAATCACATGTCAATAAATTCTAAAAAAAAGTCATAGGAAACACAAATTTCAGGAAAATGGATGCATCCATAAGTTTCATGCAGGACTCCATGCTGAAGCAAACAAAATGCAAATTGTATAAGCCAAAACTATTTTAATAGAAAGTACTACTTACAGGAAATAATCTGAAATCTTTAATTTAATTTGCAATATTGCACTTTAATAACAAACCATATGCACAATAAAGAGAATAATTTTAATAGAACACTCCAAGATTTTGTAGAAATTAATCACTTTAACACATTTGCTGCGGGCGACGCCATGTGGCGCTTGGCAGGACTTAGCCAGGTTCTGGAGAACGCCATAAGATGCTGTGTCCAAGGTCTCGTTCATTTACTGATTAGTTGGGAAATAATTTGTCTCTCTTACGGGTATCTGTTATACTAGAACCCTGTTTAGGTTGGTACTAAAATTTTCTTTGATTTACTTGCCAGAAAAATCTTCCGAAATACATACTGGTCAATCGTTCTCCCCAATGGGCAAAACTGAAGGCCTGAATCATCTGAGTGATGCTACTACCTACTAGTGACGAGCAGAACTGCATCGAACTTGTTCGAAGCAGTACCAAAATTTCAGTTATTTGCCGCGAGATGCCATGATTAGCGTTGGCCACGCGCCGTTGAAGACACCGCATCAAACGTGTTAAAAAAGCGATATGATTTTCAATATCTTCAAGTTATTCAGTTAAGGGGTTTCAGACCAAAGGAGATCATCTGAGAGGTAGGTTTTGCTTTCCTTTAAAAGGGATGCGTTCCTTCCTGCTAAAATTGCTGTCGGAAGTGGATGAAAGAACTAGAGAAGAAGTTATAACTCTTGCAAGCAAATCACACCACATAGCATATAGCAAAAGTAAGCACATTCACGAGGTAAAAAATAACAGAAGACTCTTAAAAGCAAAAAAACTAGCCAACAAGTTTTTTCACAACAGGCCAGGTCACCAGAGATCTTGAATAAAAATAGTTAAATGATGGAATGGAGGGAAAAACTGCCAATGAAGTTTGCATCAAGCAGATCTGTATTTGTTGAATATTAAATTCTTTGGTTTTACACTTAAAAAATTTAACTTACTAAATGAAAAAATATTATTTGTTAAATAAACTTATAACAAAAAATTGTTGTTATTCTTGAAACTTCTCTGTTTGATAACCTGTGCAAATTTATGCTTTCTTACTCCACCTTTCATCTCTGCCTTTCATCATTTTCTCTCTATTTCTTGTCATCATTTTCCAATTTCCCCTGGTTATCAAGGTCCTAAACAGTAAAGGTGCCGATGAGTGAAGAAGTGAGAGTGATTCCTCATGCAGACATGCAGGCGGCAGTGAGACTTGCAGTGTTACCTTGGCTGTGATGTCACGGAGAGAGAGCGAGTCGTGATACGCGTGACCTGCCGCACTCGCCGGGTCCGCATGCAACGCTCTTTGCAGATCTAACACCTGTAATAGGAACAATGCAATCTACTGTTCACCTTACCTGATACCCTCTCTTTACTTCTTTTATCGTGAATGAATTGCTAATTCTGGTTATGTGCAAGTATGTTTTTTCTAAAACAACTATGAGGAAGTGGTGATTGCTACTCAATCTACTTTAGTTAGTTGTGCTTCACATAAAAAATATGCTTATATATTAAAAAATATATAAATGAAGGAATCAAGAAAAAATTATACACGTCATAGTTTTTGATGGCATATAAAATTGTGATTAAAAATATCTCTTATAAAGAGATAACGAAGTTTAATGGGTTTACCCTAAAAATACAAACAAACAAAATTAAACTGAAGATGAAAATTAACAAAGTCAAATATCCAGACCGGACACTAAGTGCTTGCATGTTGCAAGATGACCCTCCTAGTTTGTGGGATCTACTATAGATGACATTTAAAATAAACACTCCTGAACATAAACAAAATTGTTACTTAGGCAATGGAATTTAAATTAGATTTGACTTAATTGGTATATACCCAGGCCTATAAAAAAAGAATAATCATATTCATACCCTTAGGCTCAATTTAAATATCATCCCCCAACGTTGGTTGATCTGGTACCAATTTCATACAATTCTGAATGCATTGGAGTTCATAAAAAAGTATAAATTCAAACTTACCTATCTAAAACATATTTCGTACTTCAACATTTCTTGCCACCACATGACTACATTAAAAGAAGATGAATTCTTATTTGATATTTCATGTAAATTTTGTATTCCTTTTCAATAAACATTAAACACATATCAATCTGAAATACCTCTGTTGCAGCAGACATGCATACTCAGCGAATTTCAAATGCAAAAAAATCTATTTTTCCATCCAACATGGCGAGATATGAAATGTTTTTGTAATCTCCAAAAGTATAACATAGGGAATGAGTGTGCAGGTTTGCTGCGACAGGTATGTTAAAACTGGGTGATTTTCATTCAATATTTGTAGTTCAACTTATATAAAGTTGTTATATTACTTTCTGTATCACACGTCATCAAAGTTTGACAGAAAAAAACTGAGGCATGGAACTGAAGTAAAATTTAATGTTATTTCCATTAACATTATTATCCTCAATGTTGTGACTTGATTTGTGACTGTTTGGTCATATGAATCTCGGTACAAGAATCAGAGCCCAAGTACTGGCGTTCCTGAGAACCGGTGCCAAGAATCAGCTAATCCCCAGTTTAATGCCTACAAAAAATTGAAATTAATCAAAAATAGACCAGAAATTTTAGCAGCCAACACCTTCTATAAGCCTTCACAAATTCCTTTCAAATTTGAATTGCAGGAAAAATTTGCAGAAATTATAGATATTAAAACTTCAACATTGTTTTATTAATTGACAGGTCTCTATAATTTCAAAGAGTACAATGAGATTTGATTCCCGTTGCTGAAATATATCTAGAACTATCTGACCCGGTCTTCTTTATGAATAATAGTTTGTTTTAGTTTTAATAAATATCAAAATAGTCACATCAACAACATAGCTTTTATTCTAAAGCTTTTTTAATATACATCATTGTTAGTTTTGTTTTCTGGCGCAAAAATTATTTTTTCAGTGTTCCGACACGGGAACAGGTGACATACAATTGGCCATGTGAAAATCATGGATTTTCAAGGTTGTTTCCACAAACATTCAATGATTGTCCATTTAATTCGGACATTGCAAATGCAAGCTGCTGGAAATTGTTGTCGCTTAAAGTCGAAGGGCGTATTGTTTGGAATCATTTGGATACGTGGAATAAAAAGGTCTTCACCTTTGTAGTTTCCTTGCAAAATCGTAATCTCAGTTTTGTTGTTCATTAATTTTTTCACCATCATCCGAGTGCTGTTACAAATAATTAGTGAGTTAATGCTCCGCAACACAATAATTATTGAACCGACTTTTAGCTGAATGGATATTCTTCATTATATTAGCTAATATCACATAATCAATTTCATTCGGTTTTATCCTCTCAACCAACCAAATAAGGATGCGTGTGCTTGTGGAAACCCGCGTTTTTGCCATTCTACTGAATACATCCAACATTGCGTCTCGCCGATCATGCAATGCTTAACAATAAAATCCATGAGTAACTTTGATTTTCTTTTAAAAACTCTTGTGTTAATATGGCGATCAATGGGAGATTGGCCAGGAAATAATTCTTGTAGAATTTCTGACCAATTTGAATTGCACGTGAACGTAATAAACAAATCTGGTGTACCATAATGACGTACATCCAACTTAGCATCCTGAGCGTACTCATGCGCATATGTCGTGGACTTCCGACATATGTTGCTGGGAGAATGGTCACTCTGCCATCATTAAATGAATTTCCATCAGTATTGGTAGCATTCCGAAGATGTATGTATTCCACGGAACGGAGTTTTGCCTGGTTCAAATTGATATGCCAATGGTGTCAATTGTAGTTGGCCACTGGTGCAGTACATTACAGGGGCTTCATTTTTAAACCTAAAATCATTGCAATTGTTGACACACAATGTTCATTGAGCCAATAGCAACTATTGGCAATAAACTGTAATCGATCGTTGCGAGATGATTAATTGAACGTAGCTCAATAGGGATTGAATGCAAGATCTCCTCGTTGATTGTTAAGATTAAATAAAGCACACTCATCTTCATTTCGAGACTCGTTTTGCTTGTCATTTTGACTTGCCCGAAAGTGTCCTTCAATCACAGCACTGCGTTCTCTACGGCCAAGGTTGTTGGGTAGAGGGTAACGTGGCATTTTCAAGAATCAGAATAATACTGAATCATGTTATATTAAACTTAAAATATAATCATGATTTTGGTGAACTGTGAACTCAACATTTCTCAATCTCTCTGGTCAAATAAAAAACTGCAGTTTTTCACACACTCATATAAGGCTTGCAATATTAATTTTTCCAAAACCAAACAAAACTATGAGGATTTATCTTCATTTCTGAACATCCTAAAAGGTTAGTTAGATAAAAAGGTAGATTCACATGTCATGTAATCAGCATTCTTCAGATACAAAAAGTAACTTTTGATTAGACATTTTAATTTTACAAAATCATTGAACCACAAAACAAAATAATCCTAGTGTAAATAAATAAACACATACTTCAAATTCACATTTGTTTACATGTCAACATATGGTTATGATTTGAATTAGTTCTTCAGTTACTCCAACAGAATGCATACATGGTCAAGTAACTTTAAGGGCCAGTGGGAGAGAGTCCCAGGGTTGAATTTAAAATTTTATTTCATACATACCTTGTCCTAAAAAATACGAAGAAAACAAAAAAAATTATCCAACTTGGTGCACAAATAAAAAAGTTGTTGAATTTGGATTGAAATTGGATTGTTTTTATTTATTTAGGTAAGATTAACATTGGAACAACGTACTGTGTTTACCACTCATTGAATTGATTTTTATTTATATAGACTAGCAGTTGCCTGTGGTCGGCCCCGCTTCGCTCTTGAAAGATAGCTTGAAACAGCTGATTTTGCCAATGCTCTTAGAACTGTCAAATTAGTACCCACAGCTGTTTACAATTCTGTGTTTGAATGTTTACATCCTTATAAAATGTTAACATAGAAACTAAGGATGTTCACGGGGCGTAGCCCAAGGGGATTTTAAGGAAGTGAATAGGCCTATGTTTCCCAGGTTCAAGATCTACCTCTGTGTGAAATTTTAACACAGTCGGTTCAGTATTTTTCGTGTCCACTTGTCACATCTAAACATACATACAGAAAACACTTCTTCTTTATAATAGTAATAATAGTATAGATAAAATACTGAATGAAAAAAATAACAGTAGAGCAAATTAAATTGGCCAAAGTCATGCACATAATAAATTAAGCAACTGGCTTAAACTGGTATGTAAATAGAATGTGAAAATTTGACTGTAGTATTTTATTAACTGAGAACAATCTACTGTAATTATTTTTTTTACCATCTTATTAAAATGGTATTTTGTTGTCATAATTTTATTTTTATAGCAATGTAAATTTTTGTTTCCCTCCTACTTGTGCAAAATGCTTAAGTAATTCTACTTAGGTAAAGTAAGTCATTATTTTTATTTTATATACAAACTAAAATGAAAGACAAGTAAATTGAAAAGTTTATAAAACCTCTAGGAGTGGAAGAGTATTTGATTTTCCCTGAACCTGCGTTGATTTTCTGATTGAATTTAACTGTCGCCTTTGTGGTTCACAAAGCTATTATCGCCGTTTACTGCAGTCGGTAAATAAGTGTGATTGAATTTAATGGGCTCTCGTGTGATTTGTAAAGTTACAGTACACCTCGGATTATCCGGATTAATGTAGCGGAACACCGATCCGGATAACAAAAAATCCGGATAATCCGAGGTTAATTAAAATATCGCCTAAATAGCGATCGCATAACTTAGTCCCTCCTAAATTGATGCTGTAAACGGCGAGTCGAGACTGTACAAAATGTTAGTCTTTCAAATTTAAGAACTAAACTTCATTATTAATCATACGAATATAATGTTAACTTTTACCGTACTTACGGTTTAGGTTTGAAAGGAAACGCCAGATTAAAATACTTAATTTATTAAGTTTAAATAATCATAACTGAAAATAACTCAAACTTGAAATAATCATGACGAAACTTAAAGTAACTCAAAACTCATTGCAGTGTCACTTCTTAAGAAATCACATAAAACATCAAATGACAGCAATATCGCAAAATTGCCGTAGGCTATTCCTTTGTTGATTGCTGCTAGCGCCCCAAGTACCAATTAATTCAGAAAACTACGTTCACGAAAATGCTGTAATGTACCATTTAGGCAATGTGATTCCTTCAATTATTGTGGTTCCAAATGCGTACAGTAATGTATTACATTTGCATTTTACTATTAGAAGGCGCATTTCACCGTAAACTTGCTAAAATCGTGATTTTGCCGTGATTTAAATTTTTTATCTTCTCGGATAGCTCGTTTCGGATAATCCGGGATCCGGATAATGTGGGGTCCGGATAATCCGAGGTGTACTGTATTACCATTGTTTACAAAGATTGTAAATAAGCCTGATCTAATTTAACAGCCATTCACATGATACTCAAGGTTATTGCCGTGGTCTACCACAACCATTGAAAACATGTGATCATATATAACACCCGTTTTATGATTCATAAAGTTGTTATAAACAATGAGCATTCTCATGATTAGCAGAGTTATTCCCCTCGTATACCCTGGGTTGGTAAATAGGTGCTATCAGTAACATATTCTACTTGATCCGGCTTAAAAGTAGACCCAATACTCTACTACAGTGGAAAAATGACTATTCACCCACCCATAAAACCTTCTATTTGATTTTGACAAAGTGAAATCATTCTCGGATTATGCCATGGTCACTATTTCAATGGCTATCAATTTCAAATTACTTTTAAGATAACTTTCCTTAATGACAAGCAGCAGCAACAAATTAATAGTTACAGCATCGTAACAAAACCTATATCTTATCATTCACTTCAGGGAGAAAATATTTTCTGTACCTCACATCATTAAAGATTGACAGAAAAAACTGAGGTATGGAACTGAAGTAAAATTTAAAATACACTACTGAAATGTTGGGGCAGTCTAATGCTACGTGAGGTGTGTGTTACTTGCCTGTAATGGTGCAGTAAAGGTGAGTGGGGAACATTCACTTACCGCATCCTACAACATACAATATCATACAACATCAACATGCGCTACCACAGGACAACATTGATAACATAACTAAGCAACGTAACATCAACGGTTTTCAAGATATTGGAAATATGCGAAAATCATTAGCCACAATGAAAAAAGGACAAAATTTGCTGCAGGGATGAAGAACAAAAAAAAACATAATTGTAAAACAATGAAAATCAGCTTGCAAAACAAAATGATTTGGTTTAATTCTTCTAAGAACAAATAGAAAGTAATGTGATACCACAAAATGTATAAATTAAAGATAAAAAACATTAGCTTAGGGTTTAAGATTGAAATCTGTGCATGTAGAATACTTTTATACATTTTATAGGTTAAATCTAAGAATACTTCCAGCAGAAGTAAATGGTGTGATATCAAGGTAAAGATTTAAATCTATCTAATCGTGATGACACCTGAGAACCAAGATATTAAAAACAAAACAAAAAATAATAGATTCAGACATACAACATGGGTAACACTGATATAAAAATAGCTCAATAACATGAAATAGAATATTTCATTCACATGAAGTAATCTTCTCATTCATGCATACAACATCCACAGCAAATTTACATTAAAATTTAAAATACAACAAAAATAAAACAAATATTATTGATCCACGGTCTAATTTTGGAGTGATTTTTCCTAATTAATCCTCATTACATAGTGAGGGGTAATATAACTCAAAATTTAATTTACAACAAATGATAATCATAGGCTAGAAGCTACAGTTGCTGCTGTAATAACTTTCTGTCACTTTCATCCCAGATCGACAAGCTAATCATACATTTAATTTCGTAAGGCGATTCTTTGCGTCCAAATTGAAGGCGTCTGGCAAGTCGTAGAAAGATGGGAGAGAACTCAAATTAAAGGTCTCTATTCCGTGATGACGGGAAAAATAATGAAATTGCTTGAAATTCACCAGAAAACGAGAAATAACGTAAAATATCTGCCATTTAAAAAGCATTGGGATCTAAAAACATCTGCTTTGTTGACATAAAAACATTGATGCTGATACTTGAATGAAAACCATGTGGTAGGCTAGATATCTATAAGGTAGATTCAGTTTGCTATTGAGGTATTTTGTACTATAATAAATGAGGATTGTTTGAATTTTCCCTCATTAGGGGCTTTTAGCCCCTTCAAGCCCCTAGTCCTTTATTATAACCATAACAAGTTACTACAGGTTAATTATTTGAAAATTTTAATAATAAAACACCTTAATGTACTTTCTTTGAACACAAATGCATGGGCAACAATCTATTTCTGACTAAAGGTTCTATGATGCACATTTGTATAGGTAGTAAATATATACAAAGGCAGTGATCACAGCAAAAATCTCTGGGGATTGGCAATGAAGGAATGAATAAATTATATGGCATACTTCCCAACAGAAACAGTGAAAATATTATTGGGAAAAAGCTAATTTGATTGGTATAGCAGGATGTGATACATAGAAAGGCAGGTAAAGCCCCAGCTAGTTAATCATTTTATATAAATCAATCACTCAATAAAATTAATTAGCTTGGACAAGAGTAAAGGAGTAGTAAAGATAAGACCAAGTTAAAACAGAAAATATAAGCTACAAGAGCAATTATTAATATGAAGAAAACATATTTAAGGTTTAATCCACAGTTGAAAGTTAAAACCGTTTCAAAGTTGTAAGCTTTATCAGCTTGATAGGACTAGAAGGACAGTTGCTAATAAAAAAATTTGTACTAAAACACCTCTCACGCAAACAACTTCCTAAAGGTACATGAAAGCTACACACTAGGAAAGTAATTGACATGTGGCACTGACCTTGCGGGCAGCGTTGGTCTTGATATCCGCACCAGTCGCCATGTTGGAGAACGGAACTTCCACCGAGTACTTGATGCTGTGCAGCAGTTGCACCACCACGCTGGACACGTTCTTGAACGACAGCTTGCGCCGCTGCGCCGCCCCCAGCGCAGACCGCACCTGCAGAGTGTTGAACAACAACGGCTAGACAACAGAGGCGAGAGTTAGACAACTGCGGACGACCGGTGCGTCGGCTACCCGCGTTTGTGTCACTTCGGACTCGTAATATCCACAACTGGATCATTTTATTGGTGAAATTAAATATTTTTAATATAACCATATCTTTTAGGTTTTAAAAACTGAACTTGCTTTAAATGTCATCAGTACACAATACTCTAAGAGAGCCCACACTGAATTACTAATTTTAAACTGCCCCAAAATAACTGTAGAAACACAACACAATGTCAAACTACTGTACCTGTGATATTACTAATAAATAACAAACAAAATTGTTCTTAATCATTATGTTTTTTGCATTTTTAATGTCCATGAAAGAAAAAATATCACCAAAAAGGCAAGCTGACCACTAGGTTATTAACTCCCATGGCTTGATGATTACTTAATATCAAAGATTATTTTGCATGTACAAATTGGTTTGATTAGAGGTAAAATGTAATCATATGATGTAAATTTCTACTCCAATTCCGGTTGGTTTGTACAGTAAAATTAAGTATAAAGTTCTGATGCATAGTTTGTAAAAAAAATAGGAAGCAAACTTGAATGAAAATTTTTTAAATAATTTTGTCGTACGTTTCAAACCAAATATACTGAATTTACGTTGGTTCAAAAAAGACAACATTCAAATCCACTGACACTCCACTAACTTTTACAAGCCGATATAGCATAGCCATAAAAAAGCATAGGCCTAGCTTTGATTTGAATGATCTTAATTGGACATCACAGTTTGACTGTTTTAATCTTCAAAGCACACAGCACAGTTAATAAAAGATAGATTTGCATTGAGCAAACAAGAAAATTGATATTACAGTTATACCCTGATTATCGAAAGAAGGTGAGCGTGGCGGTGGCGGTAAAGCGAGCGTGCAGCAGTAAAATCATTCTTATTCATAACGTTGTAGAAACGTACAAAACGCGGTTAAAAATTTGCAGTCCACTTTATTCCAATGACCAGTTTATTACCTTTCAGCACTGTTTTCAAATAATTTTTAACGTTTATTGTTTAGTTTATGCTTTGAGTTATATTACTAAAAACACGATTTACGAATTAAAAAAGTCAATTCTTTGTGTTTGATTTATGATAACTCTGCTTAGAAGCATCGGGAAAAAATTCCTATAGAGAACCTTTAGTCGACTTTCTTGGGAACAATATAACAAAATTTGAGTCTTGTGATTAATATTTACATCGTTATTAATTTATTTCTCAAGAACTTTTAACTCTTTTGTTAATTGAGATTTTCATTTCATTTTTCCTTTAATGACAATAGATAGTTTCCACAATCAATATTCAGTTGATAAATTACTTCAATACTTCCAGAGAAATCCGTAATCAGTTGATAATTGAAATTAATTATCAACAATGCTCAGGCGAGCGCGATTCAGACGAGGTACAGCAACTGGCCAACAACAACGGAGCACATGCTTCCAACACACACTGCACATGCAGTTCGGAGGAACTGAAAGGTTCCTTATTGTTCAATGTTTGTAAATCGGCATTGTTTTTACAATGAATTATACATCTGGAAGGCGTTGTTTATAAGAGAAAAACTGAGACATGCAGAGGCGCGCGAATAAAATGGGTCCACTAGGTCCAGACTGTACTTCAACAGTCATTGTTACGCTCTGCCTCGCAGTGATACTATCGTTTTTATATTAATCGATTATGAGAAACCATTTCAATAAAAACATAAAGCTGCGACGGAATTGACCTATATTTCATTCAAAGACATTGTTTACTGAATTTCATTCATGAAGGTAGTTTAATAGATGAGATAACAGTACTTTAGAAATAAATTAATAACGACGTAAATATTAATCACAAAACTCTCAAATTTTGATATATTGTAGTCGACTAAAGGTTCTCTATAGAAATTTTTTCCCCGATGCTTCTAAGCAGAGTTATCAGAAATCAAACACAAAGAATTTACTTTTTTGATTCGTAAATCGTGTTTTTAGTAATATATCTCACAGTATAAACTAAACTATGTAAGTTGAAAATGATTTGAAAACAGTGCTGATAATGTAATTAACTGGCCATTGGAATAAAGTGGACTGCAAATTTTTAACAGTGTTTGTTACGTTTCTACAGCGTTTTAAATAGGAATGGTTTTACTGCCGCGTGCTCGCTCCGCCCCCGCCGCGCCGCTCACCTTCTTTCGATAATCAGGGTATAAGAAATGGAGGTTAAATACATACGATACCATAAGTACTCTCAGTTTAAGCAGTATGACACACACAGAAGTGGAAGAATTAAATAGCAAATACCGAAGTATAGGGAGCGGCAGAAATAACTAAGGATTTTCGACATTTTTGTTTATGCAACAGTTTAGCAAGGCAACAGTTCATCCACTCAAGTTTATTTGTTGCAGCTTTAGTTGCTGTAGAACAGTGGTTCATTAAAAGTGCATTTTTCTAAAAGATGTATTTTAAAAATGGTGATATTGTTGTTGAAAACAACATCAGTTTCACAAATATGAACCCACTTTTAATTTTGGTGGCTCAGGAAAAATTCCATGATGTAACTCAATCAATTTGTGAACTCATGATCTTCAGATCAACTGGTTCAATCTTCAAACATAGCATATGGACCCTTAAAGGTCAGTTAGAAATGCAGTTAAAAGGGTTAGTTGGAAAAATTATGAGAGTGAGACAAGCCATACTGACTAGGCCAACTCATCCAATCCATAAAAATGCTACTGCTTTTGAATGTCTGATCACTCAGTATAAAAAGTCCAACTGGGTCATGAGGTTTAAACTTTTGAGCCGTTAAAATTCTATGAGGATGTAAATTTTGCTTCTTGTGCAATATTCTTCACACTGAGTGAATAAACATTCCAAGAGCGAGGGCAAGTTTATGTCAGGACAATATACAATAGTCAGCATGGTTGGTCTTACTCTCTTCTTGTTGTCCATTAATACTTGACTTTAGAATCCAACGATGGTGTTGAGGTCCGTGCGCCAATGTCACATGCTGTAGGTGAGATGTGGTCCGTCGGGCTGCACTTCTTGATGTTTTCGCAGGAGCGCTTTCGGCGTCTTGCCATTTTCAACTGCTACTAATTCTCCACATTGTTCTGTCTCCGTTTATATAAGGTTTTGAATGGTTCTAGAATGCTTGGGATGATTCGCGGTGATGGGGTTTTCTTGGAATTCGGAGGGGTGTTTGTTCTTGGAAGTATTCGGGGGTGGATCACTGGGCTTTTGTTATCAGATTCTTCTACTGTCGGGCTGTTTCTAGTAATTTCCTGTTATGACTTTTTGTTCGGTTATGATTTGGTCTTTTAATATTTTGAACGTTTTACTTTCTGAGCATTCTAATTGTTGGTTGATAACGTTGTTTTTTTTTTTTTTTTTTTTTAAATGTGAAGGTTCTCTAAAAGGTCTAGTTTTTTACTTTTATTTAAATTTTCAACTACTTCTAGTGTTTCTTCTATTTTGCCGTATTTATGATTTTCTTCCAAAATGTGGAAGGCAAAGTGGGACTTCGGTTCTTGCTGTTTTAATGCATAAATATGTTCTTAATATCTTTGTTTGAAATTTCTTCCGGTTTGTCCCACGTATACCTTTTTACATGTTAAACATTTTAATTTGTACACTCCACTTTTTGAAAACTTGTCATTATTTTCAATTTCGGTGTGTAATTTAGTTTTTAAGTTGTTATTCGTCCGGAACGCAACGTTTAATCCCTGTTTTTTGAAAACTTTAACGACCTGGTATATTTCTGGACCTGTATAAGTAAACGTAAGCCATTTAGCCTCATTTTTGGTGTCAACAGCAGGTTTTTGTTTTTTGATTAATTTGTCAATTTCTTGTTTTCTATATCCTTTTCGTTCGGCTAAACTGTATATGGTGTTTAATTCTTCCTTGTATTCTTTTTCGTCTAGTGGAATATTCTTTGCCCGATGTATCATGCTTCTAAATGCTGCTAACTTATGTTGATTGGGATGGTTGGAAGTTTTGTTTATCAATGCATCGCTAAATGTCGGTTTCCTGTAGATGCTAAATTTTAAATTCGGTACTGTTTTCATCAATGTTAAATCTAGAAAATTGATACGGTTGTCTTTTTCTGTTTCTATTGTAAATTTTAAATTGTTATGTTGTTCGTTTAGTTTATTTAGGATACTATCCAGGCATTTTTTTGGCATTTTTTTCTATCCAGGCATTTTTTTGGTTCTTTGAGGACAAAGGACCAAAAAAATGCCTGGATAGTATCCTAAATAAACTAAACGAACAACATAACAATTTAAAATTTACAATGGAAACAGAAAAAGACAACCGTATCAATTTTCTAGATTTAACATTGATGAAAACAGTACCGAATTTAAAATTTAGCATCTACAGGAAACCGACATTTAGTGATGCATTGATAAACAAAACTTCCAACCATCCCAATCAACATAAGTTAGCAGCATTTAGAAGCATGATACATCGGGCAAAGAATATTCCACTAGGCGAAAAAGAATACAAGGAAGAATTAAACACCATATACAGTTTAGCCGAACGAAATGGATATAGAAAACAAGAAATTGACAAATTAATCAAAAAACAAAACCCTGCTGTTGACACCAAAAATGAGGCTAAATGGGTTACGTTTACTTATACAGGTCCAGAAATATACCAGGTCGCTAGTTTTCAAAAAACAGGGATTAAACGTTGCGTTCCGGACGAATAACAACTTAAAAACTAAATTACACACCGAAATCAAAAATAATGACAAGTTTTCAAAAAGTGGAGTGTACAAATTAAAATGTTTAACATGTAAAAAGGTATACGTGGGATAAACCGGAAGAAATTTCAAACAAAGATATAAAGAACATATTTATGCACTAAAACAGCAAGAACCGAAGTCCCACTTTGCCTTACACATTTTGGAAGAAAATCATAAATACGGCAAAATAGAAGAAACACTAGAAGTAGTTGAAAATTTAAATAAAAGTAAAAAACTAGACCTTTTAGAGAACCTTCACATTTTTAAAGAAAAAACAAAAAAACAACATTATCAACCAACAATTAGAATGCTCAGAAAGTAAAACGTTCAAAATATTAAAAGACCAAATCATAACCGAACAAAAAGTCATAACAGGAAATTACTAGAAACAGCCCGACAGTAGAAGAATCTGATGACAAAAGCCCAGTGATCCACCCCCGAGTACTTCCAAGAACAAACACCCCTCCGAATTCCAAGAAAACCCCATCACCGGAATCATCCCAAGCATTCTAGAACCATTCAAAACCTTATATAAACGGAGACAGAACAATGTGGAGAATTAGTAGCAGTTGAAAATGGCAAGACGCCGAAAGCGCTCCTGCGAAAACATCAAGAAGTGCAGCCCGACGGACCACATTTCACCTACAGCATACTTGACTTTGGCCGTTTTAAGGCTTTGGTTTAAAAGTTGAACTGGTTAATCCAAAGATCATGAATCCAAAAACTGGTGTTTCTTTACAGAATTTGTTCTGACCTACCAAAATGAAGTCTTTCCATCATCATTAAAAAATATGTCTTTAAGGCAAATTGCACAATGTTCAATGAACCACTGTTCTACATTAACTGAAACTGCATCAAATAACTTTGAGTAAACCATTCCTCCCATCATCCATGTCCAAACTGTTGCCCAACTGTGTAAAAATGAAAATCGTCAGGAATTTCTGCCGCTCACCATATATAAGCTGAACATTTGTTCACCTTAAAATTTGTTTCTAATGTTAGTAGTTTTAAACAGCTCTTTGTGAATAAACGGTCAATGGAAAGTAAAAACTTGATTTTCAAATTTTGTTTTTTGATCAACAATAAAAATTAATTTATAATTTTCACTCTTATTTATTACATTCCATCGTGAAAAAAATTCAGAAGATTAAGGACTTAAAAAGTTTTTAAGACTTTCCCAAATCCTGAATTAAAAACTCTTGATCAGGAATAACTCATAACAATGATTACATGACTTTGATGTTTTTTTGTCATTATCACTACTTGTTTTTGGTTCTTAAGTTCTAGTTTTTTCAGGTATTGTATGGCTGAACAATTACTGCATGTATTTTTAAAAGTTTAACCGATAAAAAAAGTTATTCCAGTGATCTGATACATGTTAAAACAGAAAAAGCTATTGAGTATCATACAGTGTTAATGTCATTACACCATCTAACATTGTTTTTTAACCCTTTTCATACAGTGTTAATGTCATTACACCATCTAACATTGTTTTTTAACCCTTTAAGGCGATTTATTTTTGGTTTAAGTTTTGTTTTTATATTTTTATTTTGTTAGTTTTGGTACAATTTTTTACTTTGTCTATTTTCAATGTCTACACTTATTACGAATACGTCAAATTAATAAAAAAAAAGAAAACCCGTGTCCTCCTCCTCTCTAGAAATGTGAAAGAACCTAAACAAGAATCTGTGCAATCCCAATTAAATTTACGAATGCAGTCATCTTCCAACCAAGCCAGACACCATTTTTAGGTGGGCCCTCCTGCCAATTTGTAAGCTTAAAAGGGATTGCACACACCAGGAATCGAAAACATGTATGTTCTGTATGATTTCAACATAAACTCGTTAGTGCAGTTCCTCAGACCGCATGGCCAGAGTCAGAAGGTCAGACATTAGTCACAAATAGCCTAGAGTCGACCCTAGCGGAAATTCAATGAACTACTTAGGCAAAACTTCATTAACATTACACAGAGCTTAAACAAATTGTGCTAGAGTCTTAGACATCAAATCACCTTAAAAGGTTGATGACATAAAACTATTTGCACTACTGTTTTATTAGCTGATGCTTGTCAGGAAAAGAACTATTTGCACTACTGTTTTATTAGCTGATGCTTGTCAGGAAAGAAAACTGATAAGCTCAAAACCACAAACAGATCATATGCTATGCTATGATGTGAGCCAATGATAGAGTTTACAGATAAAACAAAATTAAGTGAATTTGATGATGATAATATGATAAAACAAAGTAAAACTTATAAGAAAAAGATGTGTAAGAAAGTGGATTACTAACATTGACCACATGTGCAAAAAAGCATGATTCATACATAATTAACAAAAAGGTATAAAGAAGAATGAGCTTAGCTGCCTTAAACAAAGAAATTGTCCAAGTATGACACAAACACAAGTAACCAACTCTTGAAAGTAATAAAATACATATTTCTATGACAAAAAAGCCAAACACTTCTAGAAAAATATTTACTTGATTGAAATTCTGGCAATCACCTTTTGATTTGTATTTCATTGCAGCTATAAGGTTAGGAATTAGGAGGGAAAATTTCAAGAGATAAAGATACCCCTGTCACAGCAGATCTGCATACTCAGCGAATTTCAAATGCAAAACAACATATTTAAATCCAATATAGCGAGGTTTTACATGTTTTGGTAAGCTCCATAAGAACAACATGGGGAATGAGTATGCAGGTTTGCTGCTACAGGTATATTAAAACTGGGTGGTTTTAATTCAATATTTAGTAGATCTGAACTAGAAGAAGCTATTTACCAAGTTTTATCAAGATATGTTGTGAAATAACCGAGATAAAGTAGAGTCCCACAAACCCGGACTAATGTGGACCGAACGGTGTCAGGGTTTGTGAAATTTCCGAGTTATCGGGAAATGAGTAAAAATAAAGAAAAAAAAGACTAGTTTCTGTTATTTCTATAAGAAATCATTTATTTATTGCACAGTAAAAAATGCAAAACTACATTATCAGTTACAAAAAACTTAAAGAAAAACCAATAGTTATTTGTGCATCTAGGGACTAAAGTACTTAAGTCCCGAGATGCACACAAAATTTTTCCTCCACCTACACCATTAACAATACCTAGGTATAACACTGTTAACTTTACCTTCAGATAATCCTTTGCTTCAACAAACTGCATTACAATCACATAGCCTATATAAATGAATAATGCAAGGAATTTAGGCTTTAATTTTAACCATTTTATTCACACTCTTAAAAAATACTCTAGGCCTAACTTATTTGTTCACAAATATGCAGAAATATAGTCTAATCTACAACAAACTCAAAATGGATACGCTGTCCTGTAGACAACGGAAACGGACGCTCTGATGCTATGACACTCTCTTCAACATAGAGAATCAAATTAAAATCGACAGTGTTGCCATATTTTCTCACTGTCCACCGCGGCGTTGCCGGATTTCTTCCCATATATTTCTTATGAGATTACTTTTAGTCCCGTGGGAAAAACTGTTTTATATGTGTCAAACCGTGCTCTGGCACTGAATCTCGGTGCACTTTATTGCTCTGTCAGGCTTTCCGAGTTATCCAGAATTCCGGGTTATCGAAGTCCGGGTTTGCGGGACTCTACTGTATAGAATTTTACTTATTTCCCATAAGGTTAACATTGGGACAACATACTGTGTTTACCACTTTCAATATCTCGGTAACCAATGGACATAGAGCAGTGATTCAAAATACTAAATTGTTTTTTTAAGCTGAATTCTATGGTGGCAACAAATATTCGATAAATTTTACCTTTCTATATAAAAAACTCAAACCTTTACCCCCCCTTCCGGTGGTCCGATCGGGCTGGTTCACAAACTCGTCCGAGTGATTACCACTTACACGTCTGTATCAGTTTTCATTAAGATTGGACTATTTTTACAGCCGCTATCGTGCTAACAGACACACATATTTATATACATTAATTCGAACGAATGATGTTTTTTGCTTCTGATGGCCCCAAAACGAAAGTTATCATGGTCTCGGGCTTAGGTCTTACCATGAGACCTACGGTAATAGCTTCTTCCCTATAGGGGAAATTTGCTAAAAAAAAACAACTTGCATTTTTTTAAATCAGATGGTCAGAATTTCAAAAGAGGACTACAAACCCAAATTCAAAGATTAAAGATAAACTAACATAATAAACAAACAAACAGAAATACTTTTTTCAAAAAAGCAAATAATTATCAAAAAGCTACAAATTATCTAACATGCCTATATAATAGTTAATTTCCTATTCAGTGGAAAAATAATGAGTTCATGAATGTTGCATGCTTTATGAATGTGGAGTGGATTATGAGAGAGCAAACCCAGTTACAAAACTTTTTGTGTTCCAGGCTAATAATTCAGACTAGTATATAGGCGTGATAATTATTTTCAACTCTGATATAAGTACAATCGAGAAAATGTACAATGTGTCCTCTTTTAAACAATGTTCAAGCAAGCCTGTTCACTGGGTTAAGCTGTAATGCAAGTGTGATGTTGGCATGCATGGTAACCTTTCTCCGGCGCGCAGGTGGCACGATGAAGTACGTGGTCACATTGTTGTCGCGCAGGTATTGGTTGCGAGTCGCGCCGTGACCCGGCTCCACCTCGTACTCCCCACCAAGGCAGTCCAGCGTCGCTTGTGTGATGTGCACTCTCCTGCCAACCACGCAACAGCAGCTTCAGTCAACCAGGGTTCAACGTTCTTTGACAATTAACCCTTCAACGTGGTTTGCCGTGGTGACTACGGCAGCAAAAAACGTCCTTGAATGTAGTTTGCCGTAGTCACTACGTTCGCTATCACTCCGTCAGGTAGTGAACTCTGACGGCTGTTTTACGAACTACTTGGGATTGAGACTATCCAGTATATTCTCTATTAGTTTGCCTATGTTTTCCAGCTGATTATCGGTCGATAAAGTGTGTGTGAGAGAGAGAGATGTTGTTTACAAACTTGCAGTTTGTTGACCTTGGTCAGTTTGACTCGTCACGCAAACGTACCGTATCTAGTGTTGTTTTGGTGGTCGTATTTAGCAGTTTTACTGTGTAATACGTTGTTTTGAGTTGTATTATTACTAATAGAATGTTTTGGAATTTAGTTTGAGTAACTTATCGTAGTTTTTTGGTTGCTGAAATTAATGTTAGGGTGAAAAGTGTGTAAGTTTTTGTTTGAGGTTAGGCTGTTACTCGTAGTGAACTGTGACAGTTTTATTAGTTTATTTATTATGACAATAATTGCATAATGGCTAGATCAAGTGAAATCGACCGTTGGTTAGATGACAACAAAGTATTATTGTCAGAGACAAGTGATGAGGATGAAGTTGATTACGCCCAACAAGAGATAGGCCTAGAGGGCAACCAGGACGACGATGATGACAGTGAAAGTGATGATCCAATTGTAGTACAAAACAGACGCATTGATGATATTATAGAGAGTGTAATAGGGGGTGCAGGAGATTGTCCATTACCTAGGCCAATTAATGAAAACCCTGAAATGGTGTGGGACACAATGGAAGGGTATGTACCAAAACAAGAAACATTTTCAAGTTATTGTGGTCCTAAAATCCCTGTAGGTAACCCAGTTGATATTTTCAAATACTTTTTCGATGATAATATTATGGATATAATTGTGTCAAGCACTAACAAGTATGCTGAACAAGAAAGGGCTAAACACGGGATGATTTTCCCCAGACAATCCAGGGATTGGAACTGGAAACCTGTTTCAGCTGATGAACTTAACATTTACTTCTCAGTTATTATGCTGATGGGAATTGACCAAAAACCATCTGTCCGGTCATATTACTCAAAAAATCCCCTGCTAGAAACACCTATTTTTCCTGCCACTATGCCTATGGAGCGTTTTGAAAAGATAAGCAAATATTTGCATTTCAGTGCTTCTCAGCGGTTGTCTCAATTTGAAGGCCCTAGGAAGCTGTTCAAAATTTATTCTGTGATAGAACACTTGAATACCAGGTTCATGGAATCAAATGGGTTGTCCCAGAATGTAAGTATTGACGAATCTTTGACACTTTGGAAGGGACGCTTGTCCTTTCGCCAATACTTGCCACTGAAATCCGCACAGTTCGGCATCAAATCCTTCGAGCTGTGCGAGTCCTCATCTGGTTTTACGTGGTCCCTACTTGTTTATACAGGGAAAACATCAAAGGTGACCTGTCCTATTGCTCCACCTGATAGCAATAAATCAACCACTATTGTAATCAAACTGATGGAACCGTTGTTAGACAAAGGGCATGTAGTATGGATGGACAATTGGTACAATTCTCCTGACCTCACAGCCTTTTTGAAGAGAAGAAAAACAGATACCTGTGGAACACTAAAGCTGTCAAGAAAAAATGTTCCTCAAGAAATGAAAGATGTAAAACTTGAGAAGGGAGAAATATCTGCCCTACATAGTGACAACGTTATGGTTCTCAAGTGGAGAGACAAGCGAGTCGTCACGCTTCTCTCAACGTTCCATGACTATCAGATTGAAGCTAGAACCAATAAATCAGGGGTTGAGCAATTGAAACCTGTTCTAGTGTATGACTACAACAAACAAATGGGAGGAGTCGATCTAAGGGACCAGATGTTGAACAGTTTCCTCCTGGAACGAAAACGTGGCCTAAAATGGTATATTAAACTTTTCAAACGCCTTATGAATATCAGTGTTTTGAACGCTTTCATTATCTGGAAAACTGAAAACCCAGATGGTAAACACCTGGACTTCAGGCTTCAGCTTATAAAGGAACTTGTGCATTTGCATGGTTCAGAGGTACAGAGGCCAGTGCAGGGAAGGCCGGGCATGGAACCTAGGCCCACACGACTAACAGAGAGACACTTCATGGAGAACATTCCCGCTACAGAAAAGAAGCAGTGCCCTCAAAAAAGGTGTGTTGTGTGTTGGAAGAGAGGTGTAAGGAGAGACAGTGTTTACTGGTGTCCTGACTGTCAAGCCGGGCTTTGCTTTGTAAACTGTTTCAAGGATTACCACATAAAACTTGTCTTCTAACAGGTAGGCTTGAAAAATAGATGTTCTTTTATTCTCTTGGAATATTATTTTTGTGTGTTATTTTTTAGAGCTATTATCTACCAACATTTTGGTAAAAGAATTCTGTTGATAGGACATATAGAACCTTACTAATAAAATGTTTAGCTTATGTAGTAAAAATAGTTCGCGACTTGTTAAAAATCTATCACGCACTACTCATGCAAACTGTTGCCAAATTTGTTATTACTCTGGCAATAAACATGCTATCGACTGGATGTTATCACCAAAATTTTAAGAAATATGTCATACTACAAACTAATACACTAACATATAATTTTCTTATTAATTTTAGTTTTTTATACTTGACTGAATTTGAGTTTTGTATTTTACTTTCATACAATTCTTAGATTCTGAAAAATAAATAAAAATATAAAAAATATTGGAATATAATATTTTAGTGTGCACATTATGGTGTACTTCCTTTAAAAAAATTAGTAAAAGTATTATGTTGCTAGGATATACAGATCCAGAGTAAATCAAATTTTTGAGATTTCTTGCAAAAACCGTTATTTGCACTAATTTTGCACTATATTGCTAAAATGTCCATTATTCTGGTTCTATATGGTCTATGAAAATGATTCTTGCACTAAATTGTCCAGAAATAAGTATATTACAAGAAAAACATAATTATGCATACCACTCCAATGCTTTTTTTTTTCAAAAAACTTGTCAGGACTTTAGTTTTGTTTGGGAACCGTAGAAATACCATACAAATCCCAAATTTTGACAAGTATACAACAAAAACAAAGAATTGAAACAACTTTTATTTTGGGTTTTTATTGTAGTGTATTTATTTATAAACAATTAAGTAAAAAAATTATGTTGATAGGGCAAATAGAACCAGACTTATAAAACTTTTCACAAAGTATTGCAAAATTAGGGCCCGACTTGCTAAATAAGTACCGCATGAGTGGTCGGTCATGCAATAATAAGTCCCGCGTTGAAGGGTTAAAGAAAACTGAGTAAATAATATTTTATGGAATCATTTTATAATCCACTCTTGATTATTTCCAAGCTCTAAACTGTAAATTGATACTTGCTAACATTTAACTGTTTATCAATGCTGAATAGGAGGAAATTTCAATCTAGTAGGCGGAAAAGTATCTAAATAAACTATAAAATTATGAAAATTTTACTGTGGTGCCATACAAATTCATGGTCTGGAACAGTGCCCAGACCCTTAACCCTTAACTACTGTGCCGACGTCTTCCAGACGTCACCAATTTTTCCCTCTCTGTCGCACCCCCTTCCACTCTACCCCTACATCATGGCCATGGCCAGTACCTTTCGATTGGATGTTGAACTTTCTATGGTGAACGTCTTATCACGCTCGGACTCAGTGTTTAGGCACCATTTTGGAATCGGTCTGTCGGACGTTGCATAGTGATTGAGTTTGTTTTATCTTATAACGTCGACGTCCGAGATACGGGTTGTAGTAATTACGTAACTTTATACTAAACAATATCGTGACGTCCAATAGACGGGGCATAGTGATTATGTAACTTCATGACTGGGTCTAATAACTGAGTAATTTTGAGTGAATTTGAATTTGAATATTGAGTGATCATAAGCGTGCAGTCATGTTCCAATATATTTCAAACAATTCATTAGATGTTTAAAAATAGAAAATAAGGTTTTTTCTTCAAATAATTTCAAAAACCAAATTTAATACCCTATTTTTTGTAAACCTAACAAAAAGTGAAGGTTTTTTAGAGGGGGTTGGGTAAGTATTTAAATTTGCCTTGGAATGAATTAGTTGCTAAATTAATTTAGTAATATACCCAAATTACTGTGAGCAAAACGCCAAAATTAAGAATTTCTTTTCTTCCCCTTCCACCCCTTAAATGAACTTTATGTCTGTCAGACGTGGCATAGTAGTTAGGTTAGGTTTATGGTGCGTAGTAGTTGAGGGTTATTTCTGCATTTTCAAAAAAGCCGAACCTATCACATTTTCCTTCACCATTTCCCTTCTGCCTTCATCAATTTTAGCCTTAGCAGTAAAATCTGACATTTTAATAATTTACTATTACCAGACTAAACAGACCAATCGACCACAGAAGAATGTGAGGTACAGACCCCGGTTCGCCGCCAGCCTCCATGTTGTTGGCCAGCGTGACGTCGTTGCTCCACACGTCGTACTGCCACTTGCGCAGGCCCAGGACGCCACACAGCACGCGGCCGCTGTGGATGCCCACTCGCATGTTGAGGTGGACGTCCGTGGCCTCCACCACGGCGCTGCAACAACAGAACCAACAATCGGAAGAACTCACCACGGTGCGTAGTACAATTAACAACAATAGATGCAGTACATTTTTAGTTTGGCTTTTCATAAATTATCTGTTGGAATTCTACAAAAAACTATCTCAAATTACATTTTACTTTGCGATAGTTGTTATACTCACGCGATGGCATCTATCATGTCCAGCCCCATCTCCACGGCGCAGTGGGCGTGGTCCGACCTGGGCTCCGGCAGCCCCGACACGCAGTAGTAACAGTCGCCCAGGATCTTTATCCTCAAGCAGTGGTTATCCTGTGGATCAACAATGTGTTTCCAGTTTAAAGAAGTAACTTTAATCATTTTGTCAACCAAATGAGATATGAAAGTGATCTCAAGGTTGTGTATGTCCTATTTTATTTATTATATACATGGTGTCCGGAAATTATGGTAAAATATTTTAGTGTATGATAGTAGTGGTGAAAATAAGAAAAACTTTTTTTATAAATATACATCGAAAAGAGCTTCGTTTGTCGTCTGTGTTTCTGAGTTTTTTAACATATTTAATTGTATCTCACAAATATCATGTATGAATAAAAACATGGTACTGACCGAAATTTGCATGTTTTTATTAGGAAAATTTACGATTTCTCAGTTATTAGCAGTCCGATCAGCATAGTCTTAATACCAATGTTAATTGAATAAAATTTTGCAACTCTTTTGACTCTAGAATGATTTTCCTAATATTTACGGATTTTGAGACATTTACCTTTGAAAACAAAAAACAATTTTGTTTTTGTTTTCAAAAAGTACAAGTCCGCCATTTCGAAATGGTACAAGTTAAAAATTCGACACTACTTACAAAAATAATTCTTGGTAGTAGTCATACATGTACCAATTTTGAAGTTAATACGTTAAGAGGTTCGTGAGATGTAATATTAAACATATAAAAAATCCAAACAGACACAGATGGAAAACAATGCACTCCAGAACCTATGTTTGTATGAATATTTTTCTTATTTTCACATCAACCATTATTGTTAAATATTTTACCATAATTTCCAGACACCCTATATTTATAAACATCAAAGTAAACTGGATTTATACCATGCCAAAAAGTTTAATACAATGATTAGAAAACTACTAAAAACTTTAAAACAAAAGTAGGCCTATAATGGTAACACTACAGAAATAATTACATTTGCGAGTTGGTCGAACCGCCCAAAGAGTTCATTGAGAAGTCTGACGAGCTCTTGAGCAGTACACTGCGAAGCCAGCACAGTGAAGCCCACAATGTCAGCAAACAGAATGCTAAAAAAAGAACAAAAATATGTATTACGATCAGTTGCTCAAAGCTACACTCAAATTAAAAGTTTTTATTTAAACTCTAGATAAAATATTTATAAATGACCAAGAGGACAACTGTCCTTATTTTTATTAAAGTAACTGCTCATTAAAAACACTGAATGTTTGCAAAATTGGGATTTTTAAGGAGAAATGTGATTGAGTATTCATTCCCACTCCTGGAATCCTGTGCTAATTTTAAAATCTGAAGCAATTATTTTACAAAAAAATCTCGTAACAACCACAATAGTAGCTCCAATGCTCCAAGCTTTTTCCAATCCCCTTAATTTTTACTCAATAATTAATTGTTTCCATGATCTTCTCCATGTTTGAATTACTTGTTGAACATTTATTTGTAATCAACTGTATGAAAAAATCAAGCAATCTTATTTTTTTAATGCAGTTTATATTTCCTTCTTTTTTAAGTAACTACAGATACTTTATCTGAAAGGAGTGGTTCCAAGTGAAGATCCTTTGCATTTTGGGATGGAGATGATTTACGGGCTACCTACACATGTACCGGGTGATCAAAGAGCCTTGGCTTAGTATATTTTTTTAAACAATAACTGGATCTACAAAAATTGAAACAAAGTTCCTTGACATAGATACAACTGTAAGGCACACTCTATAGTCTCATACCTCCTTGGGGGACAGTCTACCTGGAGTCAGAGCCTTGAAACCTTGAAAAGCTTGTGGTAGTATGTGCAAAATATTAAAGATCTTTTTGAGTAAAATACAATATCGCTAATCTGAACTTCAGACCTGGCAGGATAAAAAAAAAAACAACCAATAAATTGTTTCCTCACTGTGACTTTCAATAAACTTTGAAAATTATGTGTTTTGGTGTTACCATTTCCAGTTACGGTTAATGGCGGTTTTAAACTTGAAAATTATTCACAGTTGGAATAATTACCCTAAGTCAAAAACCAAGGATGTTAAAGGGATAATGAAAAGAATAAGACAAAACACTTTGGGCTTTAAAGGTAACATTAAACTGTCATATGCTACAAACCACATAATGCTACACAAGGATTGTTTACGCAAAAATAATGTAACAGCTGTGTAAGCATTGAGAGGGCCTCCCATAGCACTCTAAACATGCCCAACCCTTTATCATTTTTTGTTTCTGAGAGCAATACTAAATTAAGTATATTGCTTGTTAATTCTGATCTGATTATTTTGTCAATGTCATCTAGGCAGTCTTTATTCACTTTTCTTCATGGGTTTGTTTGGAAGGGGTTCGTCTTTGTATAATTTTTAATTTATTCATATATTGAACTAGAAGAACCCGTGGCTTCGCTCACGATTAAAATTATACATACACTATCATCCATGAATTATATAGTTTTGCTTTCCCATTTATTTTTCTTATTGTAAAATCTAATGTATGTAATGTATCTACTTCTTTGAACATATCAAATGTACTTCCATAAAGCAAAAGTTTTTAGAAATTCGCTCTTAGTACGAAGGTCTGCTACGACGGGGGTATTATATTCCTGCATAAACTGCCTGTACATAAAAAAATGTGACCATATCCAACGCCCCACCGACAAAGCCCCAAATGGTGTTGCTGCCCTGGGTAGGCTCATGCCCAATATCGGTGGTCCTTCCTCTTGCAAGTGCGTTTTGCTTGTGTCGGCTGTCCAGTCGATCGTGCTATCAGGCGAAGAGGATTGCGCTCACACACTCAAGAGGCCAATTTACAGAGACGAACGCCGAGAAGCATTTAATGGTCGTTTCCACGGTACCTGAGCTTGCCCTGATGATGATCATGGGGCACAATATAAGGAACGGCACCCTTGGCTTTTTCGACGGCACTTTGAATCTGCTCGCATATGTTACCCTTAATTAAAACTTTATTATGCACCCCCGTCGCAGCAGACCTGCGTATTAGAAATCCTATTTATTTCCTTCATGAAGGCATACGTGTTAGAGGAATCAAAGAAGTTAGCTTGAAATTTTATTCACTGTAAAAGATCATTTTCTTAAGGTTTTAGGGTCTACCTTGAACAAAAAATTACAATGCCACTCCAGCAATTATTAAAAAGTGCTGTCTTACGTTTTTAGACTCTATATTGAGCAAAACGTTTGAATGAGCCGTCCCGGCAATTTTTTTAAAGTGTTGTAGGTAAAATTAATTCTTTACAGTAGCACACTCTTCCTCTTTAAATAGCAGTTAGTTGTCATAAAAAAGTCCTTCAAGTATAAGTGATCAGTGATCACTGGAGTCCTTCAGTAATCAGTTATTTATTTTATGTTATACTACATATTATCAGCATTTTATATAGTGTATTGCACTTTGAAAAAATGCAAAAGTCTAATTCATTGACCACCTGGCACCAAGTAACAAATCTTCATTTTAACAAAAATACAGTTAAATAGCAGAAAGAAATACCATTAATTTACATCACCTGTTTTAAATTTTACTTTCATATGTTTTGTTAGTAAACAAATCTAACTCAAATTATTTCAAAATCCCTGACATGGGTACCTTTAAGACGGTCCCAGGGCTAAGCCCTGAAAGTTATCACGAAATTGAAGGTGTATAAACCTACTCCATGAAATTCTACATGTATGTACCAAGTTTCGTGGCCATCGGTCCAGCGGTTTTTGTGTTTATCCCTGCCAAATAAATAAATAAATATATATATATATATATATATATATATATATACCAACATCCTCTTTTATACTTATAATAGATAAAAAATTATATTATTGAATTTTTATTTTAACTAAATATTATCTGAATTTTTTTTAACCACCTGACGTTCTCGTGACGCTGGATGTAAATCTTGTGGAACTGGCCCTCGACTGGAGACATGATGTCTGCCTTCATCTCCATGGCTACGTGCTGCGGCAGCACAGACAGCAGTAGCCTCTCCTACTCAACACGACATATTTGTTCAGACAATGCGTTGGAACCTAAGAGGTGCGATTTTGTAAAAATCTTGAAGTCATCTTAAAGATTTTGGCATGTCACTTGATGGTTGGAGAAATGAGAGAGAGTTATGGGATGGGACAGCAAATTAGAACTAAAAAACCATGACCATAAAACTGGAGTAGACCAGTATGGGACGTTTTGCCTCACAGGCAGTTACTTTGCCTCACAGGCAGAACAATTAACATGATTGTGGCCTAAAAAAGAATGCTATCTTGGAATCTAGCTACAGAAAAAGTAACTTTGGAACACTCAAAAAATTTCAAATACTTTCCCTTTAAAAGTAACTGAACTATAGGACTTTTAAAAGCTTCCTACAGATTTTGTGTTAGAATTTCAAATAAAACATATTATGTGTATAGCATAAAAAACTATTTTTCTCAACCCAAACCGAGACTGACCAGTTTCTCGTTCTCGTCCTCCATCTCAAGGCGGGCGGCGATGCAGTTGCGGGTGTCGAGGAAGGCGCGGCGCTGCGCGTGCTCCATCAGCGTGTGCAGCAGCACTCCCACCACGTTGGCGCTCACAAACACTATCACGTTGGCCGTCACCTGCCCACACAACACATGTCAAACAAACACTATCACATTGGCCATCACCTGCAATACATGTCAAAGGTGAGTAAATTAATTGTTGTACTTACTGCCTTAGCAATCCGATAGGTTAAATGTTGTAACGCGTTATGCTATTTATATCATCTTCAGACAGTCACACATTATACACAAACTAATTGTTCATTACATAAAAATTGCCTTGCGGGTCGTTAAAAACATAAAATTGACACATAACACATAATTTAAAAAATAGTGTTCATAAAATTCACATGATATTGGGAGCTCCCTTGTTTGATGTTCAGTGGGTGGTGAGGTTCGTGCACTAACTCAGTGCACGAGTTTGCAAAGTTTGTGCACGAACCTCACTCACTCAACATCAAGAAAGGGAGCTCCTAATATCATGCAAGTTTTATATACACTATTTTTCAAATTATGTGTTATGTGTCAATTTTATGTTTTTAACAACCCGCAAGGCAATTTTCAGTAATGAACAATTAGTTTGTGAATAATGTGTGACTATCTGAAGATGGTATTATTAGCGAAACGCGTCACAACATTTAACCTAATGGATTGCTAAAGCAGTAAGTACAACAATTAATTGTATAAGCAATCCTTCATAGTACAGTGCAATTAGACCTTTTGGTCACCCTCCAAAAACACAGAAGGAAACCATTTGGAACATGTAGGGGACACTCCTGAAGCTTCAAAACCAAAAGTCCCAAAAAATCCCGTGACGGGTTTTCCGCCATTTTGAGAGAAAGGCGGCCATTTTGAATTTGTGCAGTACATTTACATTTTGGACAATAATTAACGTATTTTTTAACTTACAGACCTGGAAGTGGTGTTATTTTATTCAAAATTAAATTCTGTACATTTTAAATACAATTATGTACACGTTATTCCACAATATTAACACTATATATCACATTAAAATAATTTTTTTAGATTTTTTTGTCACATTTTAATATAAATCACGATACATTTTTTCTACATTTACTGTGGGAAAATATTATTTGAAGTAAGGTTGTAGAGCGAAAAATTCTCTATAAAGTTCATATATATCAATGGTTGTTAGGTGTAACAGTCATGAAGAAATTTAACATTCATCGTATGTGAACGAAACTGCGTTTTTCATTCTTTGTACAGTAATAATAGCTCTAAGGCTAACCTTACCTTACGATTCAAAGTAACCGTGAAAAAATGTTTGGAACATGTAGGGGACACTCCTCAAGCTTCAAAACAAAAAGTCCCAAAAAATCCCGTGACGGGGTTTTCCGCCATTTTGAGGAAAAGGCAGCCATTTTGAATTTGTGTAATACATTTACATTTTGGACAATGCTAAACGTATTTTTTAACCGACAGACCTGGGAACGGTGTTGTTTTATTCGAAATTAAATTCTGTACATTTTAAATACAATTATGTATACATTATTCCATGATATTAACACTATATATCACATTAAAATAATTTTTTTTAGGTTTTTTGTCACATTTTAAAATATATCACGATACATTTTTCTACATTTACTGTAGGAAATTAATATTTGAAGTAAGGTTGTAGAGCGAAAAATTCTCTATGAAATTCATGTATAACAATGGTTTTTAGGTGTAACAGTCATGAAGAAATTTAACATTCATCGTATGTGAACGAAACTGCATTTTTCATTCTTTGTACAGTAATAATAGCTCCAAGGCTAACCTTACCTTACCATTCAAAATAACAGTGAAAAAGTGTTTGGAACATGTAGGGGACACCCCTCAAGCTTCAAGAAAATGTCCCAAAAAATCCCGTGACGGGTTTTCCGCCACTTTGAGAAAAAGGTAGCCATTTTGAATTTATGTAGTACATTTATATTTTGAAAAATTCTAAACGTATTTTTTTACTTACACACCTGGGAATGGTGTCACATTATTCGGAATTTAATTCTGTACATTTTTAATGTAATAATATACTCATTATTCCATGATAACAATACCATATATAACATTAAAATAATTTTTTTATTTTTCGGTATTTTTAAAAATGAACTATGATATATATATATATATATATATATATATATATATATATATTTCACATTTAATACAGGAAAATTTAATTTCAATTATTCGTCACTTTTAAAAATGGATTACGATATATTTTTTTACATTTCCTATAGGAAATTTTAATTTCAACAAAAGTTTAAATGAAAGAAATTCTCTGCAGAAGTCATATATAACAGTTGTTGTTAGGTGTAACAGAGATGAAGAAATTTAACGTTTATCTTTGGTGATCAAAAAGATCATTCTTCAATAGCACCTAAACTTACCTTTGTACCTTATTACCATTGTACCCAGGCTAAACTTACCTTACCCTTCAAAATAAGTGAAAATATGTTTGGGACTTGCGCAGGACACTTTCCATGCCTTAAAATAAATCCCGTGCCGGGTTTTCCGCCATTAAAAAAACACCTGTGCCATATTGGATCCTTGTAAACTTCTAGTAAAACTGTAATTTAGGAGAAGGGATAGGCCCAGAGTATTAGCTATGATTGAAACTTATAACAGAATAAATTTTACACAAGTAAAATTAAGTTTTTATGGTCATCTAATGGTATAAGGCTTGGTTTACAAACTTTAAAGTGAATTTTAAAGTGAAAAGTATATAACTTGTTAGGACAAATCAAGTACCCTGTCGTAAATTTTCCTCTAATTTAAACCACTAACAATTGATGCTAAATAACCTTTACTGTTTAGAAATGGCAATTCGCAATTATATTCTGAACAAAATGTACTACGGATCGATATTAATTTAATTTTGAGCTCGTCATATGCTAGTAAATTTTAAGGACTAGTCTGATAATGTAATAATAATATTCTGATGTAAATTATTTGATAAGGAAAACATAATGAAATTGTGGTTCGGATCCCACGTTAAAATGTAGGTCCTTTAATTTCCATTGGCTGTTAACAATCCTGCCAAAGGAAAATGTCGGCCTTAAGCACAGAGAAGGTAGAGAGACCTTCTCTGTGCCTTAAGTCAGTAATTCTGCGCTCGCTAGTCAGTAACAAGGCTACAAGATCGCGCCACACTAATCCTGCACTCACCCTTTACTCATATTCCGGTTAAAATACGCAACCGCTGCGTCCCGGTCTTAAGAGGTGTTAAAGGTATTTTCAGTTTGCTGTTAGCAGGATAGACTTAGGACTTCTTTTTTTATTTCATCTCCAAAATCATAAGTAAGTGCTAATATGTACTTACAAATTAGTAGATCAATGATTAAAAATAGAATTTTAAATTTTTCTTTATTTTATTTTTGGAATCGAAAAATATTTTGCAGGTTGTTATAGTTGGTGATACCCTTACATTAATTAAGATAAATAAATTTGCTAGTTATTTTTAGTAATTTCCATGACCGTTACAAGCGGGATGTTACAAGTGGAAAATACCACGTTGTCTAGTGTAAGCTTGATGTGCCATAGACAATAAAAATGTGTCCAGCATATATCTTAAAATTTTATAGTTTAAGTTCTTACTTGGCTTATATTTTCTTTAAAATTACCAATTTTTTCCATGTGTGTAAACTTCCTCAAACAATTCTTTTCGGAAAGCATCATACAATTAGATAATTTTACCTAAAAATGTCTGAATTTTTTAGGTAAAAACTATTTATCAAACATGATAAAATTCCAGATTTGGAAAGATCTTTCTATACTTAAATTATATCGAAAATATAAGTACTTTATGATAGATTTTTCAAGAAATTATTACTAATATTCGAGGTTCTACAACGTTTTGTGAGCTCGCCTACACCTTTAATTTTTTCTAACTTTTATGACTAGAGTATCAAATTACTGTAAATTTTTTCAATATTTTCTGAGTGTTGTTCATTTTACTTTAGGTGAAAAAGCGTTGCCCCACTGGGCAAATATGTTACACATAAATTTAAATGTAATTCTTATGGAAGGAATATTTGCATATAAAATGATAAAATTAGTGCTTATCTTGTAAATGGTTCGACCAAATTAGACATGTTATATACGTTTCTTTCAGAAACTTTTTCCTACTGAATAGGGAGCACTGAAAGTTGATAATTTTCAAGATATTTAGCAAAAAACAAAAAATGGTACCTTCAGACCCCCCTCCCTCCCTCCGCCCAAGGGCTACGGACGGGGACTTTTGATATTTTCACCTCCTAACTAGTCCAAACAAAGCTGCTAAGTCAAAAATTGGGTTCCGAAAATTTCCGTCTTTACCTTTTCGTTGCCTGGACTAAAATTAAAGCTTTCATGTATTTTTAATAATATTTTTAATAATTTTATAATAATAATAATTTGATTAAAAATTTGTGTTCGGTGAAAGTTAAGTACTAATAAATGTTACATATTTAAGAATATGCCAAATTTATAAGAGTGTACTTGATTATTCGGAAAAAACTATAACTTTTTTCACTTTATCGCGTTTAAACTATGCTTTTTACCATTAAATTACTATAAAAATATAATTTACTAGTAGAAAATTAATTTTCGAACAAGACGAAATCAAATTTAATACTCTGGGACATTTAGTTTTGACTTTATTGTAGTTCTACTAGAAGCTTACACAAATCCAATAACCGACGCAACACCGCCGCTCGCGTTTAAACTTCATTTTTCTTTTGTCCCCGGAGTAGCTTTAGAGAACCAATTGAAAACTGTACAGTAGTAAATTTTGTTCAGAATTTTATTGTGATATTTTTAATCGGTTAAAGTTAAGTATTTATAAATATCATTCATTTACAAATGCGGCAAATTTATAAGAGTGTACTTGATTTTTCGGGAAAAACTATAACTTTTTTCACTTTATCGCGTCTAAACTATGCTTTATACCATTACATTACCATAAAAACTATACTTTTCTTGAAGCAAATTTATTTTCGAACAAGATGAAATCAAATTCAATATTTTGGCTCATCTGGTTTTTTCTTGATTGAAGTTTTACTAGAAGCTTACTAAAATCCAATATGGCGAAGGTTTTTTTCAAGATGGCGGAAAACCCGTCACGGGATTTTTTGGGACTTTTGTTTCCAAAGCAAGGGAGGTGTCCTGCACATATTCCAAGCAAATTTCTTCTGTGTTTTTGAAGGGTGACCTAAGGCCTGTTTTTGAGCTAAATGCACTGTACTATCAACCAGATCATCCAAAAAAAGGTGAGTAAATCTCAGTAAACAAATGTAAGACCTCATGTTGAATAAAGTCAATTAGAAAAAGAAAACAAATGACATTGTGCAGTTTTTTTTCAAAAACTTCCAACACCTTGTGCTTTTACTCCAGCAAAATTATTACGTACAAAAAGTTACTTTATGAAAATAACAATACCTCAATATTAACTTAAGTGAGTTACTTTCAACGTTTTAATGGATTAGTAACAAAACCTGAAGTTGATTAGTTTATCTAAGTGTATACTATACAAAAGATTACAACATATAACAAAACAAATGCATAAAATCATTAACAACAATTGATTTTCCTTATAATTGCTCGATTGTTCTCCATCTCTAATTTTAAATTAATAAAAAAATACATGTTGATTTCTCCTTGGTTGAAGATGTAAATTAAGTTCATAGGGTTGTCATAGAACTTCAGAAGGCTTTTTTCTGACTTTTACAAACCAATCTGAATCTTTTTGAAAAACCGATTTTAAAAAAGCAACCTTTGATAACCCTTAACTTATAAAAGGCCATTTTTATTCAATGAAACTAAATTTCAAACAATACACTGTTAATATGATAAAAAAGAAAAGCTTGATATAAATCACTCAAAAACAAATTGCATTAACAAAATAATCAAGTGAAAAATCTAGTAATTTTTACTAGACTGAGGTTGATCACACCTGACATGGTTAAATCAATTGAATTTGTTTAGAACAAGTTCTGTGGAATCAAGTATGACATTTAGTTAGGCTGGTTAATGTTTTAGTAATGCAAAGTTCATCGTGTAAGAAAGCAAATGGAACAAGTAAAATTAATTTTACCGTAAATAAAGCAAAGCAAAATTCAATACTTTAGCTAGGGACAGCTGGAGTTTTTCTTTTAGATATGTTGGTTTGAATGAAAAAATAAAAATTTAAAAGAGAACAAGATAAACAAAAATATTAAACTCACCAATTTTGGCAGTAATTTTTTCCAATATGCAAAGAATTATGGGCAAGGAGTTTTTAATTTGTCCTATCAGCACTTTTTCCTGACTTTCAGAATGTTTTCGAACATTTTTCTTTTTCAGATAAATACTAAAAATTCCTTAATGGATTTTTCTAAAAACTATTATCAACATAATTTAAAGTTATGATTAAATTTTAGCAACACCCCTGTATTACATGTAAAGGTATATAAATCAAATCTTAGAATTAGCTAGCCTATTAATCAACAAAAAACGATTTGGTAAACTTGATAATTTTTTTCTATGACACCACAATAAATTTAAAGTTAACAATATCCCACTGTAGACAAACACACAGACTGCAGACACTGCCATTCATCAAGACCGCTTCAATTATCCTAAAGTTTGCATTTCAATGTCTTCCAACCCTAATTAGCTTTCCCCGCTGCTGCACTCCTTTATGCGATTATTTATTCAAATCCTTTTCAAAACCATCTTACATTTATAAGTTTTATATATAATATTTCAAATGCAAATTTAGTTTTGAAAAGTGAAACAATGTAAACATTCTATCTTGTTAGTGAATAAAACCAGTCAAACAAAATATTTACTACTTTTTAAATCCAGCAATTTTACAGGGTAAAACCAGTTTTCTCTGTAAAATGAAAAAAATTACTAAAGGCTATGCAAAATTACAAGAAATTCTTACTGATTTTTTTTATATGTTAGCATTAAAAAAATTGTAGTTGTATATGCATCTGTAAAACTAAGAAAAAAGAATTTACATTGAAACATTGCAATATCATAACAAAACCCTATGCAACTGACAGGGTGTATACTATTTTTCAAGAATCAAATTCCAGGTTTTTTCCAGGTTTTTACCAGGATTTTCAGAAATTTTCCAGGTTTTTGTGTATGCGTATTATTATTCACCATATCAACTGCTAGGCACTTCTGCAGTTTTCATCGAATCATTTATATAATTAATTTTACATTTGTCAAGTTTAGTATGCAAAAAACCAATGACAAGGGTTGTGGAAGCAGTCTGTATTTGCATTTACAATTTAAATTTGAGGTGTGCGGATAGTAAATTTTTGGATCGGATCTGAGAGCTTATGTTTGGACTGGATAATACCGGATTCAGATATTTACGGCGCTTCAAGTTTTCTCAAAAGCCTCAGGTAATTGTAAGGAACTAAAATATTAATCCTAATGTGTAAGGTAAGGTTTGCCTTGATAGGCTTGAGTAGTTGTCGGTTGTTGTGATATAATGATTCTACTATGGGTCAAATGTCAATTATTAAAGTATACAAAGGTACAACTAATTAACTGTTAAGAATTTAGAAATTTATTGATTCCCTCAATTAGGTAGGCCTAATATTTAATTGAATAATCTTATTAGGCCTATTGCAATTTCAAGATCAGGCTGCTTGAAAATCCCTTTTTCACTGCAACCTAAATTTGTTCACTTTTAGGCCTCTGTATCCCTTTGTTATTTTCATTTCCATGAATAAATAAAGTATTTGATCAGTGACTAGGCTCAGGTGGTTAGGCAAAAGAATTAAATATAAAACTTGATTCGCCAATTACTTGATATTTGAGGGAAGCCTTACATATTTATTTATGCATTAATGCCTGACAGATTCACCTAAAATAATACTATAAAATAATAATAATGTCAGAGCAGTAAACTTAACCTAAATTTCAAGATAAGCTTCAAATGTAGGTTTCAGTATCAAAGCTTTGCCATTTAATGACAACAAAGGTCTACAAACTCACTAATTATTATCTTCGGCAGAAGTTGTCAATACAGCTTTGTACTGTTATCTAAGAAGGTCCATTTAAATCGCGTATTTAAAATTCACACTCGGCTTAATTCGTCAAATATTGAGATTTAAACTAAATAAAAACCTATTTGTGATCGTTCAACGTTTCTATTTTAAGGTAATTGCTTAGTTGAAAAATAAAGAAAACTGAAAGAAAGACGAAAGACGTCAACGAGTTATCAATTAAGTTTTGAAAGCAGACAATGACATTTGAAAACGAAATGAGACTAAAGACAAAAACAGGTCGCCAACTCTTTGCCAGCTCAAAATTATTGTAGGCTTTTTATTTCATCGTATCTACATTGGAAGCGATGGTGATCCCGGAGTCCTCATATGATATTTACGGGCTGAAATAGTCCAACGAAATAACAACACGTCTATTTATGAGGTATTTACGGGATATTTCGTTTTGGCAGTTGAAGACGACTCTGGACACTGTCGGTCATTTGGTGAACTCTGATTGGTCTCGATTGCAATTCTCTATTTTACCAATCGATGTTTTGTCGGTAACGGATACTGATCAAGACAGATCTAATGAGGGATGTACTATTGTTTGTTAATTATTTAATGCTACGATACAAGAATTTATCCTTAGAAAGGTGCGTTATCGCGTCAGGTATTGCACAGTACTCTGATCGTATACAACGATCTTGATCTAATCGTGATTCAAAACCAGCAAGTACAAGCACATTACTCATTCATTCATTCATACTAACACTTTAATCATTCTTTGCTAAACAAATAACGATTTAACTGTGGACAAACATTGTTTCTTTGTACAATTTCTTCCCACGGCAAAATTAATTTTTCTATAATTTAAGAAAAGTCAGTTTAAGTTAAACACGATATTATTGATTTCAAACACGATAATTTGATCGCCATATCATGATGACAACAGGTAGATCTGGCAAAGCTTTTATTTTGTAACTATTCTCTTTCATTTTCTTTGTTCTTCGTATCAGAAAACTGTTCATGTTAACAAAAAGATTAAGAGTGCTAACTTAATTATAGCTTTAAATCATTGAGCTCTAAACGAATAGGAGGCAAAAGGTATAAATAAAACACAACAATAAACTTTCAAGTGATAAAATATTTTCTTCTTCCTTACTACGTAGTTGACTTCAGACTGCAGACGACACTCAATAGTCATTCTGCTCCTTTAGACGCACAAACTCTGACGAAAAACGTTGTCATTTATGGCAATCAAAATCACTGTAAGAGTTTAACAAATTTATAGACTTACAGATTCTAAAGATATGTATGATAATACTTTGCTTCGTTACGAAAAATAAACATTAACTATATTTTAAATAATTACTAAATTACGTAATAAAATTCCCGGAATGAACACGAAAATCCTGGTTTTTTCCCGGTTTTTTCCTGGTCTGTTCCGATTCCTGGTTTTTTCCAGGTTTTCCTGGTTTTCCCGGTTGGTATACACCCTGAACTGAATACTGATTATTGTAATTAATTCTAGGCTAATGTGGGTCATAAAACAAAATAATTCACAAACTAAATAGTAAGACAACAATATCAAAGCTGGTTAAATTCCAAAACCACGAATAAAATCTAAAAATCGATTGGATTTTTTTGTTAAAACTCAAAATTTTTATGGTAGGGAAAACTGCAAGTATTTTTTTAAGACGAACAAAATAAATCTAAGAGGATGTTTCAAAAACAAATTAAGTTTATTTCAATCATTACCACTTTTATAAACTGGACTTTCATTGTTCACATAAATTCTAAGATACAATTAAATACTGTTCACTGGCCAATGTGGGAACACCAATAAATAATTAAAAAATGATATTCATTAAAGAAATATAATATTGTTATATTCCTCAGTAGAGTCCCCACCTGTTGCCAGAGCAGCTGAGGGAACTCGGTGGCCAGGGTGGAGGCGACGGCGGTGTGGGCCACAGGCAGCGAGAGGCCGAACAGAGCCGCGACCCACGTCTTGAGCGGCATCATGGCATACGCCAGGAACACCACAAATAGCACCTGCAACACACAGTGTCAATACAGCGGCTGTGGTCACTCGGTGGCCAGGGTGGAGGCGACGGCGGTGTGGGCCACAGGCAGCGAGAGGCCGAACACAGCCACGACCCACGTCTTGAGCGGCATCATGGCATACGCCAGGAACACCACAAACAGCACCTGCAACACACAGCGTCAATACAGCGGCTGTGGTCACTCGGTGGCCAGGGTGGAGGCGACGGCGGTGTGGGCCACAGGCAGCGAGAGGCCGAACACAGCCACGACCCACGTCTTGAGCGGCATCATGGCATACGCCAGGAACACCACAAACAGCACCTGCAACACACAGCGTCAATACAGCGGCTGTGGTCACTCGGTGGCCAGGGTGGAGGCGACGGCGGTGTGGGCCACAGGCAGCGAGAGGCCGAACAGAGCCGCGACCAACTTCTTGAGCGGCATCATGGCATACGCCAGGAACACCACAAACAGCACCTGCAACACACAGTGTCAATACAACGGCTGTGGTCACTCGGTGGCCAGGGTGGAGGCGACGGCGGTGTGGGCCACAGGCAGCGAGAGGCCGAACAGAGCCGTGTCCCACGTCTTGAGCGGCATCATGGCATACGCCAGGAACACCACAAACAGCACCTGCAACACACAGTGTCAATACAGTGGCTGTGGTTACTTTTCAAACATCTTAATCAATACAACAATACAGCGGCTGTGGTCACTCGGTGGCCAGGGTGGAGGCGACGGCGGTGTGGACCACAGGCAGCGAGAGGCCGAACACAGCCGCGACCCACATCTTGAGCGGCATCATGGCATATGCCAGGAACACCACAAACAACACCTACAATCCCAAAAATCTTATATTTTTCAAAATAATCTAATGACATCAGCATTGTTATTTTGAAGTTCTTTCCTATCAAACTATTTAATAATAAAAACTAATTCTTCAAACTGATCTATTTTTTTGGTGGGGAAGTTATGCAATGCATTTTTACACACATTCAGAGGCTACAGTATTTCCCTCGACTACTACCTAGCTACCCCCTTCAATACTGATGACAATAGCCTAGTAACATTTTGCACATTAGTTTGGGCTTTGCCTTTTGTTTTGAATGTTGAGGGCTATTTAACAATTTCCAGGTTCATGGCATTGGTCCATAAGTTATGATTTGATCTTAAATCTTGTTATCAACAAATATAAGGAGGGAAATATACGATATAAATATTGTGCAATTAAATATGTTTTTGCGAGTTATGTACTGATATTTTGTGTATGAATTTTGCTTAACATTTTTTAAATAAAGATTAGAAACAGAGTTGGATTTGTTCTTTACCAGATGTCTCAAATAAAAAAAAACCCCTTGATTGACTATCTACAAGAATTAAAATCAATTTCGTTTCGTTCAGTAAAAAAAGTTGAATTTGGATGAAAACCCAAAATTAAGATGTTTGAATATTAATATATAATCAGCTCATAAATATCATAAAAATACAGCATTATAAAACTGCTTTTGAATTGAAATTTCATAATACAAACTGTTTATGCTTTAAAAACAACTATGAAACTCATTCTGTTACAAGTAATCAAATCAAAAAATCTTTATTTATCATTGCACAAGGTACAATAAATGGCGTCAAAAACTAAACTAAAATAAGACTTAAAAATAATGGTGGATACAATATTTTTCTTAATTGTAAAACTCTTAAAAAGTGTACATAGCTTTGTTAATCAGAACATTTCTTAATTTTGCTTTGAATTTTGCACTGTTTGCTTCTTTTCTTAATTCTAATGGTAGTGCTTTAAAACATTTGTTTCCCATATATGTAGTTTTTTTCTTATAAAATTCCAATCTGTGTATACTCTAATTGGTTTCATTTCTTCTTCTTGTATTGTACCGATGTGAGTCTAGGTCAAAATCTGTCTTATTTATGAAATTCTTGAAATATAATATATATTCCAAGGTATAAAGTCCAAAAACGGTCAAAATATTTAAATCTTTGAACAAATTTTTCACTGAATCTTCTGGTTTTAATTTTAATATAATTCTAATCGCTTTTTTTTGTAATTTAAGAATTTCATCCAGATTACTCTTTGAAGTTGAGCCATACAAACAAATGCAATAAGCAATGTGCGAGTGAATGAGCGCAAAATATATATTCCTTAACACTGATAAATTACAGAGAGGAGCCATGCGTCTTAGTGCAAATATGCCAGAGCTAATTTTTTAAATCACATATTCTACATGATTATCCCAGCTTAGGTTTCTATCCATATGTAATCCTAAGAATTTTGTTTCATTTACCTCGCTGATAGTTTCATCATCAATCATAATATTTGGAGATAATTTGTTACGGTTTTGTTTAGTTGAAAAGACAATAAAATTTGTTTTAGATGCATTTAGTTTTAACTGATTTGACATTCAAAATTGTTTCAAATTAGCTAATTCTATAAAACTTAATTGTTCAATAACATCCTGAGTCTTTCCAGAGATTTTTAAGTTAGCATCGTCCGCATACAAACAAAGGTTATTTTTTGGAACATTTTGAAGGCTTTCAGGCAGACCAGTTAGGTAACATAGGAACAGCAACGGACCCAAGATCGACCCCTGGAACACCACAAGAGATCAAGCCTAGGTCCGAAGTAGCTCCTATGACCTGATTTTGAAAAGTTGTGTTGGTTTCAACAAATTGAAAACGTTCTGTTAGATATGACTCGAACCACCTATTTGAAACTCCTTCAACGCCAAAACTGGTCAATTTTTTTAGGAGCTGGCGATGGTTTACACTCTCAAAAGCTTTGGTGAGATCCATAAAAATACCTACAGCCACTTTACCTTTATCTACTGATTCAATGATAGACTCAATATAAGTTACTGCCGCGCTTAACACTGATTTCCCAGGACGAAAACCATGCTGGGCTTCATCCAAAATTATATTTGTTTCTAAGTAATTAGATAATCGATTGTACATAGCTTTTTCATTAAACTTTTGAACAAATTTTATTTTTTTGAATTTAAAATTTTTTTTTCATAAATCTTTTTTTCCTGAACTGTAATGGCATGTGAGAGTGTCTGCAGTCTACAGGGTGTGACAGCTACCACCACATGCCATTACCTACGACACAGGGTTGTTCCTCCCCCCTTCTCCAAAAAAAAATCCTTTTTTAAAAATTTTGAGAAATTTTTGAATTTTTTTAAAGATTTTTTTGGTTTTTTTATATTTTTTGACTTTGTTGGCAACTTTAAACCAGCCCTTATGAGTCTAGACCACTTGTTACTAAAATCTGGCTATTTTTCGAGTTATTAGACGTAATTAATTATAATCCTCGTATACATGGTTTGGGCTGTTTCAAGTACATTTTGGCTCTTTTGAGTTGGATGTTACAGTGATGGCTTCCATAGAAATGGGTTAAATATCAAAGGGCTTGTTATTATAAAAAAATCTTTTGAAAGGGATTAAATTTGTTTAATAGTAGAGCGTTAAAACTAGCTTAAATGAGTCTAGAATCATTATCGACAGCAATATCCGAGTGCCTGGAATACTCGCCAAAAAACGGCAGAAACAAATTTATTTTGTAATCTTTTACTACTAATATCGACTCTAGGGTGTGTAAAGATTGGGTATAACGTGTCGAAAAATATTAGTTATACTCAATGTAATAAATAGAGCCGATATAAGGTTAGAGTGTTTTCAAACCGAATTAAACTAAGTAATTTGCCTTATATCGACGATAACTTGTGAAGCCCAATTTGTATCGGGATGCGGTTTACATAGGATTAAAGCTAATTTTACCCTCTACAATACAAAAGCGGTTACATGTCGGGGCAACCCCTGGAACCGGGCCGTCGTGACGCGCGGACGGCGTCATGGAACTGCCAGGTGTGGACAAAATGGCGGCCGGAGCGCCGCCGACAGCTCACACTGACTCTGATGGTATGTATTTTCGGGGAAAAACCTCGTTTAAACGTGATTGTAAGTCGATGGGCTGGTTGTCCCGATTACGGACATGCGATTTATTTCTCAATCAGACTAAAATTGCGATAGTTGGCGAATTTTAAAGTGTGATAATTCGAAACTGTTCAATAATTACTTTGTTTAAAATTTTCAACAAGTGACATTTATTGCACGGCTTTAACTGTATAAACTGGGTTAATTTTTCATAATTTTGTTATGTCTAATAAGACTAAAGCTAACTAGATAAACTGTATTTACAATAATTTCACCAATTTTCAGTTTCAACTGTAGTATACAAGCGTCTTTATTTGTGATATTAAAAATAAACAAAGCCCTTGGGATTATCAAAAATGCTTACATTCCATAGTGAACATGTGTATAATGTGAAACCTATTGGGAAAAGTGCATTATTGCAGATAGTTTTGTTGAAAATTTGCGATTAAACCGACATTTTCGATACTTGCATTGTCCCAAATTCGATGTTTATACCAAATATCGAATAAATAAGAGTTTTTGTGTAATTTTCGGCAGTGAAAAACGATCGCGCGTATTTACCGGTCACGAATAGACGGCAAATCTAGCTTTGCGGAATTTACGAAAGGCCGTGTCTTTGCCGATCGCAGATTAACGGCCGATGTTGCTTTACGAAACTCGCTATCGGCCGTGAAAAACGATCATGCGTATTTGCCGATTGTTGATAAACGGCAAATGTAGGATTGCTAAGTCGCAATTGGTTGTGAAAAGCAATGTTAGTTATTCACTGATAGAGGTTAATCAACGTAAACAACTTGCTATGAGGCGTGACAGTGGTGATTGTTCATATTGTCAGCCACATTGGTCTGCTACAAATTGTGATTTTGCCCATTGATTCAAATTTCTAAACTAATTCAGATGTCTTTGAATCCCAGCCGAAAGTATGATTATTTTTCATAAATAAATAAAAATAAATTGACAAAAGTAAAGGCTTTGAGACTTTTAAGAAATTTCTAATACATAGGTAATTAATATTTTATGTTCCTTAAGAAATATTAAGTTTGGGAGTTGTGAACTTCAAATTTATCATTTTAAGCTTGGAAAAACTAGTGTTAAGGTTGTCATCTTGAAACTAAATTTATTTTTAATTTTTTAAACGTAGTTTAAAGTTCTGGAAAAATGATGAGTCATAGAGTTATTTCCTAAAACAAGAACTCCAAAGCCCAAAGTTTATAAAAATACAATAACTGTTTACTGATTATTAGGGATGTGTCGGTACCACTTTTTTCAAAGTCGGTTCCGGTGCCGGTTCTTGACAAGATCGGTTCTCGGTTCTCGGTACCGGTACCATCGGTACCAAGTGTTTGTCAAAACGTGTTATATAATGTATCGTACCCTCAAACCTACAGACAATCTGATGTATGTACTGTTTTGAAAATGTTTAAATTTTCAAGTGCAAGTTTCACCGACATAAAATACTATCTCACTTATTAATTTAATTGTTTATCCTTCTGTTAACAGGTAATATAAAAAATATATACTATGTGAACAAAAATTTATATATGACATTGTTTTTAACCTAATACTATTATTGTAATAAAGAAAATAAATTCGTGAACGAGCATTTCCCAAAGATTTAGGGAAGACAAAAATCCCGTCCCGTCCCGTCCCGAATTTAAGAGGGAAGAAAAACATCCCGTCCCGAACTGAAAATCCAATCCCGCCCATCCCTAATAATAACAATACTCAGTAAAAGCAAAATAATTATTGAAAATTGTGAAAATTCTTTACATACCTGCCAAACACCATCAGCCGCTACCCCGGGTGTGCTCCTGCCCCCAACAGGACCCAGCGGCAACGAGACAGCAACAAACGTGGAGCAGAAGAACAGGATTACGTAACACACCCACAACAGATATGCATCCTGTAACACGTAATAATAATATGTGACACACATAAATTGATTCAATTTTAAGGTTTTCTATATAATTTGGGTTTTCTATATAATTTGGGATCAGTTTTACGTAAACTGATGGGAGATGGCTCAATTTAAAGGTCTCTGGCGTTAATTCCATGATGGCGGGAATACCCCCGTTGCAGCAGACCTGCATACTCAGCAAATTTCAAATGCAAAACAACATATTTCAATCCAACAAAGCGAGATTTGACATGTTTTTGTAAGCTCCATAAGAATAACATGGGGAATGAGTATGCAGGTTTGCTGCTACAGGTATATCGTCGGTGAAGAAACAATACCGCCTATCTGACAAATTTTGGGAAATTGAGTTTTTGCTATCCTAGCAACCGCAGTGTTATTCTGCACGTAGTGACGGACGTAGTTCACTGAAAATCCGAGGGATAGCGTTGGTATAGGCAATGTTCTAATTTGACAATATTTGACTTTATTTGTGACAATACCGCCCATCTACCAGATAGGCGGTAGATAGGCGGTATTGCCAAAACAGTTTTTCTTCTCTTCTGTAAAGTATTTATTAATCAGAGTTGGGTTTATGGTATGATAGCAACCTCAGTGTTATTGTACACGTAATGATGGCTGTAGTTCACCGAGATCCCTAAGGATATCGTTGGTAGACGCAATGTTTTAATTTGACTATATATGACTTTATTTGTGACAATACCGCCCATCTATCAGATGGGCGGTAGATAGGCTGTATTGCCAAAACGGTTTTTCTTCTCTCCTGAAAAGTTTGGGTTTTGTCAGATAGGCTGTATTGTTTCTTCACCGACGATATTAAAATTGGGTGGTTTTAATTCAATATTTAGTAGATCTGAACTAGAAGAAGCTATTTACCAATTTTTATCAAGATATGTCGAGAAATAACCGAGATATAGAATTTTTCTTATTTCCCATAAGGTTAACATTGGGTCAATGTACTGTGTTTACCACTTTCAATATCTCAGTAACCAATGGACATAATGCAGTGATTCAAAATACTAAATTGTTTGTTTTTTTGAGCTGAATTCAATGGTGCCAACAAAAATTCGGTAAATTTTATTTTTCTATGTAAAAAACTCAAAAAACCCATTTTTGGGGGGTTTATCCCCCTTTACCCCCCCTTCCGGTGGTCCGACCGCGCTGGTTCACGAACTCGTCCGAGTGATTACCACTTTACATGTCTGTACCAATTTTCATTAAGATTGGACCATTTTTACAGCCGCTATCGTGCTAACAGACACATGTATAGATATATATATATATATATATATATATATATAAATACCCCCGTTGCAGCAGACCTGCATACTCAGCGAATTTCAAATGCAAAACAACATATTTCAATCCAACATAGCGACATTTGACATGTTTTGGTAAGCTCCATAAGAATAACATGGGGCCCCCAAAGAGCCCCATGCTATGTTTCCCTGCTCCTGCGTTCGAGTATGCAGGTTTGCTGCTACAGGTATATTAAAACTGAGTGGTTTTAATTTAATATTTAGTATATCTGAACTAGAAGAAGCTATTTACCAAGTTTTATTAAGATTTGTTGAGAAATAACCGAGATATGGAAATTTACTTATTTCCCATAAGGTTAACATTGTGACAACGTACTGTATTTACCACTTTCAATATCTCGGTAACCAATGGACATAGAGGGGTGATTCAAGATACTAAATTGTTTGTTTTTTTGAGCTGAATTTAATGGTGCCAATAAAAATTCGATAAATTTTATTTTTCTATATAAAAAACTCATAAAACCCATTTTTGGGGGGTTTATCCCCCTTTACCCCCCCTCCCAGTGGTCCGATCGGGCTGGTTTACGAACTCGTCTGAGGGATTACCACTTTACATGTCTGTACCAAATTTCATTAAGATCGGACCATATTTACGGCCGCTATCGTGCTGACAGACACACACATATATATATATATAGATAGATAGATATATAGATATATATATATTTATGAAAATGAACGAATAGTGTTTTTTGCTTCTGGTGGCCCCAAAACAAAAAGTTATCATGGTCTCGGGCTTAGGTCTTACCATGAGACCTACGGTAGTAGCTTCTTCCCTACAGGGGAAATTCGCTAAAAATACTAAATTTGCTTTAAAATCACCAGAAAACTAGAAATAATGTAAATTATCTGCCATTTAAAATCAATGGGATCTGAAAACGTCTGATTTGTTTAAAAAAAACATGTGATGCTGATGCCTGATTGAAAACCATGTGGTAGGCTAGATATTAACATAAGATATGCAGTTTGCTATGAAGGTATTTTATACTATAATAAATAAGGATTGATTGAATTTTCCTTTATTAAGGGCTTTTAGCCTCTTCAAGCCTCTAGTTATTGAAAAAACAGTTAACTGAATCAATAAATTAAGGCATACTAGAATACTTGCTGATAGAACTGAACTCTAGTCACTTGCAAAAATTCAAATACAGGTTTCAACTGCTCTGTTTCTTTTGATTACATTGAAATCAATAGCTAGGTTTTGAGGGTTCACGTACAATGTTATAGAAATAGTCTCCAAGAGAGCAAGTTTATTTACTTTATTTGCAAATTTAAAATAGAGAAGCTCAACTGAAATGTTAAGATTCAAAATAGCAACAGGCAAAATCAAACCAATATAAGTCATTTATTTTTAACACCTTCACTCGGACTATTTTCAACCCCACTAAACAGCACCCACCACTTACTCCTGCTAAAGTACGCCTCATATTTAACTGTTCTATTTCCGTCTGTCACCGGCCACTTTGGTAATCACCTACAGAAATAGTGGATTCCGCCCGTCAGGGAGAGCAGCCACCACACGCGCCGCCTCAGTTATTTATTTTCCCCACGTTTGATTACAAACACGGCTCACTGCGTTGGCAGCATGCATGTTTATGCATCTTGCTTACAGCTTCATTACCTTCAAAATGTCTCACATCCTTCCCATTTCTTGCCTTTTGAACAACACTGGCTTGTAGATAAAGTAAAAAAAATTACACATGTAGGATCTTACTCATGGCAGCAATAGTTTGTTTTTCACAATTTACAAGCCTTCTGTGTGTTTTATTATCCAATAACCATTTATCATTAACCAAACAAAGTTCATTCTAATCCCCCACATGAATGAGGTTTCATCTAGCAATCACCTATCCACATAACACCTGCCCTACAATTAATTATTGCAAGCATTAAAGCTAGACCTCAAACAGGTTTATTATTATTCATAATAATAATATAGCTTATTCTTGTTGAGATTTCATTACAAAATTGTCAACACTGGATAAATTATTATAGGCCTCAACTGTTTGTGCTTACAAAAATCACTGAATATCCAGACTCAAATCATGTTAATTAAAGGTATCATAGTAAGTAGTGCGGAAACAAATAAAATACAAATCTAGTTTGGTAAATGTAAATTGTTTGCCAGATAAACAGGGTAAAGAAAGAATAAAGATTCATAAATCCCTTTTGTAATCAATCGTATGAGGGCCCTTCATTTCAAATTTGATACATAAGCTTGGAACATAAGAGATTGCTTTTAAATCTTTTAACTGAGTCAAGATTTTAGCCCTGATCAGGCCTTATTCACAGAGGTGGCTCAGCACCTTGTTAAACAATTATGGCATTCAAATCAAAACTAATAGGCCTACTTAAATGAAAGACTAAAACTAAAACAAATTTGGTACTAAAAAAAACTAGTGAAGTTGATAACCAGAGCTACAAAAATTATAAATCTACAAATAATTGGTGCAACCCGGTGTTTAAACTTAAGTGGTCCACTATGTTTTAAACATATCCCATGAACAGTGAATTACTCCCATAGGCAAAATGTGTTGTTTTATTGTATTAACATGTTTTTTAATAACAAAAATAAATTGTCCATCTACTGTGACAGGCATTTTAAAGTAAAAAAACTTTCCAAACACAAATCATTGATGACATTAGACGCTCAATTGTCCAAAACATTCTACAACAGAGAACCACTAATGGGAGAATGAATGAGCAAGAGAGGACACTGAATGTGTGATGCCAACAACAACGACATAGCAATAAATCCAGTGAAGGGGCTGCCAACGTTGCGGTACATTTATTTACTTAACTGTTTAATTTGCTCATAATCTGCTCTTTCTGTGAATGTAAATTCATTAATTAAAGTACAAGAGACAGCAATTGAAGCACTAGTGTCCACAAATTTATTGAAATTAAGAGAGTATGACTGTGTTTTGAATTGACCCTTAAAAGAGTTCATCACTTTCTTTCATTCGATTGCTTCCTGAATTTCTTCATGCTTTCTAAATTTCACCTTTTTTAATTTTTGATTAGCTTGCTGGGCTTTTCTCTGATTTGCTTGTCGGAAATCAGTAAATGTTTTTGTCTTATTGCTGTGAAAACAACAGTTTTCAATAGACACATTGTGGGGCGAAAGAAGCTCTTTTCTGTGCCAAGGAGGAAAAGCATCATCAGTTGCTAGGAAAATTGAGATAGTAAATAGTCAACTCATTAATTAAACTTTTCTATAGTTAAAAACCAAAAGAAGTTAGAAGTAATTGATTTGAACTTATTTTGCAATTTTGTTGTTTCAGTAATGGATAATACAAAGTTCGATGAATCTATCATTAGCTTATCCTAATGTGAACACAAGTAAGAATCTTGTTCAGTTAAAAATGTCATTATATGATATTGAAAAGGAATAGCTTATTGCACAAATGTCTCTTCAATTCCCGTGTTGCTGATTGTATCAAGACATAATCATTATAATTTATTGTGTACATAAAATATATTTTCCTACTAATAATGTATTTTTATCATTAATTTAAGAAAGAACTCATTAGTATGATTCTATAGCGGATTAGATACTTCCAGTCTTGCTAATATTCATAGTAAATTTTTTTTCTTTTAAATATTTTAAAGATTTGTTTCGTCATAATAAAAAGGCTTATTGAATAACTATCATTGAATTTAGTCAATCCGCTTTAGTCAATTTCAAATTCACTTTGTTTTGCATAAGTTTTGACATTGAATTACTGTCCTAAGAGAAGGGGTTTTCCTATTATTCTCGTAATATTTTCTTATTTGTATTAGTTTAGTTTTTAACTGGCAGATATGGTAGCATATTCGGGTTGACTGGGCGGGTGCCTGTGGCAGCCTATGTTTTTCTTCCAGGATGGCAGCGATGAAGAGGACCACAACCAGAATAGTTGTTTGGAATTAAGTTCTTTTAATCACTATTCAAATTTTTAAAATCAATATCCACTTAGTCTTAAGATATTTCATAATAACATAAGAAGTTACTCTAAGAACATCGACGAATTCCTAGTGTATTTAAATGCCATAAATTCTAGAATGGATATAATAATTCTTTCAGTGCTGGCTGAGTCAGGGGATGGGGGAGGGGGTACTAATTGACGGCTACGACATTCACATGACTACGACAAAAAGAAACAGGAACGACGGCGTCATTGTTTACACTAACAAATCACTTTCAGTCACATCAAAACAAGTAGTACTAGGAGACGTTTTTGGACTTTCTCTTAACTTTAAGGCCTTTAATAAAGATTTTAACATATTAGCGTTGTACAGAACATTCGACAGTGATTTGAGAACGTTTACGACTGAATTAGGACAATATTACGATAACATTGACAGGCACAAAATGTGTATTTTTATGGGTGACATTAATATTAATCTACTTAACTACGATGTGTTTACAGATTCATACTTAAACAGTTTAATTGGAGCAGGTTTGGTTCAATGCATCGATAAACCGACCAGAGTTACAGACAACAGCACCTCTTGCATTGAGCACGCTTTTGTACGTTACTGTGACATGACTGCCGTGCATACAGCTGTACTTCAAACCAGTTTGACAGATCACTACGCCACCGCCCTCACTATCAATGGCGCCGCACACTCGCATACGCACACTACAACTGCCACCGCCACCGTGCCACAGACTTACCTCGACCGAGCCACCTTTACAGATATACTTTCACACACTGACTGAGGACCCGTCCTGAACTGCAATGATTTAGAGTTGTGCTCTACGTATTTTAACGAGTTGGTTGAACAAGCTAGGACCAGGGCAACGAAACCTATAATTTTTAAATCCACTAGACATAAAAGAATTAAGCCTTGGATTACTGACAGCTTAGTTAAATCAATAAGAATTAGAGATAACTTGAGTAAGGCCATTAAAAAGGAGCCGTTTAACATTAATTTATTAAACTACTACTATGAATATAGGCAAACTTTATCTCGTTTACTGAAATTAGCCAAAAGGAATTTTTATAAGGAACAAATTCAAGTAAATAATCGGAATCCAAAAGCATTTTGGAGAATTATAAATGAGTTAGCTGGCAGATTGTCAAATAAAGACCCTTTCCCACTTGCAAAATTCATCCCAGGCATTACTCCATCTCAACAATTGATCAAAGAGCAGATTGCAGATGAATTTAACAATTTTTTCTCGACAGTTGGCGATAAGTTGGCTGATGCAATAAAATCAGGCGGGAACCCGATTTTAAATGACGCCGACTACCGACTAGACACGACTTTGACACTACGGACAGTTACTGAGCAAGACGGTTTTACGGCACATTACGGAACTGCGAGGTGGCTCGGCCCCAGGGCTGGATGGAGTATCGGCCGATATTCTCAAACAGAACTCACAGTTTTTAATTAAACCTCTTTTGCATTTAATAAATTTAAGTATTACAACTGGATTTTTCCCAAGTCATTTCAAAATAGCCAAAGTTTTTCCACTATATAAATCTAATGACATTAAAGATAAAGGTAATTTCCGGCCAATTTCATTACTTAGTGTTTTTTCCAAGATTTTGGAGCGGATCGTGAAGGAACAATTAGTGGAGTACATTCAAATTAATAATATTTTATCAGGGGCACAGTTTGGGTTTAGACAAGACAAGAACATTTCTGATGCACTATTTGAAGTATGTAAGTCTATTAATTCCTCAATTGCAGAAAATAATCAAACCATGTTAATTTTTCTTGATCTTAAAAAAGCTTTTGACTCAATTGACAGAAATTTGCTTTTGAATAAACTGGAATTAATTGGAATTCGTAACGTTGCTCTCAATTGGTTCAAAAATTATTTATCTGACTGCTCTCAAGTTGTTTCAATTTGTGGAGTGAATAGTGATGTCAATCCTGTGAATTACGGAGTTATCCAGGGCAGTACTTTGGGACCAATTCTTTTTTTGATTTATATAAATAATATTACAAAAATTAACTTGCATGGTAAACTTTTTCTTTTTGCCGACGACACTCTAGTTTTGATCAAGGGGAAAACGTGGTTGGACGTTAGGTCAAGGGCTATGGGCGATCTCTCCCTAATTAAGACATGGTTAGACCAGAATATTCTCTCTCTAAATGTCGGCAAAACCAAATTTTTGCCAATTTCCCTCTCCGCTAGTACAGATTATAATATGGGAAATCTCCGTTTGCACTGCTGTGGAGACTTACTTAACAACACATGCAAATGTGAATTCATAGAACAGGTATCTAGTTATAAATACTAAGGTATATTTTTTGATATGTGTATGAAATGGGTAGAGCACATAACATTTCTTAAGCAAAAATTACGTAAATACATTTACGCTTTCAGACAATTAAGTGAGATTTTGGAGGAGAGGGAAATTAAATTAGCTTATTATGCCTATGTTCAATCAATACTTTCTTTTGGCATTCTTAGTTGGGGAGCTTGTTATCGCTCAACCTTGAATCCTCTAAGTGTGATTCAGAGAGCAATATTAAAAGCAGGTTTTAAAAAAAATCGAAGGTACTCCACTGATGTTCTTTTTCGTGAAACTGGTCTACTTTCAGTCAGACATCTTTACATAAAATTTCTTCTCGTTTATATTTTCAAAAATTTTAATTCAATTTTTTCACCTATTGCTCACCAACATTCAACTAGATACGCCCAGAATGTTGGAATATCTGTTTTGCTACTAAATAACTTTGTATCCGTATTTTTTGTTGCTCATCACCTCTTCCGGAATTCAAGCCAGAACAATAGTGCAAATAATTTATTTGAATCGCCAACAATTAATATTTTCAAACATCACTCCAATAATTTTCTGCTTTCCATTAGTTCCGACGAGGCTGAGGCTCTTATCAGGCCCAATTACACTAGACGAGACCTTTGACGACCCCCCCTCCCAACCACATCACATAACTTAAGAAAACTCAGTTACCATGAAAATAGGCCTACTGTCTGTTGTGGTCCTTGAACCATCAAGTGCTCATTAATTATCCATTATCAAATTTCACCTCAATTCAACATCCGTCATTCATAAACTTATGTTCATTCCCATTTTAATACCACTCAACAATAGTTTATTTCCAATTACCCTTTATCATTTTTCTAGCCACCTTTAACTGATAGCAACTCGGGCTTACGCACAGGCACCAGCCCATGTAAGCCCTTCCTTGTTTAATAGCTTAAATTAATGTTAATAAAAATTCAATATTATATAGTTGCCAAATAATTGTTGTTGTTGTTGTATCTAATGGGATAAATAAACGTTTCATTTCATTTCATTTCAAGTTATGCAAGTGTAAGAGCTGTTTGTTTGAAATAGAAGATTATTTATCCCTAATGAAAGCAAACAAGTCATGGCATCTTTGATTTCTGAAGTAGTGAGCTTAATGTTTTGAGCAGTATAACAAATATATAGTTCATCAGAGGGATCTGAAGTTGCTTTTCATGACTCCGCCATTTTTCGTCCTTATACAAAATGCATCACTTCTGGTCCTAATAATGTGATACAGTACTATAGTTTTCATAAACACTCTCTATTTGTACTTTATTTTTATGCCGAAAGAATTTGTAATTCTTTATATAAAAGGATCAGTAAAAATACAGACTAATTTCAACCTAATACAATTTAGGTCTTAATTACTGTTAATTTGAGAGGAAAATGTAAAAGTAAAATAATGTAAAATGTAAAATAATCACTATGATTAAGTTTTATACTTGTTCCTCATGGTGTTTTTTTTACAACATACAAAAAAGAAGGTCAAAGGAAACCTAATGTGAATTCTAAATTATACTACATGAAAGCACTTCAATGTATCTTTTTGTTTACCAAATCTTTTTATGTTTGAGTTTTGGAACTAATACAGAATAAACAATCGTTACAGTAATAATCCTGACTTGGTAAAAATTGAAATCGCTGATGTATTAGGTTTCTGTTACCTCCAAAGTTTAGTTTTTAACCAGTAGTAATTTTTCTCCTGCAAAATAACAACCTCTTCCTATATCTTAAATTGAAGGGGTCCCCCGTAAAACGTTCTAAACGACAAAAACTTAGTTTCGAGAAATCAAGCGTTGAAAATTGAATTTTGAAATTTACGGTTTTTTCAAGGCTAGAACTTACAATCATGTATAATTTTTTAATACCCAACTTGTAACATCATAATGTAGCCTTATACTAAATGTTTACTTGCCATTAAGCTTTTTTAAACATTTTTCGTGTTTTTTTAGGGGGTTATAACGTTCTAAATGACTGGCGTTTGGAACGTTTTCTGACGGACTGCCCCTTCTGCTTTGGTAGAAAACATCAGGGAGTGTAGGAATACCAACATAAACGAAAATAAAACTGAATATAAAACAATTTTATTGGTCTAAAAGTTCAAAAACGTAACGTTGTTACATAATGTTATACGTCATTTTACTAAAAGTTATACAAAGGAGGCACCTAAAACGTTATTCTACTTCACCTCTTTTGTGCTAATTTCCAGGCCTTGGCTGCTTAGTTATTGAAATATAGGGTAATCCAGCTTTTCTTTATTCCTTCCTGGTTTTAGCGAATTTCCCCTATAGGGAAGAAGCTATTACCCTAGGTCTCATGGTAAGACCTAAGCCCCAGACCATGATAACTCTTCGTTTTGCAACCCCCAGAAGCAAAAAACACCGTCGTTCGAATTTTTAGATATATATATATATATATATGTGTGTCTGTTAGCACGATAGCGGCCGTAAAAATGGTCCGATCTTGATGAAATTTGGTACAGACATGTAAAGTGGTAATCGATTTGACGAGTTCGTGAACCAGCCCGATCGGACCATCGGAAGGAGGGGTAAAGGGGGATAAACCCCCTCAAAAAAGGGTTTTTTTGAGCTTTTTACATAGAAAAATAAAATTTATCAAATTTTTGTCGGCACCATTGAATTCAGCTAAAAAAAACAAACAATTTGGTATTTTGAATCACTGCTCTATGTCCATTGGTTACCGAGATATTGAAAGTGGTAAACACAGTACGTTGCCCAATGTTAACCTTATGGGAAATAAGTAAAATCATATTTCTCGTTTATTTTTCAACATATCTTGATACAACTTGGTAAATGGCTTCTTCTAGTTCAGATCTACTAAATATTGAATTAAAACCAACCAGTTTAAACATACCTGTAGCAGCAAACCTGCATACTCATTCCCCATGTTAATCTTATGGAGCTTACAAAAACATGACAAATCTCGCTATGTTAGATTAAAATATATTGTTTTGCATTTGAAATTCGCTGAGTATGCAGGTCTGCTGCAACGGGGGTATTATCCTTCCACTTTCTAATATTTACTTCCCCTGTTTTATTTTTATTCACACGATTTTGGTCGCTGGGCGACAACGCAACGAGCGGTGGGGAGATTATCTTTCGGCGAACGTTTTTCCCCAGAAAGTCCGTGCAGTCCCGCCAAGCACGCCAACTTTGATAGATGAAATCAGGGCTGCCAACTCAAATATCTTCAAAACAAAATATACCACGGTGTAGCTTGTGTCCTAGAGAACCTTTTTCACTAAATATCTCCGATTTTGAAATTTTGTCGCTTAGAACGTTTTATGGGGGACCCCTTAAATTTTATAAAAAAAGGAAAAGATTTTCAATATTACTATGTAATGTTTTGAGCCCTTTTCAAAATAATGGTTAAAATATACTGAGCTACATTATGATGCTTTTAAGCCTTTGTAAACACTGAAACTAAATATTTCTTTACAGGAATTAAACAAGACATTTTTGTAAACATATTTTTCCCTACATCATTAGCTAACTTCTTATGCAGAACATTACAGCTAATGAATAAAAAACCTTGAAGCTCCTTAGGGTTAAGCTCTAAAAGTGGATCTTCGCTGGATGGTTATTTATCACCGAACTAAACACCAAAGGCATAAAATATGCTGGTAAATATTAAATATTCAAAGAGTTAAAAAAGTTCTAATATATTTAAAAAAGTTTTATGATTCTATCTGATAAATTATTATTGCTTGTTAAGAAGCAATGATGATAATTCTTACTAATTTATTCATTAATTACATTTAATTAGTTAATTAATAGTTTTATTAATGTGTGGCTTTAATTTTTAAATTACGGTAATGGATTAATTTTGTTATAAGAATGGCACATTTATCTAGCGATGAACATAATATGAGGTCACTGGAGTTAATAATTATTTTAACTTTGGAGAGGAGACATTAATAAGTAACACACTGGAGGCTTGGAAGGGATTAAAGTGAGAGAACAAAATTGTAACAATAAGATCAGGAATCAGGAGAAGCCATTCCATCTTAATGCACTGTGTTTAATCTTTATACATCTCATCTTTTATCTCAATACATGTATTTCATGTATTTGTGTTTTAGATAGCATAAAAACATAGCATATTAAACATCTTAATATAAATTCAAGTTAAAAACAAAGTCTAAGAGTTAATTTGTTTTGATTTATCAATAGAAAGATTTTTGTCTGTTTAACTCTATAGGTACTGACATAATCTGTTAACACTTAGACTTAAATTCTCATTTCTGTCCTCGAGATAACCAACATGTGACCAAACAGCCATTTGTAGCCCTGCTGTTGTTGATCCCTCCCACAGAGCAGAGTTGGTCTCTGTCATACATCATAACAAGTGGTAGTGCTTTAAATCCCAAATACTGTCATTTTATTCCAGTTAATTAATTTAAAATAAGGTCTTATTATTTATTATTCTGGATTCATATCCTTCAATATAACTATGAATAAACAAACAGTACAATTTATAATTAATTGTGACCCGCCAAGGGAAAAGGGATCCCATCGCCCCAGATGAAATTTTACAGGACAGCTATCTATAGAGGTTAGGGTCATAAAAACTCATATTCTGATTTTTTTGTTTCTTACTCTCTAAATGTTTCTGAACAATATTTGGTCCATCTTACATTTGAATTTAATTTGGAACATGGTTTAATTAATTTTTTCCTAAACCCTTGCAATCTGGAGGAAGGGGACCTTAACTTACCCAATGCTATTTTAACGATTCAGAGTTAAGACAATCAGAGAGTTCTGTGAGAAATAAATTCAGGACTTGCTATGCCCTGATCCAGGAACTAGAATCTGAAAATGTATAGGATCTTCCAGAAGTAGTTGACAACGCAGCTTCTAGCCAAAGTGAATTTTCACCACCAAAAAATAAGCCAGAAGATCAAAAAAATAAAAAATTAAAAGCTCTAACAGCTAATATGTTGTGTATTGATAGGATTAAATGTAATAATTTGTATTTGTGTGTAAAAGCAAAATTACCTTTATTTTTTATCATGTAACAGGACATTTTGACTTTAAAATTTCGTGTTTTTCATTACTCCCACCCATTTAAGCAATGTTAGACAAAAAACGGAAACAACTGTCCCAAATTCAATGGTACATCCATATTTGGATTTCGGACAAAATTATATATGTGAAACAAAGCCAATAATACAAGTAGTAACAAGAAATTAAAAGTTAGTAATTTGCAAAACATTGGAATGTGATTTCCTAAAATTACTTGTTTTAATATTTCAAATTACAAAATTTATAGCTCAGGCATTTTTAGAGATATCTTGAAAATACTTTCACCAGTTTGTTTGGTTTTTAATGTAGATTAAGGATATACTAATAACTAAATTTTGAAAAAATGGAAGTTAAGGTCTTTGTTTCCCTTGGCGGGTCACAATGTTAACCCTTAATTAGTTCAGTCTGATATTTTTCCTGCTTTGTTCCGATCCTCCAATGTTATGTATTCCTCATTAAATCAACAATTGGGAATAAGTTAATGCACAAACTGAAGGAGCACAACTGTAGGAATAATGCCTAATATTACATAAATTTAAGTCTTTTGTAGTTTGGGCAGCAGTAAGTAATTTTTCACAATATAATTAGAGCCACTCAGTGACACAGATACAAACAAGCTCATACATCGTGATGGCTCTGCGGCTTGAAATAAAGGAAGAATTATTATCTTGATAATCTTCTGTTATTACAAGACTTCATATATCACTGCAATGGCCTTTAATTTTCCTATTTTCCTGTGTGATCAAATGTGCAGTGGATCTTAACTTTTGGATTCTGGATGAAGTAACATAATACGTAACATAGCCTAAGCAGTTGTTTTTTGATAAGTGTATTAAGTACACATGTTTAAAAGAAGAACAATCAAAGTATTGAAAAAAAAGATGTTAAAAACATTTAATCTGTGCCGTGCGCGTCACCTTTATATATATAGCGCCCAACCAGGTACTGGCCATAATGCCTGAACAGAGGCCAGTCCACCTGAACATTCTAGAAAGACAGAGGGAAATTTAGGATTTGAAAGGCCTGCTCTCTTCCCACTTCAAGCTGGAGTACACTCCCAGGAACATCGCTGGCAAATCGGATAAGTATTAATGTTAAAAATTAGGTCCTTTTCATTTAATTAGTCGATATCAACCTAAAATGTTCTAGTTTGGCTTGGTTTTGGGGTGCCGGGGGAAGGAATTCTTGTTGGGGGTTTTGCTCAGATGTGAATTTCTGCGGGTTTCGCCTCTCAGAGGCGACCCTTCAAAGTATTACAAATGTAGCTTCATCAGGAAATATTGCTTGTCATATTTATCTGTCCAACAATTTACTTAGCTCAATAGTTAATTAACCTTTATTCAGAATCATAGTAATCAGGGATTAGACAGTTATGCTTAATTTCAGATAGTTATTCCCAGCCACATACAAGGTAGGGCCTTCTGGCATTTGATATAGTTGTACATGGAATTAACTACTTAATTATTGTTCATCAAAGCTGGCTTAGGTGACCATATGGCAATGGGCACGATCGGCCTCAGGGTAAACCTTCCACCTAGATAAATTATCCTATTCACTTTCACAGTTATAGAAATTTGCTCTGATCAACCCTTTCCCGACAATACAGGATTACATTATAGTACCTCAGATCCACCCTGGTCCATATTGTTCCAGCCTGATCCCTATTTGGCTATTTCCAACAACCTTTCACATCATTCTTCCGACAACCCACAACTCCAACAGTTACAAATCAAATCAGAGTTATAAAAAAATGTTAAAAAATCTATTGCATTTTTCTATGAAATATTTAAAATTATTAAAAGACTATGACAAGCTATGACTCTTAAGTTTTCATTCAAGGGAAAATAAACCCCATAAAAAACTAAAAACTCAAACCTAGAAAACTCTGAAGCTAAAAAAACTTGTCTTGTACAAACAATTTTTAAAATAGAAAACTGTGTACAAGTCATGATGATGAACAAAGCTCAAGTTTGAACCAAAGTAAGTCTCAAATAAAAAGAACCATTGAAGAAATGTAATTACATAAGAAAATACCTTTCCATGCAAATTTCATATTATTTGTTTCACAATAGAAAGTCCAATTAAAATTCTCTTCTTAAAGGGAAATAAAAAGTCCTTAATAAATTAAAACAATTTTAAACAATGTAATGCTACCAGCCTGTTTTGAAAATAATGGCGAGGGAAGACCATAAGAAAGACCTTTGGGTCTACCAACAAAAATCACATGGAGTAAGTACTGAGTGAAGGGGGACTTGGGGAAGAGAAGTGAAAGAGACCAAATGCAAGGCAGACTGAAATGGAGGCATATTGCTAGCAAAGCCAAAACCTTTTCAAGTTTAAATGGCCATCGAGTAAGTCTGACCTGCATCAGTTTGGTGTTGAGAAAGACGAGCAGCAGAGCGAAGAGCAGACAGTGTGCGATGTGGTAGACGTTCTGAGCAGTCGGTGCCTGCGCGTAGGCGAAGCTGAGGTTGGCCAGCACCGCAGTCAACAGCACAAACATGGCGACGACGCTGGCCACCGACGAGTGCTGCAACTTGAAGATGTAGCGCTGGTACAGTGACTCCAGCTCGTCGTTCTCAAATCTGCCAACGGGATCATTAACATGAGTTCATGATAGTCTAATCAGCATTCAGTTAAGGCCAAAATACCTGTCTCTCTTGACCAGCTGATGGTCTTTCCACTTGTATATTTTCCTTGGGATTTTTCAGTCTATGTTTTATTCACATTTCGTCTAAGATTATCCCTCAAACACCTTTTTCAAAATAAGGTTACGTACCTTTAAACTGTCGTCAATTTACAGTAATCAATATTTATAATCTACTCAAGTTTCGGCATACAAGATGCCATTTTCAAAATCCAAATACAAGAATATCTTCAGTCGTCATTATTTAAAATTTGGTACATTTATTGAAAGTTAAAAAAAAGAACACTAGGTTAGGTTAGGTACGTAACCTTATTTTGATAAATTGCATCAATTCAGGAGGTGAATAACGAACACCTTTTCAACCTTCTAGGGTTGGATTTTTTTGGAAAAATCCCTACAAAAAATATAATTCTCTCGATCCAGAGAACGTGTATTTCGGTACCAACTGTAGTAGTCATCAGTATTTCTAAAACAGGAGATCGCCCAGGGCCGGACAGAAGTAGTGAATGTCATCTCAGATCAGGCATATGTTTAAGAACCAGAAAAAAACCGGCAAAATCTGCTAAATAGAAAGTCATATTGAGTAGAATGCACACATAATCAATGCTGTACTAAATTAATGTGCAATAAAATGTTTATATTTTACTGCACATAAACAGAACCAGAAAAACAAATTATTAGGCATTAAAAAATCAGGAAATTGAAGTTAATAACGATGATGTTTTTAATATAGCGATTAGCTGCTATTAGCTGCATATAAGTTTTTTATACTTGCATTACTACACTATATTCATTCAGTGAATTTCTCTTTGTGCTTTTACTGCTAGTATAGGTTGACTTGATTAATAATGGCAAGTTTACAGCAATACAATTTCTTCTAATCATAGACGAGTTTCTCACAAAAGAAAATGCAGTAATATTAAAATGCGCAATTTGCGTTTGGGCCCCCTATTAATAAATATTATTGAGTTTAAAAGTAATTAAACCAGTTCAGGACTTTTGGATTACTCGGGAAATTTATTGAAGTACAATAATTTTGTACAGAAAAAACATTGTTTTTAAATCTCTAATCAAGCTATAAAATCATTAAACATCCTTAAACCCAGAAAATAAATTAAAGATATTCAACTGTTGATACTAATAATTACTATAAATACTACAGACCTGTGTCTGTTGAGCAGCCGAGAAAAGGCCATTTTGCGATGACTCTGCATCGCCTTGACGCTGTGGTCCATCTTGGCTCTGCTACCACCGCATCTGCAATACAAGGGATGTCACTCAATGTGATTCTCAACACAAAACTACCTTGCGATGACTCCGCATCGCCTTGACACTGTGGTCCACCCTGGCTCTGCTACCATCACATCTGCAATACAAGGGATGTCACTCAATGTTACTGACAACACAAAACTATCTTGCGATGACTCCACATCGCCTTGACGCTGTGGTCCATCCTGGCTCTGCTACCATCGCATCTGCAATACAAGGGATGTCACTCAATGTAATTCACAACACAAAACTATCTTGCGATGATTCCGCATCGCCTTGACGCTGTGGTCCATCCTGGCTCTGCTACCATCGCATCTGCAATACAAGGGATGTCACTCAATGTAATTCACAACACAAAACTATCTTGCGATGATTCCGCATCGCCTTGACGCTGTGGTCCATCCTGGCTCTGCTACCATCGCATCTGCAATACAAGGGATGTCACTCAATGTAATTCACAACACAAAACTATCTTGCGATGATTCTGCATCGCCTTGACGCTGTGGTCCATCCTGGCTCTGCTACCACCGCATCTGCAATACAAGGGATGTCACTCAATGTAATTCATAACACAAAACTATCTTGCGATGATTCCGCATCGCCTTGACGCTGTGGTCCATCCTGGCTCTGCTACCACCGCATCTGCAACACAAGGGATGTCACTCAATGTAATTCACAACACAAAACTATCTTGCGATGATTCCGCATCGCCTTGATGCTGTGGTCCATCCTGGCTCTGCTACCATCGCATCTGCAATACAAGGGATGTCACTCAATGTAATTCACAACACAAAACTATCTTGCGATGACTCCGCATCGCCTTGACGCTGTGGTCCATCCTGGCTCTGCTACCACCGCATCTGCAACACAAGGGATGTCACTCAATGTTACTCACAATACAAAACTATCTTGCGATGACTCCACATCGCCTTGATGCTGTGGTCCATCCTGGCTCTAATACCATCGCATCTGCAATACAAGGGATGTCACTCAATGTAATTCACAACACAAAACTATCTTGCGATGACTCTGCAATGCCCTGACGCTTTGGTCCATCCTGGCTCTGCTACCATCGCATCTGCAATACAGGGGATGTCACTCAATGTAATTCACAACACAAAACTATCTTGCGATGATTCTGCATCGCCTTGACGCTGTGGTCCATCCTGGCTCTGCTACCACCGCATCTGCAACACAAGGGATGTCACTCAATGTTACTCACAATAAAAAACTATCTTGCTATGACTCCACATCGCCTTGACGCTGTGGTCCATCCTGGCTCTGCTACCATCGCATCTGCAATACAAGGGATGTCACTCAATGTAATTCACAACACAAAACTATCTCGCGATGACTCCGCATCGCCTTGACGCTGTGGTCCATCCTGGCTCTTCTACCATCGCATCTGCAATACAAGGGATGTCACTCATGTTACACACAACAAAAAACTATCTTGCGATGACTCTGCATCGCCTTGACGCTGTGGTCCATCCTGGCTCTGCTACCATCGCATCTGCAATACAAGGGATGTCACTCAATGTAATTCACAACACAAAACTATCTTGCGATGATTCTGCATCGCCTTGACGCTGTGGTCCATCCTGGCTCTGCTACCACCGCATCTGCAACACAAGGGATGTCACTCAATGTTACCCACAATACAAAACTATCTTGCGATGACTCCACATCGCCTTGACGCTGTGGTCCATCCTGGCTCTGCTACCACCGCATCTGCAACACAAGGGATGTCACTCAATGTTACCCACAATACAAAACTATCTTGCGATGACTCCACATCGCCTTGACGCTGTGGTCCATCCTGGCTCTGCTACCATCGCATCTGCAATACAAGGGATGTCACTCAATGTAATTCACAACACAAAACTATCTTGCGATGGACTCTGCATCGCCTTGACGCTGTGGTCCATCCTGGCTCTGCTACCATCGCATCAGCAATACAAGGGGTGTCACTCAATGTAATTCACAACACAAAACTATCTTGCGATGACTCCACATCGCCTTGACACTGTGCTCCATCCTGGCTCTGCTATCTTGCGATGGACTCTGCATCGCCTTGACGCTGTGGTCCATCCTGGCTCTGCTACCATCGCATCAGCAATACAAGGGATGTCACTCAATGTAATTCACAACACAAAACTATCTTGCGATGACTTCACATCGCCTTGACACTGTGGTCCATCCTGGCTCTGCTACCATCACATCTGCAATACAAGGGATGTCACTCAATGTAATTCACAAAACAAAACTATCTTGCGATGACTCCGCATCGCCTTGACGCTGTGGTCCATCCTGGCTCTGCTACCACCGCATCTGCAATACAAGGGATGTCACTCAATGTAATTCACAAAACAAAACTATCTTGCGATGACTCTGCATCGCCTTGACGCTGTGGTCCATCCTGGCTCTGCTACCACCGCATCTGCAATACAAGGGATGCCACTCAATGTAATTCACAAAACAAAACTATCTTGCGATGACTCTGCAATGCCCTGACGCTGTGGTCCATCCTTGCTCTGCTACCACCGCATTTGCAACACAACTTAGGGCCCATTGACATAAAATGAATAAAAATATGTTTTTGACTGATTATTATGTAGAGAAACTTATACACTAAAGGCAGGAATATCAGAGCAACATACATCAAAAACCTACAATTTTTATTCAAAGCTTTTTAATTAAAACTTATTAATTCAACCTAAATCTCTTCAGTTTAACACGAACACATTTATTGTAATCAAACATCTTAAAACATTTGGTGTGTTGTTTGTTTTGTTACCAACACAATTATTTCATCTACACGATTCAGGATCAGACCCCCCAACATAACCCCGTTAACATTTGGTGTGTTGTTTGTTTTGTTACCAACACAATTATTTCATATACACGATTCAGGATCAGACCCCCCAACATAACCCCGTTAACATAATTTCATTGAAGAGCTATATAACAGCTATATAGCGATGTAATAGCTATATAGCTGTTATATAGAGCTGTCATAGCTGTTGTTATATGAGAGCTATATAACAGTAGGGGAACATCTTATCAGGGGCAATTATTTGATTTATTTAATAGGATCCAGATATTTAAGGTCCAGGTGATCCAGGACCTATAATAAATGAGAATGTGAAATATAATTTTCTTTTAAATTGAAAAAGAATTTTAGTTTTTAAGAAGATTAAGAACATAAAATTCTTGTATTACTTTCTGTGTCTGTTTTTAGTGTTAGGTAGAGGCGTAAGACATAATGATTTTTTATCATGTGAAAGACGTAAGCCTACAGCTTAAATTCCAACATAATATAAAATTTTTAGGATATATAATTTGTTAGTTTATTTAAAATGGTTATTCCAAAAATGACACCCTGTTTTATGCTGGCTGATACAACCATATAACTACTGTAAGCCTAGATAAAACAGAAGTTTATTTACATAAAGCTGCTAGTGGCTACTTTAAAATGTATTTAATTTACTGATTAGAGTAAACTCTATAAAACGCTTATGTTATCTTTGAATAAATTCAAGGAAACGCCAACATATCTGAAAGGGAACCTGGTTTAAAATTCATCATGCACTTTGATATCAATGGATCTTTAAACCCCTCATATCTCACAAGGATTGTACAATCAAATATTTCTTCAGTAAATCCTTCCTACTCTCGGATCAAAAAGTTTAGATATTCAAGTTTGAGCTTAAACTGCAAGGTAACCACTTGACGGAGAAAAGCACAAACTACATCGTTTCAGGAATTTAATTGAGCATTTATTAAAGTTTTTTTAAAAAAATTTTGTTTTGAGTTTAAGAAAGTTTTTAGGCAGGTTGAATGAAAAGTTAACAACCTTTCAATATTGAGTGTGATTTTACTGTTCACCAGAACAGTATTCAACCAAATTAAATACTAGGTTTTGATGTGTAGTATTTTAATGTTTTTACTTCTTCTTCAATCTTTTGCGAACCACTGGAAAGGTCTTTGCGCCCCACTGGTTGAGAAACACTGCTCTAATTCCATTTGTATATGAGAGTTATAAACACAGTGCATTGACCCAATGTTATCCTTATGGGAAGTGAATAAAAGTATTGAAAATATCTTGATAAAACGTGGTATTTGGTTTGATATAATTAATATCGCTTATTGGTAAAAAATCCTAAATTTTTACATTTCTATAGCAGCAAACCGGCAAACACATACACCATGTAATCCTTACAGGAAATAAAAAAATTCAATATCTTCCTTATTTTTGGGCATCTTTTATTTCATGGGCACATGCCATGAAAACTGCCGTTTTTGCAGTGGTAGAATAAAAACAATTTTACAACACAAAATATATTTGAAATAATATTCACTGATGATAATCAACATGTTTTAAATTCCACTTAAGATGATAAAATTAAATACTTTAGTTGAGAAAAATCTGCCAAGTTTTCTAGCGTTTTGCAGAGGAACAGAAAGTGAGTGGAAAACAAAGCAAACCAATTTACAACTTTGATGAACACAGCTCAAGTGAAGGAACAATACTTATTGTCAAACCCACATAAACCTAAACCTATGGTGTAGCATCACACATTATTAAAAAGTTTACAGCTCAAAGCATATTAAATTACTTCTAATTACAGTACTTACATTTAAGATGGCATTTCATTAAAACATCTGTAAAGGCCACATTTTAATCAGTTTATTTTGACACAGAGAATCTTATATAAGTCTAATTGCTCTTTTTACATTCAGGTTTGAGGATATGGAACTGAGAAAGATCTACTAACTGTACTTTGCAATTGAATTAACATGGAATCATAAGTAATTATGCCTACTATTAAACTGAAAGGCTGAAATGTTTTCTAGGTCAACTGAACACTGAAATACTACAGTTCTATAATGAAGCCAAAACTCATTAAAATTAGAAGCTTATGTTCTAAACTGAGACAAGAGAATTAATTAAAGAGAGCGTCTCTACTGTTAAAACTTAAATCTGCATAATTGGCAAAAACGCAAAACACTCCCATTCCTTCACTTGGTGCATTACCGATTAAATATTACTGTTACCGTATATACTTATTCACATCAGTCACTGGAAGTTGAATATTCCCTTTTAATATTTTATGAACCTTTTTTAGCGAATTTCCCCTATAGGCAAGAAGCTGTTACCGTAGTACTCATGGTAAGACCTAAGCCCGAGACCATGATAACTTTTCGTTTTGGGGCCCCCAGAAGCAAAAAACACTATTCGTTCATTTTCATAAATATATATATATATCTATATATCTATGTGTCTTTAAGCACGATAACTCGCGTAAAAATGGCCCAATCTTAATGAAATTTGGCATGGATGTGTAAAGTAGTAATTATTTGGACGAGTTCATAATCCAGCCCAATCGGACTACCGGAAGGTGGGTTAAAGGGGGGTAAACCCCCCCTAAAATGGGTTTTTTGAGTTTTATACATAGAAAAATAAAAATAATCCAATTTTTGTTGGCATCATTGAATTCAGCTCAAAAAAACAAACAATTTAGTATATTGAATCACTGCTCTATGTCTATTAGTTACCGAGATATTGAAAGTGGTAAACACAGTACGTTGTCCCATTGTTAACCTTATGGGAAATAAGTAAAATTCTATATCTCGCTTATTTCTCAACATATCTTGATAAAACTTGGTAAATAGCTTCTTCTAGTTCAGACCTACAAAATATTGAATTAAAACTACCCAGTTTTAATATACCCGTAGCAGCAAACCTGCATACTCATTCCCCATGTTATTCTTATGGAGCTTACCGAAACATGTCAAATCTCGCTTTGTCGGATTGAAATATGTTGTTTTGCACTGGTAATTCGCTGAGTATGCAGGTCTGCTGCAACGGGGGCATTTAATATTATACCTATTGTTTTGAACTGAATAAACATTCTCCTGAATGATATTAGTGGAAAACTTGCTGAAAAAATATATAAGCAACCCCCAGCGTATGCCGAATAAAACCTTAATTTTGACTGTTGACGGCAAAATATTTTGGTTTGATTTTTTCCATTAAGGAAAAAATATATATTTTTTAATTGTATCAATTTATTTGTATGTCAACTGTAGGGATGATTACCTTACATACAGGGAATGAGCCTTCTACAAGGAATGAGACAATGGCTAATAATATTATTTCATGACTGAAAAATAACTCCATACGCACATGCACGTGCGCGCACACACACACCCTATTATACATTAGAATGAATGGTGTTTTTGGCTTCTGGGGGTCTCAAACAAAAAGTTATCATGGTCTCTGAATTAGGTCTTATCATGAGACCTATGGTAACAGCTTATTCCATATAGGGGAAAATCGTTAATTAGAAAACAAACAATAAAGCACTTAGAAAAATTAGACTACTTGGTTATAGAGAAAAATTATGAAAACCACACAGGTGTTCAATTATACAACAATAGTTATGGCAATTTTTTTAAGTTAGTTTCAATATTTTTATGAAGATTAGCTTTGACAGTTGAAATATTAATGAAACATTATGTTTAAGACAGAAAAATACAATAATTTAAAGATATATCAACAGTGAAATATTAACAATAGTTTGACAAGGGAGCCATCTCAAGAAAGTTGTTGTTGGTTTAGAGAGCAGAGACCGTGAAATTGGTGACTGCCAGATATTGACATAAAACCCTTGTTACTCCGTCGCAGACCTTGCTCAACATTGCGATATTAACTTGCATTAATCTTAATAAACCGTTCTATAGGTACACTGACTCTGATCTGGACTACAATTTGTTTGCCGAAACGTTGCTCCGGAATTGTCAAACAGGCGCATAAGGTGGGATAATGAATCAGACTGAAAACTGTTGATCGCTTTACATGATACAGTATTGCATCTCCTTGGTCATATCACCAAGTAATTTTACATCATCTTTGTAAAATATAAAAAGTTGTGCTTCACTTCTTGTCTAAATTTACAGGGTTAAAACAATAACAAACTTCATAAAAAACAAAAAGGGAAACTACTACCAATAACCTTTCCCAATTTTTTCAATAGCCTATGTCACTTTGGAAATCTACAAAGCCGTAGCCAGGAAATTTTTTCGGGGGGGGGGGGGCGGTTTGGGCAGGGCCGGCGGGTGAATTTCCGGCTCGGCAAAAGTGGCGACCCTTTTTTTGCTCGCGCGTGTAATTTCCGCCGCCTTTATCGCCATTTTTTACCCTTTTGGACTGTTTCCGGGCTCCTCTACGTTTGTTCGGGGTTTTTTTTTTTTTGGGGGGGGGGGGTTGCGACTATTTCGGGGGGGGGGGGGGAGTTTTCACCCCCGTTTACTGTTTTCAATGCTATTTGTACTATTTCGGGGAGGGTTCTGACCCCCCTAACCCCCCCATTGGCTACGGCCTTGGAAATCTACAAGCTATTTTATAACCTGACATTATTAGACCTGCAAGCATAAGACTGCAGACAGAATTAGAAAATCGAAGTATATTTCATAACTTAATTAGGACCCTTAATTAGGAGTTAAGTGAGGACTCCTCGTCCCCAAATCAGGCTCTGCCGTGCTCTGGTTATTAAACTGAGTCATGATTGAATCGAGCTATCAGCATATCAAACAACCAATGCCGCAATTCAATAACGCCCGATTGGTGTTTGTCTCACATCATTCTGAATTCTGAATTGCACAAAATACAATAAATCAGAGCGGTTCACTGGCAAGCCAAAAAGCAGGCTTATAAAGTTATACGATATTGAATCTATCGCAGTGTTTGGTCTTTGCAATATCATGCAGCACTAGAAGTAGACATGCACCTCGTGACAGACGGTCAGTCAATAAGAATGTCAGCTATATTGGACATCAAGTAATACTTAATGCTCCAGGCAAGTTTCATCCAAGAAAATGCTTTAGAGTTTCCATAATATTCTATATTTAGTTTTCAGATTCGCGGTCATGCAAAACATAAGCTAAAATGTGATTGGAAACCATTTTAAATTCAAGGCATAAAATTATTTTAACATTATATTATTATTATCATTAATTTTAATTGAAAGGACAATCTTCTCTTTTAGAGTGAGTAAGCAGGCATTAAGTAAAGGTACTTAATGTAGCGCGCTTCAACCAAAAACAATGCAATCTTTATTAACACTAAAATTGGTGTTAATAAAGAGTATAGAGTACAATTACCCTGTCAATCATAGTGCCGAGCAGTCACCCAGTTTCACAAGATTGTTTTTACCTTGGCTGTCAGTGTATAAGCGATCCTATAACGAGGTTCAACTAAGACAGTGCGCTTATAATAAGACATCTTAATAATCCCTACAAATAAATAAGACAATAATTAATGCTCAAGGTCGTTTACAAGAGCAAAACCGTTTGGATGTTTGAGTACCGTACTCAAAAATAGCAAGTAATTTAGGAAATTCTCTAGGGCACGGGGACAATTGCAGCGATGTCGTGTGTCGCCGGAAAGGTCAAGTCGTCTGTGGATGCCAAACACCGCACTGGACGTTCCCCGGCGCTGGCACGTCACCGCCACTAAACATCAATCACCCGCATCTGTACCCCGCTGGACTCCTCATTCGTCTTTGTATTTTAAGAAACGCGCTCGAAATATTAGTGCGAAAACAACCTTGTCGTCATTATCCATTGTTCTGCTCGTAAAAATTTGGAGAGATTGAAGAGATTAAAAGAATGATGACGGTTATTATATACTTTTTCCTTCTATGTGGTACCTTTTTTATGTGGTATCCTTTTTCTTTCTTATGTGGTACCTAAACTCCATTGTGTCAACAAACGGTAAGCCGGAAGTATTTATTCTATTGGTGATGGATTCTAATTAATTTTTCCTTTCCAGAAATTTATTTTAAATGATGTTTCAAATTATAAGCAAGGTAGTTTATTAGACGCACTTTCTAAAAAATCTCATATAGGTATAACCAAAACGAGATGTGCGCAACCAAATTTTCACTACTGAGACTTCATACATTGACACTGATTTACTTGCATTGCGCATTTATGGGATAAGTTTTACCTCGTTCCTCGTTATTTTTATGTATAAACTGGACCAAATCATTCGCGCCGAGTGTGCGAGCTTGGGTACAAAAATACCGATCGGTTTCTATATATTAATTTGGAGCTAACAATAAATTACATCATCTGTGTTTGCCAATTTCCGCTTCCCCCATAAATCAACCGTCATAAATCCGATCGTCTCAACAGAAAATAGCATCACCTACACCCTTTCCAAACTTTGCGGGTTAAGATAGGCTACGCTACGATTCTGAACCAACTGATCAACATAATAACATTTAACATTTGCCAATTTATTACATAAAAATATTTAAAATTGAAAATGTTACTAAGTACAAATCGCATGTTTTTTTTCCTTAGTCAAGACAAATTTTCCCCGGCTTGTTCTCATACTCTCCCTATACCGTACTCAGTGGTGTAGCTGGGGTCTAGGGCGGCGTTCCGGCTCAGCTTTTAGAGCCGCTACGTTCACGGGCGCGGACTAAAGCCAAATGCGCCCTCATAAAGATAAACTTGGTACTTTTATCAAAGGCATACTTTCGTCGTATTATGGTGAACGAAGTCGCTGACGCGACGTGGTAACAAACACTCGTTGTGTCGCTGTAAAGGCTTAGAAAACGTAAACCAAGAAATTAACTTGTCGAACAGTAACTCGATTTCCGCGCCCGCGTTGTTTGTAAACCATTCTCTTTACTCACTTTGGACGCCGTCGGGGTCGATTTTGTTGACGTAATTGCGCTAATAGTCCAATGCAATTCGTATGACGTTAAGGCGAGTACTCGCGCAGAACATGATGAAGCGAATTTCAATTTCAAGGCTTAGTTGCCTACTTTATAACCGGTCGAAAACAAATTTTGAGCTTTATGGCCCCCCTAAATTGGGGATGGGGCTTCCGATTCAATCCCCCAACTTACTGGCTCATCAGATCATAAAAAATAATAACTGTACCAAATTTAATGTTAATCGGGTGATATTTGCAGCAGCTATAGAGCAAAATCCTTTACTAACTTTGCATTTTCGTTCATATATAGGTTATTTTTTATCTAAAACCATGGGAGAGAGCTTGAGCTTTTTTATTTTGATTTTCTGTAATTAAATACAAGGAAAACTTACGTTCGGGCCTTATTTACCCTTTTGGGCCCAAAACCTCAAATTTAATAGTTTTTAACGGATAGTGTTCTTTTTTTATCTGGGGGCCCCAAAACGAAATGTTATCATGCCCCGATGCCTCGGAGCCACTGCGGTTAGTGCCAATCACTGTTCCATAGAAAATTTGCTGAAACAAGCCTCAAAATATAAATTCATTATCGCGTCGCGGCTATCGAATTCGTAAAAAGTTTTGCGGTCTATGATGGCAACTCGCCGCGCAACTGATGAAAAAAAGTCGGCACTAAATTTGGGTAATTTCTCTTCGCGTTGCAGTAAAGGTCTGTCACACGATACTGACGTATCGCACACGCCGTCGTATCACGGGTCGCCGTCGCGTCCGCCTCGTGCTCTTGGCCAATTAAGATACTGACATTTTTTGCATTAATACCGCTATGGCTCAGCTAAATCCAGCATTACCTCAATGCGATAGCATAACTTAAACATATAACTTATCTAGAAGGCCTACAATTCTTAAAACCGATAGAATCTTGTCACGACAGAAAAGTAGAACAAAGAAAGCTTAAATGGAGAAGAATGTATAGTAATAAAATATTTTGATTACATAGTATTCGAGTATATTACAAGTATTTTGAGTAAATATAGTATTTTATATATAAGTAGGTAAAGTAGTAGTTTCAGTAATAAAGTAATAAATTGTGTTGTGCGCGACTCCGTTATTCAGTGCGCGTAGACTGTTTGTGTTTTAATGTGTCAAAACGTGTGAATACCATGACGATCTTCACATCACTGGTGAAGTGAATGGAGCCTGGCATTCTGTACTGATTTGATAATGACCTAATGGGGCCGAAACTATAGTCATCCGTGATTATAATAATTAGAATCGGCGAGAATATCTGGGTAAGTAAACCCAACTATTTTAGTTACGTTATTCGCCCTGAAGATGGAGTACTGCAATGTCTCCGAAACGTCGGCGGAAATCTTCGACAATACGACGCGGTCCTACCCAGAAGTCAAGAATTTAACATAAAGTTTACGTGGTATCGTAATGTTATTGGGATGAGGTATATTACAATACTGCCATATTATAAATTGAGTTCAACTTAAAAAATTGTTGTAAAGTAGTTCTGTTTTCTCTCAATTACTATAAAACATTTGTAACAGTTGTAGCACGTACTAAAGAACTTAAAAAAAGTCAGAAAGTCAGTGGTAAAACATTAAATCAAATTTGAATAAAATACCAGCTAGGATATTCAAGTTACAATTCACCTTAAGATAATATCGTTTGTGTTATAGCCTGCCCAAGAATAAATTAAAACCTCCATTTAGAACATAAACAAATTAAATATAATAATCAACATATTTACATAACAAATTCGTGAGAACGATAGTTAAATTTTAAAATACCTTTGCATAAAGTTGGCAAAAGGCGGCTCACAAATTCTTAAGCAGTTACACACCGATGAAAAAACGCGTGCAAAGAATCGTATGTGCGGTGAAGCATACACCATTACAAGCAAGCGAGTCTTGATGTAAGAACTCGGTCGACATGATCGCTGACGGAGCTCTTAGTTTTTCCTTGGCATTCAGGTGTAATTTAAATGAAAGTGCTTCGGCTCTATAAAAACGTACTATGTTTAAGCCATTATGTTTCATATTGAACATAAATACTGCTTATAAACAAATATACTAAGACAGGTTAGAATGAGAAGAAAATTGTTGTTTCACTTTTCTGTTATGTCCTTGGATTTGGTTAGAAAAACTATTGATGTTTTGTAGGCGATTAAATCTCCAGCGCATATACCTGGGTCGGTTTTTACAAAAAAAAGAAAAAGTACTTATATCGTCCTCAACAGTATATTTCGCAACTAGGGCCGAAATTAGGTTTTGCGGGCTCGAGATCATGTTTCTAATTCAAAACGAAGTCAAGAATTTGAAACGAATGAGAGTTGCGAAACCCTTTCGGCCGAAGTGCGAATACTATACTACTCTATGAATAATTTAACCTTATAAACCTGAGGAATTCACGGTAACTAGAAAAAAGACGGTAGGGTCCACGAGTGACGTCACCGGCACCAAAGTAAACATTAGCGCTAGTGGTTGTCAATTTGTTCGTAGGAGTGCGCTCTTCTGTTGACATTCACTTGCCTAAAAGAGTCAGCTGGACTTTTTTCAGTGCGGTGTTATGATTATCTGTTTTAATTATTTTTCAATCCTTTAAATTTTTATACGTTCTTCAGTTTGTGAACTATACTTAACGTAATTATTTTTCAACATAGTGTTTCTCAGATCTTTCCTTTCCATCCTAAAGTGTAATTAAAAGGATATTCCTTATTAAAACACATAGGATATTCCTATCTTAACCTCAAAAGCTTTGATTGTGTCGAACTTCAACATTCTTCGATAAACATTAAACAAAACTAAGCCCCATGAACTTCTTTGAGGCTGTTGGGACAAGAAGAAATGTGAAAATTGTTAAATGGCGTGAAATCAGACGATATTGTGACATTATTTATCATAACAAATGAATGACTGTTCCTACTCAAAATTCGCTACATTAATGCCATGTAATAATGCTAACGTCGCAAACCCAATCCTCCATGTTCTTCTTTAGATCATGTAATTGATCATAGCAAATATCAGATTTGACTTTCATTTCGTCAAAACTTAAAACTAGATCTTTGAGAAAAGATTTACTCTCTTTCATTGCTTGTCCTTTTAAGACGTGAAAACTTAGATCTAAAAATCCCGGCGGAGTTGTGTAGTTTGCAAGGCATCGCTTGATTGTCATCTCACTCGGTAAAGGGTACCTCATAGTATCTCTGACAAACGAAAAGGCTTTTTTTGATATGGACCTTATCGTCACAGCCCTCCTCATACCCTTGGATACATCCTCGCCTGACCAACTAGTACATGTTCCTTTTATCAAAAGCTGTTTTTGACTGCTTGAAAAAATACTTTCATATTTTTTTAGATTGACCTTCAGCAAAGAAATTTGTATGCGTGCTTCTTTAAGCTCATTTTCCAGGCGAGCAACTTGTAATTTTAGTGTTAGATTTTCAGCAAAAACTTCAATATGATTTTCATTAATACATGTTTGTTCCTTCCGACTAAATTCACATTCTGGTAGAATCTCCGAAAGAGGAAATTCTGAACAGCCAGGGATGCAATGAACACTTTCACTTTTATCTGGAGCCTTAACATTACAAACAAATTCACTTACATTTTGTTTATCATTTATCTTTAAGACTTCACTTTCCTTGTCTTTTGAACTCGAAGGTTCACATGTGATTGAAGGAAGTTTCTTACTTGGGATTGCCGTAGGTTTTAGAATTGATCTTCTTGTTTGCGATCCCAACAATTCAGATTTCAAATCCCTTTCAAAATCAACGATATCAAAATGTACAGAACATACCCGGGCTGTATTCAAACAAAATATGTCCTTGCGCCCGCACAAAAGCATCCATTGCTTTCTCAAAGCAAAATCCTTTGGAAATTTGTGAAAAGAGATTCCTGAAGCCTTAGCTTTGTCACTGTGATTAGTGCACCCTTCGACAGTACAACAAACCATCACTACTACGTAAATGTCCTTTTAGCCCTCATAAATTATACAAAAGAAAATACACAAAATAAAATACAAAAATACACAAAATAAAATAATACACACAATAAAATAATTAAATACTACGTACATTATTTGCAAACAAAATAAACATTTTTTGTTTATCAACACATAATTTTGACGTTTAAAGGTAGACTGAAACGCTCCTGGCTTTAAATTGGAGTACTACTAGCGCTAATGTTTACTTTGGTGCCGGTGACGTCACTCGTGGACCCTACCGTCTTTTTTCTAGTTACCGTGTGAGGAATTGGACTCACTTGTAAACGAAACCTCGAGGTTACGAGCGATGATATAACTTACTTGTCAAGGCCCCTAATCTTCAACAGCAATGCAAAATATATGATCGCAAATAGTCTCATTGGAACAGATTATTCAACAAACGGCACAACACCCAACAACGGTGCGGCACAATGCTTGTTGGTGTTCACACGTTGTTTCAAGCAAAAAAACGATCAGCTGACTTTCGGCCACAGGGAAGAAAATTTTCGGTCCTATGAAGGAAAAGAGGTATTTTAGGTCTCCCTACGACTTTTAATATGACATAACTACTGATAATGATGGTAACAATACCAAGATGTTTTTTAACGCTCTTGCGAGCGGCTGACGCGAAAGCTTAATATGAACGAGGACGGTATAGATACGAACACACTGATGCATACATTCTACTGTACTCTTATGGAGTCTATAAAACACAGTAAGATGCCAGGAATACTTACCAACTCAAAACACTCCATCATCACGTTGCCTGGAAAAATAAATTATCATTAAAATCGGGCAGCGGTGCTTGATGCGCAGGCCACGTTGGAACGAGCACAGATCTCGACGAAAAAGTGAGTCGGGTTAATTTGAAACTCTTCTTACATAAAATAAATTAATCACAATAGGCTTCTTTTACAATAAGATTAAATACCCCCGTTGCAGCAGACCTGCATACTCAGCGAATTTCAAATGCAAAACAACATATTTTAATCCAACTTAGCGAGATTTGACATGTTTTTGTAAGCTCCATAAGAATAACATGGGGAATGAGTATGCAGGTTTGCTGCTACAGGTATTATTAAACTGGTTGGTTTTAATTCAATATTTAGTAGATTTGAACTAGAAGAAGCCATTTACCAAGTTTTATCAAGATATGTTGAGAAATAAGCGAGATATAGAATTTTACTTATTTCCCATAAGGTTAACATTGAGACAACGTACTGTGTTTACCACTTTCAATATCTCGGTAACCAATGGACATAGAGCGGTGATTCAAAATACTAAATTGTTTGTTTTTTTTTAGCTGAATTCAATGGTGCCAACAAAAATTTGATAAATTTTATTTTTCTATGTAAAAAACTTAAAAAACCCATTTTTGGGGTAGTTTATCCCCCTTTACCCCCCTTCCAGTGGTCCGATTGGGCTGGTTCACAAACTCGTCCGAGTGATTACCACTTTACACGTTTGTACCAAATTTCATGATGATCGGACCATATTTACGGCTGCTATCGTGTTAACAGACATATATATATATATATATATATATATATATATATATATAGATATATGTATAGGTATATAGATATATATATATATATATAAAAATTCAAGCCAATGGTGTTTTTTGCTTCTGGGGACCCCAAAATGAAAAGTTAACATGGTCTCGGACTTAGGTCTTACCATGAGTACTACCGTAATAGCTTATTCCTTTAAGGAAATTCGCTAAAATGAAACCAAAATTAAAATTTTACGCTATCACTAATTTACGTGGTTATATCCTTTTTATTTTGTCATCGTTAAATCATAAGAGTGAGAATGTCGATGCTAGACATGTAAATAAAGTTTAAGAAAATATAATGACGAATCGACTTTGTTAACATTTTATTGCTCCTGTGCTATATTGAAGTTTTACTAATATCATTCAAAATAATAATAATTGTAGAAAGCTTGGATTCTAAATGAAAACATTATTGTATGTCAAGTTAACTGAGAACGTAACAAAACACAATAATTTTAAGTTTGTAATAATTTGTAAATTCGTGCAGTAAAAATAAGAAATACCCCAAAAATAGCACCCCAAGGAACTTAATACAGATATTATGTGCACCTTTCTAGTTAACATATCCCTAAAGTCCCCAAAATTCAAGATGTGCTGAGGCTGCCATATTGATAATTTTTTCTGATAATTTTTTTCAATTAACACGAAAACCGCGAGAGATACGAAAAACGTATAAATGCCGTTTTTGTAGAGGACAAAATATCCAATCAATGAGTATAAACAAACATGCAGAAGATGTACATTAAGGGCTGATATTACTCCTTTTACTAAAATATTATATTTCTAATATCCATATTGTCATAAGGAATGCATGTAAGATTTGTTTTAAAATATTGCATTCCCAAAAGGACGAAGCTCTTTGACCTTATAAAATAAATAGCACATATCCGCGTCTTCGCCCGCTGAAAGGATAACAATGTTTAGTAAAACTAAACATTATTTGTAATGTACATGCAATTTTTACATCAAGTAGACCATTGTTTTTAATCATTTAATGGAACTATCAGTTTTTGAGCACTTAAAAACACCCTTAAGGTTGAAGATAGTGATCACCCCAGATTGAATCGAAAAAGCGAAACGTTTCCTTGAATGATTTTTATTTTTCTTAAAAATGGTATGAATTGGCCACCATGTGCTAACATATTATAATTTAGCAGTTTATAGTCTTAAAAATGCTGAAATTTCCTAGTTAATCCATCATTGAACTTAGGGAATCGAGTTTTAATAGTTTGAATACAAAAGTAGCATTACCACTTTCTTGAACCAACAACTTTCATCACACAACGCTCTCGCCAATTTGACTCATGAGAATATGAGGCGTATGAAATATAACTAATATAAACGACATTAAATAGTGCATGGGACGGACTCTAGACCTAACATCAACACTTGAATGTAGTATATTTGTAAAATATACCAAAAACTATAAAACAAAATACAAAGAGAAGGTTTTTGCCAAAAATGAAGAAACATAATTCCCCACACTAAAGTTTTTCAGTCACACTGAAGGTTGGATTATGGTACTCATTTAGCAGATAGAAATAGTCTCGTTGTTTGGTAGAAATATTTTTATTTTGGAAATCGCCCTCGGCCAGCACGCAAACCCTTCTAACATTTTTAATTCTGAAACCCCCGATTCTAGTGGAACGTTTATAAAAATGACAAATGACGGAATGCAATTTCTATACAGAGTTTCAAGATTCTAGTTAGATTACTTCGGCGTGTCCGTAAAATTCGAAGAGCCCAAGTGGTATCTAACCTGTATATATTAGATAGCCCTAATAGTTTTGTACAGTTTGTTCTTATGTTAGATTAGGCCTACTATATTTTTGTCCCTTGAAAATATTCCTTACTTTCATTCATAAATTTTAGTTAATCATAGGTCTAAAAACTAAAAAAGGCCGCCATTTTGAAATTAATAATTTATCTTATTTTAGCCTTTTGAGAGAAAATATTTTAAAATCCTTCCTTAGTACTGTATACGCATCTAGAACCTAAAGTATATTTGAGCCAAGTTTCATGGCCCAAAGCCCTATGTTGTTTTTAATATTAGGCTTCGAAAACTAAAAATGGCAGCCATTTAGAGTTCCATAATATACCCTACTTTAGCCTTCTGAGAGAAAATATTTTAAAATCCTTTCTTAGAACGCATCTAGAGCCTTTTAAGATTTGTGTCAATTTTCTTGGCCCAAAGCCTAATAGTTTTTGAGAAACTACTATATTTTTTATAAGCCTGAAAACATCCAGTTATTTGATACCTCAATCATTGAAATTGGTTCGCGATAAAGGCCCGGGTTAAGCTAACATCGTAATATGTTTACTATTAACCATAGGAATGCCGTTTTTGTGAGCTTACCCACGCTCTTATATGCTTTTTATTCGGCTTCCTTAAACCCTTCTTTATTATAAAATAATAAACTATATTCAAAGGATATTGATGAAAATTCTAGAGATTAGTTCTAGTGGCCTTAGTTCAAAATTAGTTTGCAATAGTGTCAAATCACTGTAATTTTCATCAATATTCTTTGAATATAGTTTATTATTTTATAATAAAGAAGGGCTTAATTAAGAAAGCAGAATACAAAACAAATTCATTTATCTTTTAAAGTTTTCGTAATGGCTTCAGAAAAAAACGTCAATAGTGCAGCATTTTTATAAGGTTGAATCTGAGATCAAAGAAACTGTGACCTTACTTTAGTGTGCTGCAGCATTACGCCGACTATTTATTATAGCTTTGTGTAGGTATTAGTTTTCATGGTATTTTACAAAGTAATTATCAACAAAGATGTTTAACGAAAATATTAAATAAATAAACGGATAGAATATTGAAGATATATACAGTACAAGGACGCAGAGAGAACCGCACTCCAGCTGTGGTGAGGGCTTTCAGATCTGTTGAGCATGAATTTCACTTCTTGTGATGTGTTGTCCTTTAACCAATCGACTGGATGGGTTTCCACCTGATTTAACTTTCCACTAAGTATTGGTGTATATTGGTTTATATTCTGAATACTTGGAAATCATTTCGAATTTAAATTTGCAGGGTAAAAAATGTAGTTGTATGTAATCTTTATTTAGTTTGAAATTGGGTTTTATAATTAGTTAAGAGAACTTAATTCAAGCAAATGGAAATTCACACACCATAAACTTTTCTCACTGGTGCGAGGTGTATAGCCTTCACAGTCTCTATTTTTACAGTCCATTGTTTCAATCCATCATTTTAGGCCATCGATATGCTATTATATGCTTTATGGTTCATAATCATGTTTATAGTAAACTATTACAGTGAACAGAAATAGTATTCACGTGTGTAACGGAAATGAAGATGATATTAAGCCGAAATTTCTTAATTTTATATGGAAACTCTGATACCCTAGAATTCAGAGATAAGGCATATTGCCTTTCTTCGACTCATTGGATGCGCCTATGTTTATGGATCAAAAAGGCTATGTTAACTCGAATTTGTATTCTTTGGAATATTACCCTTTTTCCACTCACCAATTCTTTTTACTTTAAAAATCGCAGCTGAAAAAGACGTGACCCTGACACGTCACAAGAGAAATCGCAAGTCACCTTTTTTATTCATCTTGCATGTAGAGGATAAGTTTTAATGTTGATACTTAAGAGGCTTATGTAAAAACCTTTCCGGACTGCTTAAGTTTTGCTGGACTGCGATTACAGGAAAGGAAAGTAAACGATCAGTTGATATGAAAAAAACCGACACTTAATGCTTGTTTATTAATTACTCTTTAGAGGAATGTAGTGGCAGCATTGGTAGCAGTAGCCAATGCTGAGAAATGATTGAGAAACGTATGCAAGGACTACGTTATGATTGAAAGTATGTTTTTTTCTGAGTAGTATGATGGAAAAGTATCATACGTTACACGGCCGCTATTCGATTTACCGTATTCGCATGAAATCCCGCACTCGCTTTCGCTCGCGCGAGAACTATCATGCTCGTCCGGAAAAACAGTACAGTACTTCTCGGTCTAGTATATAACGTAATATAATATTTCATCACTTGTATATTTCATTACTAGTTACGAAAGTAGTCCATTTTTGGGCAAGACAGTGTTTTACTTGCGAGGCGTAAGCCGAGCATATAAAACACTATCGAGCTCCGAAATCAAATCAAATCAAATCAAAATCAGCTTTATTTCGGAAAATATTTACAATACAAGTATCAGTCATAGCGCACATTTTTTTACAAATTATATATATACAAATAAATTAAATTGACTTGGCTATTATACATAAGAAATTTCTCTCACATAGGCATTACAGCCCGTGCGTGAGAGAATATGTCGTTATCATGCTTAAGTTTTTTTTTAATAATTTTTGAGCTGAGAATTTAAAGAAAGCATAAAAAATAATGGAAATCACAAATCAAAGTTAAAACAAAAATAATGAAGAATGTTTTTTTTAACAAGGCAAACTATATTTTGACAACAGTGTAGTAAACAGCTCTCGTTGTTTTGTATTCACGGTGCAACTTGATAAGGACAGACAGACGGACAAAGGTATGTATGGACCCCATTTTCTGTGCTCGCTGATGGACCCCCCCCCCGCCCCCCCCTCCCCACCAGTGGACAAACGGACCCGACTCACTCCTCACACTCACCAACGCTCACTCTCACTCGCGCGCGCACACACATACATACACACACATACACTAACACACACACAAACACACACACACACACACACACGGACGCACGCGCGCGCGCGCGCGCGCACACACACACACACACACACTCCCACAACAAACCTCGCATACCCGCAAACTCACACCAGCACATCCCATTCACTCACAAATTCAAGCATTCACAGCATACCGGTTCGTTATCGTCTATATACAGAAGTGATTAAATTATCTGAATGTTCTCTTCCAATCGAGTGTAGCCAGTTATTGATTTTTACTTTAAAGACTGAAAAAGATAAATCCATGTTTTTTAATGAGTTTGGAAGATTTTTGTACAGGACGTGAGATATATAAAATGAATGAAATGGGACTAAGTAGGAGATAAGGAATATTGCCTTTCTTCGACTCATTGGATGTGCCTATGTTTATGGATCAAAATGGCTATGTTAACTCGAATTTGTATTCTTTGGAATATGGCTATGTTTTCTTTTGTATTCTAGGTATGAATGGCGTTTTTTAAGTATGAAATGTGACTTTTGTGAAGAATTGTGAACAATACTTTTCATCACGATGCAAATAAGTAACCAAACTTATAAAAAAATCATCCAAAATATCATAATTTAGTCATTTTTATGATAAATAAAAATTTCATAATTTTGTCATTTTTATAATTTCGTCATTTTTTTAGTAATTTCCATTAGTACAGTTCGCGCATTATATCTCCGGCTCTGACCACTACACTACTAACCGTGACATATGATATTTTTCACATATGATTTTGGTAAACACAACATTTGACAAGCAGCGGTGTTTTAGAAAATGTTTTCAGAAAAGTACCCCCTCTCCCCCCCCGCACCATAAGTTCAGCTGACTCAGTCATAGCCGGAGATATAATGCGCGAACTGTACGGAAATGAAATGTTTGGGTACCGAAAAATCTGCTGATCATTATTTGTTTTAATGTAAGGAAATCGAGGGTTTTCGAAGATCTCATCTGTACGGTAATGTGCAATTTTCGTACAGTTCGCGCACTATATCTCCGGCTATGACCAAATCAGCTGCTTGCAAGGCGCGGGGGGGGGGGGTGAGGGGGTACTTTTCTGGAAACATTGTTCTTAAGTCCCGCTGTATGTCAAACGCTGTGTTTACCAAAATCATATGTTTAAATATCATATGAAACGGTTAGTAAGCATACTGTGGTCATAGCCGGAGATATAATGTGCTAACTATATATAGAGTGATGACAAAACAGTTACCGTACTGCTGGGTGCTACGAACACCCTCGCTTTCCTTACATCAAAATAAATCATGATCGGCTGACTTTACCTGATCCGCGGTGCCCAACCATTTCTTTTTCGTATTCAAACTAATTTTTTTTCTTGCCCAAACATACGAAGTTCCTGTTTTGACATTTCTTTGTTATATAATTCTAACAGCTGAACTTTTAACCAAAAATACCCCCGTTGCCGCAGACCTGCATGATCAGCGAATTTAACATGCAAAATAACATATTTCAATCCCTCATAGCGAGATGTGAGATATTTTTGTAAGCTCCATAAGAATAACATGAGGAATGAGTATGCAAGTTCGCTGCTGCAGGTATGCTAAAACTGGGTGGTTTTTGTTCAATATTTAATAGATCTGAAGTAAAGGAAGCCATGTATTGTCAAAATATGTTAAGAAATTAGGAAGATAAAGAATTTTTTTTCATTTCCCAAAAGGATAACATGGGTAAGGAGTATGCAGGTTTGCTGCCATAAAAATGGATATATCGGGAATTTCAGACTAATATACGTTATATCTCATCCATATGAGAGATGGCGATCTCATCTTGGATGTAACAAGTTTTTAAGATATGTGGAGAAATAAGCGAGATATAGAATTTTATTTATTTTCCTTAAGGTAAACATTGGGAAAACGTACTGTGTTTACCACTTTCAATGTCTCAGTAACCAATGGGAGTTAATATTAAAATATAAATTTTTGGATTTGTTATTTGGCAAACATAAGATGGCAACAGTATCTGCTGGATTTAAATAATGCATCCCCAGGGCCGTGCCAGCGCCACCTTCCTCCTGCATCTCTATGCTTCGATTTTTCTATGTAAAATATGCCCTGACAGTAGGTAAGAAAATTTTAAATAGGCCTTAACGCCTATATTAAACTTTCTTAAGGATCAATGCTAAACTGAATACGAGTAATTAGCTTAACAGAAGAATAGCTCCTCGTATTTAGCTAAACAGAAGAATAGCAATGCTAAACGGAGTATTTCTTGTAAGTACAAGAAATATTCTGTTTGGCATTGATTCTTTGGACAGAGTCAATAGATAGCACATTATAATACCGTATTTCGTATTTCATATTTCTGTAAAATGTGTCTTTAATTACTGAAAATTACTATAGATTTGTATCCATTAATTTCAAAACAAAACTATTGATACATTTTGATTCTTGGACAATTAAACTCACTTCAAGAAATATTTAAAGGAATAAGATTTCAGGGCATTTGAAAAATATATGGAAATCGTCCAAAGATTTGCTTTTAAGACATGGAAATTGTCCAAACATTTGCTTTTAAGACAAGTACAAAATACATCCATGCATGAAATAAACTTACTGTGATTTAAAATAGCCGACAAAAATCCAATGAACGCCTATTCAATGTAGTATCCAGAGCTACAGATTTCCATTAAAAAAATTTGTTTGCTGTAATATGATGTTTGCGTGATAGTTAGTATATTTCTTTTAAGTCATCACACCGCAGAGATGCCTGTTACCTCAAGTGACCATTACAGCTTAAAGAGTGGGAGAGTGGGAAGAGGTGGATGGGGGGTTCGAGGGAGCTCCCCCCCCCCTACACAGACACTGTCAACACTTCCTCCTTTGGGGTAAACAAGCATCTATGTTTGTCTTAACTGCTCCGCAAAAATATCTCCCGGGAAGATTTGTGATGATACACTAACTTTGCATACACAAACCCAATGGTAAATAGGTAGATATGCTGGGTTTTTGAGTAAATTAACTGTTTTAACTTGAGCTAAGATTAAGAATCTCAAACAAAAACGTATCTAAATATGGTATTCCAAAAGCGACTTTGCTTGCCTAGTTTATGGTAAGCATATTGTAACCGCCACCTGAATAACTTACGACAGTTGGATGTACACAACAGACCTGTGTGGTCCTCGAATAACAAGCCACGCAGCTCCCCAGCTAGTCAACATTACCGAGCTGAACTCGCCAACCATAAGTTTTGAAAACAAATATGTTTACGCGACCATAAACTTGACCTATATCTTCACCGAGGGGATGTATCGATCATCCGCCGCGGGTCCGCGCGGCGCCGGCGATGGCAACCTTTGGCAATTAACAGTTTAGAGCCCATTAAACTACTTCTCACAAATCACAAAAATTATGGATACAAATATGAATATTTAAACAGTTGCGATTGTTCCCGGATGGTACGTTGTGTTAAGGCTGCCGTAGATTCGTCATAAAAATAAATCTATGTAGTATTATCTTTATCTAAGATGAACTAAGGCTTACTATTTCCTTATACCACCACAAAAATTCTTAACATTGTTAGATTTTTATATCTTTCCTAGGAGAGTGTTAAATATTTAAATAAATATCCATTTATTTAACCAATTCACATCAATATCCTTCAATATCTTCTATATCACTTCAAATATCCATTTATTCACCTCTATCAATGATCCACAACATGGTTAAAAGTCATACTATTGAATAAGCTAATAATAATATGAACAATGCGATCCAACGGAGGAGGGGAGATTGGTAGATACAAAATTGCAACTGTATTTTTACTACAAACAACTTAATTTCTTACTGTCTTATTTCTTTCTTTTATGAAATTAAGGAAACAATATTTTTGTAAAAAATAATGTTGTTAATACGTATTTTATTAACGTTATCGATTTTAATATTGGAAATATTATATTGTAATATAATAATAATATTGTTTTAATAGTTTAAAAAATTAGTATACAGAATAGTTAAATCAAATTTAAGCTTACCTTTCTTCTCTCCAGTATGAAAACAGTACAAGGTCTTCAAAACATAGTTTATGTTCAAGGAGCCTGAAACAAGGAACATTTATTAACCTCATGAATTCTATATTTATATATTTTGCTGGTTATCGTAAAGAATCAGTTAGTTTTCATTGTACAAAGGATTGCAAAGAACGTTAAATATAATAAGCTAATAATGAATAGTATTTAAACAATTTGCGTGATTTACCTTTACTGTGATTTTCTTACATTGAACGAAGAGGCAGCGGAAAAATGTGTCAGTTTACAAGTTGCATTGGCCTAATAGATTAAGCGCATATATAAAAGAAAAACAGTAAATATTTAAGTATGAATAACGTGAGAACTTTATGGCTTCACTTCAATGACAGTTTGCGCGATAAAGTTTTTAAGAACCCAGATGTGATCCACTGACATCTCGCCAGCCAAGGGACGATTCCCCGAGGTGACGAGCGAACAACACTCGACGAGGAGTGCGGCCGCGGCGGTCGAATGTGTTTTATAGCGTCTTAATAGCATATTCTACTCCATTATCTCATTTGAATAATAATGTTGGTCCCATAATTCGTCAAAGCGTAACATCATAATTCACTTGCAGGCGGTTTTAATCAAACATGCGGCATAAAATGCCGGGCGTTTACTACTAAAGCCTGCTGTTTGTGATCATCGATGTATAAACAAACATCGATGTTTGTGATTACTAAATTATTCTGAGGCAGCTTTTCGCTTGCAAACACTGCAATCTGTGGTTTACCTGTACAACTATTTCAAAGTGTGATCATATGTTCAATTGTAAACTAAGTGAACTGAGCTTGGTCAAAAACGTCGATGGATAGCGCAACTGTTAAGAAAATCCAGCCCTTTACTGTACTTCAGTGACGCCATTTTTAAAATTCTAAGACCTATTGACAGTTATACATAAAAATACCTTCAATTTTACACCTCAAACGTTAAAATCCGTCCAGACGTTACTGAGGTTTGATTGTAAAAAGAAAGCCGCTTGCTTATTAATATATAGATCCCAAAGGCGTAACAGTTTGTAACTCTGGATTTGTAGTGTATCTTGAGTATTTTTCTCGTAGTACATGAATGATTTACATTTAGGTACCTACTGATTGACTGATATGACAGGAATCCCCTTTCATCTTGGGGCAAACAATACATTAAATTATCCTGGAAGCACGCATAGCATAGAAGAGCACAACGAGAGACCACACAGAGTGGGGAGGCAAGCGTGGGAAAGTTCAGACACATAAAGTTAAAAAGTTCAGATAAATGTGAATGGCACATGCCTTGTTCACATTTAAGTACTGTACCAAAAACTTATTTTAATAATAACAATTTAAATAGCTTTTAAACTAACTTGGAATAAACAAGAAAAACGCCCGTTAAAGCTCTTGGAACAATGAATCATAACTCCATACGGGGAGAGACAAGAGGGGGAAGGTTAAGACGTGGGAGAGAGGGCAAGATAAGCCCAAATATTGGTAGGGCCAGAGATTGATACCAAGCAGTAATATCCCCGCCCTGCCTGCCACCCACGGCTGCTGACGGAGCGTTCATCAACCTGAGCCGACACTATCCGACTATCCTCTCCTTGTTATTTCATTCCCTTGTCGTAATTAAAACAGTTAATCGTCTAACAAATGTAACAAGTGTATGAAATCCTACAGCAAGAAACATTCCTCGTTAGTAGACAGAGAGCCATCTGAATCACTGAATATTAGCAAAACATGTTTTTAATTAATATAGTTACTCCGTTTTTTTCAATTTAAGACGAATAAATACGAATGGTTGCGAGATTCACTGTGTTGCCTGATACAAATAATTCAACATCCAGACTAAAGAATAGTTATCTTTAATCATATTAATAGTCGTCTAATGCGGTCAACAACATCAAAGAAGCTAAATTATCTGTCTGACAGACAAATCGTCGTCAGTCGACACCCATATTCTACAAATTGTGTTTTTTTTTCTGGTCGAATGTTTTCAGGTACGGTACTACTACACTTTCCCATGTCCAGGAAACACATGCGAACTGCACCGGCATTCATAGGTGGTATGCGCGGATATTTTTTTCTAATGGACTGTAACTTAAATAAGTTCAAGCGGTGGGCGTGTGCATTCGTGCGTATATTTCTGGAACTAGGATTGACTGAAGGTGATAGTATAAAAATTGGGTATTTCGTGTCTCAGAGCAACTAGGCGGACTTGTGTTGATCTTCCCTCTACAACGTCTGTCTTGTTCAGGTCTCCAACAAGCCTTTATTTGAAGCTATTTTATTCAAGTATTTTTCTTCACCCTACCAAAAAGTTTAGAAAAGGGGGTTGCATTGATTTTTAGTTGGTCCAAATCCTAAAATCCTGATAGAAAATAAAGTAAGTTTCACTACGAAAGATTTAGGGCAATTCCAATACCCTCCAACTTGTACAATTACTTATTTATGGTTAGAATAATCAAGAGGGGTTGAGCTCAAGGCCATTCACAATTACACCGCGGAAAAATCACTGGATTTGATTTAAGTAAATATGAAATACTTACGGAAGTAACTTACACTTCCTAATTTAATTGGTTTTACATTATTGTAAATTTTTAATCCTTACAAAAATGTAAACGGACGATAAATCATGATGTACTTACATTTGCTGATATTATGTTTAATGAGGCCCAATAGTGTTTCCATTAGATGTATACCAAAACATTTCTCATTAGAATGTAAATTATATACAGTACCATGGATGAAGAAGTAGTAAAGATTGGCAACCCAATGCACTTTTTCGTGTCCGTTTTGTCGGGCGGCGTCAAGTTTTTATCACCCATAATGCATTGGTATAAGAGGAGACTGCATCGCAGATTTAGCCAATAATAACGTTGATACCAGTGCAATTTGGACGGCGAAACGATAAAAAAACTTTACACCGCTGGAAAAACCTGGTACAAAAAATGTATTAGGTTGCTAATCTGTATATTGTACATCTATAAAACTGCCATAAGTTTGGATTGTATGCTAAATAAAAATAGTCATAAAATTTATATTCGCTCACAACAGAACTAACTCTAAAACAATGGGATGAAATTGAATCAATAGAGTAACTGTACATTTCTTTGTTTACTCCTAAATTACGTAAATAAAAACCACGTGTTCAAGAGTTAAAATTAAATAAATTCAAATTTGAATAGGCCTACCGCCTACTTTAAACTTGTAAACCCTATTAACAATCACCCCTGTCAACCTTTGGGATCTAAATTTACTCTAGAGCAGGGCCTCGTTGAGTTGTGGCGTAATAAGACATTCCGCTGATAACAGCTTGAACGAGATGTAGATGCTAGTTATCCATTTTATGATTATTATTGCTCACTGGCAAAAGGAGCTAATGTAATCATTGTTTAAAAAAAGTATACTCCATGGCCAATATTGAGCTAAAACCATTTTATAGACCTTATACGGCTGACAAACCTTCATGAATATGATGGGATTCCGTAGGTTAGTTAACAACATATAAGACAAACTACCTTGCGAAACTGGGCAGTTAAGCTCAACATAGGAGCCTTATTTTGATACGCAGGTTAAACCTTTTTTTGCTATGTTATGAGTTGCGAGTTTACTAAGGGGGAGGTTTAAAATAAAAGTATACGATAACCTCCCTTTTTACAAAAATTAAATATACAGGTTTTTACAAATGTTAAAGTTGTTTAAATATAATGTTTCATATATGCTTATTTAAATACGGTGGTTAATAGCATCAATTTAAGAGTATTTGCAATACTTTGGGCGTAGCCAGTCTATTGCGAAAAATAAACACATTCCCAAGGAACAGTCGGGAAAAATACCAAGAGATACGGACATCTGTTGAGGCGATTGGCGGCTAAAAGCATACGCACTACAGCAAAGATGAAACCCCGACGAGTCGCACAGAGGCCTAGGGGCCGCGGGGCCGTGGTGGTCACGGCTATAAATACCCGCGGCGATTCTACACACTACGACACGCGCCTCCAGCACGCTACGCGCCACAGACATCGACACTCGCGTGTACTGACCGACTGATACCATACGGTATCAACTGAACAATATACAAAGTAAAAAATCACAATATGCAGTTCGGAAAAAACAGCAGTTCAATAAAATACCACCGTTGCAGCAGACTTGCATACTCAGCGAATTTCAAATGCTTGAATAAATCGTTCACTTGGAGCCTCAAATCAAGTAAAATCAGCTTAAATGCTATTTAAAATGAGATACACCAATTTTCTCCATAAGGATAACATGGAGAATGGATATGCAGGTTTGTTGCCACAGAAATCCAGAATTTAGAGATTTTTAGCAATTATCTACTAGATATTAACTAGGTTAAGCCATGTACCAAGTTTTATTCAGATATGTTGAGAAATTCGCGAGATATAGAATTTTAATTATTTCCCATAAGGTTAACATTGGGACAACGTACTGTGTTTACCACGAGCGATATCTCGGTAACCAATGGACATAGAGCAAAAATTCAAAATACTAGAGATTATTCGTGTTTTCGAGCTGAATTCAATGGTCCAAACCAGAATTTTATAATTTTTTCTACGTAAAAAATCCCTAAAACTCATTTTTGGAGGGGATTTAGTTTTTTTTTTAATTTCCTAAGCTAAATAATTCAATCCAGCAAAATATTCATTTTACGTTGCTCATATCCTTTATTCTAATTTACCACCTAATATAAGAGAACCCGAGATTAGTAGCGTCGCTGCTGTCAAACGGGAGGTGGCGCGGTGGTTGCATGGCCTGGAGGATGGGACTGTGGAGGCTCTTATCCACTCGCAGTACAGATTATAAATTAAATGCGGTATTTACTTTTGTCTTCTTATTTTTGTTTTCCTCATTAATTTTGTGATTTCAAGCTTTCTGGTGTTTTTAATTTTTAGTTTATCATATGGTAATTACATTTTCCAAGTTTATTTAATTTTATCTTATTTTTTATTTTTTTTGTCTTTTTTAATGTGTTTACCAGTAAAGTCTAACTGAAAAGTGACAGTGCAGAGGACTCTCCCCAAACGCAGACATATACGGTCTTAGTGGGGAAATTTCCATTATGTACTTATACCGTATGTGATGTTTGTATTTATTGTAATGGAAATAAATATCTGAATCTGAATCTGTTTACCCCCCCCTTCCAATGATCCGATCAGGCTGGTTTTCGAACTCGTCGGAATAATTACTAATTTACAAGTCTGTGCCAAATTTTCATTCAGATCGGGACATTTTAATAACGCGAGTTATCATGGTAAAAGACACACATATCTATATTTTTTTATTGAAAAATCGTAATAAATAAAATTTATATGGGCTAGATATATTTGTGAAAATGAACGAATGGTGTTTTGGCATCTGAGGACCTCAAATCGATAATTTATGATGGTCTCGGACGTATGTCTTACCATGAAACCTACGGTGACAGCTTATTCCTATAGGGGAAATTCGCTAAAACCATGTCTTCATGGAAATTTTTCAATAACGATTCCATCTCGCTAAATGAAAACGTTCGCAATTATGTACCGTAATTGGCAAAGTTTTAATAGGTAAATTGAATAAATCTTTAAATAAACTTCATAATGAATGAAGGAAGCCTTTGTACAAAACATGAGAGTCCAGTGAACAAAAAGCTGAGCTGATGTCACTCGGAGCGGCCATCCAGGAAGGAAGGGGACGGCGTCTGCCGATATCGAACGGTTTATCGGTGATGTCGCTTTTTCTGCTCGCCCGTTAATAGCTCCAAGAAAAGACTGCTTCAGATTTATTTCAGTTACTCTGAAAATAGTTTAGTGCTGTATATATGTTGATTGAAGATATTAAAAAATTATATGAAATAAGCCTAATAAATTCTATACCTTATGTTATTTTACTAACTATATTACATTTTTAAAACCAAGTTTAATGCTCAGTAGTTTTTACACTATTTATAAACACTCTGGACGGTTTGTACGTTAATAAAGCTGAACTAAAAAATAAACTAAGCGGCAAATTAGGCTATTAGATGGATACGCCTGCTCCAATTAATTAGGCTAATCAAAATCGAGCTAGCAATTGACTTAACCCAATAAATCCTTGAGATTAGAAGTGATTCCCAGAGACTGGATGTTATTTGAACCTCTATAGCAACAGGACCAGTATAGGGCGAAAGATCTTTAACTGATATAAACAAACCAAAACAGTTTGATAAAAACCCGCAAACGGAAATATAGAAGCATAATATACCGAATAAACCAAGTGCCGCAATTTAGTTTTGAGTGTTAAAATCGTGGAATCTCAAGAGTACAGAATTGTTAACTCATATTTAAAACACCTATTAATTACGGAGTGGCGAGGTGTTAACCAAACTGTTTTGAATCCGACGCCACACAGTGTGGAAACTGAATAATTTCCCTCGGCGCAAAAAACTTCAAAGCAACACAGTTCATTACCGAAAACAGCGCTCATTGAGCGCGACGACGGGGAGGGGGATGAACCGAATGAAACCGCGTGGGGTCTTCTGCCTAATCAGCAAAACGTTAGGTTTGGATAGTAAAACAATAAACCTAAATAAAGATTTACCGAATAACCTAAGCTTGTATTTTAGATTGGATATAATAAGTTTTGACAGTTAACTGTAAACGAACATTTGAAAATGAGTTTTAGATAGGAACATTTTATTGAAGCTATACTATCAAACTTTGCAAACATAATGTTGCAGATGACAGATGAGTTAAAGTCTAAATAGAACAAGAACTGAAATGGACCAAAGAGGTGTGTAAACTGCCAAGACAATCCAGTAAGCAGTTTGAAGTTTAAGTCGCCTAAGTTAGGTATCCGTAAACAAGTGTAACCAATAGAGCAAATGACTCAATTGGACTGAAAAGGTGAATGTTACAACTAGGGAATCCAATGCCGGACGATATTTTCAATCCCGGGATTAGCAAAACATAGTATTTGCCGATACAAAAATAAATATTTAGGATTGATTCGTATGTATACATGGTATCATAATATAATGCGATATACGAAGCAGTTGTCCGTTCAATTTTGAGTTGTTAACGTGATTATATATATATCTATATATATATATATATATATATATATAAACTTACAGCGCAAAAAAAAATTTACGACAGTCAGCCTTATCATGAAACACTGAATACAGTATTAGTATTAGACATCAGAGTGAAAACGGAACACGTTATCAGGATGGTCCTGTATAACCGTGAACTAACTATAAAATATTTATTCAGACATAATTTAAAGAAAGCCTTATACAAAACATGAATATAGTTACTTGACCAAACAATATCAGGACTTGGAAAAATGTAATTAGAAAAACTATACGTACGATAAAAATGATCATTAGAGCATCGTAATAAAACTAAATACATGCAATCGCATTACATTGTATCAGAAACAAAAAAAAGTTGAATTGTAAAAAAGTTAAAATCTCTATGTATTATTTTCAGAAGCTTGAAAATATTATCTGGAAACTACTTTTATACATACTATAAGACGACAAATAACTCATCAAACCATGATTATTTGATCAAAAACAACATGTAACTGGTTTTAGCGAATTTCCCCTATAGGGAAGAAGCTGTTACCGTATAGTACTCATGGTAAGACCTAAGACCTAGACCATGATAACTTTTCGTTTTGGGGTCCCCAGAAGCAAAAAACGCCGTTCGTTCGAATTTATATATATATATATTTATATATGTCTGTTAACACGATAGCGGCCGTAAATATATGGACCGATCTTAATGACATTTGGTACAGACGTGTAAAGAGGCTATCACTCGGACGAGTTCGTGAACCAGCCCAATCGGACCACCGGAAGGGGGGGTAAAGGGGGATAAACCCCCCAAGGGTGGGGTTTTTTGAGTCTGTTACATAAAAAAATTTATCGAACTTTCGTTGGCATCATTGAATTCAGCTAAAAAAAACAAACAATTCAGTATTTTAAATCACTGCTCTATGTCCATTGGTTACCGTGATATTGAAAGTGGTAAACACAGTACGTTGTCCCAATGTTAACCTTATGGGAAATAAGTAAAATTCAATATCTGGCTTATTTCTCAACATATCTGGATAAAACTTGGTTTGTGGCTTCATCTAGATGAGATCTAATGTTTAATAGTCTAAAATCACCAATATTTCCATTTTTGTGGCAGCAAACCTGCATACTCATTCCCCATGTTATTCTTATGGAGCTTACATGTCAAATCTCACTATGTTAGCTTGAAGTATACGTTTCTTTTGCATTTGAAATTCGCTGAGTATGCAGGTCTGCTGCAACGGGGGGTATTTCTTAGTTATACCATTGTTTTCACTGATAAGATCCTAGTAAATATCGATTTTACACGTAATTTTATAATCCCGAAAATCCCGGGATTGAGCCGAAAAATCCCGGGATTGAATAAGCCCTTAAATCACGCGGAATTCCGGGATTGGATTCACACCTCTTTTTCGACGACGGGTTATCCATTCTTCCACAAGGTATCCCTTAGGCCTACTTAAAGAGCTGGTTATTAGTGAAAAAGGTATTTTTATTTGTTTAATACGATAGGGGCTTTAAAGCCCAAAACTCCTCCTAGTGTTTAGACGTTTCACTTCAAAACCAAACTAAAAACGTTTAATATATCCCATAACAATTTATAGGCCTGAGTGTAGGATTTTTTAAGCATCACTGAACTACCAATGTATTATTATTGCGCTCCAAGCCTTTTGATTGTAAGGATTGAAGTAAAATCTCAAAGATGGCCGAATTTAAAGGAAATGATGCTAACGCACATACCATGAAGACACCGGGTAATGCCGGACGGTGCCGGTGTTGTAGATGTAGTGGGGGAGTGAGTGTATGTGGGAACGGAAAGCACCTTATCAGATTAAGGACGCTCCGCTGACCACGACGGCGAGAACGCCGGCCGGTACCAGACGATATAGTCCAAGTCAAATAACGTGGCCAGGCCCAATGATAAATCAAATACTCACGCAGCACAAGAGTATACAATGAGCGAACGAATTTCAATTTCACTGTTTAAATTGCACATTAGCCTACAGTCCTTACGATCCCAAATGTTGGGGCTTTTATGCCCCCAACGTGGCACAGGTCATCCGTAATCCCAATGCTCCCAATGCTCGGAGCATGCTGCCATGATGGGGCAATTTCAATTGTAGGGCTTCTCAATTGCCCAATATGGACTGAAAGCCTCCCAATATAAGCTTTATATCCACCAAAAATGGTGATGGGGGCGTTTCGCTTTATTCCCCCAACTACCTGGCCGATAAAACCATAAAACAAGTTTTTTAATCATCCTGACACAGAAACTTCTGTTTTCTTTTCCTTTTTGTTGGCTCGAAAGTTATCCATTGCCGTACCAGTCGGGAAAAAAATTTCCGACGTTTAATGCGTGTTTATTGGTTACTTTTTAGAGGAATATATAAGTGGCAGAGCTGGCAGCAGTAGAAAATGTTTGATTTGTTTATTATAGGTTAGGTTTTAATGATTGACAAACATAGGCCTATTGTTTTATACAAGGAATGCGTTATGATTGAAAATATGTTTTTTCTCAAAAGTATGATGAAAAGTATCGTACGTTACACGGCCGAAAATCTTTCCCGTACTCGCATGAAAATCCCGCACTCGCCGATGCTCGCCCGGGAAAACCGTACTTTTCGGGCTAGTAACGTAATATACTATTTCCGGAATGGTCCGATCTTTAAGAATTCATCACAGACAAGTATACCTGGCGCCAGTTCTTGGGCCCAATGCTAAAATTAACATTAGTCTTATGGACGGCGCGGCGTGGGCCCCAAGAATTGGCGCCAGTTATAAAGTGGATAAAATTGGACGAGTCCGTAAACCAGCTCGATCTGACCACCGGAAGAAGGGGGCAAGTAATAAGAAATAAACCTAGGGATAAACCCCCAATTTTTTGGGTTTTTTTACTAAGAAAAATACTCCCTTTGTAGCAGACCTGCATACTCAGCGAATTTCAAATACAACAGAACATAGTTCAATCCAATAGGGAGAAAACTGACATGTTTTTGTAAGCTCCATAAGAATAACATGGAAAATGAGTATGCACGTCTGCTACAACGGGGGTATTCTGCTATAATGAGTTCTTGGTGAGTCATGCCTTAAGTGCCTTTAGGAACTATATTCCCCATTAGGCCTAATTCTGGCGTTGCGTCGCTTTGTAGCATTGACTTAGGATAACTAAGTTTTAACTTAGCTATCCAAAGTCAATGTTTTGTATATATTTTAGGACGATGTCTGCGATTATTTTCAGTCAGCGGTTGCGAACAACTTCTTATCATTACAACGAACAGCCCCGCGAAGACCATTTCATTGCGGAATGATTGCCTTTCAGGAGCACGTGGACACATCAACAAAAAGCTCGGTGATATCTGCAATCTATATGCAAACGCTCTTTATTCCATACAAACGAAAGCACCAGATAATGCTAGTTTATAACTGGCGTTTTCGAGCCTAAAAAACTAGCATCTAACAAACGGGGGCCGCAAAATAAGCGGATTACAGTTAATAGAGCTGGAGGGGTCAATGACAACTGGAAGGGGAAAGGGGCGTGTATCAGCTGACAAACAAAAGTGCCCGTGAAACATGCAAAATGCACAGCGTCATTCAATGCCTACATCGTAACGCGACTGGGTCCAGAAAAGCAATCAACTTGAAATTTAGCACAAATCAACTTGCGAAAATTAAACATTTTCATCCACTACCCCATAACCAACTCTTAAGTGAGGAGAAGTGAATTTCGTAAAGTGTTTTTCTTTTTTCGCTTGAATTTCTATACGAGAGGTCCTATCGAAAAACTAAGGGCATTTCCAGTTTAGGGTTTGATATAATTTAAAGTTAATTCAAATTGCTAACATTTTTAAGGCATCTCACCTCTTTCCTCCCAAAAGAACCTCTAAATGGATTTCTTTTTCGTGTTTTACATTAGTTCATCTATATGTTTGATTCCTAATGTGCATTTTACAGGTTACATTACAGATTTTAAAGGTTATTCATTACTTTTTGCAGTTTGTTCACTCTAAACCAAACCTAGCCATTAACTGCCTTGAACATGCCTTCTTACTACATCAACTAGTTTTTCACACAGTTTCTTGTATTTATCGTCCTGCTACAGCTCCTTTTTCCAATGACCCATTAAAATATCAAATCCCATCCATCGATGTAAATTTATTTACATCGATGATCCCACCTTACCCAATCTAGATTAGCTCATCATAGCCCGAGTCACAAACAAAGCGGCGGGAAGGTTGGCGGACGGCAGAACGACAGACAGCTGTTGGTACTGACAGTGGCAGCGGCTATCGACGGCTGGCGGGCGGCGACGTTGCATCAACCTCTGCCGTTATTTCTAGGTTATGTTTTGTCTATGGACATGACACGGCCTGTTTTCAGATACCACTATGACATCACCTCTTGGTGCGGCCGTCTGTGTCGCCGACCGATCAATAATGCACTTGAGAAACGTTTAAACGTAATTTAAAAGTAACAACCGAACAGAACAGGCATATGAACTCCGCGTTGCTCCAAAGATAGAACTAGAAGAAACTATCTAACAAGTTTTATCAAGATATGTTGAGAAGTAACCGAGATATAGAATTTTACTTATTTCCCATAAGGTTAACATTGGGACAACGTACTGTGTTTACCACTTTCAATATCTCGGTAGCCAATGGACATAGAGCAGTAATTCAAAATATATTTTTTTTGAGCTGAATTCAATGCTGCAAACAAAAATTCGATAAATTTTATTTTTCTATATAAAAAACTCAAAAAACCCATTTTGGGGGGGTTTATCCCCCTTTACCCCCCTTCCGGTGGTTCGATCGGGCTGGTTCACGAACTCGTCAAATCGATTACCACTTTACATGTCCGTACCAAATTTCATAAAGATCGGGCCATTTTTGCGGCCGCTATCGTGCTAACAGGCACACACACGCACACACACACACATATATATACACATATAAATTCGAACGAATGGTGTTTATTGCTCCTGGGGGCCCCAAAACGAAAAGTTACAATGGTCCCGAGCTTAAGTCTTACCATGAGACCTACGGTAATAGCTTCTTCCCTATAGGGGAAATTCGCTAAAATGACAAACAAAAGTCATTTTAGCCTTTGAAGTCACAAAGATAACACTAAACACATATTCCCTCGAAATTTAATCAAAATCAGACGACTGATGCTGATTTTATAATGAAAATTTTAAATAAAAATGACTGCCAATTTCCAATTTGGCGCAGTTAGCTCACCTTACCCGAAGTAGAAAACTTGGGTTTTGACTCACAGGAAGTCTAGGTGGTCTATGTGCACATTACAGCAAAAACACTTTTGCTTGCAATTTTTTTCTTATTAGGTCAAACATATTTTGACTGGACCGTAAGATTTACTGAATTTATCATAAAAGTATTAAGTATGGGAAACAGCCCATTAGTACCAAACGGCGCGGCGCACCGATATTCCGCCCCGAAGGTGTTCATGTGATTTTAAGCTGACCCCTTAGGATCGTCCGGATAACGAGGTTTCCGGTTAAACTGACGTTCCCTAAAATTAATAATTAAATCAAAAAATTAAAAATAAAATATTTTACAATAATTTGTCTACAATATTTTTTGCACGGGAATCGTCGATATCATTCCTCAATCACTCTAAAACTAACTCATTTTACGAGCTAAAATGAGTCTACGAGCTAACTAACTCATTGAAGAGAGGATACTATTTAGTAAAACGTCATTGCTTGTCTGAAATATTTTCCCACAAGAATCGACGATACAATATCGCCCATTTCCTGCCTATCACGTTCGGTTAAACCGTTTTAGGTAAAACTTTTCGGTTAAAAAGATGAATTTAAGAGAGTTCCCTACCTACCCCAAAATTAGCCTAAAACACGCTCCGCGCGGTGTCATTTAGCGCCTACAGTTTTCAAAATAAAATTTAATTTAAAATAGCATTTCAAAAACAAAGAGTTGTAGAATGTTAATTGCTAATCCAAAATTGTTTATATTTGCGTATTCTAAAGATACATTTCGTTGAAGTTGACCAACTTTAAAGCCATGTATCTTTATAATGAGTGAGCATAAACGATTTTGGAGAAGCAATAAACACTCTGCAACTCGTTATCTTTACAATGCTATTTCCGAATAACTTTTATTTTAAGAATTGGAGACGCTAAATGACACCGCGTTTACCACTGCACCGGCTTGCGCGGCGAAAAGTGCACAAATTTAACATGGGCTGTTATGGAGTCGCAGTTCCAAAAGTCGCCGCTAGTGTCGCAGAAAAACGAAAACTGCCGTTGGTAGGGAACCCTCTTAATGCGAGTGCATACTTGGATGTCTCTACGCAGGTGATCCCGCAAATAATTCACACCGGTAGCCTGGGTAGGGGAGAGGCCTGGGTAGTATTTCGTTTTGCGTTAAACAAAGTACGTTGTCTAATGTTATTCTTATGGCAGATATTCGAAAACCGATATCTCCGTTAGATAATAGCCGAATTCGATAAAATTTTAAATCTACCTGTGGGATAATAGTAAATTTATTTTATTTTATTGTAGATTTTCTTGCTTCAAGGGAGAAAGTATAAGTCAGTTTGCTGATACCATCTATTTTCATAAGGAATGTCTTTTTTGTGAGTTCACCCACGCCTTTATTGTGGACCAATTTTGACGATTGAGGTATCAAAATAACTTCAATTTTCATCAGGATTCTGAGAATAGTTTATTATTCATTCAGATCAGAGCTTCACCCCCTTGGCAGTGTTCTTTACATCAAACTTTACATGTATTCCTTATGACAAAGGGAATTAGAATTGCAACATAAAATAAAATATCGGCAGTTCTTTCTAAAATTTAATGTATACAATTATACTTGACTTATTTTATTGGAAATTTCACCCTCTACAAATAGGTCCCTTGCACTTTTTTCGTATCTCTTATGGTTTTCTTGCTGTTGAAAAAATGTTAAAAATGTTAAAAAAATGGAAACACAGACCGGAAATGGGGGTTTCAAGATGGCGGCTGGAGAACAATAAGATTTTCTGGGGAATTATGGGATTCTAATTAGGGAGGATTACTTAACATCTGTGCGAAATTTCAACTTGGCCAGGATTTGTTAGGTGGATTGACCTTTTTATGCCTAAAATTCCTTGACTACTTCTTTATTATTTATTATTCAAAATGTATTACAAAAACTAATTAGATAGAGTACGTACGGTATACAAGAACAAGCGTAGCTGGATGTGTACGTTGCTGGATGATATATTGATGATATTTTTCACACACCTTTAATTACAAAAAAAGAGTTTGAAAAGTTGAAAAAACCTTTAATAAATTTGGTATATCAACTCAATAATCCTTCAATAATTTTCAAGGCAAGGCCTTATTATGAGACAAAGGTATAGAGTTATTTGTTTGAATTACAAACAATTACTGTAAGACGAAAGTTCCAATGAACGAATTGAAAGTTCATTCTGGCCATAGTGAGTGCATTAATATCCAGTGCAGAGTTGACACGTTGACGGCAGAACAATGCTGCTGCCACCTTGAGCCACCGACACTGCGGACTCCTTCCTCTGCTGTTTTATAATTAACCAGACAGGAAATTACTATACGTACCTTACTCGTCCTTCGGAGAGATTTTCTATACTGCTGTAGTATACAATGTTCTAGGTAGACAAATGTCGTAGCCACATGCTCTAATTGGGCACTTCACGCGTGTCTCTTTTGCTCCACGGGTCGTTTTGGAAACATCGCTTTTGCTCCACGACAGAGGGGCCTGCGCTTCCTCCCCCCCAAATTCTCTCTTTCGCTCACCTCCAAGTTCATTCTTGAGTACTGCATCTAAACGTAAATGCAACATTGCTTTTTTTGTCTAAACGAAAATATTTATAATTGAAAGAATGTTAAACTACTTAAGCTGTAACAGTAACAAGTAAACAATATTGTTTAAAATTGATAGCTTACAAAATAAAATACTATTATTAGTATTACTATATCTTATCCATTTTCAACTTATTTTATCCAACGAAGCACGATTAGAAACAGTGTAGCCTTTTAACACAAGATCAAGCTTTTAGCCATGAGCATGGAGCAGAAAACAGGCCCATTTCGCTGGCCCGGCAATGTTTGAAAATCAATATTTCAAACGTACCACGATTTAATACTCAATTAGTACTAACTAGTACCGAATACTAGATTTAGTACTCCAAACATTACCGAGTTATTAACAATAGTATGATGCCGGGCCAGGGAAATGCTAGCCCGGCCAAGTCAGAAAACGCGGATTTCAACGGTGCCTCGATTTAATACTAGTACTATTTAGTACCCAAGTAATAGATTTAGTACTCCAACCATTACCGAGTTATTAGCCATAACGTATTATAGGGGCTGGAAATGCCAACCCGGCCATGTAAGAAAATGCGGATTTCAACGGTGCCACGATTTAATACTCAATTAGTACTATTTAGTACCCAAGTATTAGATTTATTACTCCCACCATTACCGAGTTATTAGCCATAACATAATATAACGGCTGAAAATGCCAACCCGGCCATATAAGAAAATGCGGATTTCAACGGTGCCACGATTTAATACTCAATTAGAACTATTTAGTACCAAATTATTAGATTTAGTACTCCGACCATTACCGAGTTATTAGCCATAACATAAGGGCCGGAAATGCCAACCCGGCCATGTAAGAAAATGTGAATTTCAACGGTTCCACGATTTAATACACAATTAGTACTATTTAGTACCCAAGTATTAGATTTAGTACTCAAACCATTACCGAGCTATTAGCCATAACGTATTATAGGGGCCGGAAATGCCAACCCGGCCATGTAAGAAAATGCGGATTTCGACGGTGCCACGATTTAATACTCAATTAGTACTATTTAGTACCCAAGTATTACATTTAATACTCCAACCATTACCAAGTTATTAGCCATAACGTATTGAAGGGTATTAGCCGTAACGTAATACAGGGGTCGGAAACGCCAAAAAAAAATTAAAAGTTGTAATATTCAAGTAAGAACCTTTTTCAAGTAAGGTATAAGTACCTTACTAAGATACAACCTTGCACCTTGCTTAGTGCACCTTGTATTAAGATACAAGGTATACTTGAAGCATTTGTAAAGTAAGAACCTGGAGGTGAGCGAAGGAGAGAATGTGGAGGAGAGGGAGCGCAGGCCCCTCTTTAGTGGAGCAAAAGCGATGTTTTGGGCGGTTCTGAAATCTACCTGCTGACCCGTGGAGCAAAAGCGATGCAGCCCACTTCACATGGGCGAACCCAAGGGAGGGATAAAGGGGATGCATCCACCCCGGAAATTTTGGAGAACAGAAATTTTTGACGACAAGACAACCATTTTCGGGTACCGCGACGCGACTACGATTTGCGACGCGAAGACAATTTTTGTTTACCGCGAAACGAAGACGATTTTCGTTTAGCGCGACGCGAAAATGATTTTTGTCTACCGCGACGCGAAGACGATTTTCGTCTACCGTGACGCGACAACGATTGTCAACTGCGACGTGACAGCGATATTTGTCTACTGCGACAATGATATTCGTCTACCGCGACGACCATTTCGTCTACCGCGGCGTCTACCACAACGACGATACTCGTCTAGTGCATCGACGATCTTTGCCCACCGCGACGACGTCATTTGCCTACTGGTTCCGCGACCCTATTCGTCTACCGCGATGCGATACTCGTCTACCTTAACAACGACATTATTCCACCGCGACGACAATTTTCGTCTTCTGCGACGTGACAACGATATGTGTTTACCGGTACAATATTTGTCTTCCGCGACGACCATATTCATCTGCGGCGACGCGATACTCGTCTACCGTGGCGTCTACCACATCGACGATCGTCCACCATCGTCCACCGCGACGACTATAATATTCGCTTACCGTAACAACGACGTTTGTCTACCGCGACAACGATATTCGACTACCGCGACGTCCATGTTCGTCTATTGAGACGCGATACTCGTCTACCGGGGTCGACCTTACGACCTTATTTGTCTACCGTCTCATTAGCATGGGCACGCATGGGTTTTTGTGAGTACTTAAATACCCCCCTCCCCCTTCTTATTGGATATCCCCCCAAAAATAAATCCTGGGTTCGCTCCTGGCACTTCATGATGTGTCCAGCGCTAACCGGGCACTTCATGAAGTGCAGTGTAATTGAATTGTTTCGTCCAAAATTACAGTAGCCTATGTGACCAAGAAAACTGGGCTCTTCATGCTGTAATTATTTCTATTACACTATGTGTCCAGCTCAGATGCTAGGCACTTGATGTAAACACGTAAAACTGCTGTTTACGTTGCTTTTTTCTGTGATAGTATCCGTTGTATTATATTTAATACACCAAATAAGAACATTTTTAAAGAATTTTGTAAAACATTAAGAATAAGATTGTCTAGCACTAAACAAGACAAATATTGCTGGTATGTTCTTTTTCTGACATCATCAATAATTATACGGTTTTCCATTTCGCATGTCGTGTAAGGTATTAAGACGACCCTTGCTCTCGCACGCACACTCACAACGCGGAGCGACCGGCCCGGGCGTACTCGATCCGCGCCGGAATTTCGGGTACTTTTGACTGCATCGAACCGCGCCTCGGCGCGCCGGTCATTAAGGAGGATTAGGAGGGTTGCCTCGCCACCCGGCCAGGTAGTCGCTACGGCACTGGGGAAAAAGGGAATTATGTTTTTCCCTGCGTCCTGTCAGTGGCAGTAGCTGCAGTCTTCTACTGTCGTCGACCGCTTTTCCTATCAAGTCACAATAATTGTTTCTGTACCAATATCACAAGCAGTTGAAATATATATTATTGATATTTTCACTCCATGTACCAAAGAACAGTGATTACCAATTAGAATTCCTTGTTGTTAGGTTTGTATCTTATAAACTACCACTTCGTTGGGCTTATAGATATTTAAACTTTGGAACTTAAATCAATCGTTGCCATTATTTAAGGACATAAGAATAATGTTGCTTCGATATTTATACGTCTTTTAATTACAGACTGTAAGTGGCATTCCAATTGAATATACTTACAGAATTGAACTTATAGATGAATTTTAATTGTCTGGTGCCAAAATCTTATATAGGTAATTGATTAAAAACGGAACATTTAAGCAATAGTTGTAAAATAACTTAACTGAACAAAAGAGAAGTAAACAAAAACAATATTTTGAAGAAATTCCAGTGATTATTTTTGCTGGATGTTCTGACGATCAACGTCAAGGAGTTATAAAAAAGTCAGCGGAAATTGAAAAAAATAGTAAATATATTTTCAATTATTTGAATACATAATAAAATTTGAGAATGTTTAAAAATCTACTTAAAAAATATAGCCAACATACATAGACACTCAAATTCATAGACACTGGAATACCAAATAGAGACTCAAGTACTTAAAAAATATACATCCATATACACAGTATTTATACAGGGTGTTTTTTTTAACGCAACCCAAAACATTATTTTATCAGAGAAGGATTATTTCTCCCCAAGATCCCCGGATTTGACCCCACAATATTATTTTCTTTTGTGATACGTAAAAAGTAAGGCCTAAGAAAACAATTTACAGGATATTCACCACCTCAAAACAAACATATGCCTAACACATTTAATGCAAGAAATACAAAGAGGTACCTTGCAGCACGTGTTCGGGAATTTGATGGAGAGAGCACAACTTTATAACTTTCAGTATAGCATTTGACCTGACATTTGCCCCTCCTCGCTCTTTCGCAACACCACTTGGTTCTTCCACTCTTTAAAACACTACGTTTTCTAAACTTAAAACTATCTACAACCAAACACTCATTAAGCCTCTCACTTAGAACTAGCGAAACCTAAGAAAACAATTCAGCGAAACCTCTGGAGTGGTCATCTTAACGGGGCAACCGAACACTGTCAACTACACCTCTCATGAATTAACACAATGTGTGGTTGCGGAAGGGGTAGGTGCAAAGTCCACTAGGGTGGTTAACACCGGTCAGTGACTCATCATACCTCAGAAACAACGCCGGATGCTGGACTACCTGTTTTCAGACAGAGGCGCAATCTAGGCCCTGGGTTGTACGCAGCTTTGGGCCATGAAACTTGGCACAAACATACTCTTTAGGCTATAGATAAGTATAAAAAGGAAGGATTTAAAAATTTTTCTCATAAAAGGCTAAAATGAGGTAAATTATAAGATTCGAAATGGTGGCTGTTTAAGTTTTTACAGCTACGATTGAATGAAAAAAATGGATTGAAGTAACGAATATTTTCAAGAGACAATTAGAAATTTGATCTACTGACAGAACAAACTAACAAACCTATCTACTACACATTGGTCAGATACCTTTTAGGCTGTTCATGCGTTTCGCGGATCACCCAAAGTAATCTAACTAGAATCTTGGAACTCTACATGGAAATTTCATTCCGTCATTCGTTGTTTTTATAAAGATTATCCTAGGAACGGTGTTTTCAGGATTAAAAATGTTAGAAGGGTTTGCTTGCTGGCCGAGGGCGATTTAGGCTAAGTTAAAAAAATAAACAATTTCTACCAAACTACGAGGTTATTTCTATGTGCTAAACGAGTAATCCAATCGTGTGTGTTTAATGTGATGAAAAACATTTTGGGAAGTTAGGTTCCCTCACTTTTGGCCAACAACTTCTCTTAAAATATTGTTTTGTAGTTTTTGGTAATTTTATAAATAATATGTTACATTCAGGTTAATGTTAAGTATAGAGTCCACCCCTTGAAAAATCTATTGTCATTTACACATTAGTTATATTTTATTTGCTTCATATTCTCATGAGTCAAATTGTCTGACAGTATATTTGAGCGAGAACGCGGGACTATGAATGCTGTAAAACCCCTGAAGTTGTAATGCAATTTTCTATTCAAACTAATAGAAACCCAATTTTCAAAAGTATAATAATGAACCAACTGGAAAATCTTTATATTTTGAAGACGAAACTGCTAAATTAGAATGCGTTATCACGGGTAGCCAATTCAGCCATTTGAAGAAAAAATAAAAATCAATCGAGGAAACATATCATTTTCTGATTTCAATCTGGGGTGGAATCAATTATCTGTATCTTAGGGGTGTAATTAAATGCTCAAAAACTCATATTATGTTTGGTAATTTGTAAAAACTGCACATTTCAAATAACGTATGGTTAAAATAAAAATTGTTATCCTTTTAGCGGGCGAAGCTGCGGGTATCTGCTAGTAAATGTATATAATAGGCTATATATGGTTATATATGGTAATATATATAGTTGTTTAGGTATAAACTCAAGGTAGGAGTGTCACAAAACAACCTTACCGAATTAATTATATAGATATCAATACATACATATTAAAGCTAAAAATAAAATTATGTATGCGTAGGTGAATATGGAGGACTTTTCCTTCAAACCATAAAAAATAGGTATATTTAATAATTTGATCCGGGTGAAACATTTTATTGAGTCTTTTCAAACATCAAATATTGTTTGAATATTCATTTATATTCCTAGGGGTAACATGTAGATCAAAATAAATGTGCACAGCATTACAGCTTTTGTTTATAAAAGTTATCAGTCATACCTTACCATCCAGATTCAACTACTTAATATTTACATGGTAAAACATGGCATGTAAACAAATATTCAATAAAAATAAAGATTTGTATTACAGTACTATTAAACAGGCCCATACAAGATACATTACCAAAATAAAATAAATTGGTATTAACATTTCAATAAAAAGCTACATCGAATAAAAATCTTTAAATTCCTTCGGTCTATATTGAAAAATTACATATATTATAGTAATTAAATAATTATTTTATGGGACGAAAAACGTTTATGTAGTTGAACGGTATGGACATCATTTTTCTCTTTTCTTAGTTGTTTAGTCAATTTTACACAATCTTATGGACCTTAATATTCGGTGTGTTTTCAAAGTGTTATATTAGGTTTCGGAAACAAAACATTAAAAATTCATCTTAGAAAATTTCTGTAAGTGGAAATATTGTTCGTTTTAATTTTACACTTCCTTTTCGAGTTCCCAAGTTTAAACACCAACGACGCGTTTAAAACGTTAATAGTTTTTTCAAGGCCAACAAAGCGGTTATATTAGGTTTCGGAAAAAACATTAAAAATTCATCTTAGAAAATTTCTGTAAGTGGAAATATTGTTCGTTTTAATTTTACACTTCTTTTTCGAGTTCTCAAGTTTAAACACCAATGACGCATTTAAAACGTTGATAGTTTTTTAAAGGCCAACAAAGCGGTAGTTTATCAATCAGTAATTCCTTATATTGGTGGCAGTTAGTTATAAGACAGCAGCGCAGCAGTCACAGACTGGAAGCAGGGACAAAAATAATTCCCTTTTCCCCAGTCCCGTAGCGACTACCTGACCGGGTGGCGAGGCGACCCTTCCTAATCCTATTTAATGACCGGCGCTGTTCGGTGCTTTCAAAAGTACCCAAAATGCCGGCGCGGTTCGGGTGTCCCCGGCCGGCCCCACTACCCTCTGACCGGCAGGTAGATGACTCATGCACTAGGGTCTTAAGAGAGTAATTGCATTTTTTTAAACATCAATTTCAACTAATGATCATAAAATATTTGTAATCTCTGATTTTCTCAGGCTAGCAATATGAGGGGGACTAATTTTGTTAATAAGTGTTTTAAATGATTACCCAATTGTATAGCAACAAAATTATTAGTCAAAAAATCATAATAAAAATTACTAGTTAATAATTAAATATCTGCAGCACATTTTGTATTCTCAAATAGAGGTTGTATATACAAAAAATATATCAATTTCATTTACATACATTTTCATAGCTAGTCTTCACAGTTCATACCTTGTAAGTCCTACTCTTTCAAGGAAAGCTAACGATCAGGCAGAGCGGAAGTTGTCACTAAACAGCATGATCAATATTTGTCGGGTCGGTTTCTAGAATTATAATTATATTTTATGTTATATGTCACTGGATGTAATATATGAATAATGTGTAAACCTTCGAATTTGTTTACAAACGAACTGTTTTAAACTTAGTTTAATTCTAGAGGTGAAATATGGTTTTAAACTAATGTACGTGCCCAATATAATTTAATCATAGGGAAATAGTGAACAAAAACCGAGTAAATTTTGTGTTCTATATTTTCCCGCCAGCTATTTTTCGTCGTTTTATACTCCTTGAATAAAATAATACTCTTATCTCCCGCCGGGTGTACATTAAAAGTAAGCCATAAGAATAAAATAGTTATACACATTTAACTATTTTTGCTAAGCAAGGTTTTCTTACACGGAATTCACATTCAGTAAGAAATATATGTGCTTAAACTTAAAAAACAAAAATAACTTTTTTCCTGTATACAAACGCAATCATATTATTTTGGCTGTCGTGTGGATACAAAAAATATATAATGCGTAATAAAATTAGGTTTAGTAAAACGTATGTACAGTAATTTTTGTATTGGTTTTCCTGTAGGCCTAATAATGGGACGCTACCAAAGTCGGACAGCGCCAAATCAGGACTGTTAAAAATTCCCAAAACACCAAAGTCGGACAGTGCCAAAGTCAGACAGCGCCAAACCCGGACTGTTTTGAAACAGTCTCGATTTGGCGGGAGCGGCAGGTGCCAAAACCAGACTGTTTCATTTTTGCACAGAAACGTCAAAGTCAGACGGCGCCAACTCAGGACTGTTTTGAAACAGTCTCGATTTGGCGGGAGCGTCAGGTGCCAAACCCGGACAGTTTCATTTCTGACCACAAACGACAAAGTCGGACAGCGCCAAACCCGGACGGTTTTGTTTTTGAACCTTACTGTACCGGGCTCCTCCCCTTTGTTCTCATTGGCTCGCTGTAAAGGGGACGATGACAATGGGCTAGTATTGCAATTTTAAATTATCAGATTGTATATCATTTAAGAATAATTTTACGTTTAATCCAACCCTTTTCTCGATCATAATTGGTTTTTCTGCACTCATTGTTGAATAATGTAATTTAATTTCCTTTTGAGCTAAATATGCTACGTAATTTATTAAAAATTAATTTTACAATCTCAAGAATTTTAATTGTGTTTCATTTTTTACCTTCTGTAATTAAATATGAGGTAGGCAGAATTTTAATATTAGCCATTAATGGGCAAATAATGTGATTTTTAATTTAATTGAATTTAATTGGATTTTTAATTGTGATTGAATTTAGATGTATTAATTTAAATTGATAAAAGTTAAATACAACCCATTTTCGACAATAAAGGAAAAATATCCTATTTGGTAAATTCATTTCTTCACACAAAAAAATGAATAAATCCTATACCCGTACTTAAATTATGAGCAATAAATATATGAGAATACTCTTGCTTGCTCAATTATCTTAAAAACGGCTACCAGGATTACCTTAAAAGTCTTGAAATATCTAATTTCTGACTTAAAAAAGTCTCATGTAGGTTACTTAGCTAGAGAAATTCTAATAAGTTAATGAATTTAATTTTAAAGTCGAAACACTTTACATTTGAAGTTGCCATGCTAGCAAACAAATAAACAAACAACCATACTGCACCGTACAGCTGTATACAAACTATACAGCCATGTAGGACAAATACGGCATGTGGGATAAAGTTCGCATTGAGCAATAAAAAATGTGCATTTTTAAAAATTGTGACACTAACATGTTTTATAGTAATTGTATGAAGTGGTAAACATGAAATGATACCTACCAAGGCTCGGACCACAAGGTTCTCATTATATAAACACATTAGTCCTTTTTGGACCATATAAGTTCCAAATTTATTTTTTGGATTTATAAATATGTAAATATTTAAAGCCTTTTTGTCAACAGTCAGGTATAGTCTGTTAAATGTATAGGTTCTCGAATGTATGTTTGGCAATTTAGAAAATTCAAAAAGGAAAACGAAAAAATATATTTATAAAACATATATCTATAATAGCATAGTCTATAAAATAAGTAGGTGCCCATTTAAATATTTGCATCCAATGTGATTTACCAAAGTACTAAGGTATTTCAAATAACAACAAAACTTACACAACAACTTTATTTATTATATAAATGAATTGAAAATAACTGCTGGAGTACCACAAGGATCGGTTTTAGGTCCAGTCCTTTTTATAATATAAGACAATAATATCAAAGAATCCGTGTCAAACTCAAATTTATGTTTTTTTGCTGATGACACAACAATAATTATAAAAGACCATGATAAATCTAACCTTGAAATTAAAAGTTATATAAATCACATAACATTTTGCAATGGTTAAAAAAATGAATTTTCAATTAACATCGAGAAACGAAATACATAGAAACATAACAAAACACAAAATACACAATTTCAAAACAACACATAGAACATATCCTTGTACAAATCCTGGTGTACAATTCTGGGGTCGGACTTATGAGGCCAGGTTTAATTGGATTTATACCAATTATACAACTGTTCAGACAACCGTGAAACGTCAGTTTATTAAAATTCATAGTAATTTATCCGTCCTGAAAGTTCGCGGCCGGAATCGTACCCCCCGACCTGTGACGTCAAAATGACGTAGGCGTTTTTTCTGTGGGTGTACGAAACCGGGGGGTAAAATTCCGGCGGCCCACCCCGTCGGCCAATAATATTATAGTAACAATATTACAAGATCGTGCCACAATCATTCTACGCTCATCTCTTATTCATAAATTGGCTTAAAATACCTTGTAGGTCACCATTTAAAGGAAAAATATTGAAATTGTATCAAAAGTATAACAACAAAATGTGACATGTTTTATTGAAGCAATGAGTAAAAACTGTAGTAAAATATTATCTGATTGAATTTCGACCTTTCGACCCGTAGGCGATCTCTAATATATATAATAATAGAGCCATCGATCTTTATTTAGAGAAAATCCTTGGAAAAAATCAAATTTATGTTGGTAGTCTACAGCGTGATCGCTTGAAACTCATCTAATTTCAGTAAATTACCTGATGAATCAGATTCAGATTACAGCGAGGGTTCTTTCAGAGAAAGTTGTTAGACCCAATTTTACTGTATAGCTTGATAAGAACTAAAGATATAGGTCTTTAACCAAAGACAAATTTTTGAAATAATGAATGTTAGTTGGAATTTTATATTACGCCTAAAACATGTCCGATTTAATTTACTTGTCCAATTGCACATTTGAATTGATATTTCTGGATTTACTATGAAAGAAACAAAATTGGAGTTCTAGTTTCTCTATAAAGCGTACATTTTCTTCAAACGAAGGCTATTAAATACAATTCAACATTTGAATATTGGGTTTTATTTTCCAATTCAATTTATGTATTGAACTACTACATTGTTTCAAAACTCAAAACTACTCTTAAATATTTCTTTAATTTCTATTACAGCGCTATGGTATAGTACGGTATACCGTAGTATGGTACTATAGTATGGTATAGTATGGTATGGATAGTACAGTACTATGGTGAGAAATAGAACCCTTCCATATTCCTTATACGGATTTACAACTAATTTAATAGCAAAAGGGTTTTAATTTTACTAGTTAGATTTTAATTAAATAGATTTTTGTGCTTACTTAGCTTAAAACCTAGGTTTGGAAACATAGCTAAAAAAGGATTGGAAAATTTATTTTTTTCAAAAGTTTCAAAGCGTATAACACATACTCGGCATACAAGTTTAGTAATATTTTATTCTCTAAATCCAATTTAATTTCTTGAAGTGAATTAACTACGTGTATACTGTTTATTAGTTGACTGCACAATACGGAACTTGGAGAGGCTGCTTAATTTTAAAAATGTAATTAAGTTTGAAATTTTAGTTAGTAATAGTAAGTTCTGCAACATATTTATATTGCAAATTTAAAGGTGCTGCTATACTTACACGTGACGTACGTCCACACGGGGCCATAGAAGACATATACGGTCCCATAACTGCTATGGCCCCGACGTCCACATACGGCCAATACGGCGATTCCGGAGAGGGTTATATACATATTCACATTCGCACGGTACGTAACGTCCTCGATCGCATGCGCACATGAGGATGCGACATCCAAAGTCGCGGTGAAAAGCGGATTAAATAAGTACCCCTGGCGTGAGAATTAAGTATATATGGAATACAGATAGATATGATAAATATAAACTTTTTTTGTTACATGCGTAATAAAACACAAGGTATAAACTTAAGGTTTGCTGTTACTCTAACGTTTGATATTGACACTTTTATATATTCGTAACCCTTTTATTTTAAAGGGGATACATCTTACTGACATTTATAAGATATTATAAGCGATAAGCATCAATATAATTAATATAAATAATGAACGCCAAAAACAGCACTTTGTACAGTTTTAGTATAAAATTTGCTTTCATAACAGCCGCTTGGGCGAATGGCATTGATAGAGGCTATAGGCTACACGTCACGTCACGTCGCGTCCCCATTCGGCCAATTCGGCCGTGTAACTTAGAAAATGGACTTGACGTGAAGTTTAGAAAGGTTATTAGAAAGGTCATTCACAGGTACTGAGAACGGACCCGACAATCAACAAGCACAAACTAATTCTATCACTTGGAATGGCCAAAACACATTCCGACTGCAAAATTCTTTAGAACTATCAGGTCATCCCGGCGTAGTTACCGATGAATTTCCAGGTTGGCCGGAAATATTTGAGTTATTACCTGCCATTCAACTCAAAAAGTCTAAATTCCTTTCTAAAAAGGGGTGGTTATGGAAAAACAATTGTAAATTCTGGTTAATTCGTAGTAAAAATATAAAATGGTTTCAGAATTTTCAGACTTTCCCGTAAGTCACCTCCTTATTCTTGAGACATGCCGCATAAAACATTTACTAAACTCAAGAGTTAACAAAAATGTTGCTTCTAAGTTATTTAAATGTTTTTTAACTACTCCATGTCTTTGGTAGATTTCAAATGCGGCCCGTTTAAACAGTTTTATAATTCATGATAAAGAGTAAAAGAAGCAGGTTATTGATTAGTGTTGATTAAAATGCCTTAGATCAAATTCTGTGCTCAGAAAGCATATTTTTTTAACGATTGCGATCAAATACATGGACAGTCAATTGTTTGACATAATAAAATGCCCTAAATATTACCCAGGAATATATTACAAAAACATTTTATCTAACTTGGTCTTGGTAAACCGGATTACTGGCGGATCTAAAAATAGGCCTAAATTAAATGACTCATTGCACGAACTCGATTAAAAAACTGCCACTTCATAAACAAGAAAAATCACGAGGACGTTCACCACAGTTAAGAAAATATCGTGTAAACGTATCCAGCTGTTCTGTTTCAAATGTCCCTCGACGGAGGAGCGGGATTCTCATAAAACAACCAATAGAATTTGGGGGTGTGGTTTAAATACAGCGATGGGTGTGGCTAATATGGCGGAGAGTACAGTCAATGACATAAATCGGGATGTGGCCAAAAGTGTTTAGTTCCGTTTGTGCGCGAGGCCCCAAACCGAGACTGTTTTAAAACAGTCCCGATTTGGCGGGAGCGTCAGGTGCCAAACCCGGACTGTTTCATTTTTGCACAGAAACGTCAAAGTCGGACGGTGCCAACTCAGGACTGTTTTGAAACAGTCCCGATTTGGCGGGAGCGTCAGGTGCCAAACCCAGACTGTTTCATTTTTGCTCAGAAACGTCAAAGTCGGACAGTGCCAACTCAGGACGGAAAAACAGTCCCGATTTGGCGCTGTCCGACTTTGGCACTGTCCGACTTTGGCGCGTTCCCCTGTCAAACTTTCTTTTTCAGTTTTCACGCATTTTCAAGTTATTATTGTTTAATAGTTACAAAAACGTATTAATAATAAATAATAATAATAATAATAATAATAGTAATAGTTTTAATTATAATCATTATTACTATTTTCCAAACCAACCAGCTTTTTGGGCGTAGGCCTATTGCCTTAATATATCACCCTAATAGCACGTATTTGGTATCATTTTTCTCGTAATTGCACAGAGATTCCAGATATAATATCATAGATGGTCAAAACTGTAGTAAAAAAAATGTTACCACTCAGTACTAGAGGCCCCAGTGCATGAGTCATCTACCTGCTGGGCGAGGCGAGGCGGGACGGACAGGGGGTAGCTGCGTTTGTGTGTCTGTGTGTGTAATGGTCTCGTAATCCCTTACACGCCATGCGAAATGAAAAACCGTATACTCAAAAAACATTGAAGAAACCATCTGGTTTCTTAAATGCTTTCTGAGTAATTAACCAGAGTTGGATACACACCATTATTAATATTATTATTATTGTTATTGAAACAACAAACTGTTTTAAAATTGTTTATTGTTTAAATAATATTAATAATAATATTAATAATGATGAGTAGCCAAAATAACTAAAAAAACATAAATCAGATACAATTCAGTCCATTTAAATTTTATGCCTTAATTAAATAAAAAAAAACATGAAACATTATACCTAACACATTTATATGTAACATAACCAGTGACCACATAGTACAAATAGACGTAGTATGCATATCTTACTAGCATTACAGCAAATGAAGTCTGGGCCGCCATATTGTCTAGGTATAGAAACATAAAACGGCGTTTAAAACCGCGTAATCTGGCAGTGCTCACGTTTCAAATAACTCGTATTTTATGCCATTTAGAAAAGAGACTTAAGGTTGAAATTTTGCATATGAAGAGTCCTTTAGTTTTAAATGGCAATAGTAGCAATCATATTTCAAAAATAATTTTTGTCTATTAAAAAGTTGAAAAAAATTCATAAGTTTTATTCAACTTTAAAAGTTGACATGAAAAAAGAAGTCAGCTGCTACTTTTTTTTATTTTTTGGTCAGGTAAAATAACAAATAGTGGAATCTGTTGCAAAATGGTTAAATATTTTAATAATATTAAAAAAAAAAAATAGCAGCCGTACTTTGGTTGATAACTTAGTTTTTGTGAGAGCTTATCCGTGCGGCCCCTGCATGAAAACAAAGTCAATTCTAAACTGCTCTTCACAAAGTTACAGTCAACTACAAAAATACAAATGTGGTATAAAATTAAAGGTCTGAATCTCACCATCACTATGGTACCAATTATAAATGGTTTAGAGGCAGTTTACACACCATAAGAACGTTACAAGTGCATTCAGTGGTGGCAGCTTCTCTCAAAAATGTTAGGACAAGCTTCTAGGTTTTCAGTGTTTACAATGTGTAGACTGCCTGTAAACCATTTATATTTGGTACTATTATAATAACAGTAAAGAACCAAGTATAGGATAGAATTCTGAGATTCAGACGTTTAATTTGATACCATTTTTGCAATTTTTAACGTAGTTTGTTTTTCCATGCATAGGGATTAGAAGCAAATGTAGGCTTCAGGTCGCGCCTTGTGTGCTCTGTCTATTTTTGTATATGTTGTCGCTGAACATAACACATAAACATTAACATTAACCTACTTTTTCATGTTTTAATTTATTAACTTCTTACTTGTTTCAAGGTAAAACAGATTTAAAGAAAGTGCCATAGGCCTATATATTAAAGATAATACCCCCGTTGCAGCAGACCTGCATACTCAGCAAATTTCAAATGCAAAAGGACACATTTCAATCCAACAGTGACTTTAAAAAATCTATTAAGAAACATGGACCAGAGTAGTGTATTAATGGGGGTTTTACAGCCTAATCGGCAGGTTTTCCCGATGATATTCTTATGGGGAGGGATTTTTGCACATTGGCCTTCTCCTGACCTTGAACCCATTTATCATTTTGGTATGTTATTCACCTAGGTGTGTACGCTTGCAAATAGTATACATTACTCCAAACCCCACAGTACATTTTTGACAATAGAATTATGAAATTGGCCAAAAAAATTAATTTTGGCTTTTAATATCCGATTAGTCAGACTTGTCAACTGGAAAGAATTTCGGGCGGGAGTGACCCCCCCCCCCACAGTAGGAAAGGGGTCTGGTGGCCTCCCCCAGAAAATTTTTGCAAATTCAAGCCTGAAAAATTAGTTTTTAAGTATTTTTATCATCATATAAAGGGGTTTAAAAAATCATTTTTTCAATTTCATATCATCCAAAAACGTACAAAAATTATTGAAAATTGCAAATTTGTAAGCACATTAGGAAAGTGACATGAAACTACATTTGTTTTCATGTAGTTGCAGACTCCCAGTCGCTGAACTACTTACAGGTTAACACGATATAAAATTGCTTAATGTGTATGTATAAATAGTATGATATCAGATATGTGGGAGTTTTTCTACTGAAAGCGGGAGAGCGGGAGTGGACGTCCCGCATAATGGGGGAGAGTTGGATGGTTGGATTAGTCTAATATCTGGATATGTTGTTTAGCTAAGCACTAAGTGAACTTGTAAATAGCATATTCTAATCATATTTATACAATATCTTTTAAAAATTACAAAAATAGACAAAAATGCAAACTTTTGCCTTTATTAACAGATCTGCCCAATATTTGGATATATTGTTAACCTAAGCAAGTGCATGTGTAAATGGTATATATTATTTCTATCTAGCCCGTATATTTTTAAATATAAAATTATGAAATAGGCCAAAAATACTAACTTTGGACTTCACTGTCCGATTTGTTTATATTTAGATTCATTGTTAATGCTAAGCAAGTGAACTTGTAAACAGCATATAGGCTATTAATCAAATCTACCCTGTAGGCCTATATTTTAAATGATAAATTTTCAAAAATGTGCAAAATTATCAACTTCGCTATTTATTATTTAATTTTTTTTCTTAATTCAACCCAATTTTTCTAACAGACTATGTGCTTGTTTAAGGCAGTTATAGCAAATTTTCGCATATATTCTGTTAGAGAAATTGCAATAGCTCCGTTAATTGTAGTTTGAACTTAATATTCTTTGCATGGTTTTTTAGGAAATAAAACTGTGCAACTTTTTTGTCTTTTGTACAAATTTTGTAAAATTTACGGTTTTTAAGATAAGTTATTAAGTTTTAAAATATAAAAATGGCTGCCATTTTTAAACAGTAAAAAGTAGAAACTTGATACTCCGCAACAAAATAGGCCCCATAAGTCATTATAGGCCCTATATTCACCAAGTTTGATGAAGTTTATATCTCTAGTGGTTCCAAAGTTATGCAAAATCATGTTAAAAACATCCTTGGCCCTATGTCCCGACAATCCGATATCCAAACGTTTTAGAACCCAAGTTGAGGAAATTTTTTCTTAACGGCTACAGTTCCGTAAGCGGTCAACATTTTAACGATTGAAAATATCGAGCTAATACCAATATATCGATTGAAAATCTATCAAAGGTATCGTCTCTTTTTATATTCTATCTCTATTGAATCGGCTAACTTGTTAGCTTTTAAGTTTTAGTGCGGTATATTCGCAGTTGTTACGTTCGGTTTGATTAGGTTAGTCATTAACATGTATAACTTAACGTATACTGAAAACTGATCATATGGCCTCATAAATTAATACAGTAATAGGCCTGATTGAAGTTCCAATAGGTCTACTAACTATGATTCATTATAATTGTACTTCAATAAAAATAGTTGACAATTTAGTTTTCAATTAGGCCTACATTGATAATACAATTGTTGAAATAATTAAACCACAAAGTGAGTTGATTATGTTAACGGAAGCAATAACTCGTGACTTTTGATGAAATACATGTCAACATTATTGCAAGAGCAAAATATGTTTCTATTTCCGCCAGCGCCTATTTTTATTGCTTACAGTGAAGTCTGCCCTCTGTTACATCCTCCCCCCTTGTGTCATTAAGATATTTGGCGAAACCTACATATCCGACTCCATCATATTTATCGATGTTTATAATCGTTCTTCACCATCGAATGTCGAGAGTGAAGTATCGATTCTAATCATCGGAACAATTAAAAAATAGAACAATCGATCTGTGTTCTCCAAAATAATAGAAAAAACTATGAAATCTAGACTCATTCAGTATTTGAACAAAATATCCTTTTTGAGTATCAACCAATTTGGCTTTACAGAGGGGAAATGCACTGAGGACGCGTTAGTTAAAGTTTCTGACTATATTTACAACAATTTCAATAAAAACAAAAAAGTAACCGGTCTTTTTATTGATTTTAAAAAGGCTTTTGATACCGTCAACCACGAAATTCTTTTAGTTCAAATGTTTTTAATTGGGATAAGAGGAGTCGCGTTAGACTGGTTCCGCAGTTATCTGACGGGCTGCAGTCAGCGCGTTCAAGTGGCTGGGATCCTTAGTGAGCCTAGACCTGTCACCCTTGAGGTGCCCCAAGGCACGATTCTCTCTGCAAATCTCTTCCTTATGTTTATTAATGATCTCTTGTTTCAAAATTTACTTGGATCTATTAACGCTTTTGCAGATGATGTCACATTTTTTTATGCAAATCAAAGTATCAGTAATAATATGAATGCAGACCTCAACAGGGGTGGATTTACATATGGGCTTAATGGGCTATAGTCCAGGGTGGCAGTATTTGGGAGGGGCGGCAAATTAGAGAGAGAAGTCACAACTCCCCCTGAATTAGCTGAAATAGTCTTCTGTAGCGGGGCGGGACTGGCAGAAGCCGGAAATCCCACCGCCCAGCCCTGGCCAAACCCCCTACTCCCCCCCCCCGTGTAGTCCAGGGGCGGCAAATTTACAAATCCGCCTCTGGACCTCAAAGTTTGAAGGTTATGGTGTGAGCAGAACCGAATGGAAATAAATGTAAAGTAAAACCAAGTTTGTAAATTTTGACCTAAGAAATTTTGATTTTCCAAACCCTATAATCTTTCATAAATTGAATTGATACAAATTTAACTGTGATTGTCAAATAATAGAAAGGGAATTTAGTTTTAAATACTTAGGTGTGACTTTCGATGAAAAGCTTAGTTGGGAAAAACAGCGAATTGAATAATAGAGTTATACGTAGTATTAGAAAGTTTTATTTTTGAGAAATATTTGTGATGTGTCATTTATTAAGAAGCCTATATTATGCTCTAATTCATTCAAAACTTCAATACGGCCTAATTACGTGGGGTAGTACTTTCAAATATTTAATAAATAAATTAAGAGTGACTCAAAATCATTTCATTAGATTAATTTAAAATCAGAATATAACTAAAAGCACATTCCCTTTGTTTGTACAATTAAAATTTTGCCTTTGTTTGAAATTCATTGTTGGTGATGGTGATTTTATATTTTGATTAGGATTTTTGCGGACATTTGCCATCACTGATTAGTAAAAAACAAGTTTCACTCAGTGAGTGAAACAAGTTTCAAGTGAGTGAAACTTGTTTTTTACTAATCAGTGATGGCAAATGTCCGCGAAAATCCTAATCAAAATATAAAATTTTGCCTGTTCAACATCTCTATATTTTTAAAGTGTTGAGGTTATTTTACAAAGTGGAAACCAAGGAACAACGGAATTGTTTTACCCTACTCAAAATGTAGATGGACATATTTTTTGAATTCCAAAGATAAAAAAATCTATCTTTAGAAACTCTTTTGTATATTGTGGGCCAAAATATTTTAATAAAATTCCAGATTAAATTAAACCTTGCAATAGATTTAGCTGTTTAACAGTAAATTAACAAGTTGGCTTTATGACCAACCGGATATAGATTTCTTTAATATGGTGTATTGTTAAAAAACTCCTAAAGAAAAAATGTGTTGATTTTTAGTTTTATGTTAATAATTTTGTTAAGGCATTCATGTGTAATTTTTAAGTTAAAGTTCACACAGAGATTGCGGAGAACTGCTCTATTTACAAGGACTGCAAATAGAAACTAAATTCATGAAAAAAACTTCATGGAAAAAAGTTCATGAAAAAACTAAATTCATGAAAAAATTTAGTTTTATTCATGTAAAAAAACTAAATTCATGAATTTTAGTCTTCGAAAAAATATAAACTTTTTAAATGAAATAAAGTATCACAGCGCCGAGTGTATCAGTCAGCAAAATTGTTGTCTTGGTACATGTGAAATCGTGGGACAGGTTGATAGTATAAAATATTTGGGAATATTTTTAGATACTGAGATTAGCTGGAAAATACATACTGTATTAGTAAATTTAAAAAACAAAATCAATTCCATTTTAAGATATTTTTATTTTTTTAAAGATATGACAAGTGAAAATGTTTTACGTACATTGTATTTCTCTCTTGTTCAAAGTCGTTTAGAATACGGGTTAATTTTCTGGGGAAATTCTTATGAAACCCATCTTAATCAAATCAATATCCAGCAAAAAAACATAGTACGTTTAGTTTCTTTCAAAGGTAAATTCGAACCATCTCATCCTCTATTTGTTTCAAAAAAAATTCTTCCCTTAAAATATTTGTTTGTTTTTAAAGTTTTGAAAATGTTTTTTTACAGAAGTGGGAATAGGATTCCAAACAAAAATTTTTATAGGAACAACCTTAGGAAATGTGAGCAATTTACACTACCAAAACCAAAAAATACATTTTTTACAAAAACTTATAATTTTATAGCACCTAGAATTTTCAATAGGTTGCCTGACGGAATTAAAAAATCCAAAAGTGTAATAATTTTTACAAGAAAACTTAAGAAATGGCTATTTAGTTTGGAAGAAATAATTTTTTTGTTTTTAATTTTGAAATAAAGGTAGATTAAGGTATCACATGATAGGGGCGCACTTTGGCAAGCTTTGCTACTCAGGGACTAAGCATTGCATGTTATGAGCTTTGACGGCACCTGGGTAGATGCCACCAGCCGCCTGGTAGCAAAGTGTGGTGCGTGGTTTGAGATAATAAAACCATAGCTTTGTCAGTATTAGTCGTAGGAAAGTTTTACAGTTACTTTTCGGACTGTTATAGTATGGCACAACAATTCAAGAGGTCGTTTTTTTATTTTTTTTAGTTAATAAAAATTTTATCTGATCGCCATTTATTTTATTTTGGTTATTTTAAGGAAGGAACCTCCAAATAGGCTAAGCCTTGGAGGCCCTACATTTTCTCCTAAGTAAATGCACACAAAATGTACAAATTTTATTTTATTTCGTTTATTAGTAATTTAAGTATGTTTATAATATGTTTTATTGTTGTTTGTTATTTTTTTCCAAGTCAGTCTGGCAGTTGAACAGTTGTGGACTCTTACTTTGAATTAGAAGACTGCATGGACTTTATGAGACTGTTATTTTGAGTTATTATAATTATTTTGTATAAAGTGCATCAATATTAAATTGATAAAAGAACAATGTATATTTTTGTTTGTTTGGAGAAAATAAATTATTCTTATTCTTACTGTCTTTTGTGTAGCCGGACTCAAACAAGTTTGTTATCAGTTTGTTCACTTAATGATTTCTATCTGCTGGCCGCATACTGGTAACTGGCCATGCAGTAAATTACTTAGCAAATTTTAATTTTCTGTATTTAATTGTAACTTATTGGAGGAATAAGTCATTTTTTCATTAATTGCAAACGATCTCACATGATATATATAAGTAATGGTAAATTATTTGATCATCAATGTAGGTTGTACGTGTTTCTAATCATGATAATAACTTAACACTTATTTTTACATTCAGATACACAAGACTTTACTATAAAACTAGAACTTAACCAAAATCAATGACAAAATGACAATCTTCAGTCGACCGGGCAGACGACACAACACACAACGACACTGACAACGACTAACATTGGGCGCGTTTAGCCGCAGTCACCGGTGACTAACCGGTTACCATAGTCCCTACTAGGCAAATCCACCGCATCTTTACAATCAACAATGTCCGGTTACTTACCAAATCCACTGTAAACACAACATCGGTGGATGCACAACAATGATCACTAGGTGGTACATCCACCACTACCGTTCATTAACACAACATCGGTGGATGCACAACAATGATTAGTAGGTGGTACATCCACCACTACCGTTCATTTACTAAAGGTTGGTAGATTACCCACCGGTGGCTGCGGCTGAACGCGCCCAATGAATCAACCAATTGCAAGATGGCGAACAGAGTGGAATAAGTTTTGAGATTGTTAAGTTAATTAAGGATAGGTAGTTGAATTATGATATATGTTATTTATGTTAGTATATAATGAGTTTTATTCATATAGTTAAAATAAGTTAGTAGAGGTTTCTTTATAGTGACTAGATAACACGTAGGCCTAACTCGAAATCGAGCAAAAATCATATGGTAATAGAATGAAGAATTATCAGCCTACTTATATACTTTTAAATTTTAATCAAAGGGCTAACTTCATTAACAAAATTATGGCTTAATAACTACTGAAACTTTTAAAGTTAATTTGATCTACCGCAGAAGTTTCTGGTAAACGTAAACGATTTTTAGGGAACACCTTAATTTTCCCGTGTCCTCTTTTTTCTGAAATGTATATTTTAACACCGGCAAAAGATCACGCTCTGCTTACAGCAACATGTAGCTGACCGAGAGCAAACACTGGCGCCATGAGCAATGACTTCCTTTGTTTAGGGATTGCCGCTGCATCTTATTAATAATTATCGCCAAAACAGATATTGTAGGGAACGGCTGTCTTTATAGGCAACATTTCCCTTGTGGCAAAAACGCCTAATTGACGCACTACTCTACCAGTTTTTTCGTTTTTGAAATGAAACCCAATTTTAGTAGTTCATTGGTCTGGGGTTGGAAGGAGCATCAAATGTTACACATCGGGAGGGCGATGCCAGCGGTTCTTTCCTACTCCTCCGACCGGTCAACGTTCGTCTTCTTCTTATCAGTGGCATTATAAATGCACCAAATCCAAAAATAGATTTGCTCAGGTTGATATCACTTTAAAAACTCTAAACTACATTGTAAAACTGGTAACTGCAATGTTTAACAGCTTTACAAACTTAATAACATAACCTAAATTACATAATAAATCTTTTAAAAAAGAAAATTGTTGAAAACAAAGCCAAACCAGCTGTAAAAATAAAAACTGCTCTTTTAGAAAAATTAATTATAATTAATTACTGCAATCTGTGGTTTACCTTTAGAACTATTTCAGAGCTTGGCTATATGTTCAGTTTGTAAACAAAGTAAACTGAGCTTGATCAAATGTGGATGAATAGCGCCACTGTTCCGAAACTTCAGCCCTTTACTGTACTTAAGTGACGCCCTTTTGTAAATTCTGAGACTTGTTGACAAATCTATATAAAATTCCCTTTATTTGATACCTCAAACGTTAAAATCGGTCCAGCCGTTACTGCGGTTGGACTGTGAAAAGAAAACCGCTTGCGTATTAATAAGCTTATATAGATGTAGATTTCTATATGTTTTGTTAGATCACCTGTTAAATATTTTAATTTGGTTACGGTACTTGTAGAATCGACATAACTTCAACAAATCGATTATAAACATCGACTAATACGATGGAGTCGGATATCAAAGTTTCACCAGATATTTATTTGTTGCCTTTGAAATAATGTAATTATTATGTTTGCTGTTGGCTACCAGCAATTGTTTGGTAATTCAGTAAAATCTGATATCATTTCCATACTCTTACAGCAATATACCGAGTTATTCAAAAATTTTTTAGTTTCTCCCTTAATGTCATAACATGCAATTCATTTTTTTAAAAGTTATGTGAAATAAGTTAGTTGAAAATTTTTGAATGCAGTTAAAAAATACGTAGTGGCTACGCGTCTGTCAACCGTACGGCAATTAGATGTCCGTCAAGCGCATCAAGTGACGAATGACGTCATAAGTACCTGGCCGTTGACGGACGGCAAGAGCGCGTCGGCTACACGTCCGTCAACCGTATGGAAATTATATGTTCGTCAAGTGCTTCACATAACGAATTCCGTCACATGTACTAGGCCATTGACGGATGGCGAGAGAGCGTAAAGCAAAAATTATAACAACTTGCAAAAAATACTGACTGCAAAAAAAATACCCCAAAGGTTTCAAAAATGCAAGTTATTAATCGATATCTTGTAATATAATCAAGTTTCCTTATAAATTTTGATTTGTAATAAGCCAGTTTTGCAACAGTTTTATACCAATTAGTTAGTTTTGAACATGCTCTGCACCAATGAAATTCACAAGAAAGACCAATTAAATTAATTCTTGAGTTTATTTTCACAACATAATTTAACACTAACCATGATAAAATTATATATATATATATATATATATATATAAAGTTAGTTATCTTTATTATACAGGGTGATTGAAAAGTCTGGGTACGGCTTAATATTTTGAAAAATAATAAACGTAGACCTACAAAACTTGGAATCAAGTTATAAGGCATATAAATTTATCTTAACACATATCCAGTGATCCACTACCTCCTCAGGGGGACGGCCCGCCAGGAGTCAGGAGAAAATCTTAAATGTAAGCATAGGTTGATATGCACATCAAATTAAAGGTCTATTTTTGTAGAATACAACGCCGCAAACCGCACTCAAAAAGGTTGACCCAGTACAAAATGGCAGCTGTTAAAAGATTCAAATAAATACCAATTTCTTTGAATACAAACAATTTTTATCATTTTAATTTTTATCATTTTTATATCATTTTAAAGAGCTTTTTAAGCAAAGAAGAATGCCGCAAACCGCATTCAAAAAGGACCAACCGTTAAAAAATTACAGTTGTTTAAAGATTTAATAAAAATTGTTTTTCCTAATAAAAAAATGTTTCAAAAATAAAAAATGATAATTTGCCAATGTCAAATTATAATAATGATGTCAAAGTTCAATTGTAAATTAAGAGTATTAAAGTAACACTATATTGTATTGCCATTGTAACTGTCACAATACAATGACTTCCTAATACAGTGGAACCTGGATAATTCGAACCTCAAGGGATCAGCTAAAAACTTCGAATTATCCCTAAATTCGAATTAAAGAAGTTCTAAAGAATGAGGCCAAGACATTAAAAGTTCACATTGTGAATTTAACCTCTTTATCAAATTGACACTCTAAAAGAATAAATTCATCAACAAACGCTAATTATAAGGGTTCAAAACAGTAATCATAAAACAGAAATAACTACCCTAAAATATGAACTACGAACGACGCGACGTACGATAATACAAAGAAACATTTCTGCTAGAAAAAATACAGTACGTTCTGCTACATCTGAACTTTATTCAGGCTACCAACTTAATTTCGTGTAACATTGACAATTGCACGCTAATTGACTTTCCGCTAAAGTGAGTGTTTTATAGGTCCGAGATTTTGTCGAAATGATCACTACACTTATTTAATGTTACGTAAAAACTTTTAAACACTTAAAAACAAGACACTGTACAAATAAAAAAAACACTTTGTTTGAAGGACGATTGAAAACAACGGATTGCTGCACTGGAATTCGCAGGTTAGTTTGGCTGGTGGGGGGGAGGGAAGGGGGTCGCAGTGTTGAGTAGCCTTTGTGTCGACATAGAAAACTGCGCATCAGGTCTGGCGCATGGCTCGTCTGCCGGGAGCCGTTCTGCACAGAATCAAGCGCGGAAAGACTAGTGGCGCTGCCACGGCGAGCGCAACCCTTTTCCGAACTCAGTCAGCGTTATGTACTGTTTTAGTTTACATTATTGGTGTCGAGTTACAAGCGATGTTGGGGCAGGGTTGGAAGCCTGAGAGGTGGAAGGGATGAGTCATTTGACCATAACCTGACACGCCATCGGTCTGGCGTTAAATTTTTATTGAACGTCGTAGTAAAAAAGTGTTTTCCAATGAATTTGTAACTATTTCCAGCCGTGGAATGAAACTGATGTACCTTAATTTGGCACTTAAAAATTCAAATTATCCAAAATAAAACTCGAATTATCCACGATTTTTTAGCGTTGTTTAGATACAAAATGCCAGGGACCAAGAAAAATATTCGAATTAAAGAAGATTTCGAATTATACAAGTTCGAATTATCCAGGTTCCACTGTACAACTTGTAATTGTTATTATTATACCCTAAACCTAATTGTAAAAGCCAACTTGCCCAGTTCTTGCTCATACAGTTATTTTTATTAATATTTTAATGTATTTGTATTGACGAGACCTATTCGGAGTTTTTCATCAAAGGACAACAATTTGAATGGACGTAAACGCGACGATCGTCAATGCTAAAGGGTACAGGCTAGTTGGACAACATTACAACTGGACGTGCACGCTCTGCACGGTAGCGGCGTCCGTCAACGAAAGGGGATGTACACACTACCGGCGTCCGTCAACCTCGCGAACAAACATGGCGTCCGTGACGTCATTCGTTAAATGACGTACTTGACGGACGACGTATTGGCGTACGGTTGACGGACGTGTAGCCACTACGTAAAAAATATATTAGGCCTACTACATTTAAATTTAATTTTAAATTTTGTTAAATTTTTCATTTATAACAATTACAATAGCTATTAATATATTATCTGTCTGTTGTTTACATTATGTAGATTACAAATTTTTGTGAAAAATCTCTGTACAACTGACATTGTCCGTTTACACGGTGCTAAGTAGGCTGTTATTAGCTACTTGTCGGCCACCAGTTGTCAGTTACTTCGCACGGGGGGTCAGCTACTCGCGCAAGTCTCAGCTGATACATCACACGCGTTCCGTTTACACAGTGCTAAGTAGCAAGTGCAAGTAGACCGCCAGCGGCTGACTGACTTCCCTTACTTGACGATCTACATAGCACCGTGTAAGTAAACCAGGCTTAAGGCCTATGGTTCATTTTTTCTTTGGCTATCTCAAAATAGGTAGCCTACCGTAAAATAGGTCCTAATTGAATTTAAAATTTAGACCTCGGGTCTAAGTGGTGGGCCTAAAAACATCAACAGGCCTAACTTACAATTCCTAGTATCTTAAGTCACTGTATCGATTCTAATAACTTATTTTCCTATAAAAAAATAAAACAATGTAGGCCTAAACTGATACCGTATTTTAACTTAAAACTATTTCTCCACCGCGCGACAGCAGAAAAGTGAACACAAAGTTAAATAAGAACACTCTTATAAGCTGGTGGGCTTATCTGGCAGGCTGGTGATCTAAGAGCTTATAGGAAGAATGAACAAAACTGAAGCCCATAGAAGTGATTAAATCACACAATTCTCCCTATCAATGTATAATTAATTAACTATAACAAGACATGTGTTTGCTTCAAATAGCTAATGCAAAACATTAAGTAACAGTTTATAAAGGCAGCCTAGGTAGGCTTACTTAGTTTTTTAATAGCCCCCAGGCCAAACTCAAAACCATATTAAGAAAAATGGGCCTATACCTAGAGCCTCAGACTTATGGCTAAACACAATCTGGCTGCCAACTTACTATACCTTGACCTGATTAAAATCAAATTGTTAAACCATCCAAATGGTGATGTTTGAGGCATAATCCTAGAAAGGATATTTCTGCTGAGGGCCTAGCGGCCAACACAGTTTTGGAATTCGTGAGCCTCTTCTCCATTGTATTGCTAAATTTTATCGCAAATAGGTAGGTATCAGACAGGTGACATAAGATTAGCTTACTTACAGACTTGTTGAGCAGAATCCACCAATTGATTCACAAATAAGCACAGCACCGCACAAACTTTTATCACTTTTATTATACCGTAACTTCAATTTAACACTACACTTACGCACCTACGTATTCTTTCACATCAATTGATAATAAATAACACAAATCATACATTCGCATTACACCATTCTCGAGAGATTAACTGAAATGAACAAAGAAAACGCATCAATCTTATTCTCAAACGGTAATATTGTGGAGTGATGTCAGTCAGAAATCGAAATCTGTTTTCATTTTTCTACCCCCCCTTGACTGCATTGCATTACAACTACGGCTTCCTCCCACACAACACAACAAAAAGACAAGACAACTGGAAATCAGTGTTTCCACTTTGCTTTGGCTGCTCTCCCTTGGTAATGCCCAAAATTTCCCTTTTTCCCCTCACTAATAGATCATCATAGTTAAAAATAAAAATAAAATTAATATAATATTGTTTATTCTTTATCTGCCGTAATGGCCCAAATACCCCCGTTGCAGCAGACCTGCATACTCAGCCAATTTCAAATGAAAACAACATATTTCGATTCAACATAGCAAGATTTGACATAGCGTTTTTGTAAGCCCAATAAGAATACCATGATTGATTTCTGATTGATTTCTGATTGATTTCTGATTTCTGATTTCATGGGGAATGAGTATGCAGGTTTGCTGCTACGGGTATATTAAAACTGGGTATATTACAGGACTGGGACGGTGGCGTGTCCTGTAATCCAGCTACTTGGAGGTCACGAATTGTGGATAGTTATGAGCGATGGCTTGTGGACGCGGTGTTCCTTAGTGGGGATTAACGTCCGCACTATTGAGTACTCGTTCATGGGACCATCCTCATAATTAGGCCAGTTCGTAAATTGTTAACCGAGGCGAAATCGTGGTTCGAATCCCACGTAAAAATGTAGGTCCCTTAGTTGCCATTGGCTGTTGGGCTATTAATTAACAGTCCTGTCTAAGGAATATGTCGGCCTTAGTCAGTAACAAGACTACAAGATCGCGCCACAATCATCCTTCACTCATCTGTCATTCATACTTGGCTTAAAAGACCTACCTGGGTAGGTCGCCATTTCAACTAATGTATGTATGTAATGTTTTTCAATATTTAGTAGATCTGACCTAGAAGAAGCCATTTACCAAGTTTTACCAAGATATGTTGAGAAATAAGAGAGATATAGAATTTTTTTTATTTTCCCATAAGGTTAACATTGGGACAACGTACTGTACTTGCCACTTTCAATATCTCGGTAACCAATGGACATAGAGTAGTGATTCAAAATACTAAATTGTTTTTTTTTTTTGAGCTGAATTCATTGGTGCTAACACAAATTTGATAATTTTTATTTATATGTAAAAAACTCAAAAAACCCATTTTTGGGGGGGTTACCCCCTTTACCCCCCTACCGGTAGTCCAATCGGGCTGGTTTACGAACTCGTCCGAATAATTGCTACTTTACACGTCCATGCCAAATTTCATTAAGATCGGACCATTTTTACGCGAGTTGAGGTGCTTAAAGACACACACACACACACATATATATATATATATATATATATATATATATATATTTATTTATGAAAATGAACGAATAGTGTTTTTGGCATCCGGGGTCCTCAAAAAGAAAAGTTATGATGGTCTCGGGCTTAGGTCTTACCATGAGACCTACGGTAACGGCTTCTTTCCTATTGGGAAACTCGCTGATTCCCTATTGGGGAAATTCTCTAATAAAGCGAAATTCGACCAAAAGTAAAACCAAGCAAGTTCAATTTCAAGTATTTAGTTACCGTTTGCCTTTATTAGCTCAAGGCCACACTAAAATACCCCCGTTGCAGCAGACCTGCATACTCAGCGAATTTCAAATGCAAAACAACAGATTTCGATCCCACGTAGCGAGATTTGGCATGTTTTTGTAAGCCCCATAAGAATAACATGGGGAATGAGTATGCAGGTTTGCTGCTACGGGTATATTAAAACTGGGTGGTTTTAATTCAATATTTAGTAGATCTGACCTAGAAGAAGCCATTTACCAAGTTTTACCAAGATATGTTGAGAAATAAGCGAGATATAGAATTTTTCTTATTTTCCCATAAGGACAACGTACTGTGTTTACCATTTTTTTTCGGTAACCAATGGACGTAGAGCAGTGATTCAAAATATTAAATTGTTAGTTTTTTTACCTGAATTCAATGGTGCTAACACAAATTTGATAATTTTAATTTTTATATGTAAAAAACTCAAAAACCCCATTTTTGGGGGGGTTTACTCCTCTTTCCCCCCCTTCCGGTAGTCCGATCGGGCTGGTTTACGAACTCGTCCGAATAATTACTACTTTACACGTCCATGCCAAATTTCATTAAGATCGGACCATTTTAGCGAATTTCCCCTATAGGGAAGAAGCTGTTACCGTAATACTCATGGTAAGACCTAAGCCCGAGATCATGATAACTTTTCGTTTTGGGGCCCCCAGAAGCAAAAAACACTATTCGTTCATTTTCATAAATATATATATATATATGTGTGTCTTTAAGCACGATAACTCGCGTAAAAATGGTCCAATCTTAATGAAATTTGGCGTGGATGTGTAAAGTAGTAATTATTCGGACGAGTTCGTAATCCAGCCCAATCCGACTACCGGAAGGGGGGGTAAAGGGGGGTAAACCTCCCAAAAATGGGTTTTTTGAGTTTTTTACATAGAAAAATAAAAATAATCCGATTTTTGTTGACACCATTGAATTCAGCTAAAAAAAAACAAACAATTTAGTATTTGGAATCACTGCTCTATGTCCATTGGTTACCGAGATATTGAAAGTGGTAAACACAGTACGTTGTCCCAATGTTAACCTTATGGGAAATAAGTAAAATTCTATATCTCGCTTATTTCTCAACATATCTGGATGAAACTTGGTTTGTGGCTTCATCTAGATGAGATCTAATGTATTTTAGTCTAAAATCCCCGAAATTTCAATTTTTGTGGCAGCAAACCTGCATAATCATTCCCCATGTTATTCTTATGGAGCTTTAAAAAACCTGTAAAATCTCGCTATGTTGGATTGAAATATGTTGTTTTGTACTGGAAATTCGCTGAGTATGCAGGTCTGCTGCAACGGGGGTGTTTACGCGAGTTGAGGTGCTTAAAGCTTAGACTAGGGACAATACTCTGTCCCTAGTCTAAGCTTAAAGACACACACACACACACACACACACACACACACACACACACACACACACACACACACACACACACACACACACACACACACACACACACATATATATATATATGAAAATGGAAGAATAGTGTTTTTGGCATCTTGGGACCTCAAAAAGAAAAGTTATGATGGTCTCGGGCTTAGGTCTTACCGGTCTTACCATGAGACCTACGGTAACAGCTTCTTCCCTACAGGGGGAATTCGCTAAAAAATAGCGAGGCCTTGATTGCCTCTGCTTAGAATTTACTTATGAATTAGGATTTCTAATAAAAGCGAATTTCCTATGTAATATTGAGCTATTGACATTACCCGCACGAGCGCTCTGAGGCATGGGACCGTGATATATATTCGTTTCCCTCAGATGCATAAACATAAATGTAGAAAAAATGTACTCTTAGCGGTCGCAATTTTTGTCCGATTTTCTTCAAATCTGGAGCAAATATCCTTTATTGCGTTTTAGGGTCTAAAATGTGCGAATGTTGAAGCCTCTAAATTGATATTTGCTCCGCAACATCCACGTGCTGCATGAGTAGTAAATACAGAAATACGAATAATAATTAATTATAGAAGTGTTTGGGGCCAACAATCCATTTAGAACATTTGTGCATTAAATGAAATGAGCAGTTTAGGATTCAATTATTCGCTCTGGTTATATTTCTAAAACATTTTACAATGTTAAAATAAAAACATTTTCATTCAAAATAAATTATAGCTTACAGTACATATTTTTCTGATAAAGTTGGATACATTGCTCGCCTACCGTGCCATGATCTTGAAAGTTTTTTTCTTGTAATTAGTTAATTTATTGTTGTTTATTGTTTATTGTTTTGGTGATTCGTCACTTGGTTAATGTCAGTGTTCAGCATACGACTGATAACGTTTATTTAATATTCCTATGAGAAACATTCACTGATTACACGTTTTATTAAAGTTTAGTGTATAGGCATATTTGTGCAAGTAATGGCACCCAAGTGTATATAAAATATGATGCATCATTAAGATTTTTCAGTCATAAATTTTGACTCTTGAAATGATTTAAGTTAGGCCTATGGGGTTTAAGTTTACTGATTTTTGGCGTAGTAGTAATATAATGAACTATTAAACCAAGTTTGAAATGAAATTTCATGATGACACCTTTAGAAACCCTAGACCAGTATATGACTACATGCATTGCTGCTTGTGTGATGTATGCATTTTTCATGCTGTTTCTCTTGATATGTTTTTTGCGGAAGTTTAATAGTTCAGATAGTATAAATTCTCTTGTATGTCCTCCACCGATTGAACTACATACTGTTGCAAATCCCTATCGGTACTCATCTGTTAGTCAGAATCCCCAAATATCCGCATACATACAGCCATCAAGATCAAATCGAAGTTACACTTCCTCAAGGAACAGCACAAATGTTTACAAAGTTCAGCTCAAAAAGGTGCCTTTTGGTGGAATTGATTTGAGCCAGATGGAGAGGTTGGCCACACTTTAAACTATTGTAACCAGTTCCTAAATAGCGTGTTTTAGCGAATAAGTAGGCCTAGATGGCTGAAAATTTGTATCTTCCAAGTTCTCAATCATCCAAGAGTGGTACAAATGACTTTTATATTTTGGCTCGTGCAGTGAGAAAAGATGATCAGAAGAGTAAAATTTCTGCTTCAAGCGTCCACACTTTCAAGAGTCAAAGTGATACTCACCCCCAGGTGAGAATTTGCTAAGCTAGGCCTACAGGGACTGTAGGCCTAGTTGTTCCATTATTCCAAGTCTCAGTTGTCTTAATTGCAGAGGGCTACTTTTAATTTATTAAGATTAGGCCTCGGTCAAGTTAGTAAAATAGCCATATTATTAGTAGTATCCGTAAAATTGCCGGCATCATCATGATTGGTTAGTGACCCATCATAAAATTTGATAGATTTACCTATAGTAAAACACTCAGTGTTATTATGTGGCAAACGAATATTTGTCATCTTCTTAACTTAAGGCCAAATGCAATATTTTTGTCATATTTTTGCAATTTTTTTGCAATTTAAATAGTGAAAAGTCATCAAGATAAATTTTAATAGTGAATAGTCATCAAGATATTTATATTATAAGTAGTAGTGAAAAGTCATCAAGATGTTTTTTAGTATAAGTTGACTCGCCACATGCTCGACTTCTCCGAGTCTAGCCTACGTGGTCCAAGAGGATATGTATGTATGTATGTCTTTTAACGATCCCATTGCAGTACAGAAGACGCCCTCTAGTTCGACCACCTCGGGACCGGACCACTGGCCGGACTACGAAATGGCCGGACTATCCGAATGTACTGTCAAAATGTAAAATAACCCTATTAAATTCATGACCCATCTTAAAATTCAACAAAACGCGTTATTTAAACATGTTTATACAGTGTTTAACTGCCAAAATAAATATTTTGACATCTCTATGTTGAACTGTGATTTTGTGTCACTCATACATAGGTACATTTTTACTGACACCATACTGAGGATATTAAGTGAACAGAAAAACTCATTACGTACTTTAAAAATAGTAAATTAGCCGACATCCTTTCTGGAAATGTTTTTGTTATAAGGAATATTGCAACTTTAAATTGTCTTCACCTGTCTAGATTAGTATATTTTAGTTTATTTGAAAGTTATTTAAGATATTCTATTGTACTTTGGGGAAATTCTAGTAAGCAAAATTTAATGAAAATCTTTGTTATTCAGAAGAGAGCGATGAGAGCTATGCTAAAACTCCGACCACGTGACTCTTGTCGCCAACATTTCATAGATTTAAGTATATTGACTGTTCCCTCTCTTTTCATGTATGAATCTATTTGCTTTGTCAAAGAATACAATCTTATACCGCCTCACAATCATACTTACAACACCAGAAATAGACATTTGAATCCTTCAATTCAACATCGTCTCAAGTTGTTTGAAACAAAACCAGAATTTGTTGGTCTAAAACTTTTCTCCAAACTACCCCAAAGTTTAAAAGAATTAAATGACATTAAAAAATTCAAAACTCAACTTAAAACTTATCTTTTAAAAGAATGTTTTTATGGCCTCCCATTGTAGGTAATTGTTCTTCCATAGTTTTCCTTTTCTCTGAAGTCCCTACCACTTATCCTTCATCTTGACAAAGCTCCCAGCTGCATTAACTTAGGCTGTAGAAGTATAGAATGTGTGACTGATCTTATGCCCCAGAAGAGGGGTCTACAAGATGACGTCTAGGTAACAAGGTAACAAGGTAAAACACATAAGAAATATATTTGATCAAATTAATTTACACGTATTTCTTGAAACATAACCTATACATATTAAAAGAAATCTGTATTTTCTTTTGATATGCAAAACCTTTTTTACTCAGTTTTTTCCATTATCACAAACGTCTATTTAAGTTTTTCACCCATTTTAGAAAACATTTTTATCAAAGTAAATTCGCATACGTACAACTTACAATTACTCGCAACGTTCACTCCCGAAAACAGTCCTAATACTAAACAGCAAAAAAAAGCGCACACACAAAATCTCAGATCAAATCTTACTTAGTCCTTTGATTTAAAGGATAACAACATAGTTTGTTAGTTGAGGTCAAGTGTGTTCATCAATTACAAGCTCGCCCGTAAACTAAACTGACATAAATAGTTTACTTCTACAGCCGGGAACTTAAACATTCAGGATAAATCCTATCGAAGATCATTCCCCCGCGGTGCGGCTTGGATATATGACGGATATGAGTCACCCTCCTAGGACCGGCCGGACCATCCGGCGGCCGATCCAACCGAAGCCGAACTAGAGGGCGTCTACTGTATTGCGGCAGGCTAATCTCGTCTTGAGCCTACATTATGCAAAAAGTCAAATCTCATCGTTATGCGTCACATTAAATTTAGGCGGATTTTTGATTAGTCTGCCAAATTTCTGAAACTTCTGGCGGGTGGAATACTGGTTGTAACTTAGGACCTAGCAAACGCTCAAATTACCTTGTCCTCTCTTCCTTTGCTTGAGACCAGTGAACTGGATTAGCAGCGCCAAAACTGCTAGGCCTACACAAAAGAGAAAATCAGCATTTTCATCGCAATCTTATCCTCAACCTTTAGAATCTTGAATCAAAGAATCTCAACCTTTAGAATCTTGTATATTTACTGTTGTGTTTTTACTAGAATAAAAATAGATATTACAAAATTGAAAAAGTGGATACGGTAACTCCATTTAATTGAAAACCTAGAATAAATGTAAACACAATCGTGTTAGGGGCTTACATGAAAACAATAATTTGACAGATATGTTATAACACAATACTACAATCTCCCACACTTGAAAGGATTCGTCGTTGATTCTTTAATTCATTGTATATAATCCTTCAACCGTGTAGATCGTTTTACTACTCTTGATGACTTTCTTAGAACTGGCTCATTTATTGGTTGACTTGAGTTAATGGTAACAGGGACCGGTTCAGTTGTTGGTTGAGAGTTGTTAAGAATAGTGGCTGGTTGGTTGTCTGTAATCTGTTGTCTTGAAATGTTCGAATCAGTGATAGGTTGATAGAACTTCTGCAATTGTACAATCTCCCCTTGTTCGTTTAATCTCCTAGTTGTTTTTTTTACTTTCTTCAATATTGGGTATTGTACTACTTGAATGTTGTATTGCAGGGGACATCACTGCATGTGGACAAGTTGGTCAATATGTCGCTTTATTTCATACGCGTTATCCATTTTAATGATATAATGTAATTTTCCAAGCTTTTCTTATATCACTCCATGTTTCCACAGCTTGGCATTTGGGGTGTACCACCTGACTTGCACCCTCTCTCCCACACTTAGATTTCAAACTTTTAAACAGGGTTTCTGTGATTGCTGATGTTTAGGTGGGATTAAAGCGTCAAATTGAATTTTTAATTTCCTTCCTAAATACTTTTCGGCTGGAGATTCGTTGTCGTGTAGTGGGGTAGCTCTGTACCTGAATATTATTTCTTGCACTCTTGCTTTAAGTGACTGTCCTGAAGATTGCATTGATGTTAATTTGATTTTCAAAGTTTGAATATATCGCTCTGCTGAACCATTAGTTGAGGGGTGTCCCGGTGCAATAAAATTTTGTATAATCCCGTTTTCTTCACAGTATGCTTTGAATACACTACTGGTAAAAATGGTTGCATTGTCAGAGACAAGTACTTCTGGAAATCCATGAAAGCTGAAAATATCTGTCAATAGTGTTATTGTTGATTCGGATGATGGTGCAGAATTAGATATCCGAACTTCAGGCCATTTTGACTTGGCATCGATCAGCACCAAACAATAAAACCCTTCAAATGGTCCGGCATAGTCAATATGAACACGTTGAAAATTCGAACTAGGTTCATCCCAGTGATGAGTTGGCGCTTTTGCAGGATCATTCTTAACCTTTGCACAGTCTGGACAGGATTTCACAATTGGTTTGATAACTTTATCAACTGTTTTCCACCAACAGTATTGTCTGGCTAACTGTTTCATTTTAACTATTCCAACATGTGTCCTATGCAGTTCTTGAAGTACCACTGATTGTAAGTTTCTCGGGATGATAATTCGGTTGCCCTTAAAGATTATGTTATTCTGAATTGTCAATTCAGGATCCGACATTTTCCCTTCTTTCAAACTAGTTAATAAACTGCTAAGTTCTGCATCAAATTGCAAATTAAATTTTTTTCTGAACTTATTATTAAAATAATAATATTCACTTAACACCATCTCAAATTACTGATTTTCTGGAAGTACAGTAACCAAATACACACAGCACATAAAACATAACCTCAATTTGATTTTTGACAGCTCAGTTCACTTTTGTTTACTGCACTTCAACGTTTGAGGTGGCAGAAGTTGAAACTATCTGCTGTACCAAGAGATGGTGTCCTTCCTGCTATTCATTAACCATTTGAGCCAACAGGTTGGAAAAAATATTTGATTGCACACAACTGTTTCTAAACAAAAAATTTATTTCTTGCAGAGTCATCATGGTTTGAGAAATGTTCTGACCTTTTCTTCACGATCAACCCTTCATCCAAATATTATCGTTTCTAAACCTGCAACAAGAAAATCAGTCCCGCAAAATAATGCTGCTCTGTTTGATGGAATTGATCTATCCAAAATCAGGTAAGTACTTAAATGTTTAATTTTTAAACTGGTATTTTCCTTAACTCGGAAATTGCTACTCTTAGCATTGAATCTGAATACTAAATAAACATTTCATTTCCATTGTAAAAAATATTGTCCCAGATTTTGCTTGAGCCAGGATTGAAAGACGACTAAGTTATAGCAGTCCTCAAGACAGAGTGCACTGATATCAACTATTAATCTCACTCTTAGGAAGTGTCGTGTTTGCGATGAAGCACGATATAAAAGGGAATAATATAAATAAAAGTCACATGTCGTTTTCTGACTCATTGAACACTCGGGCTGGTAGGAGTACCGAAGCTGGAGAAGAAGAAGACTAACCGGAAAAGGTGTAGATGGACAGTGGGATAGATGGAAGTATCCAATGAGCATTTATTTCATATCCGCACATGAAGCTACAGCCAACTTGATTACATAGGCTACATATCTTAAGAATATACTATAATAATGTAATACAGTACATGGAAAATTGGTAAATATATTACATTTCCTCCGCCCTAAATTTGGAATAATTATTTTCCATAATAAAACAGTCTTGAAACATTTTTTATTTTTTTTATTTTATAAATCACTCAGTGGAAAACATACATTAAACAAATGAAACGATTACAAATTACAAATCAAATTTAACTGTTGGTTTTCTGTTACGTACTGGATAGCGTCTAGTATCAGGTTGGACAGGTGACGTAACAGTAAGCTGAGAGGGTTGTAATGAATTACGATTACACGGGACAGCTGTACTGTGATGTGGTGATTGATTCTGATGGTGGTGGGAAGGAGATTGGTGAGGAGTGGGAGAACCCAACTGAGTATGACGGTAGCGTTCCGGAGATGGTGACACTGGCAGGGAAGGGAAGGTAGGATCAGCTGACGGTGACGTCATTCGAACATTGGGAACAACTTCGCTATTCACAACAGGAAATTCTTTTTCTGGCCCTGATTGTAATCCTACCATCTGATCTATATGTCGCTTCCATGTCAAACCTGACTCGAGCTGAACTACATAAGTTACTGGACCTAATCTATTTACAATTCTTCCTTCAACCCACTTATCTCTTCCCCTATAGTCTCTAACTAACACCGGTTGCCCAATACTTAATTGCCTAGTATGACTACCCTTAGCATTACCGATCTGCTTATCTTGCTTTTGAGCTACAGTCATCTGAATATTAGGTCTAATTAAGTCTAATCGTGTTCTCAAAGGGCGATTAAACATAAGCTTAGCAGGGGATTCACATGTAGTGCTATGGACTGCATTGCGATAAGAGATTAAAAATCTACTTAATGCTAAATTTAAATCTTCATTTTCAACTAGAGCGCATTTTAATCTTTTCTTTACTGTCTTAACTGCGTTCTCGGCCTGGCCATTAGAAGCAGGATGATAAGGTGGAGTCAAAATTTGTCTTATTCCGTTTTGTTTCAAAAATTTAGAAAATTCCTCAGAACAAAATGGCGGACCATTATCACTTACAATGATTTCTGGTAAGCCGAATCTACAAAACATAGGTCTTAATTTGTCAATAGTTTGTTTAGCAGAAGTTGAGCAAACAGGTTCGACTTCTATCCATTTACTATGAGCATCTAACACAATCAAATACAATTGCCCCTTAAAAGGTCCTAGAAAATCTAAATGGATCCTTTGCCAAACATTAGGGGGAAATTCCCATACATGTAGTTTACTTTTAGCAGGAGTTTCCCACTGTGAAAGACATGCTGAGCAATTGCTAGTCATCGCCTCTATGTCTCTGTCTATAGAAGGCCACCACAAATACGATCTAGCCAATGATTTCATTTTAACGACACCTAAGTGCCCACTGTGCAGTTCTTTTAGTAAAGTACCTCTTAAAGATTTTGGAATTACTACTCTATAGCCCCACATCAAAATTCCATGTTCTACTGTTAACTCAGCTTGTCTTTTAACAAAATCACTTAAATCAGCATCCGGCATCACTGGCCAACCATACAAAACATATCCTAACACTTTGTTTAACTCTTTGTCTTTTTGGGTTTCGGCCCGTACATCATTAAAGTCTATTGGCAGGTCAGATTCTGAAATGCAATGCAAGTATGTACCTACATAATCTAAATTTACATTCGCTTCTTCCACATGATCAGATTGTAACGGAAGTCTGGACAAGCCGTCCGCATTGCCATGACACTGAGATTTAACATAGTTTATGTCATAATCATAACCTGACAAGAATAACGCATAGCGTTGTAATCTACCCGCTGCAAAAGCTGGTAACCCCTTTTTTGGTCCAAAAATGGCCAACAACGGCTTATGGTCTGTACAAAGTGTAAATTTTCTTCCCCACAAATACTGATTGAATTTTCTTACACAGTAAACAATGCTCAAGGCTTCCTTATCAATCTGGGAATAATTTCTTTCAGATGAGTTTAAGACTCTACTTGTGAAAGAAATCGGACGTTCAGTACCATCTTTCTCTATTATGCTTAATACACCCGCAATGCCATAGGGTGACGCATCACATGATAATTTAAGTGGTAGATCTGGGTCATAGTGCGCTAGCACATTAGCTGTAACTAACCTTTCCTTAATAGATTCAAAAGCTTTCTGACAAGCTGAATTCCAATTAAAAATTGTGTCTTTTCTAAGGAGTTGATACAAAGGAGTTAGAATGGTTGCAACATTTGGTACAAATTTAGCATAGTAGTTTACAAGACCTAGGAAGCCTTTAAGTTGTGTTACATCTTTGGGAACTGGAGCCTCAACAATGGCTCTTACCTTCTCATTAGATGTAGATAAGCCCTCTTTGCTAATTACATAACCAAGATACTCTAGGCTATCACTGAAAAATTGACACTTATCTTTGCTCACGGTTAACCCATTGCTTCTTAAGCGTTCACATACTTCTTTTAGTCTTAACAGGTGTTCTGCTGTGTCTGCCCCAGTAACAATGATATCGTCTAGAAAGGAAGCTACACCCGGTATACCTTGTAATGTTTGCTCGATTACTCTTTGAAAAATCCCGGGAGCAGATGAAATCCCATAACAAAGACGGTTGTATGCAAATAGCCCTTTGTGTGTACTTATGGTACAGAGTTTTTTACTCTCATCGTCTAATCTTAATTGCATATAAGCTGATGATAAGTCAATTTTTGAAAATTGTGCTCCCTTTTGCAATATTGTAAAAAGGTCTTCTATTCGGGGTATAGGATGTCTGTCTACCTCTAGAAAAGGGTTTAGAGTAACCTTAAAATCTCCGCATATGCGTATTTTACCATTCCTTTTAAGCACTGGGACAATGGGTGTACCCCATTCACTAGTTGAAACAGGAGAAATAATATCCTCCTCGACTAAACACTTTAACTCTTGTTCTACTTTATCTTTTAAAGAATAAGGTATTGGTCTGGGCTTGTAATACTTGGGTACTGCATTAGGTTTAAGTGTTAACTTTACTGGGTCTCCCTTATAACACCCTAACTTACTAGTAAATACTTCTGGGAATTCACCAAACAACTCTTGAACAACTTTCGATTCCAGATTAGGCCTAGCCTCAACTTTCTCTTTACTAGTAGTCAAACTTATTCCTACATTGTTTACATTGTTAGGAATGCAAACAACAATTTGGAGTTCCTTTATCCAGTCTTGACCCATGAGAGGATTAGCACCTTTGCTAATAACATACAATTCTAGGCTTTTCTCTAGGGACTGATATTTAACATAAGTTTTATCTTGCCTACTGGCTTGATTTTCTCATGAGTATAGGAGCTCAAAATTAAATCTGTAGGAATTAATTTTACATGACTCAAATGATTTTCGTAGAACTGTTCAGAAATAACTGAAACACAAGCCCCTGAATCTACTTCAAAACTCATTTGTTTTCCTTCTACGAGGAGATTTACTTTAATTGGCTCAATTTTATTAATTGTACCGAATTTCAAATTAACAGCAGACTTAGGACTAGTACCTAATTCAAATTGAAAAATATTAGAAATGTCATAGACCTCATCAGTTTCTACATTTTGCTCACAATTAGATTCATCTACGCCCACTTAATGTTGTTTGGATTGATAACTCTTAGGCCTACTTTGCCTATTCTTGTTCCTATTTCCCTTAGAAAATGAATTAGGCCTACTATTCTTAGAGTTATGTGAATGCTGGGACTTACCCCTATTCTTTGAATTACAAGCCTTCTCTAAATGGCCTTTCTTACTGCAAAAATTGCACACAGACTCACGATAACGGCACTGGGCTGTTAAATGTCCTTTTTTCCCGCAACAATAACACTGTGGTGCTTGCGATGAACTTGATGCTGCACTTGCTGTACTGCTGCGTTGAGGTCGCTGCGCTGAGAATTTCTGGAGTCTTGGAGTGTTGCCATGGTACGCCAGGGAAGCTGCATCCTTCTCTGCGATTTCCAGGGATGTCGCCAGCTGCTCCGCCTTCTTGAACGTGAGGTCCTCCTCCGCCAAAAGTCTTTTCTTAATGGAGTTGTCCCGGATGCCGCTAACTAACCGGTCCCTTAGGTAATCAGGAAGTTTATCTTGAAAATCGCAATGCTTCGATAGTTGTTTTAGTTGAACAATGTATTCTGCTATAGTCTCATGTTCCAATTGGTCCCGTTTACTAAACTTATACCGTTCCGTTATAAGCGAGGGTTTAGGATGCAGGTGGTCTTGCAACACTTTCACAATGTCATCGAAAGGTTTGTCTGAAGGTTTGTCCGGTGTGATTAAATCTTTAAGTAAATTATAGGTCTTCACCCCCATCACTGTTAAAAACGCACTGACCTTCTTTGAACTTGAAATATCGTTACACTTTATGTAGAGTTCGAACCGTTCTACATAAGTCGCCCAAGTCTCTTCTGAACTGTCAAAAGGTCCAAAATTTCCAATTAAAGAAATTGTGTGGTCCGTAGCTAAGCCTTCAAAAGCCTCAAAGAAACTGCCGTCTAATGGCATGAAGCGAAAACATACCTTACTATGCTGCTTCCGAAAATAGGTTAGGAGGTTAGCACACTGAGTCACTTGAAGTTGAAATACCGACGAAAGTCAATCGTAGGACGAACTACCGAAACCGAAACACCATTCCATATCCTCGTCGCCATTGTCGTGTTTGCGATGAAGCACGATATAAAAGGGAATAATATAAATAAAAGTCACATGTCGTTTTCTGACTCATTGAACACTCGGGCTGGTAGGAGTACCGAAGCTGGAGAAGAAGAAGACTAACCGGAAAAGGTGTAGATGGACAGTGGGATAGATGGAAGTATCCAATGAGCATTTATTTCATATCCGCACATGAAGCTACAGCCAACTTGATTACATAGGCTACATATCTTAAGAATATACTATAATAATGTAATACAGTACATGGAAAATTGGTAAATATATTACAGAAGAGGGAAGAGTAAAACATGTATCTCACAAAAAAATGTGATACTCATTAATTTCATAATAGAGGGCCCAAAATTTTGGGTGGGTATCCACATGTTGTTTTTTTGGTTGTAGAGTGAGTTAACCATTAAGCCTTTGTGATCGTAAGGCCAGCAGGAGTGGCCACAACGCAGCCAGCAGCCAGTCAGAATTAATTTCCGTATGGCTTGGTTCCGCCGGTCGGATGGCCAGCTGTACTGGCCACGCCCCTCTCCGCATCAGCTCGGCATTCATCATGGCGGCTCACTCCCGTCAGCTCAGAATTATTTTCCCGCCCGGCAGCTCGGGATTGTTTTTATTGTTAGTTTGCAATGTTATCGTAGGGTATTTTCACTATTCAATGTTGCAAGTCTGCCGATCATTTAAATAACTCCTCAGTAGGTTGCAGCACTCCACAGGCATCAGGAAAAATTTAGAAAAACAAACAATAACATGTTATCGGCACTTATCGGCCAGTCCTGCTGGACACCCGAGCGTTCGTTGGATTTTATGTTGGCCAGCCCTACTGGACATCCGATCACAAATGAAAACTGCTGTGGAAAAAATCCGACTTCTGTATGCTAATGGTGGCGGCCAGTAGAACTGGCCTCCCGATCGCTACGGAATAGCGACAAATATTCAATACGATTGCAAAGGGTTGTACATAAACAGTCACAAGTGAATAAACAATGTCCTATATTTTTACATTTTAGAGTTATATTCTTAATGCCAGTTAACAAACAGCTAATTTTGAATGTCTGTGATTCATTGTTTTTTCCTGGCTTCCTGAAGCTGTTCCGTTAAAAAGCTTTTTATCATAAATTTTGTTGTCTGTCCTATAGCGGTAACACATCTTCAATGCATGTTATATTTTATCCATTATTTTGAATGTTTCAAATCTTCGCGTTCTTGCGGTGATCAATTCAAAGATATGAGCAAGTCAAAATGGTACTCAACCTGGCTCTGCCATATCGTCAGCAGACCGGCTAAAGGTTAAACCTATTGAAGAGCTTCGTGGCGGGAACTAGTCATTCTTCCATAAGGTGTCTCTACTCTAAGTATGTTAACATACATTGCCGGAAGGTGGTAAAGGGGGTTAAACCTCTCCAAAAATGGGTTTTTTGTTTTTTTGACATTAAAAAATTAAAACAATCAAATTTTTCTTAGCACCATTGAGTTCAGCTCGAAAAAACAACAACTTAGTAACTTGAATCATTGCTCTATGCCCATTGGTTACCAAGATATTGAAAGTGGTAAACATTACTATGATCCCACTCTGATCAAACATTACGTTGTCCCAATGTTAACCTTATGGGAAGTAAGTAAACTTTATATCTGGCTTATTATTCCACATATCTTAATAAAACAGGGTTGCCAGCAGCCGGGAATTCCGGGAAATCCGGGAATTATGCGTGAATTTTACACACCGGGAAAAACCCTATGAATTATGCATGAATTTGCAAAAAGATCCTCAAATTTTATAAAAATTATGTTAACTCTAAAACAGCAATCGTTTTGGCGTGTCGGTCTGTAATATGGTTATTTCTCAATCAGGAGATCGGCCAGTTTCGGGGATGTGTTGGACTAATTTGACAAAGCATAAGTTGCCGTCCGAACACAACACGTCTCTCCCGACATGAAGGCAAGGTGATTCCAATTATTCCAAAGTAGAGAGGTGTGCCAAAGGAACTGGAACTGTTATTTTGTTCCGTTCTGATTCCAGAATATTCCGGGAACTGTTCCAACTGTCCGTTAATATGTTCTGTAACGAGATCTTGTTCCGATGTATTTGCCGTACCTTTTGCAACGAATTATGGCACGAATGAACAGGTACTACATATTTATGGAACAGAATTATAGGGCTTTTGTTCTTTAAAGAGTCACTGCTATTGGCGGAGCCGATGTCAGAGCGTTCTTTTCACCAAGAAATATCGAAACTACAGCCGGTACGGGAGCCGTGAAAAAAACATGTTCCGCGTCCGGTACAAAATGGGCTGAACGGTTCTCGTTCCGGAACTGCAAGGCAGACACCACTGACATATTCGTCAAAGATGAGCGCCTGGCAACAGGAGGTTTTGGCTACGAATGTCACTGGCATAAACAGAGTAGCGGTGCGAAATGTAATGACGTCATGGACAAGGTCGTACTGAATTAATGTGGTCCAATACTCACAAGCATAAATAGAATAAAGTTATCCAAGTCATTAACCGTAACCTAACCTATGAATCATTATCTGTCATTAAACAGGTCTTAGGTATTTGTGCCTTATCTTCCTTTATACCTTTATTTATTTTTTAATTATTTCCTAAATAAACTGCATGGTACTCCCAGTCCTGGAAAATAAACATTTACCAATTCAAGTTATCTTTCGCCATTAACAGACATGTCCCGCGCGTTAAACAACGAAAACCACCGAGAACAGTTCGCCAGGTCCCGCCAAGTATAGTTCATATTCACACTATTTTGATGGATGCATTAAATTAGTGATAGGCCTACAACTAAAATGGTTTTAAAAGTTGTGAAGAAAATTATTCGTCCAAACTCAAACTTATTTAGGCCCAATTCACACACAAGCGACGTAGCACGGGAGGGCGGCAGCCCGCGCCTCTTCGCTCGTGTGTAGGCTAAATTGGGCGATACGTTTACATGGGAGTGAAAGGACAGTTGACTCCGCCACACTTCAGTTCTATGTGAATTGGGCCTTAGAAATGATAAGTTTGGGCCTTGAATTTTGACCGGGAATACCGGGTAAGGTACGTGATTTTTTTGGAAACCATTTGCTGGCAACCCTGTAGAACTTGGTTTCTGGTTTCATCTAGATGAGATCTAATGTATGTGTCTAAAATCTCCAATATTTCCATTTTCATGGCAGAAAACCTATAGGCCTACACTCATTATACAGAATACAGAAAACTTTATTCATAAACATTAAGTTTAGAACAGGCATCGTACAATAAAAAATAAAAATAAAACAATAAAACAATAAATAAGAGGATTTTAGAGTTCATTCTTGCCCTCTCCAGAAACTCGCCAGTGGTGAAGATCGACTCCTCCATAAGCCAGCAACGCAGTCTTCTTTTCAACTTACTTTCTTCCAGTTGCTTGAGTTGGGTTGGGAGAGCGTTGAACAGCTTGGCTCCAGCATAGGATGGTTTTTTGGCAAATAGTGCAGTTCTGTGCGCTGGTAAATTAAAGTTGTGTCCATACCTGGTTTTCCTTCCATGGTGGTTATTTCTAGTCAAGTTGAGACTAAAAGCATGCACAATTCCTGATACTTTGCAGACAAGTTCTTCGCTCAGATCCTCAACATTAAGGCTTTCCACCTCAGCTCCAAAGTTGTTGTGTTTAAAAATGGCCACCCCTCCCTTAATGTGGGCCTCTCTGCTGAAAGCACTTACCAAGCTATAGTTGTCTATGCAAGCCTGCTCAATTGTGTCATTATTTAGTCCATGCTCTGTAAGTACTTATATGTCCGGGCTAACATTGTCTAGAAAGTGGTTGAGGTGATTCAGTTTGTTACTAAGTCTATCCATGTTTTTATGTAGAATTACAACATTTTTCTTTTTCAGTTTTTATTTGTCTTGTTTTGTTTTTCCATTTGCTTGGACTCATTTCCGGGTTTTTTCCAGAGCATATCAATCTAGAAATTAATTTGTCTACACATATTTGGTGTCAAATTAAAGCTATTACTCTCTAGATGTGCCTTTTGCCGGTTTGGAAAATATCCCATGAAAGACCTTCACACAGGAGGGTTTTGAAATTCCAGCGAAAGTGCTACTATCTGTGGTAGAACCTGTGAACTTTTTCCAATTCACATTTGTTCGTAACAAAACAGGTGATCAGATTTGAAATAGTTCCAGGGATGTACCATAGAATGCAGGGTAGCAAAAGTCAATTAATATCCATCCACATTACTATTTTTATTTCCTAAAATAATTACCTTTTTTAAGACAATAGGAAATAAGAGTATTTCCCCTATTGTAACAAAGACCAACTGTCTGTAATCATCCTAAATTACTGGATTTCTTTTCTTAAAAAGGAAACTTAAAAATGAACATAAGTAAATCAGGAGGTGCTCTGGAGATAGGATATCTAACAAACTATTGACATTGAATACACCAGTGTTTCGCAACCTTTTGATGCTCGCGTACCACCTACCATATTTTCAATATTTTGGCGTACCATCGCAAAGGACCCCCCTCCTCCCATCACCGAGGGATCCCTCCAACAATGAATGCTTATAGTTTCCTTTGGCGGTTTTAATTATCCCAGCTAAATTTATTCAGTTTTCCTTTTCAATGTAATATTTAGATCGTATTTGATTACAAGGACATTTTGACAAATTATATGTTCACCCCAGCTCTGCTCAATAATTTTATAGTCATTTTTGCGAAAAAACCGTATGAATTTGAATATGAATTTAGTTGATGTGAAAAAATGTCTAGGTACAAGGGGAAAAATAATTTCTGTCTGTTATTTGAAAGTGTACATATTTCTAAAATTTTATATTGAAATACCCCCTTTGCAGCAGACCTGCATACTCAGCGAATTTCAAATGCAAAACAACATATTTCAATCTAACATAGCGAGATTTGACATGTTTAGTTAAGCTCCATAAGAATAACATGGGGAATGAGTATGCAGGTTTGCTGCTACAGGTATATTAAAACTGGGTGGTTTTAATTCAATATTCAGTAAATCCGAGCTATAAGAAGCTATTTACCAAGTTTTATCAAGATATATTGATAAATAACCGAGATTTAGAATTTTACTTATTTCCCATAAGGTTAACATTGGGGCAACGTACTGTGTTTACCACTTTCAATATCTGGGTAACCAATGGACATAGAGCAGTGATTCAAAATACTAAATTGTTTGTTTTTTTGAGCTGAATTCAATGGTGCCAACCAAAATTCGATAAATTTTATTTTCCTATGTAATAAACTCAAAAAACCCATTTTTGGGGGGGTTTATCCCCCTTTACCCCCCCCTTCCGGTGGTCTGATCGGGCTGGTTTAGGAACTCATCCGAGGGATTACCACTTTACATGTCTGTACCATTTCATTAAGATCGGACCATTTTTACGGCCGCTATCGTGCTGACAGACACATATATATATAGATATATAGATTTGTACAGTGATTCACTGGTTAAAGGGATATTATTATAATTATATCAGAAAGTAGAACAAATACCCTTTACTTTAAAATAGCAAAAATAAACCATGAAAAAAGGGTATTTGTTCTACTTTCTGATATAATTAGATATACATACAGTAAACTCTCGATTATCTGCGGAATTGGGTGGCACGACTATCGCGGATAACGAAAATCGCGGATAATCCGCAAGTGTTGAAAATGGGAGAGAATAAAAGAGAAAAACAATTTCAACATTAAAAATCAATTTATTTAATACAGTCAGGGGCGACCCAGATTTAATTTCAGGTGGGGGGGATGTCCTATAATGTCGCGGTAAGCGAGTATCGCGTCACAATAGACGTATATTGACGTCGCGGTAAATGAATATCGTCGTCATGGTAGACAAATTCCATTATCGCGGTAAACACATATTGTTGTCACGTCGCAGTAAACGGAAATCGTCGTCGTGGTATAAGGAAATCGTTGTCACGGTAGACGAGTATCGACGCCGCGGTAGAAAAAATATCGTCGTCGGGTTAAACGAATATGGACGTCGCGGTAGGCAAAGTTCGTCTATGCGCTAGACGTCGTTGTGGTAGATGCCGCGGTAGTCGAATATGGTCGTCGCGGTAGACGAATATCATTCTCGCAATAGATAAATATTTTTGTCACATCCCAGTTGACAAAAATCGTCGTCGTGTCGCGGTAGACGAAAATCGTCTTCGCGTCGCGGTAGACGAAAATCGTCTTCGCGTCGCGGTAGACAAACATCGTCTTTGCGTCACGGTAAACGAAAATCGTCTTCGTGTTACGGTAGACGGAGAAAGCTTGCGCGCGTTTTGCACTCAAAAAAACTTGTCAGTTCAGTCAAATTTTTTTATAAATACTATTTTTTCGCTTTTCGTAGCACGCGCGGATAATCCGCACCACGGATAATCCGCTCGCGGATAATCGGGAGTTTACTGTATATATAAATTCGAACGAATGGTGTTTTCTGCTTCTGGTAGCCCCAAAGCGAAAAGTTAGCATGGACCACATGAGGGGCCTGGCCTAATATCTTTACCGGGGCCCGCCAAATCTGGGTACAGCCCTGCTTATCACTCACTACCCATTGCCCTGTTTGAATGACAACAAGGCCCTAACTTCGGCCGCTGGAAAATATGCCTGCAGGCGACCAACGTTGTGCCATTAACTAACATTTTACGGACAGTAGAACAACGATTTATCCGGAGGCGTATTATCCAGGCTACGCGCCTAACCGGTGTTCAAAACTGGCAACAATAATTATTTTTAATCACGTTTTTACTTTCAACTTTCGCAAAGTAACTATTTTACAAAAAATGTAATTGAAGTGTATTTAATAACTTGCAATTAATTTATAAACAAACACGACATTATTTTAATACGTGTTATACAGGGTGTCCTATAAGTAAAGTGCCAAACTTCGGGAATAGGTTATATGGGTCAAAATAAAGATAAAATGTAGAATAAAATTTTTTCCAAAATCGCTTTGTTTACCAGATATCCGCCATTTTGTATTTTTAACAAAATATTTTTTATCTCCCAAGTTTTTTAATCGATTTTTTTTGGAACTCGGTATGTACCTGTATCTAGACAAGGTTAGTTTATGAAAAATAATCAGCATGGTCAAATCCTAAATTTCAAAATGGCGGCCGTTTAAAATCTTTAAATTGAAATACCTAAAAAATGGTAGATTTTACAAAAAATATAAAGAACAATAATATTTAGAACATTTTATTTCCATTCCAACGATACCAAAATTATCAAAATCAATTTACAAACAACTGAGTTATGGCCGAATTAGCGCATGGCTCAGCGCAACAGTGGACTATTTTGCTTAAAAAAATGCTGCCTCAGTAGCTAAATACGGTCATAACTCAGTTGTTCATTAACCGATTTTCATAAATTTGGTGTCATTAGATGGGAAATAAAATTTTCTAAAAATTGTTATTCTTTATATTTTTTTGTGAAACGTACAGTTTTTTTAGTTATTTCAACTTAAAGATTTAAAACGGCCGCCATTTTAAAATTTATTATTTAATCATGCTCACTATTTTTTTATGAACTAACCTTGACTAGATACAGGTGCATACCGAGTTTCAAAAAAATCGATTCAAAAACTTGGGAGATAAAAAATATTTTATAAAAAATACAAAATGGCGGATATCTGGTAAACAAAGGTTTTTTGAAAAATATTTTTTCCTACAGTTACCTAACAATGTACATGTTCTCTCACTGATTTGAGAAAGCAAAGTGGCCAATTTGCTCATCAGTGAGACAATGTTAATATTGTCTCACTCTAATTACTTTGTCTCACTCCAGATTTGCAACGTGAAGGCACGAAATAGTGAGCGCGTAACATGCAGACAAGGTCGTATGCGCGCGAAATACGTTGGCAGCACTGGCTGTAAATCAGCTGGTCAGCTGTTGTACTGTTGTATTTGTCACAACATTTCCGGTCACGGCAGAAGCCACCATTTCATTGCTTTGCCATTTGTAAACATTGAAGGTATAACGTAATATTATGTTACGTTTCTTACCAATTTATTTGTTTTATGGTAACTGTAGGAAAAATATAACGTGCAACTCGAGTGCAAAGTGCAATCGCCTCACTCGAGAAACCATTCCTCACTCGCCTACGGCTCGTGAGTAAGGATTTCTCTCGAGTGAGGCAATTGCTCACTTTGCTGACCAGTTGCACAAATAACTATATTCTACATTTTATCTTTATTTTGACACATATAACCTATTCCAGGGCTTGTAACAGGTTATTTTAATTTTTTGGTAATTATTTTTTTGCTCTAGGTTATTTTTTTTGGAATTCGGTTATTTTTGTTATTTTTTTGGAATTTTGGTTAATTTTTTTTTTTTAACCTCAAGAACGGCTACAAGCCCTGTTTACAGTATTCGTCTGTCAGACGATCTCATAGGAGCATCGTGGCAGACGGATCTCATCATCCTAAAATGCGTGAAAACTAAGTCTCGTTGCATGAAAACCAAGTCTCGCTGTCAAATCTAGGCAGATTTATGATTAGTCTGTCGAGATTTTCTTTTTTACCAAGGTTAAGAATGTATTATCCCCAATATAACGCCGGTTTTCTAATTTTTAGCAGCATGTTTTGTGTACAAATACATATTTATTTTTGGTTATTTTTTTCCTTATTTGAGTTATTTTTTTTATTTTTTTCAACCTCAAGAACGGTTACAAGCCCTGCCTATTCCCGAAGTTTGGCACTTTACGTATGGCAGGGCCGAACCCAGACCGGTCCAAGGGGGGGGGGGCCGGGGTGGGTCCAAGGGGGGCCCCGGGGGGAGTTAGGGGGTCAGAACCCCTCCGAAATAGTGAAAACCTCCCCGGCGAAATGTATAGAGGGCAGGGAACAGGTAAAAGGGCCCGAAACGACAACAAAGGGTCCAAAAGCGACACGTGCAAAAAAAAAATAGGTCACCACTTTTGAAGAGCCGGAAATCAGCTACGGCTTTGAGTGGAACGGGTGCAGTACCAGGACATGAGGGGCCCGGCCTAATATCTTTACCGGGTCCCGCCAAAGCTGACACCCTGTATAGATCATATTTTGAGTTTTCGGTGATTAGAGAGTTGATAATCAAGAACTTCAACTCGGTCAAGGCGCAATAAATGAACTATCGAATATTCATCGAAAGGTTGACAACATACGCAAGCGCAGACTATCATATTGTCTTTCATTACACGGCTGTTTGTTGTCTTAAAACGCATTGCGTGATTGGCTCGTTGCTATGACGACACACGGTTGTCATGGCAACATACAGTGCGACAGTGCGCACTGGACTCTGCGCATTGTGTGGGCGGATAGAAAGCAGAAAGACAGGAAGAAAGGAAGAGAGAAAGGATGGCGTTAAAAATTTAAAAATATTTAAGTTGCATGCGTGTTCCGCAATCGCCAGTACAATGTTTTCTGTTTTCTTAAGTAATCAATCATGTTAAAATCACATCGTATTTTGTGAAATAGTTGTAATTTATTTAATTGCATTGTATTTAAAATTATTTTTCCGTCAAGTATAGTTTGTTTTACCTAAAATATTACACAGATTAATACTATTGGTACAGAAATTACTTCTCCATTGTGCTGGCGCCGCTGCCGCCGGCACTATGCGTCTGCCGAGTTTTCCCTCGCTACCCCCCCCCCCCCCCACCCTGTTATTCTCTGTGAAACTGTGAGGGCGGCAAAATGTTTTCCTATATTTAGACCGTACATTTCGTAATTTTCGGACTTTAAAAACCGTGAAAGAGCCGTGAATGTTAAAATTCAGTTTGAGTGGGAACCCTGATGGTCTCTGGCTTAGGTCTTACCATGAGACCTACGGTAATAGCTTCTTCCCTATAGGGGAAATTCGCTAAAATTAACATAAATTAAACAATTCCAAGTCATTCACTTATGTTTATGTTGTAGGTATATTACAAAACCTTTTACAACAGATCGACATAACATAAACGGAAATCATCGTCGTGGTATAAGGATATTGTTGTCACGGTAGACGAGTATCGACGCCGTGGTAGAAAAAATATCGTCGTCGGGTTTTTTTTTAACGGTGACACAAAAGAAATAGTTAATTACCGACCAATTTCAATTCAACCAACCATCTCAAAAATTTATGAAAAATGTATGTACAACAGATTAATGGAGTTCTTTGAAAAAATAAAATCTTAGATAAAGAACAACATGGTTATAGGCCGGGTAGGTCCGTTATAACAGCCGCTACCCAATTTATAGAGGGTGTAATAAACGATATTGACAAAAAGAATAAAGTAATAGCTATACTCATGGATCTGACAAAGGCGTTTGACAGGGTTTGTCATGACAAGCTTATTCAGGAGTTGCAGGACTGTGGAATACACGGATTGCCATTGAAATGGTTGGAATCTTTTGTTAAGGATAGACTACAATATGTTGAAGTAACAAATTGTAAGAATAATTTTATATCTAATCATAAATCCTCTCTTAAAAAATTCAAATACTCGGTGCCTCAAGGATCGATTCTTGGCCCTTTGCTATTTATTTGCTACTTCCGTGGGCTAGGGGAAAAACTTTCTAATATAAATAGTAATTATCAGCTTTGTTTATATGCTGATGATGCAACCCTTAAAGTATCAGAACAAAATTTTTTAACACTCAATCATTTTTCAGAACAATACATAAATGTAATAGTTGATTCACTAAAAAGCAAGAATCTACTTTTGAATTCAAGTAAAACAAATTATCTCATCTTTGATATAAAAAATTCACACTCCAATAACTTAAATCAGCAAAATTTTATTCTAACAGTAGAAAATAGCATCTTAGAAAAGAAAAATAATTCAACATTCTTAGGCTTAATTATTGATGACCAACTTACATGGAATGATCATGTTGATCATATATGTACTAAGTTGAGTTCTGGGGTCTTTGCTATTAGGAAAAATTTTTTTTATTGTGAGCTGAGTTCCATGCTGTTACTTTATTACGCTCATGTTCATTCACATATACAGTTTGGTTTGGTGTTGTACGGGGGGACATCACATAATAATTTAAGTAGAATTTTAGTATTAAAAAAAAAAAGCAATTAGAGCTATGTTAAAATTGAATCCAAGAGAATCATGTAGAGAAAAATTTAAAGAATTAAGATTATTCACAGTATTTAGTTTGTATATTTTTCACACAATCATACATATTAAAACATACCCAATAAATAATATTAGGATGGAAAATATTCATAACTACAATACAAGAAATAAAATTAACTTTGCCATTGAAAGCCACAGAACAACTTTATTTACAAAACAACCTTCTTATGCTGGAAAATACTTTTATAATAATATACCACAAAACATAAAGAATGTAAATGATTTCAAAACTTTTAGAAATACTCTAAAAAATTTTCTTTTGGACAATCCGTTGTATTCCATAGAAGAATTTCAAGAGTTATAAGTCTAAGATAAGAATTGGGAGTGTATTTGATTGCCTCGTTCTGATTTATTTGTGGAGTATATAACATAGTCTAAGATTAGACTCAATGACGCCATTCATGTACATTATTTGTATTAATGAATAAAGATATTTGAATCTGAATCTGAACTAAACCATACGCTCAATATAGAAAACAATTTGGTTAATAAATCGTACAACTGACAAATATAGCAATACCACCGAATTAACACTGTAGTATTTTTTAATTGAAAGATCATTTTTTAATGACAAAATGTTTTGTAAAAAGAATTACTCTTAAAGTGAAAGGGTAGCAATATTTCCTAAAATATGGTATGAAAGTGACATATTATTACCAAAAATAAAATACTGAAAAAGTTAATAAAGCGACTTTACTGTTCGACGGGACAGCGTTCGTTCGGAAACCTAGTATTTTATTTTGTACTACTTCTTGAATCTCTTGCGTACCACCTGAAAGGCCTTCGCGTACAACCAATGGTACGCGTACCACCGGTTGAGAAACACTGGAATACACTAAGATACCTACGTGTTTCAACTCATTAATTCATTTTTTAACATTAAGAATTTAAAAATATCAATACTCGTTGAATATTAACCTAACAATTTCAAGTTTGACATATTTATAACCTGTATTTTGTAAATGTACTTGGAATGCAAATGATATTGAAGTGTTAATGGTAAGCCTACGTATTTTAATTGATTTTGAAATGTACCAATAACAGTGTGCCTATTAAATGAAGGTGTTTCTTGGAAAGTTGTATCGTTTGCCTAGGTAAAAACTGTTAGATTTTATAAAAAACTTATATCAAAGAAAAATTAGGTTTTTATGTCTTCATAATACAAAAGACAACATTCTCAATAATTAATCATAACATGAACATTACATCACAACAGTTTACAACATATGGTTAAAACAAGACTTTTGGCATACTTAATATATTTTAGCACTCCCCCTTGCCAAAATGTGGTCTTGTTTGATTCCATTAAAAAATCACTGGGGTCTCCGATGTGTCTTCTTCCATCGGTTCGCCTTTGTCTTCCTCCTTGTTCTCAGCTTCTTCTAGCCCTCACGCAGCTTGTGTATCCGCTCAGCCCGTTCCCTCAGCGCCAGGTCGTCTTTCTTGCACACGCTGCACCGTAGATGCAGACTCCAGCTGCAGTGCACCGCCGGCGCCTGCTCCTGGTCCTTGATACGCGGCAGCTCGCAGAAGTAGATGTTGATCTTCTTGCAGTATTCATTTCCAAGATTGATTTCCTCCTTTTTCTTCGCTTTCTTCTCTTTAGCGTTTTCATCGTCTTTCATCTCCTCGCCGCTGACCTCCATTTCTTCATCTTCATTTTCTGTATCTTTCATCGCTTTCTCATAATTCTCCTTGTCTAGTCCTTCCGTCTCTTTATCCGTCACCTCTTCCTCGACTTCTTCTTCCTCCTCTTCTTCCTGCTCTTCTCCTTCCTCATCATACTTCTTTCTGAATAGCCATTTGTATCCAATAACCTTAGTTTCTGGTGGTTTGGTGACTAACTCCCAAGTTTTGTTTCTCTGGAAATTGTTTAATTCCTCTTTAATTGTTTTTTCCCATTTGTTTGAGTCAGGGGATGTTAAAGCTTCGTGATTTGATTTCACGGTTCTTTCACTTCTTCTTAATATTGTTGGTTTTACCTTGATCCCATTTCCGGTGTGAATTTTCTGCCCCTTCTATATAGTTTTGAACAATTTTATCATCATTCATTCCTCCTACTTCATTTCTTGTCACATTGTGATCTTCCATAGGCCGATCTTCTTCATTTTGGTTTTCTAATTCCTTTATTTGTATAAGTGTTCCATGTGTATCACTTGATGCATTTTTCATTGTTTCTAATTTTTCTGATTTCATTCTTAATACTTCCTTCAAAGAGTTATTTTAATCTTCTAAAAACCTACACTTTTCTTGTATCTCTAGAACATCTGAGGGATAATCACTAATAAAGTGGGAAATTTCTGCCAGTCGATGTTGAAGTTGTGCTTTTTCATTTTCTAGGCTAGAAATCATCACTTCCTTTGCTTGCAAAGATTTCTCAAGTTTTTCAATTTAACTTTCTGCTGGGCACTGCTCAACTGATCCACTTGGTTGTACAGTCGATGCAGTTCATCAGTAGTTGACTGAAGAGCTTCTCTCAAACTATCAACTTCACTTTGCATTGTCCTGCTTTGTTTATCTAAATGAATAAGATCACTATCCTTCTCTGCAGTAATTTGTTTAAGTAAAACATCTTCATCAGGTAAATTAGTTTTAGTTTGTAGCATTTTATTCAAGCCATTAACAGTTTCCCTGACGTGCATACAATCCTTCATGAACTTTTCATTTTCAGTTTCTAAAAACCTTTTAATATTTTCCAACTCATCACAACGAGTAAGTGTAGCGCTGAGCCTTTCTTCTAAGAGTGAATATCGTGTCTGCCATTCTTCAGTATCAGAAGGTGGATCTTGCAAATTCTTCACTCCAAATGCACTTTCTAACTCACCAGCTCTATTGGTATGTATAATTTCTAGAGGTTTTAAAGCCCTTTCTGCTTGATGCTTTGGAAATTTAACCTTCGACATTTTTCCCAAGAGATAATACATCACAAAGATTAGTGTCTCCTTTGAGGGCAACATTAATTTCTTCACTCTCTCTATTTTCTTCTAAGTTAATTTTTCTGTTTATTTTCTTTACTGCTTTGATGTGAAGGTGACCAAGTCCGTTATGCCATAATTTTTCTTCTTCGTTTATTTTAGTTATACAACACATGTTTGTTTTTTCTTTAATTTTATACAGTTCATTTAGTTGATGTGCTATTAGGATTGGTTTCTTGTAGGCTTGTTTCCTTACTTCAGCTTTGCCTTCTTCAAATTTGATATAATGTCCTCGCAGTTCAATTCGTGCAACGGATAGTAGGTTTCTACCAAGTTTCGGTACATATAGTACGTTTTCTAAGTCAATTTTGGTTCCTCCACTAGATTCTCCAAGTGTGATTGAAATATTTCCAGTACCAGTCACTTCACTTTTTTTCTGAATTTGCTAAAACAACTTTTGATGTACATGGTCTTAAATTTGTAAACTTTTCTAGGTATGAGGACATATGTTCTGTTGCGCCACTATCAAGTATCCACATATCTGATTCCTCTTTCCTTAAACTTTTGCTTGTCAAAGCATGATGTTCTTCTTCGTCCAGTGCTAACTTCACAGAGTTTTCGGCCATTTTTGCTGATTTACAATGTTTTGATATGTGACTCTACTCCCCGCAAGAAAAACATTTGGTGGACTTTTTATTTTCTTGATAGTTTGTTTGATTTTGATTTGGGAGTTGTCTTCTCTCATTTGGGATCCATTTCTTCTTTTTGTTTCCTTGATGATTTACACCCTTTCTTCCATTGAATTGTTCTTTTGTAAATAGTGCATAATCTTCATTCTTATCTTCTTCGGTGGCATTTCTGAATATTCTCTTCTCTTCTACTAATAATTTAGATTTGACAATGGCAGTTGATAGATTTTCTTCCTCTTTCTGAAGACTTAATATCAATTGTTCGTAATTTTAGGAAGTCCCATGAGCATTACTAGAGCTAATTCCCTGTCAGTGAGTGCATACCCTCCGGCTGAGAGTTTTCTGTGGATTTCTGTTATTCTACCTAAGTATTCTCTCACTGTTTCTGAATCTTTTTTGTTAATATTGAAAAATCTCATTAGCTGGAGAGTGTGCAGTAGCCATGATTGGGAGTGCATCTTTTTCAATTTTTCCCGAGCATCTTTTGCTCTTCACTTGTACCACCTGTACGAGCACCTGTACCTTCACTTCCTCATTGAAAAGTATTTTACGCTGGAATACTCCATACATAATCAACATGAAACAATTGCCTATTGTACCAAGTTGTTTTTAAGTCACGAAGTGACGCGGGCTGCTTCTATATATACTTAAGCACTCTTTATTGTGATCTTTTCAGAGGTTCAACATTATCTTAAAACATTAACAATTTGCCCAACTGTTGTTGAATTTCAGAAATTCTAAACTTTTTGAACCTCCTTGGAGAGAAAAGGAAGCTAATAGAAAAAGTTTGCAATCTGCTTATTTACACAACAAACGAAAAATTGAAGAAATTCAAGCAATGAAAGCTAAAATGTAAGTAACTCATGTTTGCATTCTATCTTTATATATATACTGAACTATTTATGTGACATTCTTATTAAAACAGATTTGCGTGTTTGGACAGATCTAGCCAGTTGTGAATGATGGGCTGCTCTTCCCAACAATTTGGGGGAAGGGTCATAACCACCAGAGTTCCGGGGAGGAAAGAACAACCCCCCCCCCCCCCCCGGGAGATGGTGGACCAGGGATTCTCCCCTAGTAAATAAAAAAAATTAAAACTGTCAAATGGCAGTCTGGAGGCAAAACAACATAAAAGTGAAAATTCTGATATCTGAACCAATTTTACCTTGAATACCTTCTATTTAGTCAATGACCAACTCTGCTGGATGGACTGTGTTAACTGTTATTAACCAAAACTAATATATTCAACGTGACAGGGGTGCCCAGAAATGGGGGGGATATGGCACTCAGGGCGCCAGTAAATAAAATTTCTGGGGGGATTTTTTTAACTATAAAAAAGTATGGATTTTTTTATGATAGTAATTGAAAGTTCGAGTATGTTCAGAAGTGACCTTTAATAATATTGACAAATGTATTGTTATTTAAAATATCATTAACTGTGCAATTGTGCAGAGTATTATACTGTAACCACCCAAATATCCACTGAATGTGAAAAACAACAGAAATTACTTTGTGATAGCAGTGAAGAGCAACAATCGCACGTAATATCGGCCGTGATGGTCAGCTGCTAAATGGTTCGGCCATAGATTGCATCAATAAAAATAACCAGACTGAATAAATAAGACGCATAAATACTTTTTATGAAGAAACTAGCAGTTCCCGTGGCTTCGCTCACGATAAAAATTGTAGTCTAACCTTGATTTGACGTATGTGAATAAGGGCGGAATGAAAAAAAGGTTATATCAATGAATATTTAATGCAGAGGTCTGTTTATGTGCTATGGCATTGTGTAGGTTAAAAAAACAGTTATACTCGTAGTACAGTAGTGTAGGTTTTCTTTTCTCGGCCAGACTTGAAAATGGCAGGACCGATTTTAACGTGAAATTTGTCAATTTTAAGGTATTTCTATGCATATTTGCCAACACAGCTCAGAATTGTCATAATTAGTACAAAGAAGAGCTGAATCTTAGGAACAGTGGAACAGTGTTAAATAAATTTAACTTTTATATATAGTGCATGAAAGAATTAAATTATAGATCAGCTGAAACAACGAATATGTTTGTGAAGCTAATTACCCTCTGCTTGACTGAATTAAATTGGAAATTTAAACAAAAAAATCATCCATTACATTTATACGGGCACATTTCAATCCTTTGACACCACCTAAACAACCTTAATAACCTATGTCAGAGATTTTTATAATTTAAGGATTTCTATATTAATAGATCAAAGAATTAGATTAGGCAATTACAGCAGTCTCTCGGCGACTAAAAAAATACCGCACCCCCCTTCAATGTCTGTATACATGGCCCCCTCTTTCAGTCTTGCGGGGAATTACTTCCAAGACTCAACCACAGAAGGCAGCACGCAATTCAGGCTGTAAACTATAGAGGTGCAATTAGATTAAACACAAAATCATCATCATTAGATCATTAGATAACAGGCATAATTACAACTCCCGCTGCTGAAATAAAGATGGTGCCATAAACTGAATTTATGATTAAACAGATTAGATACTAAAATTAAACAAAATAATGTAACTTTTATATAGTACATAATTATGTCCATAAAATAAATCAACAAAAGAACAATAAAACCGTGATGAAAGAAATAAATTTATTATCAGCTGTAACAGCGTATGTACATTTGTGAAACTAACTCAGCTGGTTGATTGAATGAACATTGAAAATGTAAACAAAAGATCCCTAACACTTTTATATGGGAAAATTTGAAAAATTCTACCTCGCCAAAAACCTCTTGAAACATCGAATTTTGTAAAATCCTTTCTTAGCGGATGCCTACGCCCTAAGAGGAACGTCCACACAAAATTTCAAGGTTCTAGGTCTTATAGTTTGGGCTGTGTATATAGTAGATTTAGAAATAGTTGCTTAAGAAGATCAAGAAATTAACTGTTTTCTACACAGTTATATAACATGTTATAGAACTGATTTTTTTGTGATTTTCTAACTGTAAACTGAAATTTTAAAGATACAATTTCATATCTTAGTAAGGTTCAGAAATTTCAAGAGGTATTTACTAGTATTTAATGTTATGCGTATGAAACTAATTAGTGTTTTATTGATTAATATTTATGATTTATTATATTCATTTTCATTCTATCATGAAGAAGAGGGGGGTTAGCTTGATTGGGGGGGGGGGATTTTAGACAAATTTGGGGGAGGGGTTGTTAAATGAGTTGTCGAAATTGGCTTGTTCATCTGAGATTTAATGATCACATTATAATGTATGAGAATGTTAAAATATGAATATAATGATTTTACATACAGAAGCTTGGTTATAGTTTCCGTTCATCTTGGAATCATAGTATAGAAGAAGGAGCCGTAGCAGGGTTGCCGTATTGCAATGATCATATCGTCATAGAGTATAAATATAAGTTACACACATATAATTATAATATATAATTATATCACTGGGGTTAGGCAAAGGGCATAGCCGGATAAGATAGTCAAAATGGCCCCAGTGGAATTTCATAGTGAAAAAATTTCAGGATGTTTCTCATCCCAAAAAATAAAGATCCCCCAGTTTTTAGGTCAAAATATGCAAAAGTACCCTCAAAATTAAATAAAACGTAAATATACGTGTTTTCTTCATAACTTCCTTATTAGTTGACGAAAAATTGTTTTCAAGAAAGGTAATTTTAAGCCCTACAACATTATGTGAGCAAAAGAATTTTTAGGAAAAAACTGTAATTTTGAGAAACGTCTCTTATTTTAAAAAATTCATAAAAACATAACAAAAAATATGGATTCCTTGAAAAAGATAAATATGGTGCTGAAACTGTTTTTCTATGACTATGACAATTTTCAGATTTTTAAAATTGGTAGAACACATTACAACAAAATAAAATCTGATATTTTGCTTGTTTTTGGCCGCTTTTTCTCATTTTTTCTTACATCTATATTTCTTACGCAGTAGTTTACTTCTTTAGTGACCTAAATATACAAAAAAAAATGTTAAAAATAATAAGTTCAGAGAGTCGCGTCTGTAATACAACATAGGATGTAAATTAATTAAATATGTATTGCCAATAGTCTTACATGACGCCCTAACTTATAACTCTCACAGCACGGGAAAAAATATACATTCCTTGGAAAATACCTACTGTTGCTAAAATTTTTGGTAAGCTGCTAAAATAAAAATAAAAATAATTTATTTACTAACATGATTTTTAATTTTTTAAGTGAAACAAGTAAAAAAAAAATAAAAAATTTTAGGCACATTTTGCCAATTTTCTATTAGCTTTTTTTTATATATTACGACATATAGAGTTATCTATGTAGTAACATATAAAAATAACAAGTTTAATTTTTTTTAAACTTAAGTCTTAATTTGATTTCCTTTAATAATTATATTCATTTGATTTTGTGTATAAAAATGTTGCAGGTATTGTAGGCCTACCCTTTTACATGAATCTGTTTGAAATGCAGGCAATGCTACTTAAAGCTGTTGAATTAATATGTTACAAAATACCTAAATATTTGTCCCTTTGTATTTTAACAGATCTTAATTGTTAAATTGTATGTCTCCTTTTTGTCAGTTGGTTAATAAATGCAACTATGCTGCTTCCTAAAAATACCTCATACTGCTGATTGGCGTCTTATCTGGTGCTTGATAACGATACAAAATATTATTTTAGGGTAAAAATAAAATAGATAAAAATCAAACGACAACACTTTTACTTACAGGTTATTACATTCAGTTCTCTAAAAACATTTCTTTTTTTATTTAATTACTTCTTAATCTTCATCGCTGTCTTCAGCAACCACCGGTGTAAAATTATTTAGTAAGTAATTTGTAGTAAATAATTACAAACATCATCTTTACCTTATTCAGAATTATTGTAACAGGGAATTTGTTTGTACTTTTTCTCTTTTTTTAAATGTTACGCAAGTAAAAATCAGCCACGTAAAATGCACGGGAAATATGAACAAAAATTAATTTCTTTTAAAATAATGAAAATCGTTAAATTCTCAGACAACGAAGAAATTCATGTTTTAGTCATTGAAGTTTTCTCAATTTTCCTATAGCTTTGATTAATTGAGTTTTAATTAATGACGGTGGTAAAAACACCTAAAATGATGTTACAAGTTAAAAAAGAAATACAATTGCATGCCATTAATTGTAGGCTTAACTTTTTTCTTAGCAAGGATTTAGTTCATGCCTGTTTGAACTGCTGCATTCAAACTGATTAAAATGCAGCCTCTAGATACTAATATGAGGAGCCTCCACAGATTGTCGATGAATAAGGGTATCTCCGCTATTGCGATACAAGTCATTTGTCTCTTGTTTTGTCAGGGCGGGCTTACATGTAAGCGATGGTTATTATTCATTAGTTAAGGAATATTCACATATTGTTATAAGAATTGGTCGTCCGAGTCGCTTATATAACCATTAATAGTTAACTAAGACTCGAGTCGCTTGATCGAGTACAGCGGCAAGGGCACTAAACCAACATGTGGACGTGGTTTTATAATATTTTAAAAGTAATACGTATTTACACGGGAATAAAACAGTAGTTTTCATTACTAGAAACAAAAGTATGGGTTTTGGGTACCGTACACAATTGTGTTTAACAAGTAAGGTGCAGCCGAGCTTGGAAAAACAATTGTACCTCCACGACGATGAAGTATTAATTATTTAATCCTTGAGGTTAGAGAACCAAAAAAAACCACCACCTGCTTTTTTCAGTTCTACATTTCAAGGTACTCGAAAAGGCCGATTTTACCGTCGATTTAGAGAACTTAAATCAGCTGTTACCATTATTACTTTGACAAAGGTGATGATTTTTCATTACTCAGTGTAATAATTATGAAGTTTATCTAATCAAAATTATGTTTATTAAATCTACTACAATCAGCAGGTCAATACAAAAGGCTTTGTCCTAAATTCTTTTGTCAGACAAGGTATGATTTACAATTCAAAATAATGACCAACAAAACATCGGTGAAAAAGCTGAAAGTAAAATCAGCTTATAAAGTTAATAAAATTGACCCTAACAGTATATATATAAAGGGTTTCATTTTTAGTTCCGTACCCAACTGAAATATGTTAAAACATTATTCTAGTAGTAATGGGATTTCAAATAAAATATTATTCATCGCCAAGTGTCAAAACAGTTCGCTTGCTGGCTGTAGTTACTTGCTTATAAGAATGGATTTGTTATGGGAATAAAGGTTTCATTTTTTACGTTTATTTACTCAGAACAGCCTTGACACATTTTCATTATGACAAGTATCATCAATTTTAACAATCGTCAAGTGGAGGAAATATATGAGAATTTTCTTTAAGTCTGTGTCAGATATTGGTATTGGGTATTAAAGTTTTAAAAATTAATACTTATTGTGCTAACTACATTTTAAATGTTTTGGATTCTATAGAATTAAATACCAGCAATAAATTAGTTTTATGGCTTATCATTTAGATTTGACAATTATAAAAAAGTAATATAAAAAATTTAATTTGTCTATGGATGTATTAACAAATAGAAAATAAACTTTCAAGGTACTTACCTCAAAATTGTAAAACTGTCTTGGGGACAATTGAATACACTTCAACAAATAATCAATAAATTATAAATAAAATACACATACTTTTCTAAAGATCTATTTCACTTTTGTTCAATATGAATAAAGGGCTTGCCTTTAGATTATGTCACTAAGACGTAGTTCGGTAACATTGCCTATTCTCTCAATGAGTACTGACTTTTTAATAGTTACAAGACCACTCCAAATTGTAAGAGGCTTGAAAATTCAAGCCTCTTACAATTTAAAATAAAAAAATACATAAATGTATTTTGTTACATGTTTGTTAAATATTTTAGTTGCTCTATCTATTTATTTTAAATACATTAATTTGAGGCGAGGCTTTGTCTTAATTAATAATTTAAGAATTTGTTTGCTAAGTGAGCAGGTCTGCTGCACAGATTGTGATTAGAAAGTGGTAAGTTACAAGGCGACCTGTAAGACTATTGGCAAACCACATTTAATTAATTTACATCCTATGTTGTATTACAGACGCGACTCTCTGAACTTATTATTTTAAACATTTTTTTTTTGTATATTTAGGTCACTAAAGAAGTAAACTACTGCGTAAGAAATATAGATATAAGGAAAAATGAGAAAAAGCGGCCAAAAATAAGCAAAATATCAGATTTTATTTTTTTGTAATGTGTTCTACCAATTTTAAAAATCTGAAAATTGTCATAGTCATAGAAAAACAGTTTCAGCACCATATTTATTTTTTCTAGGAATCCATATTTTTTGTTATGTTTTTATGAATTTTTTAAAATAAGAAACGTTTCTCAAAATTACAGTTTTTTCCTAAAAATTCTTTTGCTCACATAATGTTGTAGGGCTTAAAATTACCTTTCTTTAAAAAAAAAGAAAACAATTTTTCGTCAACTAATAAGGAAGTTATGAAGAAAACACGTATATTTACGTTTTATTTAATTTTGAGGGTACTTTTGCACATTTTGACCTAAAAACTGGGGGATCTTTATTTTTTGGGATGAGAAACATCCTGAAATTTTTTCACTATGAAATTCCACTGGGGCCATTTTGACTATCTTATCCGGCTATGCCCTTTGGGGGGGAGGGTGCCATGAGGCTTGGGGGGATGGGCACCCCAAAATGCAACATGATTTTGATTGGTGGTGGATCAGACATTCATGACTGTCCCAACCAGCCTCAGAGAACTCAGCAATGCCATAGAGCAGATTCACTCTCATCCAACCCTCCACTTGCTGCCTGAAGGCCCTATTTTTAAACTCCCTAACCTTGACTGACAGAGCGTTTAACAGCCTGATCACAACACAGGGATTCTGTCTTTCTTCCTATTCAGCCAACAGAAGGGGACGTCAAGACTATGCTTTATTCTTGTATTGTGCAAGTGATCGTCAGATCGCTTGGTGAGAGCTTCAGTACAGTAGAACCCTTCATAATCGGCCACCACGGGACCAAGCCTAGGCTGGATAACCCATCCTATTGTAAAAACGATTATAACTAATTTATGAATACATAAATGAGCGTGGCGTCTCATAGTCTATAATCTCATCGCATCTAACGGTCAATTTGTGGCACAGTCTAGAATGACGATTTTGTTGCATAGCATATAACGCCCATTATAGGGTATAACCTAGAATCACATTTCTTTATAGGTTATGAAACACTTTGTCAAAAACATTATATGCTATAACACAGTTTTGTTTTATAAACTATAATAGTTAAATTCTAATATAATTGCTAATAACTTACTGTATTATAACCCATAATGTGGAAATCGTGTTATAGTCTATAAAAAGCAAACTGTGTTATAGCATATAATGAAAATATGAATAGTGTTTTATAATCTATAATATTGAAACTGTATGATAATATATAACGAGTTTTAAGATTTGTTGCATAACCTATAATGTTTTAGCAGAAGTGTGTTATAGTCTATAATCTCAAAAGTGTGTTATAGTATATAATGGTTAATTTGTGGCATATCCTATAAAACCGATTGTGTGTTATAACCTATAAATACGATTTTGGTGCATAGTCTAGAAAGGCGATTTTGTGTTATAGTCTATAATTTGCTGCGTGCCTTTCCTCCCCATTATATGTTATTCAGCAAACTCGTCTTTCTAGGCTATACCACAAATTCACTATTATATGCTATGATACACTTTCTTGTATTTCATTATATGCTATAACACACTTTGATTATTATAGATTATAACACAATTTTGAATTTATGGGCTGTAACACAGCAAATTATTAACGATTATATTAGAATTTTATGATTATAGGTTATGCAACAAAACTGTGTTATAACATATAAAGCTTTTTACAAGCTGTTTCATAGCCTTTAACGATATTGTGATTATGGGTTATACCCTTTAATGGGCATTATATGTTATGCAACAAAATCTTCTTTCTAGACTATGCCACAAATCGACCATTATATGCTATAACACACTTTTGAAATTATAGTCTATAACACACTTCTGCTAAAAATTATAGGTTATGCAACAATTTGTGAAATTCATTATTTGCTATGATACAGTTGTGATGTTATAGGTTATGATACACTTTTTACATTTCCATTATATACTATAACACAGTTTGCTTTTTATAGACTATAACACAATTTTTTTAATTATAGGCTATGAGATTATAGGCTATAACACCGCACCATAAATGAGCACACTATATTACATTTATTTACATAGCTAATGAATTAAGTCTTTAGCTAACGGGACCGCCGCTACGCATCATGTGACCGAGGACGTTAAAAGACTTTAAAAAAAATCTAAAGAATTGATATTAAATGAGTATAAATTTTATTATAACTTTCAATTTCAATATTATAATTATTTGTGGTTTTATTTGCATATATGCCAATAAAATACAATGTGTGTAGCATGAATAGTGGGAAATGTTAGTACCAACTTAAACCATTAAACAGACACTATCCTATTCATAGGCCTAATAGGGACAAAAGTGCTCTCAAATATTTAGTCGTTCTGCTGCTCAGCAACCAAATGAAAAGGCCACGATGCGGCATTCCAGGGACACCTAGATCGGCGGCAAAGAAAAAATAGAGCACTCACAGGTTGGCGCCGCAAAGTGAATTATTGTTATAATTTATTATATAACACAGTTTATATGTAATTAATGTAATTGTATAATATTTATTGTTTATAAAGTAGCCAACGTATATTGCTAAATGTATTGAATGCCTTTGTTCCAACCATAAGCTTTTTGTTTGTTTTTTCCTTGATCTTAGTAATTCAGATATTCGGAAGTTAACTGTATAACTAAAATATAGCAAGGTAAACTTCATCTTTGATTAAAAAAAGATTCAAAATTAATTGACAGCTTTTATAACATGTGGGACCCCTGGACCTCAATTATAATATATTTTCCATTATTTGTGACCGCCGTTACAAATTATACAATTAGGAATTTTTATGAAAATACGGTTTTACTCTTGACATCCATATTGGAACCCTAGCTTCAGGTCAACCTAATAAATACTACGAAATAGTCTTAATTTCTCTATAACAGCCGAATTTCAAGTTATTAACGTGACAGAAGTTACATGATAAAAACATACGCAAACACTTTTTGACAAATTTTGTTAGTAACACAAGAAAAATACAGTAGAAGTCCTCTAGTACGGCCACCTAGGGACCGGACCACCGGCCGGACTACAAAATGGCCGGACTATCGGGATGTGCTATTAAAATGTAAAATAATCCTATGAAATTCATTACCAATACTTAAAAATTAACAAAACACATTATTTAAACATGATTACAGTGTTTAATTGCCGAAGAAAATATTTTGACTTCTCTACATTGAATTGGCATATTGCGTCACCCGTAGATAAGTATGCTTTTACCGATACCGTACCGAGGATATAAAGTGAACAGAAAAACTCATTACGTACTGTAAAAACACACTAGAAATTTATTTGATCAAATTAATTTACATGTATTACTTGAATAATAACCTATACCATTTAAAAGAAATCTGTTATTTTCTTTTGTTATGAAAACGAAATCCCAGATCAAATCTTTCTGGACATTTTTTATATTGAAAGGATGACAACATTGTTTGTTAGTTGAGGTTGAATTATGTGTCCATCAATTACATGCTTGCCCGTAAACTAAACTGACATAAATAGTTTACTTATACGGCCGGAAACTAAACATTCAGGATAAATCCTGTCGAAGGTCATTCCCCACGGTGCGGCGTAGTGATATGAAAGATATGAGTCACCCTCCTAGGACCGGCTGGTCCATCCGCCGGCCGATCCAACAGAAGCCGAACTAGAGGGCGTCTACTGTAGTAGTTAAAAAAGTTTTTCTTTTATACATGAAAAACTCGACCTCACAGCTCAATGGTCAATGGTGCGCTTCCACCATTGACTGAAGCGCTGTTCTCACTCTGGCGGCAATGACGTGAACTGATTTTTTCCGTGACTGCCGTTACACTAAAACCTGGGGACATGCTGAAAAAAATACCCAATATATAAACACAATCCCAGATCATAAAATGCACCTTTGGTGGTAGTTTTAGACATTATTTTAAGTTTGTTTCACACAATTCCTTTTCAAATCAACAAACGTAAAAACAACAAAATATGCTTCAAACCACTTGAGGTACAGTAAGAGACATGAGACGGCCTTTACATTTTAGAAGTAAAATATATTTTTTTACATATATACAAGTTAAAAAAAACATTATAGTGTGAACATTTTCCTTATGTTATACTTAAATAGTTTAACTTGGTTAGACCTTTTATTGTGTTTTTGTAAAAGCCAAAGGTCAACGGTTTCCCGAATTGAAATATTGGCCCTTATACAAAAATGATCATGTGTAGCTCTTGAATTAAGTCCAAAGTGTAGCTATAACTGTCTTTTTGGGTTATTTCAAAACTACACATAGTGATAAAACTAACACAAAACATTACTGAACTCTTAATTGATCTCATTTCACCCACAGTTTTGAAAAATTGTAAACAAATTCATTTCCCTATTCATTTCACAGCTTTCATCAGTTTTTGTATGTTTTCCATACAAAGGGACTTGGCAGAAGAAAACAATTAAAAACCGCACTGGAAATGTATTAAAAAACCGTAGAAGTTTCTAGCTCAACAGATTAGTGTCAGTAAAAATTATTAGCCCAAGTTCACTATTGATGAATGAGGACGAATCTGACTAGTTAAAGCGAGAAATTAGCGGAATGAGGCCTGATGAGAGTAATGTAGGGCGAGTCATGCCGAATGTACCAGTACATGCTCACATTCACATGGATCATTCTGATTTTTGGTAGGAAACTAGAACCTGGCCATAAACATTTAGGGAGATAATACTACATAATGAAAAAGAGAGATATCCAAGAGAGAATCATGTATCTGTAAGCATGGGAAATACGTTTTGATGTAGGCATCTGAGAAGGGGCAATATAAACCAAGGATCAGTAAAACCAAGGCCAGATATGAGGGGCTCTACTGTAGTGTGAAAGGCGTTTTAATAAGCGATTGTGCCTATACGGTTTTCCATTTCGCATGGCGTGTAAGGGATTACGAGACCATTACACACACAGACACACAAACGCAGCTACCCCCTGTCCGTCCCGCCTCGCCTCGCCCAGCAGGTAGATGACTCATGCACTGGGGCCTCCAGTACTGAGTGGTAACATTTTTTTTACTACAGTTTTGACCATCTATGATATTATATCTGGAATCTCTGTGCAATTACGAGAAAAATGATACCAAATACATGCTATTAGGGTGATATATTAAGGCAATAGGCCTACGCCCAAAAAGCTGGTTGGTTTGGAAAATAGTAATAATGATTATAATTAAAACTATTACTATTATTATTATTATTATTATTATTTATTATTAATACGTTTTTGTAACCAATAAACAATAATAACTTGAAAATGCGTGAAAACTGAAAAAATAAAGTTTGACAGAATCGAAAATATAAACAAACAAACATCTGATCAGCTGTGCGGGATTCTGCACTGTTCTACTAGTAATTATTATAATATTAGGCCTACAGGAAAACCAATACAAAAATTACTGTACATACGTTTTACTAAACCTAATTTTACTACGCACTATATATTTTTTGTATCCAAACGACAGCCAAAATAATATGATTGCGTTTGTATAAGGCAGGAAAAAAGTTATTTTTGTTTTTTAAGTTTAAGCACATATATTTCTTACTGAATGTGAATTCCGTGTAAGAAAACCTTGCTTAGCAAAAATAGTTAAATGTGTATAACTATTTTATTCTTATGGCTTACTTTTAATGTACTCCCGGCGGGAGATAAGAGTATTATTTTATTGAAGGAGTATAAAACGACGAAAAATAGCAGGCGGGGGAAATATAGAACACAAAATTTACTCGGTTTTTATTCACTATCTCCCTATGATTAAATTATATTAGGCACGTACATTAGTTTAAAACCATAATTCACCTCTAGAATTAAACTAAGTTTAAAACAGTTCGTTTGTAAACAAATTCGATGGTTTACACATTATTCATATATAACATCCAGTGATATATAAGATAAAATATAATTATAATTCTAGAAACCGACCCGACAAATATTGATCATGCTGTTTAGTGACAACTTCCGCTCTGCCCGATCGTTAGCTTTCCTTGAAAGAGTAGGACTTACAAGGTATGAACTGTGAAGACTAGCTATGAAAATGTATGTAAATGAAATTGATATCTTTTGTGTATATACAACCTCTATTTGAGAATACGAAATGTGCTGCAGATTTTTAATTATTAACTAGTAATTTTTTATTATGATTTTTGACTAATAATTTTGTTGCTATACAATTGGGTAATCATTTAAAACACTTATTAACAAAATTAGTCCCCCTCATATTGCTAGCCTGAGAAAATCAGAGATTACAAATATTTTATGATCATTAGTTGAAATTGATGTTTAAAAAAATGCAATTACTCTCTTAAGACCCTAGTGCATGAGTCATCTACCTGCCGGTCAGAGGGTAGTGGGGCCGGCCGCTCCGCGTTGGTGAGTGTGCGTGCGAGAGCAAGGGTCGTCTTAATACCTTACACGCCATGCGAAATGGAAAACCGTATAAATTGATATTGAAAAATGGTGGAAAAGCTTTGCTAATAACGCAGCCCGCCATGGAGAGATAATTTGAATTAACTATAATATTCAATAACTATTGCTTAATGATGCCGGTTGTAATGTAAAAGTCGAGAGCAGCGTAAAAAACCATCATGCGTATTTATCAGTGTGGAGTAAACAACTGGAGTAACAAAAGAAAAGCAAGATTTAGCTTTTTGCTGTTTAAAGGACATTTTAATCAAATTCATTGATCATTACATTTTCCTGAATCCTTCCGAAGGCAACCTTAAGTAGTTTGAAACTATGGAGTTACATAGTTTGTTGTTGTGAATCCAGATTGCCTAAAACTAAGAGTTTTCAGTCTTTATTTTTTTTAGCGAATTTCCCTATAGGGATGAAGCTGTTACCGTAGTACTCATGGTTAGACCTAAGACCCAGTTCATGATAACTTTTTGTTTTGGGGCTCTCAGAAGCAAAAAACACCGTTCGAATTTATATATATATATATATATATATATACACGGGGAACCCATACAGTGCTCCTGATATATAGCTGTCTCCCAGAGCACGATAAGTGCTCGCGGCCGGGAGCACGTAATGAGCGCTGGAATCTCGTGTGGCCGCCGATATATTTTGACCCACAGCCCATAAGGTGCTCCCAGTGCTGGCAACAAATAAATTGAAATAGCCCTAGCTACACGATCACCAATTCATTAATATAATGTTAAATTTATCGTAGCTATTAAATTCAGTCAAAATAAACAGTATTTTCACATAACTTTCCTTTCCAAAATTACTTTTTTTAACACATCAAATCGACGAAAATAATAAACAAGATAAAATAGCGAAATGCTTTCAAAGTAATTAAATGAAAATTACTATATCGGTAACCCTTAATTTCCAAGAAAGTACATATCAAAAACCCAAAAAGTGTTAGAAGGTTCTAAAACTTTTTGGACACCGAGTAGGCTAAGCACCTTTTTTTTGCTGTAAGACCTCTTTGTTTTCATAATTTTTACTGAGTAAAATGTTCTGATTGCGAATTGGATTCATTACAAACAGATTGGTTTTGTATTATCTTTGCCGCTGTCGTGTATTAGTTTACTACACTCTCTCGGGTGCCATCAGATCGATCGCGAAATATCCTGAGCCAATTTTGGCGAAGTTACGATTCTGGACTCAGCTGCCATTGGTTATTGGGCTGATAATTTACTATCTTGACAAAATAAATCAACTATGGTCTTTGTCATTGACAAGTCTTTCATCTAATCCATCCCACGATCCCACACTTATCCCTCATTCCCTCACTCATATTATGAAACACTGTTATTCAAGTTTTGGCTACTCATCACTTTAATTACTAATAAAAACAAGAAATTGTTTTAAATTGGTATATTTCGGCTTCTTTTTATCTGAAGCCATTAATTTACTATGGCTGAAGATGGCTTCAGATAAAAAGAAGCCGAAATATACCAATTTAAAACAATTTCTTGTTTTTATTAGTATATAAAGTGATGAGTAGCCAAAACTTGAATAACATTGAAACAACCTTCACAAAAAACACATACCGTCAAGAATTATGAAACACTAGTAGGATGCTGAGAGACTAATGAGACGGAAATTTGAATTTGCACAATTAAATTAATGTCAACTTTTAGTAGGGTCATATAACTGATAATTAAACAACTTAAGTAATTATAATTCATTGAACCACTAAGAAATGGTGGTCAGTGATATTTTTCAAAATTTACGGAATAATTTTAGGAAACGAAACAAGATGCAAAATTCCAAATTTCAGTCCACCTTGGACACTAACCTTGAGCTAGCAATACATAAATGGGCTCGTATGAAGCATTGGAATCTTCTCTGCAATTAGTACAAATTTCCAAAACCAAAATGTTTCTAATATGTTTAATGTCGAGTGACCAAGTACCTACAAAATGAGTTTTGCCGGCAAGCTAAATTTACGCTTATCCTGTAATGTTTTAAAATTTCCAAAATGTTTCATTACTAAATAGTAGCTAACGTTTTACTCTTCGATTTTAAAAACATTTAATTATATATATTACATAGAAATACTTGTAATCGTTGATTATTATTGAGGTTGGTCAATCAGAGGAGCATTGCCATTGTTGTCTAAAAATACAATTACCACCAAAATTACTGCTATGTAAATTTGAGTGTAATTATTTGTTGATTCGATGTAATATTGTAATGTACAAATTGATGAATAAATAAACGTCTTTGAATTCGACTTTGATTCCGATTTAAAATTAATTTTTACTGATGATTCTTAACCCTAAAACGACAAATGAGCTCTGTAAAGTGAAAAGGATAATTGAAAATAAGAAGTAAGGGAGTAATGTTAAAGTAACATGACACTACGTCCTTAACCGGTCATTCACTGGTGCGTCCGAAAATGCAACTTGAATTACATTTTCGGACCCTTATATAGGGTGTCCATAAAGTCTTTCCCCGGTGGCTTTTATGTAAGGAAACCATTGACACCATAAAAACGTATTGTTTGCTTTGAAGGTGATTTTAAACCAACTTTTTTTTATTTAAGTTTGTAATTTTTAGTAGGATGACAACCCGCTTGTTAGAGTTTTATGTTTGAATTTTGTTTATCTTGCTTTTTATAGGACGCTAGATTGTACGTAGTGGCCTGACTAAATTGCCACCTCATTTACCACTAACTACTTTATTTCCGGAGTTCTGTCATAGACTGTTTTCTCTTCCCCACTATAGTCCATAGTTCTCCCCTAACAGTAGCCTCGCAACTTACGACCAGCTGGGTGCCGCGTCATCTCAGATAACAAATCCCGCCACATTGAATGGAAAGCATTTGGAGCTCCGTTGTTTATAAACTGAAATGAATTATTTGAATTATTTCCGTTCATTGCGGAACGTTAACTTATTTTTGATTAAAGCTAAGGCCATCTTATTGAAGGTCGTTCTCCAGAGGCAACGGATATTGGCAAAACTATCATGAGGTAAGACAAATTTGGGAAAACCCAGGTTGAAGTATTTTATCAAATATTTTATCAAGGATTTGTAAAGCTGAGTTATTCTATCCAGTTTTATTACAACGCACGGTCCCGACCCCGACACAACGCGACGCTGCGAGTCAAGAACGTGCGTGATGAAACGCTGACCTAGTGATAAGGACCGAGTCAGTGGTGCCAGTGTAAACAAAACTCAAAAACATTATTTCTCCAACCAATCCACCGACTGAAGGCGATCCCAGGAAGATCTCACTTGAATATTCTTAAAAAATAATTGATTTTTAAAAATATTTGTTTCCTGAATGTGAGAATTCTTTTTTCTTCACAAATTTTTGTAAGGGTATTCCGGGTATTCCGCGGGGCCGGGGCCTCCCGGGGGCCCCTGGGAACCGGGGGCCTGGGGCAAACTGTCCCCGTTGCCCCCCCCCTCGTAGCGGCCCTGCGCAGTAATCATAATGCTAAATAATTTTCTGATCTGATCATCCATGTATTCATATAAGGATGACATGTTTTCTTTTTTAAATATTTCACTATAAACTGTCAATTCTTATATAAGCTCCCACCTTATCATCCAGGCATTAATTAATATCCAAAAAGCCGCTAGTCCCCAATTTAAAAAGGCATAAAAATCATCCCAAGTCAACTCACGTTTTAATAAAAATTTCAACCTTATCCCTGCTAAAACTGGACATCTCGCAAAAAATGATATGTATCTTCATTCTCTCCCAAGTTACATAAACTACAGAGATGATTTGGATTTGCTACTTAAGGCTTGTAATTCAAGTAAATTGCCTCTTCCCGCGCTTAAAAAATCCATTGCATCGCTCGCATCGGTATGCTATTGTTGAGATAAGAGCTGCCCCCCAATGTTAGTTCAAGGACACATACAGCCGGTGATAACGCGAGCCCGCCGCCGCCAAATAAATACGCCTGATGCTCGGCCGCCCCAGCCGCCGAAGTCAGCGACTCACTCATCCTCTCCGCACCACCCTCCAAGCTCACCTCGACCCCGTATGCGCGCCCCAGCACACAAAGTGCCAGGCGATGATCTTTCATAAAGATTATTTGCTTTCATAAAGTGCCAGGCGATGATCTTTTGAAAAACAGAGAATTCTAATGAAATAATTTAAATTTGCGCGCGAAGTAAAGGAAAATTGATTTACACCGATCTCTTTTAAACAAGACGTAATTGGGTGCATTAATGGACAGATTGAATAGTTTTTTCGCAAAAAGGCGCAAAACTCCTTAATTATGTCGCTTCTGCGATAACCCCATACCTGACTAACATAACACAACAAAAATTTAATAACGGCATAAAAACAGCTTAATTTTAAAAGTTAGGTTGAGTCCACTACTTCCAAAAAATCTACGCTAAGTTGTATTTATTGTCATTTTTACACTAATACATTTCCCAAGTTAATTTTCATTTAAATTCCACGCCTACATGACACTACCCTTACAAGATTGTGTGTTAACAATTACAATTCTATTTTCTTTGAAAACCCACTTTTCATTATCTCTTAATCTCCATCCATTCTTGAAAACTACAACTTTCAACTTATCCAAATTAAGTTTTAACTCCATATATCGCAGAATTATTCCAAGTTGTTTATTATAAATTGCAAACTCGCTGATGTTGGAGCTAACAACACTCCGTCTTCAGCATACAGCAACATAGTTACCTTTGTCCGTCTAAAGATACACCCACCAAAGACATTTTCTTCCATATCAATTATAAATAAACAAAATAATGAAGGCGAGCATAAAATACATTCCTGTCTGAGGCCGGTCTTACTAGTAGTTTCAAATGTTTCCATGACACTACCCTTACACCACACCCCCCGCAGGGCCGGCCCTAGCTGTTGCGGGGCCCTGGGCCGATCTGAGTTGCGGGGCCTTGTGTAGCTGTTGTGTAGGCGAGTGCGTAAGGTGTAGGCCTTCAGTGCTTCAGCCTACATTCCAGTAGTTTGTGTTATTGCGTTAGTGTTATTTTTTATTTTTTTATAATTGATCTAATAACTAAATAATATAAATTTAAAATTATATAGAAAAAAATACTGGCATACATTGTTATCTGGCACTATTGGCTGCCTTGTTTAATTGTGACGTAAAAAGAACAAACAAAAGTACTGTAGGGACCTCATTCTCGGCCCTTGTTGCGAAATGTACTATTACAATATTCTATAATATTGTACAAAAACAATTTTATTGATTACAAAATCAGTCCTATTGTCATATTTAGTGGGAAATTAAAGGAGACTGCTTGTTTGAATGATAATTTGTTTATTTAAATCCAATAATAATAGGCAGCAACTCTTCTTGCCTTTTTTTCAGCAAGCTCGTATACATACGGGGTCATAAGTCTATATGTAAACATTATCGTTCTCAGTACTGTTTTATTAGTTTTAAACGCGAAAAACAACGTTCTGCACTTGCTACAGTTCAGTTAGGAACAGTACGGAAATTGCGTAGTGTTTCCGTTAATATCGATTGAATCTTGACCTTTTTGCATATTCTTCTTCAGCTCGCTCTCCCTGCTGACAGTTTGAGACCCGTCGTGACCTATTTCCTTAAAAAATATTTTTTGTTTTTATGATTTTTCATTATTTTCCAATGTTTTCTGACAATAAGAACTATCATTTCCAGAAATAGAGCATTTTTTCCAATGTATTTACAAAATTTACTTGGTGACAATGAATTGTTTAATCTAAATAATTTAGCGCAATCGTGTATTTTATCTGGATTTGATTACATTTATTTTGAACGAGCATTAAATTAAGTTCTTTAAAATCAGCGCGCACATCGTACTGATAGTGAAATCAACACAGACAGACTACAAACATGCGCCGCAGCAGACGACTGAAGTTGTTTCCCGAGATTTCCACAGCCCGTCTCCTACCAAAGTGCTAAGAAAGGATCCACCATCGCCAATCCAATTATATTCGTATATCTGAATTTGCACTTGTCGTGTTATCAACGTTTTGATACAGATCCATCATTTTAATTTGATCATGAAGATTTCTCATGCGGGATTCGCGGGGCCCCCAAAGGCGTGGGGCCCTGGGCAGCTGCCCCGCCTGCCCCTGCCTGTGGCCGGCCCTGCACCGCCGCCTCCGTGCGATCGTACAGCACTTGCAGTGCCGCCAACATGCGCGTCGACACTGTCCATACCCCCATAGTTGACGACTTAAAAACAATGCATGCAAAACATCAATTGTGTCAAAAGCCAATAAAAAGTATATAAAAAAAACAGTACATTTCATTTTATTTAGTCGATAAGCGAAGTTTAATCATACTTGGCACATTAAAGTTATTCTATGTGGAGTATCCCATGCAAAACCCTGCCTGATATTGAGTCAAAATACACCGAGAAGCTACTCATCCGCTCAACCTATGGTGCAATACGCTAGTGTATAATTTTGAAATGCAATTAATAAACGGCAACTCTGTAGTTTAAAACCAAATTTAAATTTACATTTTTGTGAAGCGGGAAATTGATAGGTTTTTCAAAACTCCCCGGTGCAACTCCGGCTTTAAATATATTGTCGTAAACATTTAGTTAAAAAGAAATTAAGGAGTTTGTTGCATTTTTATAAAACTCATTCGGGATCCCATAACTTAAAATGGTCTTTAATTCATGAAAAAGGAAACTCCCCATCTGATATTTCATCCTGTACAAAAGGTTCAGCATGACTTATTGTACCCTATGAGACCGGAGGATTTATTAATGCCTGAAAGTGCTCATCCACTCACTAGCCTCTTATTTTCCCCATAGTTTTATGAACAAAACTACGGAGTCCGTTAATAGTACCCCACAACTTCTTGCCGCATCCTTTGAATGATTTATTCATTCCACAAAATTATTCCTAAAAGCTAGTTTTTCCTGGTTACAAAATGACTTATTTTTTAACATCTCTAAATACTACTGTAATCACCCTCTGCGGGGGTGATTTATAAGCGGGCAGTATAATATTTTACAGGGAAGTGCATTATTGTCTTAGGGGGCATCATGGCATCATGGCTTGAGGGAGTGCTCCATCGCGGTAGGGAGTTGGATGTGTACCCCCCCTTTTACCGTTTTATAATTAATTACCCTAACTATAAAAATTTACTTCAATCCCAACTGGGGCCTCAGGGCGAGTAAGCCAAACTGCTGCGTTATCTTTTTCAGATAAAAAGCCCGCCGATTTTATGCGTGAGTCATGTTTGATCAGCACTCGTCTCCTTACAGTGTGACCCCCTGACACTTTCTGATGGTGGATTTTTATAGACACTGATGAAATCTTCAATTGCAGAAAATATGAAATGGGAGATTAGGTAATCTTTTTCTGAAATTAGCTAAAAAATCAGCTAGTATCTATTAAAGGTTTATAAAAGTATGGGATTTTATTTGTATTATAAAAATAGTAATTTATAGTTTCATCCGGGGTTTTATCATAATAAGCTATGGAAATCATTTTTATAAAGTTACTTCAAGAAAGTAGGCCAAAACTTCAAATACGTAATAACTGACCCAAATTCACACTTTTAACATAAGAAATGTTAAAACTGCTCAGATATTTGTAGTTAAACTCTAAAATGATAAACAGTATAAAGTAAATTAAGATTCATATCTTTTTAGGAACATTTTATGGTTTCATTACTTGAATTTTTTTAGTTATCAAGCTTTGGAAAGTAAAAGTTACCGCTATGAGCACAAAGTAAAATGTTAAACTCCATAAATATTATTTAATTAGACTATGTTTCGCGTTTGAAGATGGTTCCTCAAGTCGTTTTCAATTAATTAATTGATACTTGAAAAATACAAACACACCGACGCGACAGTCGGAAACTGAGGCTCAGGATACCCGCATGATTATGGTAGAAGAAAATAATTTTTCCTGTTGTAAGGAATGAGTCCACAAAAAGTCTTCAGCTAGTTTTGGAAAACCCTATATGATATCAACCAGAGAAAGATTTTAACGAAGTTACAGAGTGTATAAAAAATGTAAGTTTGAGACCAATCATAATATTAATTTTATTCCCAATTCCTATGTAATAATGTTTATAATTTGTACTTATTTTATAAATTGTCATAAAATAAGAACATAAAACCTTGGAGGATTTTATTTTTACTAATTTTTACTTAGCATACCTTTAAAGAAGTCTTTTTTGTCGCAACAGAAATATCAGCTGAAAGCATCGGTGAATAGTTGACGATTAATTGCGAAACGGCCTTTTGAAAGTGAAATTGATAGCATATTTTAATTTTAGAGCTCAAATTATTGAGCTAGCAAATTTTTTTTGTACTTCGCCTAGATTTAAACTTTTCATTTTAATAGAATATCAGATTTGGCTCATGTCGTCTGTAAATTTTATATTTTGTTTTGGGGACTATTTCTTTATTTACTAATCATATAAAAATGCCTTGCTTAAAATAAATGTAAATTGTAAGAATACTTTCTTGTAATTATTTTGGAAAGGTACACTTACAACTATGGATAAGAGTGCAATAAAATAACATTACTCTTGGTATCATTTACACTTTTGGGCCCTTCTTGCTTGATGATTACCGTATTTAAGAAAAGTACTAATTTATTTTTATGAAAGCTGATTGAACACTTGTGAGCTTGTCGAAAACTTACATTTGTATTTGATAATTTGGAATGTTGTCTTCAAACTTCACTTCCAAACATTATTAATGGAAATATCTGTGCAGTTGTAATCTATCAAAACTTTCTTTTTATTTACAATCTTTTATGAGCTGCTGATAAAGAATAGATTTTTAAAAGGAATTTCTTTAAATTATAACCTTTATGCCTTAAAGGTGCACCTAACTCGGTAATCATAAATTTATTTCAATTTCAAATGAAGCCTCATGGCGAGTGACAAAGAAAATTAAAAACTCATCTGTATAATTAAATTACATATGTATAGTTTGTCATGCTTGGTGAAACTAAAAATGCAATCGCATCCTTACTAATTAGACAATATAATATTATTGATCCTCAGATGAAACTAAATATAAAAGCCAAGAACGGTTGATTCATTGATTGAGTGAGATTGACATGCCGAAAAAGGGTTTTAGTGCAGGACGGATTCTGGAATGTTAATTTAACAGGCTGAAAATTGGTGGAAAGGTCGCACATTAAGCTGGGATCATCATGCTAAAATTCCCAAAAAATCCCATTTGGGCAAAATGCTGCCATTTTGAAAAAACCATTTCCGGTCCGTATTTCTCTAAAAGTGTTTTTAATTACCACGAAAAAAGTGTAAATGGCTTTTTTAAGAAAATAATATTTCCAATAAAATTAATATTAATAACAATAAATATTGATAATAACCGTTGATATTGTTAATTTTATAAAATGTTGTAATTCTAATACCCCTGCCTTAAGGAATACGTGTACAATTTTATAAAAAATACAGTCCCAAGGGGGCGGAGCCAGTTGTTCGCTATGAATAATAAATTATATTCCTAGAATCCTGTTGAAAATTCCAATTATTTGACACTTCAATCATCAAAATTGGTTCACAAGAAAGATGTGGGGTAGGTCACAGACAAATACTTCCTTCTAGCTATATTTTTACAAACTAGCAGCCCACGTTACTTCGTGACTTAAAAACAAATTGGTAAAATAGGCTTTAGTTTCATGTTGATTATGTATGGAGTTTTGCAGTGCGAAATACCTTTCAATGAGAAAGTGTGTAAATTTTTGTATTTTTTTAATTTTCTTAATTCTTTTTATTTAATTCTTTGGGTCATAGCTCTGGAATAAAATTACCAGTACTTGAACATCTCAACGGGGCAAACTTTTAAAAGTAACTTATTTCTTTAGACTTGAAACTTCAATACGGGTAGGAAATTCCTCACAGAATTGGAGTTCATTTATTTCATCTGCTTTAAAAGTGTCTGTGTCTGTTTTACACTTTGAAATTTTGACAATACAACAAACGGGGACTTTTAGTATTTTTATTTGGGAGGTAAACTTAACATCTGTGCGAAGTTTCGATTTGGTCAGGATTTGTTAGGTCGATTCGTCTGTTTATGCCTGAAATTCCAGGACTAAGGGATTGTTTACGTGTTTTATTGGCTGACTATAAATTTTCTCCTTTTTTTGAAACTCGGTTGGCCTTCAAAACAAACTAGTAAAATGCTAATATGTAAAAAAAACAGAGTGTTATTATTTTATGTCAACTGCCTTTAAATAAATTATCGGATAGCTTGTAGATTTCAGTATGGAGGTGGGAAATTTAAAATTGCCGTGTTTTGTCATGAAACTGCTGAAAATAACTTTTGTCATTCATCACATAAGTATTATGCATTCAAATTATGACTCAGGTTCGATCCTAACCAGGGCCTCATGCAGCTGTGTGTCCACAATATCATCAAACAACAGATAAAGAAATCCCGCCTTTTTTAAGATCTTCTTGTACGTTCGCCACCAGACTTCCTTATAAGGGGTTTTGTGTCAAAATAAGCAACAAATCACTGAAAACAAAAAACCTGCTCCAAGTGATTCTCGAAGTGATGTGTCTTTGAGTAATTTTACAAAACGTTCAATTCGTTCATAATTGTTTAATTTATGTTAAGTAATTCAGAACTATTGTATATCTAAGTATGGAAAATAATTGTGCCTAATATCATTCTTCTTCCTTAATCATGCCATATCAATAAGGTGTACATTTAAAAATTACTAGGGGGCCCATGCTCAAATTGCGCATTTTATTATTTATATATGTTAGAAACTCAGGAGCGTTGAATGAGCCCTCTAAAAATAAATCAAAGGCTTAGGGGTCGAAACCGTCAAATAAATGCCCATTTCAAATAAATATCAGTCGCCGCGCCGGTGTGCTGTATCATAAGCTTTAAAACGACACCTCAATCGTAAATATCGAATTTAAGTTGGACGGCTGAAAAAGGGATCTAATAGAGAAAAAACCCATTATTGTATTAAATATATAGGCGACCTCTAAATCGTTTATTTACAATAAGTTATCATACATTTAAAAAAATGAGGGAAAATTCAAACGATCCCTATTTATTATAGTGTAAAATACGTTCATGTCAAATTTGATCTTCCCAAGGCCACACTGTATTTAGTGTGGCCTTGATCTAGCTTATATTATAAGGTCTACCTTTTAATGTTTTTTGTAATGTCTAGCCTACCACACACGGTTTTCAATCAAGAATCTGCATCACATGTATTATGTAAACAAAGCAGAAGTTTTTAGATCCCAACGCTTATTAAATGGCAGATATTTTACGTTATTTCTCGTTTTTTTCTGGTGAATTTCAAGCAATTTCAGTATTTTTCCCGCTATCACGGAATAGAGACCTTTAATTTGAGCCCTCTCCCATATTTCTACAACTTGCCAGACACCCAAAATTTTGACGCAAAGAATCGCCTTACGAAATTAAATATATGACTAGTTGCTTGTAGGGGTAAAAGCCCCTAAAATGGAATACAAATTCTGAATATTTATTGCATTCTGACAGATTTCAATGTTTAAAGTGTAATGTTAAAGATATTTTGACATTTGCCAGTACGTATCAAATTTTAAGAACAAGTTTTTAGTTACTTCAGTAGGCTATAACAAAGGGCTGAATTTTGTGGAACAGTGGCCTTATCCGTCGATCTAAAACAAACTCAGTTCATTTTGTTTGCAGTTAAACATATAACCATGGTTTGAAAAAGTTCTCAAGGTTAACCATAGATTGCAGCACTTTATTTATTTTCCAAGGAAAGTCGAGACATGTAACACAAAAAATTAAAACAAATATCGTGTTTCCACTTGATTCAACAGAACATATTGGACATTAAAAGGGTACTTTTTATGGAAACCTCCAATCGGGGCTACATTTTTACCTAATAGGCAAATAGGTAAGGATGAAATCAGAAAATTGTCTCCCGTTGACGACTCCAAGCTCCACGTGGGAGCCTCTGGCTCCACTTCATACGGGAGTTAGGTTTCTAGACCACGAGCTAGGTAAATAGTTAATATTGAGGATTTTACCATACGTTCAACACGTTTTTATGGTTGCCCGTGAATAAATACTGCTTTATCTTGGTAGATTCAAGATTAAATATACATTTATTGGTCAAATTTGAATTATACCTGGATTTTAAATAAACCATATATAAACATATATGGTATGTTTTTTTAATCAAATATAAGCAACAAAATCTTTTATGTGAACAAAGCAGATGTTTTCAAATCCCAAAGCTTTATAAATGGCAGAAATTTTACGTTATTTCTCATTTTCTGGTAAAATTCAAGCAATTTCAGTATTTTTCCGAGTCCCTGGGATCAATACCTTCAATTTGAGACCTCTCTCATCATCCTTCGACTGCCAAACACCCACAATTTCGGCGCAAAAGTTTCCCAGATAGATATAAGGTAGATCATTGAGCATTAAATCGGCATCGTCATAATAAGATTCATAATATTTTATTTGTTTATTCGTTTAAAATACAAAATAATAATCTAGTAAACATATCTAAGCAGCCTTGACTAAGTAATTTTAAGTTAAATATTCCTAGCTCTTTTTAGAACTAATGAATGTGCCACTGTTTCAAGATTATTAGAATTATGTCATACAGGAATGTTAAAAGAGCGTACAGTGCCAATCTAATATGTCTTATCATTTTTCATGAAAGTACACATGTGAAATTTAAAACTTATTTAAGTTTCAAATTATTTGAAACTAATCATCACAAAGGTTTAAACCTGTGCGTGATGATGAGTCCGGTTTTGCTTAGTTTGCTTCCGCCTTTATTTATTTATTCATATTTATGTATTGATTGGTTGTCACTTGATACATTTCAAGTATAGACAGACGAACCCCACCTGATAAACAAATGACAAAGACAAATGATAAAGTTTGAAATTTAAAACTTTGCAAAACATTTATCAAGAAGTTATCAAATTGGGCATTAAGAATTAAATAATTTGTTGAATTAAAGATCATGGCAATCACTAAATTTCACCATTAGTGTAGTAAATCAATGTTTAAAAATAGCTTGCCAAGTTAATAGTGGCTTGGTTTCATTGAAAGGTGGAACAAAATATACTCCAGGTCAGTTACTGGCATCATAGGCGTCGCGTGAACCAAACTTTTTGGGGGGCACAACTGACTGTGGGGTCCTCCCCCGGAAAATTTAGGTTTTTTTTTACTCAAAAGTGGGGTTTTAAGCCTTAAAAACTGTGAAATATGCAATACAAAAAAGCTTAGTTTTTTTACGATTTTCAATGTAAATTTGCGGGAAATGTTCCACTACATACTAAGCTAGTTAGATTTTTAACCCGTGACTGTTGAAGAATGTTTACCTAAAAACCATTGCAGTTATTGTTTTCTATCTTAAGAAAATAGATGGTCGAAGAAAAACTCTTATTCGCAATTCCCCTACTTTCCTGGCTGTTTCATTATCGTTAATCTCATTCTCGTCTGCAGCTTGCAGGTTAAACTCAAGGTCTGTAGAGAAGAAGAGATATCTCAAGTTATCTAAGGCAAAAATGTAAAGAAACCGTGATTGTCTTTATAGACCTGAAACTTATAGCGGCCGGTCTTAAAAGACGTCTCGATTTGTCAGCCTCAAGCTGTGAGAAAAATAATTTTGACAATCAGAGGAAGCATATAACCGGCATCTCACTTAAGGCTATATTTTCACCAAATGGGCTAATAGAGATGCTTGTAACGGGATATTGGGTCTCCAATTGACGTCAAAAGCTTTGGTTCCACAGGCCTTTTGGGATTTAGGCGTCCTGACAGTATGGTAGTATTATTATTCTATTTTTTGAAGTAGGTGGCTGTACAAACGGTGGAGTGTTCTGGTAGTTAGTGGATGACAGAATGACAGGTACTAGGTGCAAAGCGCACAGGGTGACCAACTTTCGCCCATTCGCCCAGAGAACGGACTTAAGTATTCAACTTAAGTATAACTATTCTTCCAACCTCTTTGTTTGGCCAAATGAATAATCCCATATCAAATGAATGTAACAACAATTAAATATAAAAAGAAAATGAATGTGAAAGATTAGTATTGTAAAAATAAACATGCAATTAAAAAAATAAATTACTTGTGAGTAGAGAAACGACTTTATAGAATAGTAGAAAATAATTTTTATTTGAATTGTTAATGTTGTTCGGCAGCTCTAAAAATAAACTTTTTTATGTTGGGGGGGTGTGCCCCCCGTGCCCCCCGCCCCTGCGCGATGCCGATGGCTGGCATCTTCGGGACCAGACATCTTGTCGCCAGGCCTGATGATAGCGCTCCTTATCAAGTTTACGTAGGAGCCAAACAATAACTCTCTCTTATCTAGCGGGGCCCCTGCAGTAGTTGGAATCTTGTTTCCGAAATACAAAATCAATAGCTCGGGAAAACTTTAAAACTCCAAATGTTTTATTAATTTACTAACTATTATACAGGAAATTCTGGATTGCATTCTTTGAATCGAAAATAACCTTTAATGCTTATTTTTGGTAAAACGTTTTTGAATTTTATTATTTGACTTAGCAGCATGTTAACATGTAGTCCAGGCAACGAAATGGAATAGAGTGAATTTGTTTGAACACAATTTGGGACTTTGCAGCTTGGTTTGGGCTAGTTAGGAGGTGAACATATCAAAAGTCCCCGTCCGTAGCCCTTGAGCGGTGGGAGGTAGGGGGGTTTGAAGGTACCATTTTTTGGGTTTTCCTAAATATCTTGAAAACTATCAGCTTTTAGTATTACCTGTTAAATTTTAAAATTAAAGAAAATTAAATTTCCTGTAAGAAGAGCATATAATATGTCTACTTTGGTCCAACCATTTACAAGGTAAACACTAATTTTACTAATATCTAAACAAATATCCCTTCCATAAGAAATACATGTAAATTTGTGGGTAACATAGATTCCCAATGGGGCAATGCTTTTTTCACCTAAAGGAAAATGAACAGCATTCAGGAAATATTGACAAAATTTCCAGTAATCTGACACCTCAATCATAAAAATTTGTCTAAAAAAAAGGTGTTGGCGAGCTAAAAAAACGATAATTTTACGCTTTCACTAAATATTTGTAATAACTCCTTGAAAAATATAATTTGTTGTGAGCTCACTAACACCTTAATTTTTGAACTAAAAAATTATTTGAAGTTTAAATACATTCTCAATTATTTGTGAATATATGTAATCTTGGTATGTGTTAACAACACACTTAAACGCTTTTAATTATTTAATTACAGGCAGAAGGGCTCATATAATTAATTTACGTGTCATCGACAAGAACTGCAATCAATTGCAATTAAATTTGAGTAAGTTTCTCGGTAACATATAGCACAATGAGAATTTCAGTTCCTTGGGGCAAAAGCAACAAGGAAAACGTATTTAATTATAATAACTAAATTATAAAGTCGTTTAAGGGGGTTCCCTACCTCCAGCAGTTTTCGTTTTTATGCGAAACTAACGGTGACTTTGAAACCTGCGTCTTTATAAGAGCCGATGTTAAATTTGCGCAATTTTTGCCGCGCAAGGCGGTGCAAGGGTAAACATGGTGTCATTTAGCGTCTTCAATTAATTATTACAATAAAATATTTTTGGACATACTATTTTGAGATAAATAGTTGTAGTGTGTAAATTGCTTCTCAACAATAGTTTATGTTCACTCATTTGAAAGTGGGTGACGTTAATATTTGTTAACTTCAACCGAAAGAATCTCCAGAATAACGACATGAACGATTATGGATTTGCAGTAACACTGTAAAACTCCTTATCTTTGAAAAGGTATATTGAATTAAATTTTACCTTGAAAACTGTGGGCACTGAATGACACGGCGCGGAGCGTGTTTTCGTTTTGGTATATTTTGGCGTAAGTAGGGACCCCTCTTGAGGTGCAATATAATTTTATTTAGAATCAAACGTAATAATAGGCGGTACTCGTGGCTTCGCCCCTAGTAAATGGTATCGTGCCGTATGGGTGAAAATACAAAAGAATCCGTTGAGGAAGTCCTGTAGTTAAGGTGGATCACCACCTTATTTGTATTTAATCCAATCTAATTTTCGTTTAGGAGTAAGGGGGGATGTTTCGCTGTGCAGAGGCGATATTAAACAATTAATTGAAAGTTACTTAAGGTTTAGTGGGCGAAAATTTAACACATTTCGTATTGAAGTTAATGATAGTAATAACGTTGATAGTAAATATGAAATTTGGGCAGTTAATACTTGTCATTTTTTAACTATAACTAAGAATCTCGTAGTAAGAAAGTGAAAACAGCCCCGCGCACATTCCACAATTTAAAAATATCAAATTAAATACAGTTCCCGCATTATACAGGGTGTTTTTTTTAACACAACCCATTTTTAAGATTGAATAATGCACATATAAATTTGAAATGAGTATTGGTTTATTGATCTTTACATTTTACACTACCTATTATTTAAGTTTGATCACGTGCTCAACCAATCCGCCACTAGCATTTGTATACAGTTACACTCTCTCCATCAAATTCCCGAACACGTGTTGCTAGATACCTCTTTGAATTTCTTGCATTAAATGTGTTATGTTTGTTTTAAGGTGCTGAATATCCTGTGAATTGTTTTCGTAGGCCTTACTTTTTATGTATGCCCAAAGAAAATAATATAGTGAGGTCAGATCCGGGGATTTTGGGGAGAAATAATCCTTCACTGATAAAATAAAGTTTTGGGTTGCGTTTAAAAAAAACCTGTATCTCCAGCTATGGCTACAGCAGACCCCCTCTTAACCGACCTCGTTTTAACCGACGATCGGATTATCCGCCCTTGCTGGTCAAATGTTAAAAATCGTTTTAACCGGTCCTGTTTTGAGAGCAGTTCGGTTTAACCGCCCTTTTCTAGGAATTGCGACATTTCCGTTCCCATACCTGGCGATGGGGAACGTTACGTCTAATATTTAGTTTATTGACGTGTTTTGTTCTGACCGTGCTTTGGGATTTGTGACATTTCTACAGTAAATATTTTGGAAAATAGGTTGATAATTATAGTTTATTTTCTAAATAATTCAAGAACTGCTTTATAATGATGTTAATAGAATTCTAAATCAACAGACCTTTTATTTTTAGGCGTTTAAAGGATTACCCGTTTTAACTGACCTTTTAACTTATCCGACCTAGGTCCGGTTCTGTAAGGGTCGGTTAAGAGGGGGTCTATTGTACTACGCTACTAACCGTATCATATGATACTTTAAACATATGATTTTGGTAAATACAGCGTTTGACAAACAGCGGGACTGTAGTACAATGTTTTCAGAAACGTACCTATTTTTGCCATCTTTGGTCAAGCAATACGGTAAACGTCAAACGGAATTTTTTAACACTGGACCAATAATTGTACTAAATATATAAAATCAGCTGATTTCACTATTAACGTTTATCGTGTTGTTATTTCTATCAACGATAAATTTTAGGTGGCTTAGCGCCGTTTTTAAAAACGGTAGTCACTATTACGTTTATTTTATGTGGACTTTTTTATCCTATTCCAATTATAAAATTTAAAGATCGCTTCGCAATATGTATTAGATATTTTTAACACGATTTGTGAATAATGAAAAAATGCACCGACATAAAAACTACTTTAGAGTTTTTCCATTCAATTTAGGAGTTTTCAGAATGGAGCAATGATGAATGCTGACGTGACGCGACGGGTGGGGTGCGTGCAGTCACGTGGCCACGACCTACCACTGCGCCGCGCCGGGCCTCTTGGGATATGATACCTATTTTAAACTTTCGGTGCAAAATTTAATTTTTTTATTGAATATCAAAAAGAAAAAAATTATTCGTCACGTACAAGCTATCACATATTAATGGGGCTAATATTAAGAGTTCTAGCTTATCCTAATTTTTTACAGGCTTCAAATTTTTTTAAACATCTCATGAATAAACTTTTTGTTAGGTATCTTTAGCTAAAAATGATCAATTCAACTGAATAAGGTTTGGTGATGGTGGCAAGAAGGGCCTGAAGTTTATTAAAATGGAACCCGTGCGAATTCGCACGATTATTAATTATAAATGATCGTCTGCCTTCTATGCGCACATAATATGTCGATCATTTATTGTAAAAATAGTTTTTTTGAACGATGTAGCGTGCTGAAAGTGTCTCTGATAGCCAATCGATAGGATGCGTATTGCAGCATTGTAAGCGATGTTCGTTGTGCACTTGCGTATTCATTACAGTTTTTTTTTTTTTTTTTTTTAGATCTGTATGTCAACCTTCATCTCCTTATGGAAAAAGCAACAGGTCAGCCATTGGGTTGAGGCGAAATTTGTAATATATTGTACTGTATTGTAATTGGAGAATGTGTACTCTTCTAAGTGGCTGATCTTTTGGGTGAATCATCAAGTCACGCCCGCACTTGGTGGTTCGCTATCGTTTGCTCTAAAAGTAATAGCAACATCATTAAGTTAAGTCTTTGTATCGACGCTAATATTCTTTTCTATCTCAGACAATGTGTATTCCGAGTTGTGTATGCTGCTCATCTGGATTTTTTTTCAGAACGCAAATCATCACGTTGAAATCTTGCGCTTAAGGATTAACTTTAACCAAGTGTTCAGTCAAGCTGTTCATGAGTTCATAGCTGCAATAGCCGTTGGCTTTGTTTAGCATTCTTTCTTGATCACCAGTTTCGACGTCCGTCATAGATACAAATTGAGCATATAACGAATGCTTTCCTCACGGTTGTAAGGTGCTATAAATGAGTGATAAATTTTTGCGTACCCTTTATACATGAAAAACCCTCCGCCATTGTTTTCTTCAATTTAATAGTTCTTTTACTTATGCCGTTGCGAGCACAGAGTTGTAGGAACTTAATGTTTTCTTTGTAGACAGTTTCTGTTCAGACTATCGGTATCAGTAATAAGGCTTTGAATGTAATTGAATTGTCGGTATGAAGGTAGATTCGCTTTCCCTTTTGGCAGCAGTATGAAAATTCTTAGCCTCTTCCTCTTTTTTCTCATTGAAAATGTAGCGCGCCACATTTCTGACACGGTAATGCCATCCTGCCAAATGAATGCTGCAGAATCCTTGGATTTGTTAGTGATATTTTTGTCAGTGCAATTTTCCCCTAATTGATCCAGCTCCGCGTACGAAGCCTCTGCTTGCACACGCACACCTTGTCGTACATTGCCCAACTGTGTCCGACCGCTATAAACACTTCTTTGTCGTCTCATTCATAGCATGTTTGAAAGAATATAAAGTGTCCGATTACAACAAATTTTCGTCGTCTTGTTCCTTAAAAAACAAACAAAAAACAAACAAAAACAGCTGGGCTTAGTTTGAAACAAATTTGATATCTATACTCAATTCCACATTCACCTTTCAGTACAGACCATATGGAGATAGCTATTCTGTTACCTTTGCTTAGATCCCACACAGCTGGTCAGATGTTTATTTGTTTACATTTTCACTTCTGTCAAAACAAATTTTATTTTCAAATACCTTTTTCGCCCCTTTTTCGAGTTATATTGCCTAAATTAAAAATCGCATAGAGACGCATAATATGTGGGGGTAAGTCTTAAAATAAAAAGCCCTATCGTTAATAAAGTTTCCATGTAGCGTATTAATAATATAGATAGATAATACCTGATTTGTTAAAACTATTTTCTAAGGAAAACCTTATCCCGTTCAGGTTAAACCAAAATAATAAAAGTTGGTATTTTTAACAGCCCCAAGTCAAATTACTATTGTTTTAGGGTTACCTATCTTCTTTAAAGCTTTTTTTCCAAAATATTATGTTCTGTATAATGAAAACACTCTCGGCTGATAACTTTAGTGTTTTATACTTTAATGTTTGTTTGCACAATTTCCTCAAATGAGCTTAATATGTTTCAATTATATAAATAATTAATCTCTTGTTACGTGTACTTTATGTAGGCAACATTGCTGTTTTATATGGAATCATATTTTATGGGAAGGTTGTTTGATTTGCCTAATGAGTTTAAATTAACTTATAGGTTATCAGTTTTGGACAGCAAAATTAAAACGTACATCATTAATTGATTTTTTCCTTTGGTACATAAAATAACCGGTCTTACTCTAGTGTGTAACAATTACAGTTATAATTCCTGTAATTAAATTTTATAAATTTATAATGCAAGTACAGAGTTATAATTCTTCTGGTTACGCCCTTCCCCAAGGAAAGTGAATATCCACAGGTAAAAATATAATAATAAGCTTTTAAATTACACTGATGGATTCAGTGAAAAAACAATTGAGTATTTTCAATCGCGTCTCAGCGGCCAACGGTTTCTGAGATATTACCGGGTGTACGACCCGGAAGTAAACAGGTGTGGTCGGTACATAATAATTTGTGCAGAAGTAGAAGATATACCACAGTTTTGGCGGGAAGAGAGAAACAAGCGCGGGAGACAGAAAAATCCCCTCACTTGCAAACCTGCTTCTCCAAGCTAGAAAAAAGTGCGAGCACCTATTGGGAGCAGCGTGTGAGGGGAACTGGTGAACAGTGGAGGGGGAGAGGGGAAAGAGCAGTTAATGGGCTCTGGAAGTCCCCAATACGTGCTCTTGCTTAAGTGCTCTTCAAGAGCACCTATTGGGTTCTGGAAGCCAGAAAGAGCGGTTATTGGGTTCTGGGTAGAACTATATATATATATATAAATATGTCTGTTAACATGATAGCGGCCGTAAATATGGTACGATCTTAATGAAATTTGGTACAGACGTGTAAAGTGGTAATCAGTCGGAAGAGTTTGTGAACCAGCCCGATTGGACCACCGGAAGGGGGCTAAAAGGGGATAAACCCCCAAAAAATGGGTTTTTAAGTTTTTTACACAGAAAAATAAAATTTATCGAATTTGTGATGGCACCATTGAATTCAGCTCCAAAAAAACAAACAATTTCGTATCTTGAAACACTGCTCTATGTCCATTGGTTCCCGAGATATTGAAAGTGGTAGACACAGTACGTTGTCCCAATGTTAACCTTATCGGAAATAAGTTAAATTCAATATCTTGCTTATTCCTCAATATATTTTGATAAACTTGGTCTGTGGCTTCATCTAGATGAGATCTAATGTTTGATAGTCTAAAATGTCCGATATTTAAATTTTTGTGGCAGCAAACCTGCATACTCATTCCTGTTATTCTTATGGAGCTTACAAAAACATGTCAAATCTCGCTATGTTGGCTTGAACTATGTTCTTTTGCATTTGAAGTTCGCTGAGTATGCAGGTCTGCTGCAAAGGGGTTATTTTTATTTCCTGGAGAAGTGCCCTTGGGTCTAGAGCCGTAACGACCACTGGGGCAACCGGGGCGCCACCCTGGGCCTCCGAGGATAGGGAGCCCTGAATAAGGGGCCCCTGGCCGAGGGAACATGAAACCGTAACGACGCCGACCTCGTCGCAACCGTATTATTTCTGAAAAAACTTGATTTTTCCTAGATTAAAACTAGTTAAAAGATGAGTAGATGTTTAAACAACTTTGAAACTGGAATTTTTCTCCACAACTGTTTTTATTTGTCTATAATATTACCATTGATTGTAGTATCCAATAGGTAATCCAATAATTTGGGTAATAACTAAACTAGAATGATTTATTTAATTTGTGGCCAGAAAATCTTGACGACTACATTGCCGTGGTTTGAGATTTCCTGGATTGATTCGTCGCGATCATTTCCTGGCCACTTCGTGGCTGCCGAAGCAAAGCTTCCCTATCGTCTTTTTTTATCTTGGCCGAATTGTAGCCGAGTCTCTTTGTTGTATCGTGGCTGTCAAATCCCTGTAAATCCTTTGCATGGTGTCTTCCAGTCAGAAATTTGGGAAAGGTCATACGTAATGAATTTAAACCTTTGGTCCAGAATTTCGATGTGGTGGCCAGCAAATCTCTTGATCAAATCGCAAAAAACAAATATTTCGGTAATAACGCTGCAGAAAAATCACTAGTCGTGTACATTGCTGCCGGCTAATTTCTCGGTTCTCTTTCGGTCGCAAATCACCCGCTTGTTTCACGGCCGGCAAATCCCTCGATGGTATCGCTGCCGTTAAGTCTGTCTCTCTTTCTGTGGCCGTTTCATCTCTCGGGCGCAAAGCTGAGAATATCGCTGGCTCATTTCGCGGCTGGAGAATTGCTCGCTCATCCTGCAGCCAGAAAATGGCAGATCTCTTGATCGCATGTAGGCCAACAAGTCTTTTGCTCTTTTCAAGATCGTCATATATATTGACCACATTTCGACCGGAAAATCTGTCGTTTATTACGCAGTTGGCCAAACTTTCGGTCGAATTGCTGTTGGAAAACTGCTAACTCTTTTCATGGCCGTTACATGCTTTGCTCGTATCGCGAGTGTCAACACGTGGTCGTTTATGACAAATCCCTCAGTTATATGCAGCAAAAAAACCTTCAGTTCTGCGGCCAGCACGCATTGCGACCCTCAGATATTGAATTTTGCTTCAGAAAACGACATTAACAAAACAGCTACTGAATTAACAGTCATTTGAAAAGAAGTTTAAATAATCGGTATCAGAAAACTGACACATACTTTCTCCCTTCAAGTAATTTAAAACCAGAAAACATGTTTAGTGAAATAAAAAAAAATTAACAATTAATTATCACACAAATATATACCAAATTTTATCAAAATCGGTTAGTAAATAACGGAGATATCGGTTTTTAAATATTTGCCATAAGAATAACATTGGACAACGTACTGCGTTTACCGCCGAAATAAAATATCAATTATCTCCGCAACCAGTTGACGCAAAACTAATGATTCAAAATACTAGATTATTTAGTTTTTCAAGTCAAATTTAATTTTCTTTAGAGGTCACAGATTTTGTGAAATTTGAAAAATATGAATTTTTTAACACTTAAACCCCCATAACTTCTGAACCTGAATTTTTACAGACATGCGGGTGGTGTCATTTTGTTTGTCGTCTTAAGCAATAAAATTCATGAAATTTTTATCAAAATTGTTAGAGCCGTTTTTGAGAAATTAGGATTTATGTCATTTTTTATGGGTTTTTATGGGGTAAATACCCTTAAAAATCAAAAATTCTAAAAAATGAAAAATATGCCTGGAGATACCACGGCTTTATGCCTACATGCCAAATTTCATGAAAATCGGACTCTAGCTTTGTTTACATCCACACATACACATACATCGTCACATCCACATCCACACACACGCACGCACGCGCAGGCAGGCAGGCAGACACCATACCAAAAACCACTTTTTTGGATTTAGGGAGCACTAAAACGAATATATCCACTAACAACTCAAATTCGAAAATTTTGACGAAAACAATACTTTCTCCTTATACTATGTATAGGGGGGAGAAAGTAAAAAATAAAACAGTAAAAAATTGGCAGAACTTTTAATTGATTAGGTATAGTTCATTGTCTTCGAGTTGATGTAGGCACAGAGTGTATTATATACTCCCAGTAACCATTGCAAAGGCAAAGTGATATTTTTCTAAGCTTAAATTAATAAAAATATTTTTAAGATGTACAATGGCACAAAACAGTTTAAGCAGCATAGCTCTAATCTCTATTGAAAACGATGGAGCTCAAAAATTATTTTTTTAAAGTTATTGATGACTGCCTGCACGAAAGCACAAAGAAGAAAACAAATGTTTCAGTAATAAAATGATATTTTAGCAACTGTGTGTTGTAAACTAATAGAAAAAATAAAGAAATTGTAAACATTTTGAAATATTTTATATTTCTATCAGTCAGCCCCCTACATTATTTTGCTTTTATCAATTATTCGTAAATTATGGTTATTATTAAAAAAAAACGAAATACTTATGGCCTATAAAAATGGTAAATTAATTAATTTTGGTTGTATGATTTTTGACACTCGCACACTCACGCTTGAGTAAGATATGGGGGCCCCACCAGCTAGTCTCGCTCCGGGGCCCCCAAGTTTAACATTACGGCCCTACCTGGGCCCCCCTCCCCTTTTGCAGGGGGGATGTAATATCTCTCAGGCCCCCTCAGTATCCCCCCTTGAGAAAGGTCTATCCATGCTAACGAGTTTTACCTCAATTTCTATTTAATTTTTTGTCGGATTCAGAGAAATTCGGATTAACCGGGAACAGGAGTGAACCCAGGAATCGATTTCGGGTTGGAGGCGGGATACTGCATAGGGGGTAGTGTATACATTTTACATCACCCTCTAGAAAGAGAGGGTGCTATTTCTAACAAACCATTTGTGACACTGTATTATAACTGGCACCAATTCTTGGGGCCCAGTCCGCGCATGGGGCGGGGAGTGGACAGGCTGGGAGGAGAGGGGAATAGTAGCGGCAGTGGCGGCCAACAGTGTACTAGCCTGGCTGCGTACATTCGGCAACTCGCAGATAGTTACTGCTTCTCTGTCAATTGATGTTCAGAGAATCAAGACGCTTTAATAAATACTAATGAAATATTATTCTTTAATCTTATGCTGTATTTTACTTTAATCGTTAATGAGAGTCAATGTTCCGTCGGTTAATAATTTTAGGACGACATGTAGTGACATGCTATTGTTGACGGCTGAGAGCAGAATGACAGTGCTGCGCTCTAACAACGCGTTGTCGCGCATGCGCTCTAGCCGTTTTTTCTACCGCGCATCCACCGCACTGGGCGTCAGTTATACCTATAATCCGTTTTTAAACAAGATAATGAAGTAATTCATTTATCCAATTTGTTATTGCATATGTATCATAATAACAATGCCTTTATATGTTTTATTGCCTCAAATAAAAGCTATTGGTCAGACCAATTCAAACAGGTTTTATAGATATATAGTTCAGTGATTATTACATTTATGTTAGGTCATTTAAACTTTTATGAGACCTTTTAAAGGGCCTCACAAATAAACTGCCCTAATTTTATAAACTACCCTATTTCATCCAAGAATGCTAGGTTTTTTGTTTTATTGACAAAAATTTAGTTTTCCTTAGTAGTCAAGTAAAATTGTCTTAAAAAAACCCCTTCACAGGAAAGTTTTGGGTTAAGTTTGATTTTTGTTGTTTCTTATTTCTTTTGGGATACTGAATCCAGATCCGATGTTTGTTAACAACATTTTGTGATGGAGCTGTAAAAAATGCAAAATAAGGCAAAATGTCTTTATATATTTTTGCTGATAACTCAAAGACCGTTAATTTTATGTGATAAACATAGATTTGAGAAATGAAAGTACGTAATATTTCCTACAAGATAAACTGCTTGTTTTTATTTCTATGACAAATTGTATGGGCAGTGTTGTGAATTGAAAATTTACAATTTTTTCCTTATGAGCTGAATTCCCTATAAGGAATCAGCTATTCCAGTATGAGTTACAGTAAAACCTACGCCCCAAGGCTACTCTAACTTTTCTTTTTGATGTCCCCAGGCCCCAAAAACACTATCTGTTCAAATAATTTTACACATGCATATGCATATACATTTATTTACATATAAATTTACACTTTTTCTTATATAGAAGATAACTCACTTAAAAATCGTTAGATTACATTCAAACTTGGTGAATAAACTAATCATATAATGTAATTAGACCAGTTAAAACATTAGCCACGTCGGCCGATTCTAACTGCATTAAGGGGGAATTTTGTGATTTGTCAATGAGTAGCCCTTTAAACTATGTAAATTAATATACTGCTATAAATCAGTGACTGTATGACATACAGTAATGATTAAAAGAACTACATTATTCAGTTTTGTGAGCTTAGCTCAAGTATGAAACTAAAAATTTTAATATTCTAGAATTTTATACAATTTTTCATGTGAATTCCAATTCACACACAACAACACCAATGGTGTTCACCAATTGGTGGGGAACACCAATTTTTTAGACATAAAATTTTTTTTAATAAATAACTTTGAAAAATGAATCCATAAACCCCCCTTAGAATTGAACGATATGGCTAATTTTTAACTATTATAATTACATTATATGTTTATTATATTCACAAAGTTTGAATGAAATCAAAATTCTAAAAAAGAAAAAAAGTAAATTTATATGTAAACAAATAAATTTTTGTGTTAAATAATTTGAACAGATGGTGTTTTTGGGGTCTAGAGACATTAAAATTTTATAGTTCCCTCTGGGCCTAGGTTTATTACTCCCCATACTGGAATACCCTCTTCTTTACAGGGAATTTAGCTCACATGGAAAAAATCGCCAACTTTCGATTTGCAGCGCTGTCCATACAATTTGTTATAGAAATAAAAACAAACAGTGTATCTTGCAAGAAATTTTATGCACTTTCCTTTTGTAAATCAGTGTTTACAGCATTAAGTTTACGGTTGTTGAGTTATAAGGAAAATACATAGAAAACTGAAAACTTGCTTCATTTTGGATTTTAGACAATGCTCCATCACAAAATTTTGTTAACAAACATTGGATTTGATTTCAGAGCCCAAAAAAACATAAGAAACAATAAAAATAAAACTTAACCCAAAACGTCCTCACAAAAACTACATTTTACCTTGACTAATGTGAGTTTAATGTTGATTAATTTTCTGTTTTGCTGTTTTGGTTACTTAGCATTAAATCTGTTTGCTAAGTAACCAAAGTCTTAAAAAACAAAAACTGCAGACTTCCTTTTTTTAAATGAGACTCACTACACATCTGAATAACACCATCGCGATATATGAGTTGTTGCTTGGTTAGGATCTGGATTAACTTAGGCTCATGTAATACTATACAGTGTGTCGAAGTATTGAGTGTTGAACTAAGGAGTTACTGTAATACCTTTCAAATAATTTTCTTAAAAGAACTCTTTTTTTCAGGAAATATCCACGATATGGACCAGGTGACTTTTCGCCATTATGTATTGCGGAAACAAACACCAGAACACAGCAGAAGCAGCAGAATGCCTCATATTTGGAAAAGTTCTCACAACCCTATGACTGTTATCAGGCCCCTCCAGCCCCCCCTCAATCTAAGCCCTTAGTGATGGAATCAGAAAATCCTTTGCCGGACGATTTTAGTGATGATGAGCAGGTAGCAAATGGCAAAGAAAAGTGTGTGTATGATGGATCCAACCCCATTATCGATCCAACCCAAGAAAAATTTGTTTGGAATCCAGTTATTTTGCCCAATCCAAAATTATTTAAAAGTGCTTGGGAGCTACTGGAGAGCCCTTATTCTTCTCAGTTTCATGGGGAAAATGCAAGTGAGTGTTTTGACTCGCCGGGTAACCATACAACATCATCATCCTCAACATCCTACCTGACTGTCGCTGAGGTAAGATGTGTATTTGTGTTGCTTTTCTTTGCAGATTTAGAAATGTGATAGTAAGGATATAGGAGTGTTTGTTTGTATGTATGTATTATTAATCTAGTAAAACTTTAAGAGGTATTGGACCAAGCCTGTTCTAAATACATCGTGTCCCAATAAAAAAACTGGTCAATTTCAAAACCTAATACAACCTGCAACTAGCCAATGTTCAAGGTTACCATGTGGTAACTGAACTAATAAAGTTTAGCTGAATGTCATTTGTAAAAACATTATAATGATTTCCCATTCACAGAATATATTAAAGAATGCTCTTATAAGAAAAGATTTAACAAACTTACTCGTGATTTCCTTATAAAGAAAATTAATTTAAATAGATTTTTTAGGACCTTAGTATATTTTCGATACAATTGTTTGTATATAATTATGCGGTTTAATTAATTGTTTGGATTACAACTTTTTTTGTGACAAATAAGGTATCTTTAAAATTATTAACTATAGGCTACTTGATTCTTTCAGTTCCTGAATTCTTTTCTTTTATTGGTATCTTTATGTGGTATTGATATAAGTAAAAAATTGAATTGTTAGTATTTCAGTCGTTATTAGTCAGCGGTCGAGGTCGGATGTGCAGATAAGCCCTGACTGAGCGTGCCTCCTGCCCGCCTGACCTTGCATGCAGGTTACAAAGTGATTTTTTAAATAGTTTCTGTTTAAGCGCGGGTTTTTCGGGGTGGTCAGTGACATTTTCAGGAATATTTTCAGTGACATTCTCAGTGACATTTTCAGTGCATTTTCTGTGACATTTTTAGTGACATAAATTGAGTAGTAATCTACTTATCGTCGTTTTGTCCGATTCATTCCTGTTAACTTACCGGAAATGGCATGTGCGAAGTGTTCGCTTGAAATAAAAAATAAAAAAGACGCATTAACGTGCTCTCAGTGTAACAAACAGTTTCACGTGGCATGTGTGTACGTTGGTCCGCCGCCCGTCCGACCGACTACAAGATCAGGCGCCGCGACGCCGTGGCGATGCGCGGACTGCACAGCGGAAAACGATTCTGAACCCGGGAACGTGATGGATATGCTTAAACTGATTCGTCAAGAGATGGCAGCTGACCGCAATTCCAATTCTATCAATTTCGAGAGTTTAAGTAAAAGCATTAATCAGGTGAGTGAATCACTTAAAAGTTTGAATGTAAAAGTCTCTTCAATAGAAGAAGATCAAGGACATATGAAATCAGACATCTTAAAAATACAAGAAAAAAACGAAACTCTTACACGGCGGGTCGAAGAACTTGAAGGGCGGATGAACGAGATCGAGCAATATTCTAGGATTCACAACCTAGAAATTCGGGGTGTTCCACTATCTACAGGCGAGAATACTCTCGCAATCTTGGAAAAGCTTGCGGAAGTACTGGGAATAAAATTCGATCGAGAGGATATATCGATTTGCCACCGATTGCCGACGCCCCAAAATCCTCGCTATCACCCATCGATTGTAGTCCAGTTTAGTTCCCGCGCCGTTAGGACTCGATGGCTAACCGCGAGCAAGACTAAGAGCCTCACTACCAAGGACCTGTCGACCAACTTCCGGGACGGCCGGATTTTCGTAAACGAACACTTGACTGTTCACAATAAATCCGTTCTCGGTCGCGCACGTCGTCTCACAAAATCCGGGAAGCTCGCGTTTGCTTGGGTGAAGGACGGGAAGCTTTTCGTGAGAAAGACTGCCTCATCCCCGGTGACACGCGTGTGGAGTATCGCCGACGTGGAGGTCGCGGCTGGAGAACCGAGGTCCGAGGACTCCAACACCGGCGGCGGCGACAGCTGAATGGTCGTCACGGCGACCAACACAGCGTTGGACTCAAAGTAATACCATGCCATGTTTTACTATTATACACTAATTCTCCTAAAGTAGGGATTTTTTTTCTCGCATGCAAAACTTTTTTTTCTCACAACAAAAAGTATACATAATTTTAATTTCTTATTTATTTTTTTTTACATAAACAGTAATCAACAAATCAGAAATTTCTTTTCAATTAACTATTAAATATAGTTTTCAGTCTTTTTATCTTACTTTATGTGTTTTAATCTGCAATAAAAATACACAGCAGTTGTACTAAAAAGTAATCTTTTATTTATCTTAATGTACAGGGAATAATAAGATGTTAAATTTAGTTTAGTATAATAAATTAGAAATTTATTTAATTTTAAGCTTATTATTTTCTTTAACTCTCGCAATGCTTAAATTTAAATTTGATACTATCTAAAAAGTTTAGCCTTTTATTATGTTAGAATAAACGTGTGAATATTAACGAAGAATTTAAATAATTTGTGTTTAGTTTAAAATAAAATTGTTATAATTTACAGTTAGGAAAGCTAGGTGAATGTTTTTATTTATGATCAAATTTATACTTGATTTACCATACTTTGCAAGGAAATTATTTTTTATTGTATCTTTTCTTACGATAGCATGTTTATTTATACAAACTAATTTATTTATGTCCAATTGTATGTCTTTTTGCATGTATGCATATGTTCAAGTTCGTAAATCACAAAAAAGCTGAATGTTTTTTATTCTATTGCTGGCTAATTGCAACCTGTTTTAATAACCGCAATTTAATCAATTAGTAATTTAATCAATGCATTCACAAAAGTTCATTTTAAACCAGCTCGTTCATTGAATTGTTATAAGCTTGTTTTTATCTCTTGCAAAGCACAAATTTAAACTTGATATTATCAAAAACTGTTTAGGATTTTATATATGACTGAATGAATGTATAAATAAGAATGTACAGAACTTAAATATGTGTGTAGTTTACAAATACATTTTTTATGAGTTACAGTTAGAAAAGATAGGTGAATGTTTTGATTTATGATTAAATTAACATTTGATTTACTTTACAAGGTAATAATTTTTGAAGCATCTTTCCTACGATAGCATGTTATTTACACTACTAATTTATTTATGTCCAACTGTATGTCTTTTGCATGAACAAATGTATATGTTTCAGTTCTTCAGTCACAAAATAATGTAGATTTGTTTCAATTGTTTGCTAAATGCAACCTATTTTAGTAACTGGCAGTAATTTAATCACTGTATTCACTTAAGTTCATTTCAAACAAGGTTGTTAATTGAAAGAAAAAAAAATTATTTCAATACACATAATATCAAAAATATTAGAAAAAAATTCTGTTAGCATTATATGTAAGCGAAATAAAATTGTTTTTGGTAAATTCACCCAGCAAACAGCAGCATCTGTTTGAAGAATTGCAATACTTTAGGGTTCCATTTGTTAATAATTAGGTTTGCAATATTATAAGAACACGAATAACTTTTAATATTTGGGTAACTTATATTTATTTGTCAAAGACACGAGCTGCTAGGTATGTGCGATCAAGATAGATAAGCTTTGTAACGGGGTGGGTGGGGGGACACGCATGCAGTTGAATGCATACCGATGACATAGATAACTTTCAACAAATTTACTGTAAGGAAGTTTTAAATCAAGTTGAACTTGGCAACTTTTTCTCAGGCAATGAGGTTAATAATATTAGCGTATTACAACAAAACATTAGAAGCATAGATAAAAACATTGATGATTTTTTTATTAATTTAAAGGCAATTAAAATTAAATTTGATATAATTGTACTGACGGAGACCTGGCACTGCGATGATACGTTTTTTCCACCACTCGACGTTTATGACCTTATTGCAACCAAGCAAAAGAGAAACCGAAATGACGGAACTGTAATTTATGTAAACAAATCACTGTCAGCCGAGTCTCGGGAGCTGGCGCTAGGCGACGTTCACTGTTTGACCTTGAACTGGACTTTTGACGGCAGACGGTTCCACTTACTCGCACTTTATAGGACTCATGACAGTAATATTGATTTATTTTTAGACGAGCTTGAAAGCTTTTACGAAAACAAAACAAAAAATACAACCTATATTTTTATTGGTGACATTAACTTAAACTTACTCAAGACTGGAAGACAGGAAGACCGTTACTTGAACATACTTACAGAGAACGGGTTTTCCTGTTGTATTGACAAACCTACTCGAGTGACTAGCGACAGCGAGTCCTGCATAGACCACTGCTTCCTCATTCACAACAATTACAAAAAAGTGCGGGCCGCAGTCGTTCATTGTTACACAACTGATCACTTCCTCACAGCAATACAGATTGAACTGGGATCAAAAACTAATTCTTCTCAAATTACTGACAACAATTCCCACGTAGACAAAACGTTGTTTAGGGCACTGTTACTGGAACAAGACTGGCAGACGGTACTAAAAACTTGTGATGTGAATGAAAGTTCACACAATTTTCATTTTATTATTGAAGATATTCTTATTAAATCATCCAAACCCTTTGTTAATAATAATAGATTAAATCACATCAAACCGTGGATTTCTACAGGTATTATAAAATGTATTAGAAAAAGGGACAAATTAAGTAAATTAATCATCAAACAACCTTTTAATACTGATTTGAAAAAATATTTTAAAGCATACAGAAATCGATTAAATTCTTTAATTAAGTCAGAGAAAAAAAATTACTATAGGCAAAAGCTCAACGAAAGCAATAATAATCCACGTAAATTTTGGAAAGTTTTGAATGAATTATCAGGGCGTAATGTAGCTAAAGATCAATTTCCAATAGAAAAACATATCAAAAGGGATATTTCAGGAATAAATAAAAACACAATAAAAGAAGTAGCTAATGACTTCAATTCTTATTTTTCATCTGTTGGTCAGAACCTTGCTTCTTTAATTGATTCTAGCGGAGCACAGATAGTGAACGACAATGACTTTGTTACTGACAGCACTTTTCAACTGACTCCTGTCACTGAACTCGACTTATTACGCAACATTAACAGTCTACGGGGAGGGTCTGCACCCGGGTGTGATGGCGTTCCTGCATCCCTCCTAAAAGAAAACACCGATTTATTTTTAAGACCCCTTTTACACATTATCAACCTAAGTATTACCTTCGGAATTTTTCCTGACACTTTTAAAACAGCAAAAGTTTTTCCATTATATAAATCAGCAGATATTACCAATAAAGCTAATTTCAGACCTATTTCTCTTCTTAGCGTCTTTTCCAAGGTCATTGAGAAAATTGTAAAGGAGCAATTGGTTTTTTATCTAGAAAATAATTCAATTTTAACTAATTGTCAATATGGATTCCGTACAGATAAAAATATTTCTGACGCTCTGTTTAGTATTAATAAAGATATTAATTCAGCAATCAACAATAATAAACGTTGTTTTTTGACTTTTTTGGATTTGGCTAAGGCCTTTGATTCCTTAGATAGAACTAAATTACTGCACAAGTTGGAAGTGATAGGTTGTAGAAATAACACCTTATCTTGGTTCACCAGCTATTTATCAAATAGAAAACAAGTTGTCACAGTTTGTGGAGTAGAAAGTATGGAACACTCAATTGATTATGGGGTAGTTCAAGGGAGCACTTTAGGGCCTGTTTTATTTTTGATATACATAAATAATGTATCAAAAATCAGTATTGAGGGTAAGCTTTATTTATTTGCAGATGATACAGCAATTCTATCTGAGGGTTCTAATTGGGAAGAGGTTAAGCTTTCAGCACAACGAGATCTTGCACTCATTAAAAAATGGTTTGATCAAAATGTATTAACTGTCAATATTACGAAAACTAAATTTATGCCAATTGCCTTGAAGTCTAATTTTAATACAAACTTTGATAGCCTCAAATTGCATTCTTGTGGGAATGTTTTGTCTGAAAATTGTAGCTGTGGGGCTATACAAAAAGTCGATTCTTACAAATATTTAGGAGTTGTTTTCAATAGTAGTATGAATTGGTCCGCCCACGTAGATTATTTAAAAAGTAAAGTTAGGAAATTTATTTTTGTTTTTAGACAGCTTCAAGAAATTTTAAATTTAAATGAATTGAAACTTTGTTATTATGCTTATTGTCAATCCTTGTTCATGGGTGGAATTATCGCTTGGGGAGGAGGTTACCGATCCATATTGGAACCTTTGAACATCATTCAAAAGTCAATTATCAAAGCTGCTTTGGGTAGAGGGCGAAGATATTCTACGGAAATGTTATTTGAGGAGTTTGGAGTTTTAAACTTGAGGCAGTTATATGTAAAAACTTTACTAATATACATTTTCAAACATTCAGAGGAAATTTTTCTTAATTTTGAACATAGTTACTTTACTCGAAGTTCACAGTGCAGTAAAATCCGAGTTAACAAGCTAGTCAGAACTTTTTCAGTCACCAATTCACATTACATTTCTCAAATTCTTTTCAGAAATCTTCCACCATATCTTCAAAACTATCATAACTGCACACTGACCACTTACAAGAAACATGTTATAAACTGGTTAAATGAAATAGGAAGGGATGCTATTGAGGCGGTCATCACATCCGGTTACAGATAGACTTGACTCAACCAATAACTTAACATAAAACAGGTTATCGCTGAGCCGGGGTCCGTCGTTTATTTGAAGTTTTTATATTGCCAGTTATTTATTTTTTTTTCTGTCTTAATATTATTAACAATCATATTAATTTTATAACAATTATTTACTTTATTTCCTATCTAATTAATTTTCTTAACAATTTTCACTTTTTCAGCCAGGTTTTTTATTGGTAAAGACTATTTTAGTATAGCGGCTCGTGCCTACGCACAGGTTCGGCAACCTATGTAGGCACTAGTTCCAATATAATTTTTATTGTTTATTTTATTCTTATAATAGTTATTTTATTTATAATGTATATTGTGTAATGTAATTGTATGAACTTTTTATTGGAATAAAAGAATTTGAATTTGAATTTGAATTTGAATTTGTTACTTCTATGATTGCTTAAATGTATAGAAGTAACCCATGCATAGAAGTAATACATTTTTTCATATCCCAATGCTTAAATGAAGCTCTTGTATGTGTTTTTTTTTCTCTTTTGTTTATGTGTTATTTGAATTAGGTGATACTGGTGACTGGCCAGGCATTCTATCTCATTGCGAGACTAAAAAAAAATGTTTACTCTTTCACGTACTCCCACACAGGTTTTATAACCTCTGGACTTACTTGAAGGGGTCCCTCGTAAAACGTTCTAAGCGACAAAGACTTAGTTTCGAGTAATCAAGCGTTGAAAGTTGAATTCTAAAATTTGATTTTTTTTTCTCAAGGTTAGAACTTAAAATTATGTATAATTTTGTAATACCCTATTGATAACATGATAGTGTAGCCTTACATTAAATGTTTTCTCGGAATTAAGCATTTTAAATCATTTTATGTGTTTCTTTGGGGGTTATAACGTTCTAAATGACTGGCGTTTAAAACGTACTCTGACGGACTGCTCTTCTGCTTTGAAAGAAAATATCAGGGAGTGTAGTCTGCTTTGAAAGAAAATATCAGGGAGTGTAGTAATAGCAACATAAACGAAAGTAAAACTGAATATAAAAATTTTTTATTGATATAAAATTACAAAAACGTAATGTTGTTACATAACGCAATACATCATTTTGCAAAAACGTTACCCAAATGTGGTGCTTAAAACGTTGTTCTACTACTTATTTTGGGAGAAATTTTCCAAGCCTTGGCTTCTTAGTTTGTGAAATATAGGGTAATCCAACTTATCTACATTTCTTTCAGGAATTACTCTTCCAATTTCCAATATTTTCTTCACGCGTTTTATTTTTATTTACGCGACTTTGATCGCTGGGTGACAACGCGACGACCGGCAGGGAGTCCATCTTTCAGCGAATAGAACGTTATTCCCCAAAAAGTCTGTGCAGTCCCGCGAAGCACGCCAACTTTGACGGACAAAATCAGGGCTGCCAACTTAAATATCTTCAAAACAACATATATGACGGTGTAGCTTGTGTCCTAGAGAACCTTTTTCACTGAATATCTCCGATTTTGAAATTTTGTCGCTTAGAACGTTTTACGGGGGACCCCTTCAATTGTTCAATTTAGTTTTTTGTTAGATTAAGAGTACTCAACTATTGTAATATCAGTATAAAAATTTATTGATATTTTATGTAATGTAAAAGTGTGTGAATGAACAATAAAGATATTTTTAATTCAATTCAATATCTGTAAGAAATCAGAGTATGATAGGGGAATCGGCAGGCTTACATGGTCGTCAAAACTGCTGAAGAGCACACAGAAAGCATAAAACACAAAAACAAAATGACTATTCAAAACCACTGGCTCCTTTTTCTGATAAGTAAGGAGCAATGTACCTATAGATATTTTTGTGTAATGCTGATGAGCTCATCCTAGCAATATTCTATTATTTCACCGTGTTTCTTTGACAAAGGTACCTCACTTCTCGCCTTCATTTTCATAAAAAACAGAGAAAGCGCAGTTAACTTTGTATGCTAGTATACAAAGTTCTAGCATTAGTATACAATGAACTCTCTACAATCTGAAGAAGGAGCCAGTGGCTTTGAAAATTCGTTTGTTTTTTTGTATTATGCTTTTTGTGTGCTCATCAGCAGTTTTAACCACCAGGTAAGCCTGCTGATTCCCCTATCCTATCCTGATTTCTTACAACTCAGGCTTAGAGCCCATACTTCACCACAATGATATAACCTCAATTCAGTTTCTGCTGATTCATTGTCGTTGCTCAGAGCCTTAAAGTTAAAAATTTAACCAACAATAAACAATTTTGCACAACAGCCCGAAAAGCAGGTATTATTGGTCCCAGGACCTACCGCTATATGATTTTTAAAATTTTTTAATTGTAAATTTAAACACACATTCTTAAATTTAGTCACATAGACCAAAAAAACAGAGTGGCACTTCCTGGGATCATTGGGGCCAGCGTGTGTGGCATGTCATGCCTAATTCTTTATTGTATGTTACGTTTTTAAGTTTAAAACACTGAGCAATGACATTGAATCAGCGGATATATACTACAGTAGAGCGCCGATTATCCGAACTAATTGGGGACAAGGGGTGTTATTCGGATAGTCGAACATGAAAAGACAAAATTTAAAAATTATATATGTAATGTAATTTTTACTAGTAAAAAGGCTAAAAAATGATGAAACAAAAATTATTCATATAATTTTATTATGAAATCGATCAGAATACATGGGCATAAATTTTTAAAGAACAATTTATCATACATAGATACTGTACACTGTATACATTTTATTAAGGAAAAAAGTCCAAAATTTGTGTTTGTTTTAGCCCTGACACTTTTTTTTGGCGCGCAAATTTTAATTGCTTGAGAATCATGTTCAAAATATGAATTAGTGGTGTTCGGTTAACCGACGGTTCGGATGACCGACGTTCGGATAAACGGCGCTCTACTGTAATGTCATTGGTAGAAACTTTATGAGTTTAGGTAGCACCTGCAAAATTGGCTACATTTGCCTAAACGGGTTTTCTTATGTTTTGATATTGATGAGTTTTTTGGGACACAGTGTATGTGGTGTTGTAAGAGTCTACACTTGCGAAGCCACCACCTTAAAACTGTGGTTTTTGCTGCAGTTATTGCTTAACAAACCTGGTGCAAAAAAATTGCTGTAATATACCACTCAGGTATAGAGGCTAAAATTCATAAGATAATTGAAGGGGTCCCTCCAGTAACGTTGTAAGCGACATAAAGTAAATTTTTCACGAAATGGAAAAAACATTTAATTGGGAATGTAATGATTTAAATATGTTTTATTTGTTATATATAATTGTAATATCATAAATCTAGCCAAACTATGAAGTATTACAATATTATCGCACGTAATAAAAAAGTTATTACAAAAAAAGTGATTTTAAAATTGCAATAACGTTGTAAATGACAGTCGTTTGCAACGTTGTTGCCGGCTTGGCCTATGCAACAATGTTTCTTTTGGTTTCTTATTTTCATTTATGTAGCATTTCTTCTCTGCTTACTTACATTTCTGGTCCAACTTCCGAACTTAACAGGGCGTTTTTTACTACGATTTAGCCGATTAACATCGGGACGGCGACAGAATGGTGCGCGGTGATAATGCAATTTTTGGCGGTTACAACGTTGTTGCAACTGTGGGACCAACAGCACTTGGTTTTCAACCTGTGGTAGTGCTGCCAACACAAGAGATATCAACGAAAAAATGCCCTGCACTGATGCAGGATATCGTTTACAACCTTACTGCATAGAAATCTCAATTTTGAAAAAGTTGTCGTTTACAACGTTACTGGAGGGACCCCTTCAATTGTAGACACTCAAAAGACAAATTATTTTCCTAACTCATTTTTTTGCTAATTTTTTTTATCTCAAAGCGGCTTTCAAAATTGTTTTATGATAATTTTATTTCTTGACTGTTTATAGCTTTGTAATTCCTTGAAAGCCTTCAGAATGGTGTTTGTAGAATGTGTAATCAATTAGTGTTTTATTTTCAGCTGGCAAGAGTTTTATTTTCACCTGTTTGTTCCAACTTGACTTGAACACTCATACTATGCAAATGCCTTTACAACTTTAAATTAAAACGTTTTTTATTCATATTATATACTTTTTGATGTATTTGTCATTTCTACCCCTGCCCCCAAAATTGGATTTTTGGGGGGTAGCCCCAAAATTTTAAATGTAAACCCTCATCGTGCGACTGCTTATTTTAAAGGGCTTGTTAAAAGAAACACAATTCCGCAAACTGGAGGTCGATATCATGCTCCAGTCCAAAATGGCAGCCATTCAAAAATTAAAAAATGCTGTCCGTCAATTAAAATTGAGTATTTTTTGTAATCGGCAATTCAAATTTAAATCGAATAAGAACCACCAGAACACATTTTAACTACTTAAAAGATACAAAAATTATAATTTCTTGTTGTCATCATCAAGGCACAACCCTCCAAAATTGTTTTTGGGGGGTGGGGGTTTTTCCAACCAATTTCAATATCAGCTCAATCGTATGACCACCGTTTTAATATGCTGAATGAGTAAAAAAATAAGCCAAAGCTTGTTTTAATGAAATTTGTTTAAAATTAGTTATTTTTGTGGCAAATATTTGGTCCTTCAAATATTTGGAATTGGTTGATATGGGGGTTTTTCTAAAAGGTAACGCATAGACGACCATCCGCAGGTATAGACCTTTGCTGCTGAGCCAAAGGTCGCATTAAGGCGGATATCTATTAGTATGTTAGTTAAATAATTTTGACCCTATCAAATTAATTTATTTATTACAAGTAAGGTAACTTTTTTGAAATTTAATTAAAAAATTAAAATGAGTGGTCATACGATGTGAGTTGATATTGGAATTGGTTGGACAAACCCCCAGCCCCCCAAAACCATTTTGGAGGGTTGAGCCTTGATAACGCCAACAAGAAATTATTATTTTTGTATCTTTTAAGTAATTAAAATGTGTTCTGGTGGTTCTTATTCGATTTAAATGTGAATTGCCGAACACAGAAAATACTCAATTTTAATTGACGGACAGCATTTTTTAATTTTTGAATGGCTGCCATTTTGGACTGGAGCATGATATCGACCCCCGGTTTGCGGCATTGTGTTTCTTTTAACAAGCCCTTTAAAATAATCAGTCGCACGATGGGGGTTTACATTTAAAATTTTGGGGCTACCCCCCCAAAATCCAATTTTGGGGGCAGGGGCAGAAATGACACATACATCAAAAAGTAGTTTTTTTTAGTACCAAAAGATACACAAAATATTGTTTTGATATCTGGCTTACTTTAAAAGATATTAAACCGTTCCGGGACTTTTGGGACACACAGTATAGTAAATACATTATTGGTATTGTTGTTGAAGTATAATCATTTGTAATGAACTAGAGCAGTGGTTCCCAAAGTGTGGGTCATGGAAGGGCTGTAGGTGGGTCACGACGAGGTTTCAACAATAATAATCACAGTAAAAAGGAAGAACCTTATATTTTTAGTTTTTAGAAAACTTAGAATCAAAACGGCGATCAGTAGGTATCTAAAACTCCAACTATTTGAGAAAATCTTTAGGTAATATAAATTTTTTCATTAAAAGGACACTCTATCTGTTGTGTCAATCTTATGAATTAGGCTAGGCAGAGTAACGAAGTTAATGATGATGGAGGCATCTTACCGCCAATCGGATTCCTTACTTTCACAATAACCAGTCCAGCCCTGAAGCGTGAAGTGTGATTCACAGCTGATCCACGCCGTTTCTTTAGTCCAGCCCTGAAGCCTGAAGTGTGATTCACAGCTGATTCACGCCGTTTCTTTAGTCCAGCCCTGAAGCCTGAAGCGTGATTCACAGCTGATCTACGCCGTTTCTTTAGGTTTTGAAGATTGGTTTGTCTTTAAGACTACTATTCCACGCTTGTAAAGGAATTTTGAAGGGGTTTCGTTTACTTTTGACAAGGCCGAACACTTGAGCTTTCGAGGGACACTAATCGTTTAAAAATCCTGAGGAAGCATGACATTGTTATGTTTTACCGGCCCCGCAGAATGTCGCGTAGGTTGTTAATCGGGACAGATTTGGATTTTGTGTAAATTTTGTCATCTTTGTTTTGGATATTCACTAATCCCAAAACAAATGCAAAGGCTAGAAATAGTCCAGTCATCAAATAAGAAGGAATAAGAAATTAGGCATGAACCTTGAATAACAGTCCGACTCAAATTTTATGATGATTCGAGTTTTATTTGATGCAATGAACAAGAATATTGTGGATGCGAGTGTGGCATTCTTGGGCAAATTTGAATATAGAAGATCAAAGTTCACAGGCCCAAAAATACAGAAACAAATATTGGAAAAAATTGTATTTATGGTATCCAAATGGATATTTTCCATGATATTGATTTGAAACCTCGGCCGATAGTTACTGGATGGTAAATACTCCATTTTCATCGGGTATTAATTTTCAGCCGCCATCTCGGATCCGCCATATTGGAAATAAGTTTTTTTTATATGAATGCAGTGCAACAATACAGTTTGAGATTTTCAAGCTAATTACAGCGCCACAATCCATTTTTGAAAATATTGTTTTGTTCTTGAGATGTACTTTAAAAAATATTCTCCCCCATAAATTTCTAAGGATGTTTCCAAATTAAACTTTTTTTTGTGTTTTCATATATATCCGGTTCTAATCACAGTATGAAGTTTGTTTTGGTTTTATTCGTTGTTGTTGTATCTGAACCCTCCAGATCTTGAAAGACATGTTTTTACTGAAAACATCGTAAATTTTAAGTTGTCCGAAGTAATTGATTTTTAGCTTTATTTTAAGTTTAGAACTAACTGTCTTGCATAGAAGTTATGAAAGTCCCTAGTATGTAAAAGGGGAAAAACATAGGCTAATGTCCTTTTGGATGCATTACGGCACAAATCCGTTAAAGATCCTTCTTAACTTTCATTAATTTCAAAACTGAACAGAAATCATCTGCTGTAGGAAATATTGGTTTTGTCCAAATTGAGAGTTATTTTTTCTTGCAATACAAATACAATAGCCTTAAAAGTCGACATTCCTATTTGAATATGGTGTTATAGGCTAAATATTATTCATTTTGTTGTTTTGCTATGGCCTATTTTTGGTTGGGTTTGATGTATACACAAACTAACAATAATGGTGGGTCGCGAAAAATCTATGTTCTTTGGTGGGTCGCCAGCCATAAAGATTGGGAACCACTGAACTAGAGTCTTATAATCAGCTTAAAGGAAACTGATCACTTCAAAGCAGCATTCAAAGTAGGTAAGTGGCTAACGCCTTTGGAATGTAAAAGTAAAAATAATTATTCGTTCTTAATTCTCGTTTTAACAATCAATCTTATTTGTTTCACCAACAGGAAGAGGAAACAGTGAAATTTACCTGCTTCATGGAAAGACTCAGAGTTCCAACAACTGAACAGACCCAGTCAAGAAGAGATGTAAACCACAGATACGTGTCATTGTACGATCCTCGTTCTAGCTACGTGGAGGAGTGGCAACCTCACACCTATAAACCCGACTCTTACAACCATTTTGAAGAATAGTTCCACCACCAAATGAGTGTAAATTTACAAGTAGTTTGTACTTTGAAATTATTATATCTAGGTTTTGAATTGAAGTACTTGAAATTTTTTTTAAGGTTTCCCTTTGAAAACATTTACAAAAAGTATATAGTTCCCTCGCAATTATCTGAGGTAATTAGGACCAGGATCAACTCAGATAAGATAAAAATTCAGTTAATTACTGCAGGAGGTTGTCTACTATGGAGTTATTGTTGAGTTAGTTTTGTAAAGGATGCATGAAAAGTAAAAACCTGCATATTACGATATTTTTGTGTGATGCTAATAAACTCATCCTAGCAACATCCTATCATTACACCATGTTTATAGAAACACGATATAAAGTTCATACCATAAAGATACCTTATTTCTCGCCTTCATTTTAATAATTTTGAGAGCTTAATCATTTTTAGATTACTAGCTTGGTTAACTGGGGCTCGGATGATTGTGGTCCTCATCAGACACACCAACTTGTCCTACTTTTACACGACTTGTCAAATTGCTTGAGCATCTGATTTGTTGAGAAGCGTTGTTCTAAATGGGATTGTATACACGCAGCAGTCTCAGAGATGCTCAAGTCGGAGGACAAATAGCCAAAGTCAAAGCCAGAAGCAGTCGTGTACCTCTCCAAATGGCTGATACTACTCGTATGTCATGCTGGTTGTGGAGAGCATTGTTTTTTTGTTGCAGCATACACAATAATGGGACTTGAATGCTCCCCTGTCAAGTTCCAGTTCAATTTTGTACTAGAATGGGACTGTTAATTAACAGTCCTTTATAAGGAACATGTCGTCCTTAGTCAGCAACAAGACTACAACATGGTGCTACAGCCATCCTACACTCATCTCTCATTCACACTTAATTTAAAATATCTATCAAGGTTGACATTTCATAAAAATGTATCCAAAGTATACACAATTTATATGCAAAAGGCCCTAAAAACTCAAAACAAAGTTAAAACATTTTATTAGTCATTTCAGCTGTGTTTTAGTAGACGATTTGAGAAGTTTTCAATTTTAGCCACCCGCCTGATTTCCTGCTCGGAATTATATGTAACATATCTTTTTTACTGGGACGTACCTAAACATTTTTTACTTGTTTTTAGGGTGTCCCTAAAAATTAGTACCAGCACGACACTAAACACAATCCTGACATCGGTTTAGTACAGCCTATTTGGTCGTTTCAGGACTACAATGACCGAGGACATGCTGCAACATTAGCCTTGTAGGCCTACATTTTGGTATTCACACACCCTTACACGGCTGCTGTTATATGTCTTTCCGACTTCAGCTGTATGCCTATCCGACGAGTAATTTGTGTCGCAGTAGGACTGAAAGTCGGTGCGTCTGTCATGAAATTTACTTAGCGATAAAAAGTGGGGCAAATTACATTATAATTATTTGAACGGTACATTGATTACATTAAAGTATAAAATATTTTATATTTTGCTCTGATTTGAAAACTATTTAAATATTTAAACTGTCATTTCCATGGTTAATTCCTTGTTTTTATATTTTTTATTTTAAATCTTTTGGTCCAAGTCAAATTGAACCGTTTATCTTCTTTTTGAATAACAGTGGACCTAATTATACCTCATTGTTAATAAGTGTTTGCTTGGTGATATTAAAATGTTGATTCAATTAGTATAGAATACCAATAAATAAGGGAAATAAATATGTTTTTTCCATAAATATTAGGGCTGTGAGTGTAGTGATTTTTGAAGTAGAATCTAGTTTTAAGAACTACTCACAAGGTTTGTGCTTTTTTTTATTTGAACTCTTTTGATTTGTGCTTTTTGAAAAGTAGCAGTTGATAGTTTTATACTTTTCACACAGTCGTTATATCTAAAATAATAATAATTTATTAAATACGATATAATATTTGTAATTAATCAACATAATTCTAGCCTCATGAGGTGCACACCTAGTTAAACTTGCGCTCGTATGCTTGTAAAAAATGAAGTTTTAATAATATATTTTTACACATCCACTCAAAACAACACGTTAATTTAAATAAAACAAAAGTTTTATTATAGCAATCAAAGGGAGGGTTATTAACTGCTTGAAAAACAGCAGTGAAATCCGAACCTGCTTTTTGATATAGAGTAAAGGAGAGAGTAACTGTTCAACTCAATCTTTTATTTTGCAAAACTTAGGTCGAGTTGAATTGTGTAATCTCAACAAAAAAAGCTCAACACTTGAGTACTCCCATACCCCTTAAAAAAAGTGTTTATTTTCAGACTTTTATTTTCAAAGAAGTAGTTTAATCCTTATTTTTAGATACATGTGAGCAGAAAACTTGAGTTTTAAAATTGGTATGGGAAATGATTGCAAAGCAGACTTTACCTTAAAGATAAATCCACAGAATATGAATAATAGGATGAAATAAAATAGGAATTCCTGTGGCCACTGACCACTTTGTCAACCAAAGAAATGGCAGTTTAAAGTTAAAAATTGAGTCTATTTACTCCAATGACTCCTTATAAATATAGACCGCTCATGTGATGTGAAAAATTGAAGCCTTAAAGCACATCTAACATCAGTATTACTGGCAGCATTTCTCGCTATTCACAGTAGGCCTAAATACTGATGAAAACTTTGGGTATTGAGCTACTAATGAGAATACTGATGAATGCTATCAAATGGGATTGATGAGAAGTCTGTATTCCCATTTTATTGTGATACTCTTTGTGTTTTTTGGACTTAATTTCAAAGCAAACTCGATTTCCAATAATTTTCCCTAACCTATTACTGACAGTTGCCGCATCGTATAATGAAAAAGAATTGAAAATTTTTTCCTCCACCTACTATCTAAAGTCGTCTTTAAGTCCATGGAATAGAATACTTAAGTACCAGCTTATACTCCATGGGATTTACTTACTTACTTTTTCCCCCCTGGGACTAAAAGTAATCTACTTTTTCTCCTATGGGACTAAAAGTAATCTACTTTTTCTCCTATGGGACTAAAAGTAATCTCATAAGAAATACATGGGGAGAAATCCGGCAACGCCGCAATGGACAGTGAGAAAATGTGGCAACACTGTCGATTTTCATTTGCTTACTCTAAATTTAATTCAAGAACTTCAGTGTTTCAACTTAAGAGAACAAAACCATATGCATTTTAATAGCCAGGTAATAATTTTGTTGTATGAATTAAGTTGGCAACACTGAATATAAAACGAACGGCCGAACGTTTTATAAACATGATCATTTCTTACCTTCAGATTTTGGGAGGTATTTAAAAAATTAATACTTGAGAAAAAATAGTGTTTAAAACAGTGTGAAAGTTTGAATAAATGGTTGTTTAAATTGCTTGATTATAATTGCTTTTAATTGCTTATGTTATATATTTATATGCGATTCTAATTTGCCTAATTTAAAGGAGAAAAAGATCATTTGAAGGCAATGTTATATTGTCAGAATTATTGTTAATGGTGTAGGTGGAGGAACAATTTTGTGTGCATCATGGGTCTAAAGTGCTTTTCCTCCCTCGGGAAAATTGTCAACAGTTTCCCTCACGGAGAAAAAGTTGCACTTTAGTCCCTAGATGCACAAATAACTATTTTTGGAACATCCTTGATATATTTCCAAACCTCAGCTGTCCTTGTTTATGAGCTCAAATAGTTGTATGTTATTAATACACTAGTTTTGTCAGCACTAATAGCAGTATTTTATCATTGTTATGTTTTAATCTTTGTTAAAATTGAAATATTTATTTATTTTTATTTATGAGGTAATAATGGTCTATAAACACCTGTTTTTATTTCACTTTTTTTGTTGAGGAATTATGTTTTCTGGAATAAGTATAAAAAACTCAAAACTCTAAATAACTTAAGCTTTGTGGTAATTAAGGTATAGTTTTAAAAATAGGCACCTTTCCTCCATCCAGTAGATCAAAACCAACCACACTCATCCCTATGTTAATCTGTTATTTTCATCACATCTGTCCATTTGCATTTATGCGTAGAGTAAGGTAAATAATTTTATCATGATTTTTCTTACTGTATTACCTCTTCTAACTTAAACTGTATTGAATATTATTTTAAATGCAAATTACATAATAATAGGCTCTTTTTCAGATTTTAAATTTGAATATAATTTTATAACATTAGCTTACATAACAGTTATCATTTTATTATTTACGGAAGGTTGTTATCATTATGTGTGATTTTTTGAGTGAGAGAAAAGTTTGTAAATATTTCAAGTTAAACAAATACATTTTCAAATGATATAGACAATCGTGACTGCTGTTATGTGTTGTTATTTCGTATTTGTTAACTAAATAGGCCTACCTCAACCATGATTTTAAGTAACGAGATCTGTAAATGTACAAATGTAACTTTAGGTGTAACTTTGTAGCTTTATTAGATTAGTCAGCTGTCTAGCTTAATTAACAATCTATAGGTATGTATATAAATTAATTGTAACATATTATTTTAGTTAGTGTTAAGTTTAATAGATAGTAACTCAATTAAGTTAAAACTTTTATTTGAAATACATCTTTATAGAAACACTACTTTATATAAGTTTTTATTGCAGCAATCATGAAATGTCTTAATTAATCATTACTTTACTTTGGTTAGGATGTCAAGATACTGAAGTAAAGTACATACAGAATAAATTACAACATTTGTTTGATAAAACTTAACTTGTATATTTTATTTTTTTTGTCATTTTAAACTAAAACCATAACAACCAACCATAACCTAACAGCTTGTTTCACTTGTTTCTATGTTTTAGCAAATTTATCTTAAAGGGAAGAAGCTGTTCCTCAGGTCTCTTGGTAAGACCTAAGTCCGAAAATATCATAACTTTTTGTTTTGAGGTCCGCAGATGCCAAAAACGCCTTTACCGGACGTATAATTCGGATGAGTTCGAAAACCAGCCCGACTGGACTTTCAGAATGTGGGTTAACCCTTCTAAGTCTGAAAGACTGGGTTAGTAGTTTTTTTTTCAAAGAAAATTATGTTTGGTGTCGGCAGGGCTAAACATCACTGTACCTCATGAGCATCTTCCCAGGAACAGCATGACTCACTTCCCGTCATTCTTTAATCCTTACAGTCAGTTCAATGAAAAATTCTTTAGAGGACTGTGTTTCTGTGTCTTCAACCATGAGTCACATAGGGGTTCATATAACATATAAATATTTTTATGCACATATTTCTTATAAACTATTCAAATAAATAATTTACAATACTTTTGTGGAGTTCTCATAAAAATAAACATATCGTTGTACAATATACAATTTGCATTTTTAACGTAATAACAATAATTTATATAGGAGTACCTCCTGCAGTTCAAAAGATTTTTTCATTGCTTTACAAATATTTTTATGCACATATATTCATTCTATATAAAGTAGTCTAAAAACTAATGTAAAAGACTTGTGGAGATTTTGTACAAACATAATTTTCAATATACTGTCTTTTATGAAAGATCTGATGTCCAAAATCTGTTATCGCACTTTCTAATCCAAGTCATTTCTACTAGGTTAAAGGACCCCAAAAACAGGTTTTTGGATTTTTTATATAGAAAAATTAAAACAATCTAATTTTTATTTGCACTACTGAATTGCACTAAAAAAAAACCAAGTAATTCGGTATTTTGAATAATTGCTATATGCCCATTGGTCACCAAGATACTACGAGTGGTTAATACATTACATTGTCCCTATGTTAATCTTTTGGGAAATACATAAAATTCTATATCTCACTTATTTCTCATCATCTCTTAACAAAACTTGGTTTATGGCTTCGTTCAGATGAGATCTTATGTATATTAGTCTAAAACCCCTGATATTTATCTTTTTGTGGCAGCAAACCTGAATACTCTTTCCCTATGTTATCTTTATGGAAAATAAAAAAATTCTGTATCTTCGTTATTTTTTTACATAATTTGATAAAATTTGGTGTATGGCTGCTTCTAGTTCAGGCCTACTAAATATTGAATTAAAACCACCCAGGTTTTACATCCCTGTTGCAGAAAACCTGCATACTCATTTCCCATGATATTCTTATGAAGAATGTCATGGGGGGAGTTTGCATAGTTTCACTATTTGTCAAACTATGCAACGTTGGATTAAAATATGTTTTATGCAATTTAAAATCACAGAGTATGCATGTTTTCTGCAATGGAGGTATTGTTTTACTTGCTTTTCAAAGAAAAACCCCTCTCCTGTTTCCTGTGGATAGGAGAATTATTTGCCACTTTCCTGTTACGTTGAGGCTTCCAATCAAAGTCATTTTTGTTATTGATTTAAGCTCAGAATCACAGATTTCAATTGTAAAGAAAGGTTAAATTACCTTTATAATTCCAATCAAAGCCGTAGTAGTTCCTAAGTACTGTACCGATAAAAATCTGGTTTGGACTATTTTATTTTAAGTGTTGTGTTGATCAGGTTGTTATTTATGCTGCTACCAGACCTAAAACGAAATAAGATGATAATTATAATTTTTTTAAAGTCACAGAAACCTTAACGCTCACAGGCACTATTAACCACATTCAACAATAATTTTTTGATTTCAACCAGAAATATGGGTTTACTATCACATTGTTACAATAATTTAACGCTGTCCCATTGTTTGGTGTTGTTTATGTAATATTACAGAGTAATTGATTAAATGATTCTCAATTTGTTATGGGATATTTCACAAGTTTGTTGAGTCTAAAATAACTATTGTACAAAAGAAGGATCAGGTTCAATGTATGATATTCTTATTTGCTACCTGTTTTATTATTTTAAAATAAATAAATAAATTTATTTAAATCAGTAATTAAAAAAATAAGACATAAAAAATAACATTATCAACTTTTTAATAATGTTTTTAAGTTTTGTTCATTAAAAAGGCATTGGAAAAAATGAAAACGTTTATATAAAAAAACATTTTGAATGAATTATTTCAAATTTAATGTTCAAAATGGGTTGACCCAATGAGTATGCTCGGGCCAAGTGAGCTTTGATTTTCATTAGAATGTTACTCATACCATGTAAAAAATCAATGCTACTAGCTTCGGAGAACTCGGTCCGAGTTCAGTTAGGTACTATTACTTTCTCAGACACAAATTGTGATTTTGTTTGGCAGATAACAGTAACCGACTTTCCAAAAGGATAACATCGTAATGAAACGTGAAAGTCTTGTGTCTTTAACTTAAGTCTTGTGTTCATGTGTGGAAACCTCCATTTAAACAATAAAAAATGAAAATATAATGGCTTGTAAACAACTCCATCCCGAGTAAAGTGGACCCGAGGACACAAAGTTAGCTTGGTTTGAGACTACTTACTTAAAGTAAGGTGCCAACCCGCCTTGTGTACAGTGGACTCCCTCTTGTTCGGAATCGGGTGATTCGTACATCGGATTTTTCGAACAGCTTCCCAGAAATCAGTCGTCACCAAACATTTGCCCTTGGGCGGATTTCTCAAGGCATAAATAGACAGTAAACACATCATTTTTGTTAATCTACTTCAAAACAATAAATACTAAACAACATTTTTTGTGTTACACTATTCATTTAATATGAAGATACGCTATTCATTTTATTTTGAGCGCTTTTGGTAGGCCTCCGGATGGTTTAGATTTTTTTTAGTTTGGGCAAGGGTCTGGTCCCGAGGTGTCCAAACCATAGGGAGTCTACTGTACTTTCACAAAATTGCCTAATGTTGTCATTTAAATAAATTTTTTTATTTAATTTATTTCGTTGACAAATTACTTTCACAAAATTGCCTAATGTTGCCTAAGTTCAAAAAATTATACATGTTTCCAAAAATTAGCTTTTGATCCTGTTTCAGGAAATTAAAAAAGTACCGTAGTATTGTTAGTTTAAGGTATGCTTCTTTGTGTATTATCTGTACGCTTTTCAAGACTGACTGTTGTTCATGAAATGTTCAATTGTGTTCTGATTTGTATTAAGCAATAAATTCAACATGTTATTAATTAACAAATGTATTTGACATTGTTTCATTGTAAATCTGTAAATAGCCTATAAATGCAAACTTAACAGTACAAATGTGCAATTAGTTTTTTGTGTTACCTTTTTTATTCAAGTTAGGTTGAAAAAGGTGTTATGAATGGAATTTCTTTCATCAAATAGTAGTTTATGCAACGATTGTATAATGCATGCCTTTAAGCCACGAGTGAGATGTAAGTTAGAACACGAGCGAAGCGAGTGTTCTAAATATCTCACGAGTGGCTTAAAGGCATAATACAATCGTTGCATACACTATTTTATCTACGACCAACAATATATAACAAAATTTCCCCCGAAGTTAAACAAAACTCATGACTTACTAATGATGGAATAGGTCAACTAAAATTTGAGGTTAGGCAAATAAGCAGACTGAGCCATGAATCGTTATTGTGGAACAATCAGCTGATGGGATAAGTAAACTCAAACATGAATCGTAATGCAACAATCAGCTGATGTGCAAATTGCATAATTGTTATTATGACACTACTTCCGTCAAATGCCGAGCTCTCATTGGTCTAGAACCAGTACTCTAAAGTGACTCCAGTACTCTAAAGTCGTCATTAGAGTACTGCTTGGTTTTTGGTGTTTTAATGTATATCATTATAATGTTTATTGTAATACCATAATTGGTGCTTATTGCAATGGTCGTAGATAAATATCTTTAGGATTTTTAAGGAAATTGTGCTTTATTTTTCACTATTTGTTTTGAGAAAATACACTACACAGCAGAAAAAAAGGCTGTACTTAAAACAAAAAAAATCTAAGTATTTACTATCAACAAAAGTTTGAACTACACGTTTATCCACCTTAATATTCTAAAATAGATTATAATACAGAACACCAAACTAGGCATCACCAAATTACGATTCTCTAAACATAAACAGCTGGTCAGCTGGTAATTTTTCCAAATGGTAATATCGGAAAAAGCCAGCCGTTTTGAAGCTTTGAACGTCACAATTTTGTGACGCCTAGTATAACGCATCATTTTCAGATATATTTTAGGGGTATAGTTGATCAATTAAACAATAACTATACACTAACCAGTGTCATGAATAAAATTTCAGGATTTAATTTGCTTTGCTTTTTGGTATTTGCTTTGCTTCATCTTATGAGGGGGCTAAAGGCAATTCAGTGTGACACTGGTGACAGAGTTGTAGCGCACAAATGATCTTAGTGCATTTTGATCATAATAAGTATTTTAATACTATAAACGTTCCTGTTCAAAAACTTCACAGGCTAATCCAGTGTCGCCCCATTCATAGTTCTTTCTGCTGTTGTTTGATACAGTAATATTCCTGTAATGAGTCGCCAATTAGAACATTAAATGATTCATACGCTAGCTATTCATTGCACATATTTTTAGTTTGAACATAAAAAAAGAATTGCATGCTGAAGACAAAGTTTAAAACTTTAATTTAAATATCTATTCAGACTTTCTTCTACATTTTGGATTGAATTTGCTCAAATTTTAATTTACGTGAACTCGGATACGAAATACTCTTTGTTACTCTTTTTTATATGTATAATAATACGGTACTGTAAAAGTTTTATATTGTGATGGATTTATATCTCTTTATTTTGATATTTAATTTGTTGTACAATACATTGAAATACATTGAATATATTGAATTTTTTTTAATACATTGAAAAATGATGTTGGGCTGAGTTAACATATAAAAAAAGAGAACAATGTTTTATAATAAATTTAATTATGATTACATTTGAGACATTAGTAACTTTTTGTGGGTGCTTGTATCTAACATTATTAGTACTCACTGAAATATTAATATGACAATAAATTACAGTTTTTTCTTTCTTTGGTAAAAGTTGGATAAAATATAATATTAAATACTTATGTTGAAACTTATATTGGCAGTCAATGGACTCTCAGACAAAAAAGAAACAACTCTATATTTGAAAAAAAGTTTTAGTTTGTTTTTATAAATAGTTAATCAAACACCTTCTCATCACAGTGCTGAGTGCAAATATAATAAATAACCTGATCTTTGGAGCAAGTTTTCATTGATAGTGTTCCCCCCCCTGTCCTTGAATGATTCCAATTAAAATGTTTAGAGCCTCCAACACAGCCAGTGCTACTTGATAACACAATGGCGACAGACAACCTAACAGCTGTGCTCTACGATGTCAATGATATCAGACTGGTAAGAGCCAACCTATGTATCAATAAGATGTCTGCATCTATTATCTATCTGATTTTATATAGGGCTTATGTGTAACAGTATACATTATCAGCTTATAAGATATATGTACAATTTTTATCCGTCTAACTTTAAATTTGGTAGAGATATTATTTCCTATGATCTGATTGGCCATTGAGTTTTGGGACTAAATCCCCCACCACCCAACTCCTACCCACATCACCAGGCCAGGATGGGGATAGGGCTAAATTTGAGCCCCATCCTCATTTTAGTGTAGAATATGAGGTTTTTGGGTCTAAGCTCTGAAATTGAAATTCACTTTGTAAAGTCAGCATACTGAAACCCCTGAAGTGGCTATGAAATTTTAGCAAATTTCCTGTAGAATAATGAGCTATTGGCATCACCCACACAGTGGAGCTGAGGCATGGGATCACGAAAGCTTTTTGTTTTGGGCCCCTAGATGCCAAAAACACTAGCCGTTATACAGGATGTTTTTTTTAAACACAACCCAAAAAGTTATTTTATCAGTGAAGGATTATTCCCCCCAAGATCCTCGGATTTGACCCCACCATATTATTTTCTTTATGGATACATAAAAAGAATGCCATACGAAAACAATTTAAAGGATATTCAGCACCACAAAACAAACATAACAAATTTAATACAAGAAATTCAAAGAGGTATTTTGCAAAACTTGTTCAGGAATTTGATGGAGAGAGCACAGCTTTGTATGAAAGTCAATGGTGGATTGTTTGAACACATAATGAAAGCTAAATGTGATCAAGCTTAAATAATAGGTTGTATAAAATGTCAAGATTAACAAAACAATACTCATTTCATCCTGTATATGTGTATTATTAAATCAACACCCTTTATATTCCTGCATATAAAGTTTTTAACTCTAGCGGTCACAATTTTCTTCAAATTTATTAGGAACATTCCCTTCTGTGATGTCTACGTCAAGTTCGTTGGGTAAAAAATCTGAGCACCTTTAACCTCGTTTTTGGGGGATAGATGCCCCAAATTTGGGGTTTTGGACCCAAAAGAGGGTCATATGAGCCCTGATTGTAAATTTAATGTATATTTTATGAAATAACAAGAAATACAACAATTTTAAGCCCTCCCCCAAAGTGATAGCACTACTATTACATAACAGATCTATGAGTGAAAACGTGAATTTACTAAATGTACATTGTCTCAAAGGGATTTTGAGCTATAGCGGCCTCAATGAACATCCAATTTATTTTAAATTTGGTAGTGATATAATTTTCTACAATCTGATCAGTCAGTAATTTGGGGGGATGAATCAGAAGCCCTTAATTCTATTTTAGGGTTGGGTCTAGTTCTAAAATAGACAGTTTAACCTCTGAAACTGAAATTGGCTCCATAAAGTCAGCGTTCTGCGTGAGTACTCGTATTTTCTCGAACAGCTATCGGAGCCTAATTTCATAATGTATTATCGGGAGGTTTTAGAATTTCATGAATAAATTGCAAAATAAAAATGTGTTGGTATAAATCTAATCAATTTGCCTAACTTGAGGGAAACATTCATAATTTTACGAATGATATAAACATACACCTTCTCATGTCAGCCTGGTGTGAAATCAATTGAGTGCTTAAAAGTTGTCATACAACATATATCATTAAAAGAAATCAGTCTATTTAATATAAGCAGTTATAATTGCATATTGGGTAATATAGATAACATAATAACATCAACAAACAAGAACACAACAAACATAACAACATAATTAACTTCAACAAATTTTTCAAAAGATTCCCATGTACAATTTCATGTGCACCCTCATGGGCCATAAGTCGCTTCATGAGTGTTAGATTAAAAATTTTAAACATTTATTTTTACAATTTTATCTTGAAATAATTCTCTGATGGCCTTCATGGAGTTGGCTTACCTCAGATCTTGTTTATCTTAATTTTAGACACATTGTTTGTGGATTAAATGTTATTGCTGGTGATTTGAGTGGGATTGTATGAGTTGTTTCTAAAAGATGAAAGAAAGGCAGGGCATCAGTAACTGTATATAGATAACAAGCTGATTAACCTGGTTTCACCCGTAGAAAAAATAGAAGCACTTCCTCATCATGATTTAATGTTTCATAATTTAATCTACCTATACTATTATAAAGAAGAGGTGGTTTCTGTATGTATGTATGTATGGGACAAGTGAGCACGAAAAATTCTGAACCGACTGGGTTAATTTCACTCAAAGGTATAGATCTTGAACCTGGGAAACACATAGGCCTATTCACTTCCAAAGATTCCCACGGGCTACGCCCCGTGAACGTCCTCAGTTTCAATGTTTACATTTTAAAGGAATATAAACATTCAAATACTGAAATGCAAACAGCTGTGGATACTAAAATTTGACAGTTCAAAGAGCTGAGGTAAGATCAGCTGTAATTTTTATCGTGAGCGAAGCAACGGGCAACTGCTAGTTTGTCATATTTTATCAGGTTGCCATGACAACTTCAAAAGCTTTCCTATAGTTTAACGTTGAAACTTTGAAGTACCGTATGGCGTAGCCCTGAGGACATTTTTGAAAAATTTGTTCTTAGTGGATGACTAAGCCCTAAGAGGAACATCTTTGCAAAGCTTCAAGGTTCTTTGTCAAGTAGTTTGGGCTGTACAATGATAGTAGTATTTATCAAATATTTAAAGTCGGGTCCAATGGAATTGACGGGCCAAGGTAAGCTTTTAAACAGGCCAGTTTATTTTCAGCATTATGTCAAATGAGTCCAGGATCAGCTGGCCTGTTTTAAAACTTAATCTTGACTTGCCAAATCTATATTGGACCTGTCTAGTAGATGATATTGATCTTATAAATACTAAATAAACTGTTTATGACATGAGACATATGACATGTTTAAAACATGAGATCTGTTATTTTTAACCCTTTAGCGCCCAGTGTTGCCTTTTGGCAACACCATGTTTCTGTCGATTTTTCTCTAAAATTATTTTGTTTGAACCTCAAAAGCCCACAGTTGCCTTTTATCAACAACCTTTAGTTCAGAAAACGGCCACTAGATGGGAGTTTAGTCCAGTTGTCTTTGCATTAGAGAATTTTCTTTAGAGCGACCACATGGTTTGGAGGTTAGTGGTAAGTTGTGCTTGTTCAAGCGATCTTTTACTGTAGTTCTAGACATTTCGTATTGTGGGAAAAAATATCTTATCAATCCTCAGTTATTCTAGTTTATGTTTCTAATAAGTTTTGGTAATTTAAGCGTGTATTTCCATAATTTACATGGGAAAATCGCCGTGTTGCCAAAAAGCAACTATGGGCGGATGTGACATTAAATTTCACTAGTTTAATTCAGTTTCTCCATATAACCCCATGCTAATATTAAATTTATTTACAGCTAATATTTTGTGTTAATTATATGTTTTTTGGCCATATTGTATTGGACATGATTTAAACTTCACAATGGACCAAGAATATTTGGACGAAAAGGAAATAGAATGGTTTTTATTAATCCCTGATGACACTGTGTCCTAAGTGGGGGACATAGGGGACATTGGCATTAGGGTCTAGCCTCATGTAACCACAAGTGCCCGTAGTTGCTTTTAAGCAACAAAAAATATTTTTTTAAACCTGTGAGAGAAAATTTAAAAAACAGTTTTAATGTGTTATTTAGACCCTAAATAAAAGAAAAATAGGAAAAAAAATTTTTTTCTCGGTGCATCATAATTTGGGTTTCAAAGGGTTAAGATAAAATAGGATTGACATCAAGGTTGTTGCCTCTGGAGCTACAATAAAAAAGTAGGTGTCACAAACAAGAAGTGTAGTGCAGACCAGCCAATCAGAAAGTAGTACTCCAATACTGCTCCGATGATGTCAGAGCTACATCTCAATATCGTTTTGAATGAAACATCACTGACATAATTGGAAATTTTCTTTTTAATACATACTAGCTAGCTTTGGCTTTTTTGGGAGACTCGTCTTCTCATTGGACTCAGTTGCATTCTATCTGAAACTATCGAACAATATCAAACTGTGACCATATGTTTTGATATAAACTAATCAAACCTAGAGCGCTTCTAAAAACCATAACACATTGGTCCCTTTAAAGTGGTATTGTGGTGAAGTACACCATAAGTATTTAAGTATCTTATGATTAAGTAGTATACACATCAATTTATTTCAAGCTTTAATTTGACAGCAAGATCAATGGTCCACAGTATGTATTTGGCGTATAACCTTATCTCACAGCTATCGTGATATACAGGGGTCCTGAAAAGTCCCAGAATGGCTAAATATTTTTTGAACCGAAAAATTCGGTTCAAACCAATTATTGGTTTGAGAAATCAAACTTTGCACATTCACTCCTATGTAAAAAAAACTACTTTCTGAGGTGTTTACTGATTCTTGGCCCCCAGTGGGGGACTCACGTAAGACCCCATAATCTTACTTACCATGAAACCCATGGTAATAGCTTCTACCGTATGGGGGAAATTCGCTAAAAAAAAACCAAATAATCATCCAATAGGTAACCAAACAGGTACAAAAAAACCAAAATTGTTGCATCCAATGAAATACACTAATTTAGGAATCATCCATCCCATTCTAAACATTCATTATTTATCTTTCTTATACAATTTTTTTTAAATGGTCTGGAGTTTTTGGGCGCAGACAATATCCATGAGGAGGCAGATACTTATCCAACCTGTGTGAGGAACAGGTATTTAGAGCTCAAAATACTAGACAAAAGCTACAAAGAAATTGAATAATGTTAAATATGATGTGACAGTTTTAATCGTTCTAACAATATCTTACAATAAATATTTGCCAACCAAAAATTACAAATAGGTATTCATTTTGTTCTATGTTATTTTAATTTTACTTGTCAGCTTATACTAATAAAGGATAATCTTGTGGGTTTTGAGTAAGGCTAACAACAAACATGTGCGTGACCTAACCTTGTGACGTAATCTGGACATATTTATGACCCAGATTGAGACATGTGTATTGCTTGACATGTGAATGTGTCAAGCAGACCATGTTATACTTTGTTTTCCTGTATTTTAGTGAGATGTCTTGCCATTTTCACGAACATTGCCTATCATATTTATATTTAATATAAATATGATGAAAGTTTACAAACACTATGGCACTCTCTTCATACATTTTTCTCACATTTTTATTATTCTTCCCAAAAATTTACTTCTTATGTAGAATCATTATCATAATCATTAGTAAGAGAAAATTAATCTAAAACTACGCAAACCTATTTTAAGTTAGTTGTAAAAAATATAATATTTACTATGTGAAGTAGAAGTAAAATTTATTATTAATAACAATAATAACTTTATTGCTGTTAACAATTTTTCAAATCGCATAAGCTTATAAGTTGAAATGTACATAGATATTTTAAATATATTCTTTAATCCTAATATTTTTTATATCCTATGTTAAATGAATGTGTTGTGATGTGTTCCTAACTATTTTTTCACAAATCCAGAACGGATATTCTTATGGAATTTCACTTCAAAATGCCTGAGTAGGCGAAACATGTAGTGTTTTCTCTTCTATGAGCTGTTGGACGTCAGGGATACAGTACATATTTTAGTTGACCAAGCATCATTATGTTGCATGAATAAATGATATATCATTAAGAAAAAATATAATAATTTTATAAAGAATAAAAAATATAATGCATTTTGGGAATTGATTAAAAAACTCTGTATTTGTTTGTTTTTGTTTACAATATTGGAATTAAAATTAACACATGTGAAATATTATGATATGATAAAATATTGAGTACAATTTATCAGAATAGTCCAATTTATATGGCACTAGCGGAACCCGTGGCTAAAACCATGATAAAAGGAATCAAATTATAAATCAGCTGTAACAACGTATCCGTTTGTTAAGCTAATATGCTTGATTTAATAAAATTTGAAATTTAAACAAAAGATCATCCATTACATTAACATGGGGCATTTCCAAAGCTTCAGCTCCACCAAAAACCTCTAAAAACCTCGAATTTAAAAAAAATCCGCTCTTGGTGAATGCCAATACTCTGTAAGGAACGTCCATGCAAATTTTCAAGGTTCTAGGTTAAGTAGTTTTGGCTGTACAATGATAGGTCAGTGGTATTTGACAAAAATATAGTAGAAAAGATAGTATAAATATAACTTACAATCTGGGATTTGAATAATTTATCAATTTTTACAAAAATAGATCAAAGAATCATATCATTTCAGCACATTCTGTTTGATAATGTGCTTTTCTCTTTCCATCTTACCGGGATTTAGTCTCAAGACTCAGCCACAAAAGGCAGTATGCTCTTTACGTTTAAACTGCGTACGTAGATTTATACGAAACACCAAATCATCGGACAGGCATAGATGTAATAAAAAAATGATTACGAACGCCTCCAGGAAAAACGATAGCTCCCGCTACCGAAATATAGATGGTGCCACTTAACTAATTAATGGTGGATTTTATCTAAACTAAATGTAACCTTTATATAGTACATAATTATGTCCTTGAAACAAATCAACAAAAATCAATGAAGCCGTGATCAAAGAAATCAAATATTTATTATCATCTGTATCAACGTATACATTTCCGAAGCAAACTACCAGCTGATTGTTTTATGAACATTAAAAATGTAAACAAAAATCGTCCAACATACTTTTAAATGGGAAAATTTGAAAACTTCGGCCTCGCCAAAAACCCCTTTATACTACGAATTTTGTAAAATCCGTTCTTAGCGGATGTCTACGCCCTAAGAGGAACATCCATGCAAAGTTTCAAGGTTCTAGGTCAAGTAGTTTGGGCTGTACGATGTTTCCACTGAGTGGTGTTTGACAAATATATAGTAGATTTGATGGATCAAAGAACAAAGTTTCATCATCATATCAGCTTCCATGCATAACAATGGCCCCTGCTGGGGACCCTTGGCTTCGCTGACCAGCCAACATGCACAGATCAACCCTTTATCCTTCCATAACTTGGATAGTAATTAATATTATTTCTTAGCAATAAAATAAGTTTTACATAAATTCTAAATATTTGTAAATAAGCTATTGAAAAAAATGCCTGCACATCCTACCAATAAAGCTGGTTCGGATCAGTGTTATTTAAGTATAGTAACAATAAAATTCTTAAAGACAGTAAATTTATAAGTAATGAAACTGTTCGGTTTGTTTTAGGAACAAAGGCCTATTCCAGAACCTGGGGATGATGGTAAGGATTTAGGAACTGTGGCTTTATATAAATAAGATGATACTTACTGTCAGGGTCTTAATAAGCAGGTCTTTCAGTCCCCCAGGCCCTCCAAAGTCCTTTTGATAAAAAGGCCCTGTAAAAGTCCTCCTTTTAACCTGAAGATCATTGTTAAACATCTAATAAAAAAATGTTTTTCTCAAAGTTTTTTAATTAATATTCTGCAGTGTTGTAAAAGTGTACCACTACATAACACAAATTGCAGGCCAACTAGTTTTTTTGGAACCTTGATAACTATTTACTGTTAAATCAAATTATTATATATTATTATAATAATTATTATATTATTATAATTAATATAATTATTATATTATTAGGGTATTGTTGATTTACAATAATATTTCTCATAATCAACACCAAAAGGGTGTGTTGCTAGCTTAACAGTAGCGTCTTGGTCTTCAGTTCAAGAGGTCGCGGGATTGATTCCCAGCATGCCCACGCAAATTTTAGGGGTTTGGACCGCTTTCCCTTAAAAGTGTTTGAGTATCTCTACTGTAAAAATGCCGTTAAGTCTACTCAAAAACTTTAAAACAGTATGCAGAATATAATTTTATCTTATACACTTATATGAACAATTGTTGCTTGCTTGTTTATTTATGTGTTTGCACAACTATCTAGGGGTGGGCGAGTAGTGGTTTTTTAATTCGAGCCGAGTCAAGTATTATGCTAACTATACTCGAGTATTGAGTCGAGTCAAGGAGTTGTTTGTGAAATGTAATGAAAAATTCATATTGTTTTAAAGTGATTAAGTCGTTGAATTACAATTAGTCCAAATGTTTCATCAACTTTTTTTTAATTGGTCTCCTTTACTTTGGCAAACCTTTTGTTCTTCTTTAAAAAAATTAAACTCTGAAACTCTAAGTATATTTTGAAGCTTAATTTTAAATGAAAAATATACTAAATCTCTTGAAATAATGAATCACTTAATTTACAGAGTCTAATACAAAAATTCCAAAACCTATACTTAATGTCATATGTAAACCAATGAAGGCTCATAATTTTCTTCTCATTTTAGCGAATTTCCCCTACAGGGAAGAAGCTATTACCGTAGGTCTCATGGTAAGACCTAAGCCCGAGACCATGACAACTTTTCATTTTGGGTCCCCCAGAAACAAAAAACACCATTCGTTTAAATTTTTAGATATATATATCTGTATATATATATATATATATATATATATATATATATATATATATATACAGTGCTTGATTTGTAAAAATTGAGGTACCGGAACTGTAATTTGCCAATTTGTACCTAACCCCTCCCCATATATCTTTTTTTCTTTAATAAAGTATTGTATGGCTATGTGTTTAATTAGATCGATTTAAAAAGTTATATTTTATCCGACTCAAAGTTTTTCATTAGTAAATTAAAACTAATAAAGCATTATTTTCTATAAAATTCTAGATTTATTATGAAGCCTTGTGAGAGTATTAAGGTCTTTTTAGCGTTTTCAAGATTCGGCTTAGCTCAAGAAAAAAAGGAGTATTAATTTCAGAGAGAGCTCTAATTTCAGGCTGAAATTCTGCGTGTTATTTCCGTACTTAAGCGATCGTTATTTTCGGTACTATTAATCCGGTCGAGTACATGTGATCAAATACTCTGGCCGATTACACATAATCTCCTCTTATAGCGAATTCTCCGGCCGATCAAACACGATCGTCTTTTGTGGCAAATTCTCTGGCCGATCATACGCCATCGTCTTTTGCGGAAAATTCTCTGGCTGATCACACGCGATTGGCTTGTGCGGCGAGTTCTCCGGCCGATCATACGCGATCATCTTTTGCGGCAAATTCTCCGGCCGATTACTCGCTATTTTCTTGTGCGGCAAAGTGTCCGTCCGATTTCACGCGATCGTCTCTCATGGCAAATTCTCCGGCCAATTGTACGCGATTGTATTTTGCGGCAAATTATCCGTCCGATTACACGCGATCGTCTCTTGCAAAAAATATTCCAGCCGATTACCCACGATTGACTCTTGCGGCAGAAGGAGGTCCCGGAACGCCATTCCGCCGCAAATCAAGCACTCAATTGTTCTATTGTAATATCTATGTGTCTGTTAGGACGATAGCGGCCGCAAAAATGGTCCAATCTTTATGAAATTTGGTACAGACATGTAAAGTGGTAATCAATTGGACGAGTTCGTAAATCAGCCTGATCGGACCACTGGAAGGGGGGGTAAAGGGGGATAAACCCCCCAAAAATGGGGTTTTTGGGGTTTTTACATAGAAAAATAAAAATAATCCAATTTTGGTTAGCACCATTTAATTCAGCTCAAAAAAAATTTAGTATTTTGAATCACTGCTCTATTTCCATTGGTTACCGAGATATTGAAAGTGGGAAACACAGTACGTTGTTCCAATGTTAACCTTATGGGAAATAAGTAAAATTCTATATCTCGCTTATTTCTCAACATATCTTGATAAAACTTGGTAAATGGCCTCTTCTAGTTCAGGTCTACTAAATATTGAACTAAAAACCACCCAGTTTTACCGTACCTGTTGCAGCAAACCTACATACTCATTCCCCGTGTTATTCATATGGAGCTTACAAAAACATGTTAAATCTCGCTATGTTGGATTGAAATATATTGTTTTACATTTCAAATTTGCTGAGTATGCAGGTCTGCTGCAACGGGGGTATTCATAATTAGTACAATGCAATTAGCTTTAAAAAGGGAAAACATGGACATTCAAAAAAAAGTTTCTGACCAGCGCCAATTTGTTCAATACACTTCCCCCAATATGTAAACAAAAGTTACACTGATTTGAGTGGGACTTTTGGGGGAGGGGGTGGGAGGGGGGTTAATAAGGGGGGAAATGTAGGTTTTTTTACTTTTTAGCAAATATCTTGAAAACGGTGCGTTTTTTCTAAAATATTATACTTTGCAAAAATAATCCTCATTAATTTCGAACAAAATGATACCATAAGTTACCTTTCGAATGTGGACGGTTATTGAGGTAATGAGGAGTAAATGTAAATTTATTATTATTTTATCACAACCAAATGTCTTAAAAGATCTACTTCCCATGATCCATATTGAAATTTTCCATTATTTTAAATAATATTTTACTTCAGGGAATCATTAAAAGTTTAGGAAAGGAAGTTTTTGGTCCTTCTAAATTTTTACTCCCTCCATCTAAAAAGTGGGAGGTAAAACCTTTTGAAAAGAAACCCTATCACGTTATATATCATTTTAAAGGGCACATTAAAAGAAGATGAATGGGGAAAACTAGAGGTATCTACGTTAATATTAAGCAAAGTTACAGCAAATCACATTTTTAAGTTTTACAAAAACTTCTGCAACTTTTCTTAGGATCAACTTAGACACCTCTAGTTTTCACCATTCACCTCCTTTTATTGTGCCCTTTAAAATGATATGTAACATGATAGGGTTTCTGTTCAAAAGGTTTTACCTCCCACTCTTTAGATGGAGGGAGTAAAAATTTAGAAGGACCAAAAACTTCCTTCCCTAGACTTGTAATGATTCCCTGAAGTAAAATATTATTTAAAATAATGGAAAATGTCAATATGGAGCATGGGGAGTGGATCTTTTGAGACATTTGGTTGTTATAAAATGATAATAAATTTACATTTACCCCTCATTACCTCAATAACCGTCCACATTAGATAGGTAACATATGGTATCATTTTGTTCAAAATTTAATGTAGGTTATTTTTGCAAAGTATGATATTTTAGCAAAAACTTACCGTTTTCAAGATATTTGCCAAAAAGTAAAAAAAATTACACTTTCCCTCCTATTAACCCCCCTCCCACCCAAACCCGACGCTCAAATTAGTGTAACTTTGGTTTACATTTTTGAGAAGTGTATTGAACAAATTTGTACTGTCAAATCGTATTGTACAAATTTTGGGAAAATGGCAGGAGTAACTAACTACTCCTTTTTTCGAGTAGCTGTAACAATTCGACTCGAGTTCAATTACTCTAAACTCGAGTACTCACCCACCCCTTCAACTATCTCAAACCAACTCAGAGAATTTCCTTAAAATTTTGGAAATAAGTTATTTTTGGCTCAAAAACCTCTTCCATGTATCTTGGCCATAAAAAATCTAATTACGTGAAAAATAATTAATTTAAAAGTTGTAAAATTGTAAGATAGGGTCAATATTATGGGTTTCCAAATTGGAAAGAAAACAATAACCAATAACGTAAAAGGTGAACATAATAAAACTAAAGCTGTCCAATCATGATTTATAAAAGCAAATACCGTAGGAATGAGTTAAAGAGTATAAGTGGCAGAAAATAAATGAACTACCGAGCAAGGTTCAATCTACCAGGTAATTAAAAATGACCGGAAAATAAATTGAAAATGGCAGGAATGAGATCGCAAAAATTGAGAATTTTTTGCCAAATAGGCAGGGCCGTACTCAGACCGTTTTTCCCGGGACAATTTTACCGGGGCCCGGGGCCGAGGGGGGGCCCGGGGGGTTCATGAGAACCCCCCTCCGAAATAGTGGAAAGGCCCCGACGAGACCCGGGAACAGGTAAAAAGGTTAGGTTAGTACATAAGCTGTTACATAAAGCTGGGTACAGCCCTGCAAATAGGTAAACAACCCTCTTCAAATAATGCTACTTGCTGCCCATCTATGGCTTCAACATGAACACTTTTGGCAAATGGAGGTGTTTTATTGGTAAAATACTTTATAAAAATATACACAATTTATGATTCATTTTATTCTAGTTTATTCATACATACTGAATGACAATCACAATGACAACTTTGCTTGATTGTAAACATTAAACAAAAATATACAAAAAAATCTGTTTTGGAAAGGATGTTAGAAAAACAAAGAAATAAGAATAAAATAATAACTATAATACAACATGCTCCTTTTTTCACAAAAAAGTTCATTTGTATTCAAGATAATCATTCAAATATCCTGTTAAAGTGGCCGTTGTGATGCTGATTGCTGTCTTTCAGTAAATGAATCTACTGGCACAGCTTCAACATGTTCAGGTTCATTACTTTCAATTGGAGCTGCTTCTTTCATATGCACCCTATCTCTTCTGTATGGTGTTCCATTTACTTCTACTACATATGATCGATTGTTCATTTGGTTTTGTACAACTCCTTCACTCCATGGACTACTTTCTCCCTTTAATTTAACAAACAGGTTGACCAATGTCCAATTCTTTTAAATTCCTACTCTTTTTATCTTTCGTTGTCTTAACTCTGGCTTTATTGTTGGCAATTTTCTGTGGAACCTGTTCTATTATTTCTGGGCGTAACATATTGTCAGTGAACGGGATTCCACACCTAGTTCGTCTTCCCATTAATCTCTGTGCTGGACTGCTTCCTAGTTTATTAGGCATGTTTCTATATGCAAGAAGTGCTTTGAAAACATCCTCCTTATTTTCCATAGCTTTCTTGATTATTTGTTTCGCTGCCTTGACTGCTGATTCAGCTTTGCCATTACCTTCGTGATGGTAAGGTGCAGAGGTGGCAAAAGAGAATTCCCACTCATTTGAAAACTTTACAAAGTCCTGATTCTTAAAAGGTGTCCCATTATCTGTTATTACTAATCTTGGTATGCCATATCTTGCAAATTGACGCTTGCAGCATTTTATAATTGTTGCAGCTTCCATATTCGGCAGATCTTCGATTTCAAAAAAAATCTGAGTAATGATCAACTATTACCATCATAATTCTTTTTTTATTGAAGGCTTCAATTTCAAACAAATCCATACTAATTATTTCAAAAGGTAATTCAGGAACTTGAACAGATTGCATAGGGAGTTTGTAGTTGTTTGCTGAGTATTTTATACAAGTATTGCATTTCCTAACAGTATTTTCGATATCTCTTATAATACCAGGCCAAAAAACACAGTCTCTTGCAAACCGGTACTCATTTCAATCCCTTGATGTGCTTGATGCAGCCTTCTGAGAATGTCCTGGCGTAAAGATTTGGGAATCACAATCCGGTGCCCTTTAAATATAAGACCAGCATCAAAGGTTAGCTCTTCTTTGAACTTGTGGTAACTCTTAAGCTCATCATTCCTAATCAATCTAATATTTTCAGGCCATCCATTCTGTATATAACAAATTAAGTCTTTAGATAATAAGTCTTCAGCTGTAGCTTTTCTGATGTCTTCAACTCTTGAATCTGATATTGGTAATTGTTCCACATGGTTTATGGTTTTTAGTTCACACGCAAACTTCATGAAGTAAACATTTTCAAATTCGGTTTTTTCCTCATTGGGAAGGTGTAACCTAGAAAGAAGATCTGCAATGTATAGCTCTGAGCCAGGAACAAATTGCAATTTTATGTTATAACGTTGTAAAGCGAGGAGCATACGTTGTAGACGTTTAGGTGCTGAAAGCAATGGTTTCTTCATTATCGTCTGTAGAGGTTTGTAATCACTCTGCACTATAATCTCTTGGCCTATTAAATATTGTTCAAACCGCATACAACCAAAAACTATGGCCAATGTTTTCTTTTCTATTTGTGCATACTTGCTCTCTGTTGCCGTGAGTGTTCTAGAGGCGAAACTTACTGGTTTACCGTCTTGAAGCAACACTGCCCCCAATCCTGACTGAGAACTGTCACATTGTAAAATTACTGGTTTCTTACTGTCATAGTATTGGAGAATTGGAGTTTGGGAGACTAAATTTTTTAGCTGTTGAAATGCTTTTCTTTCTTTGTGTTCCCACTTGAATACTGCATAATTTTTTGTCAGAGATCTAAGAGGTTCAGCCACTGTCGAAATGGAGGGTAGAAACTTAGATAGATAATTAACCATTCCTAAAAAGGTATGAACTTCTTTAGAATTTTTAGGTTCAGGCATGTTTAATATAGCTTCCACCTTTGTAGGATCTGGCTTTATCCCTTCACTTGTTAAGTAGTGACCAAAAAACTTAACACTCTTCTTGCACAGTGACATTGCAGTGACAGTGCAGTGACATTTTTTCTTTGTTCAGCTTAACATTTTTTTCTCTTAATCTTATAAAAAGTTTTTCAAGCTTCTTATCATGATCTTTAATGGCTTCCTCTTCAGTTTTCCCACAACCATATACTAATAAATCATCACACATTACTTCAACTCCCTTCAGTCCTTCAACAACTTCATGTTGTACTCGCTGAAATATCTCCGGTGCTGGAGAGATACGAAAAGGAACCCTTTTCCATATATACCTCCCAAAAGGGGTCCAAAAGGTGGTAAGATATCTGCTTTGTTCATCCAACGCTATTTGCCAAAATCCTCTTCTAGCATCGAGGGTGGTGAAAACTTTTGCGTCTCTTAGTTCAGGCATGATTTCTTCTATAGTTGGCATTTGATAGTTTGACCGTTTTAAGGCCTTGTTCAGATCTACTGGGTCTAGACAAATTCGTAACTTTCCTTTTTTGTTTATAAGAAGAAGATTACTAACCCACTCAGTGTGTTTATCTACCTTTGCTACAACATCCATTTTTTCAAGCTCTTCAATTGCTTCTCTAAGCTGATCTCTTAGTTTAACTGGTATGCGTCTTGCTTGTTGAATAACAGGTCTGATTGATTCATCAACCTCTAATTTTACTTCTCCAGGAATCTTACCAAGACCCTCAAAAACATCTTGATACTGCTCAATTATCTTCTCTGAACTAGTCATGTTTGCTTTTTCTATTTTGTTTATAATTTTCAAAAATCCTAACTTTGTTGACGCATTGTAAGAAAGCAGTGGTATTTGATCTTGATCGACCACAATAAAATATACTTTGAACATCTTATTTAGACGATGTACTTGTAAGGCTATTTCTCCTCTTGCGCTTGTTATGCCATCACCAAAACCTCTTATTTTAGAATGACATAGTGTAAGCTTGGGACTTTAATTAGATAATAAATCACAAAGCTGATTGTAGCCAATCACTGAACACGTAGCCGCTGAATCTAATATACATTTTACTTGTTTCAATTTATTATGAATCACAAAAGAAACCTTAGATGTAGCAACAGAGTTAGTTACTCATAACTCTATTCTGACTTAAACAGAAAACTGACTCATTATTATCGTCTCCATTATCAATTACTTCTAATTGCTTAATACTTCTAGGCGAGCTTTTACATACTTTAGCAAAGTGGTTGAATTTTTTACAGTTAGAACACTGCTTACCATAAGCTGGACAAGACCTAGGCAGATGTTTACCTCCACAGTACACACAGGTCCAATCATCATTGGTTCTTTTATAGGTTTTACTGCATCTTTGTGTTCGAAGTTTGGCTCACGCTTATTCTGTTTAGAGGTTTTCCTTATAGCTTGAATATCTTCTGATTTGTCAATGAATATTCCAGTTGCATTTGAGAGGTACTCCAGTTGAATTTTACTTAGTTCGGCACTTTTAATTTTCTGTATTGCATCCTGTAGATTAAGGCTTTTGTCATTGTATAATTTTTTCCTCAGTTTAAAATTGTTAATTGAAACACATAAACGATCAAGAATGAATTCTTCAGTCATATCAAATTCACATTTGGGACATTTGTAACTACAATTTTTTCCCAAAGACTTCAATCTATCAACATAGTCATCAATTGTCTCATTTGGGTTTTGCAAAGACATGTTAAAAATTGCTCTCTCATATCTGATGTTTAATTCTGGAACAATGCATTTTACTATCGCATCAAGAACTGAATCACAAGACTTTTTATCTTTCTCTGTTATAGGAAAATTTTCATACAATCTGAAACATTTCTCTCCGACTGTTGATAACAGTACAGCTATTTTCTCCTCTTCAGGCCTTGAAATTAGTCCTGATGCCACTAAATAATTCTTCCAAGATGTTTGAAGAACTTGACGTTGGATTTGATATCACCTTCAAAATCAATAGGCTTTGGCAGAGGTATACTTGGTACATATGCAAATTGTATAAATGGTGTTTGAGGCTTGCACTCTGCAACCAGTGATGTTAGCCTTTTCACCTCTTCCTCTAGTTTAGCAATTTTTTCTTGGTCAGACATCTTGTTTATGAATCGGGCTCATAAATTATACACCTGTGACACCATGTTTTATTGGTAAAATACTTTATAAAAATATACACAATTTATGATTCATTTTATTCTAGTTTATTCATACATACTGAATGACAATCACAATGACAACTTTGCTTGATTGTAAACATTAAACAAAAATATACAAAAACATCTATTTAGAAAGGATGTTAGAAAAACAAAGAAATAAGAATAAAATAATAACTATAATACAACAGGAGGCATTACTAATAGATATGTTGTCGACAGAGGTGCTCCTGCAGATGTCCTGTGTGGGGATCTGCGGCTCAGACGTCCACTACTGGGTCCATGGCCGTTGCGCAGACTTCATCCTCAAGGCTCCCATGATAATGGGACACGAGGCTAGTGGCACAGTCGCCAAAATCGGGAAAAACGTTAAACATTTGAAACCAGGTAATATTTTATGAGTCTGTCCATAAACATTTAACCCTTGAACGGGCACTTCACGTGTAAAACGGCAGAGAGCACATGCGGAGTTTAACTCCACAACGCTATCTCGCACAAAAACCCATTTTGTTTGTTTTGTTATAACAAAATATTGTATTCAATGTTGACAAACTTCATTAGAAACTATTTCATCACTGTTCCCATTAATTGTTTAACTTGATAGGTCTAATATTTCAATTGAATATATAGTAAGTAATTCTTTAGTATAAAATAGTTATCAGTGTCTGTGTTATAGGAGAGGGCACTCCGCAAACTGACACCGCATTGCTGAATTGCAAATAACAAGGCACCAAGGGGGGGGGGGGGGGGTATAAATAGATTTAGATAGCTTTAGGGGATTCCTGGAATGAGGCGCGTGAGGTACAGAGCCGAACACGACTGCCGACACCCATAGGCATGCTCAGGGTCCTGTCAGGACACAAAAAGTGTGCCCCCCTCCTCCCAATCTGACCCCCACTCCCTAACTTTTTGCGACTCACTGAATCCCACTAATTACGATCACTGAGTAGGGTCACATTACTAGACCATCAAAAAGATCAACTTAAAACTTGTCTGTAATATTTACTTTAGCAGCAATATTTCATTCTTTTTAGCATTTGTATCGTTATGAATGTAACTAAGAATATCAAACAATCAATTTTGCACACTACACAGGCCTAAAATAACCACTGAAATATCTGTTCACATTTTACATAATACACTTATATTTATATTTTTGCTGCGTGTTCTTTACAAGTTGTATGATAAAAAATATTTTATCCAAAATAAATCCACACTGAGACAGATTTACATTTATTTTGACCAACTAATGAATTATTGTGATTAATGGCTGGTGATTTTTGATTGTTGGCGGCAAGGAATCTTTTGACAGTCAAAGTCAAAACTATACCAAAGTAAACAATGGGCTCTTATTAATTAACTTTTAGTTAATAATTTACATTAGTTACTCAAATTTACGTAAAAATTATACCTGCACATTAGACACAGCTTTCGTGAAGTTACAGCATGGGTCTTTAAAAAAACGGTGGCGGCAGGTTAGGATGTGCACTAATGTGAGCCACTAACACGGGATCGTTCTGTGACAAAAAAAAACTGATAAATGTACATAAATATTAATTAGGAGTTTTCATTTACACAAAAATAAAGACTCAAAGCGACTTACCTTCTACCATATAAATCTTTGTTGACTTCCTCCTCCTTCACTTAAGCCACGAAGCAAGTAAATTAGAACTTTATGTTAATTTGCCCATATCTTTTCCTGGGCCTTTTTCCTCATGGCACAACTTGACAATTTTTTGACACATCGAAATTTGATTATTTCCTATTTCTAACTATTCACAAAATAATAACTTTATAATGAATAATACTGTACTATAACAATTCTACTACAAATCACGTATGCACTGATCGAATTTATTTGAGATTGCTCTCAACAAATATCGAGAACAGACTGCATTGTTTTCAAAATTTAAAGATATTTTCCTTGCTTATTCATGTTTCAAGATTTAAAAAAATTGCCGTTTTTTGCCATAGAGTCCTCTCAGGCCTGCCATTTGCACGCCTATGCTAGAACCCATCATGCTTGTTTTTTTCAACGAAGACCATACTTACAGAGGAAAACTCCGCAAGCGCCCGCTCGAGGGTTAATATTTAATATTAAATAAGTATCCCTTTATAGCAATTGAGGGTGAAGCCATAGCCATATCTTTCCTCAACTATAGGGGCAACCCAATGAACCAGGTTATTCACCAAACTGTTTTTAGAGACTGTCAGATGTTGTAATATTTTCAATAAATGTTTTATGTAATGTTGTATTGGTGAATATGTCTTCTGTGTGTAATCATTAAAAACCTTGATTTGTAAACTTTTGGTGAATAAATATTTTGATTTATTTATTTATTTGATTTTCTCAGGTGACAGGGTGGCAGTAGAGCCGGGGGTACCGTGCAGGTACTGCGCCTACTGCAAACAGGGTAGGTACAACCTGTGTGCCGATATCATCTTCTGTGCCACGCCCCCCTGCCATGGCAACCTCGCCCGATACTACACCCATGCCGCTGACTTCTGCTTCAAGTCAGTATTACCATAAGATAATCCCTTAATATAAAGACTAAATGTAGTCATTATGTATTTTGAATATTATATTTTATTCATCTAATTATGCATCTAATTATGTCTAATTATTCAAATCAATTTAAAAAGAAAACGGGTTATATGGAGCCATGCAATGAACTTATTTATTACCCATCAGATCTCTATGTTTTAAATAATTTAGATTATTCATCAAAAGTTGTCCTCAGTTTGCATGTGGTATATTAAATGATTCGTTGTCTCTATGAGGAGATCATTGAACCGAAACCTGTAGGGGAGGGAAATCATATTTTATTGGTGGCTGGCTGGAAATGTCCAGGTGACTATTTCTGATTCAGCATACAAAAAATTTGTTATATTAGTAATACAATTCTTAAAATATAGATATAATAAAAATAAAATAAAGATAAAATTAGAAAAAAAGAAAATAAATTATACATATATTAAATTTTCACAGAGTATTTTACCACAATGATGATAATTTCCCCTATAACTCCCAATGGAATTCCATTATTTTCAAGAAATCAACTAAAAGTTTTGTTATCGCTCCACAGCTCCCGATAATCGCAGGCACCAAATAGGGCGGGTGAGTGAGTGTGCTTCTGATGAAATTATTGTTTATTATTTGTTTGATAATCAACTATATGATCTTATGTTAAAGTAAACATTAATTTACATGTAAAAAGGTCCTGAATAACATAAACAAAGTTTCAACAGTTTAAAAAAAACATTTCATTTAGTCATTTCAGTGGATGTTTAGCGGACAATTTAATGAGTTGACAGTTTTTGCCGCCCGCCCTATTTCGTGCACTTTACTCTAGTAAACCTGTCATTGCTAGCACAGAAAAATAAACAGGAACAGAAACGCCACGCAATGTTAATATTTGTAATAATTTTTTGGTTAAAAAACCAGCCAGATCATAGATGGCGCTGCTAGTCGAACCGGCCAAGCAGCGTTGCCACGCTGAGCACTCTGTCCGGCTGGCCGGCCAACTCAGCCGGCCAGGGAGAAATTCCCTCGTCGCGCCGCACCAGGGCGCCGCACAGTGGTCCAGGCATACTTTTCAATGATAGAATCAACACATGTGAAATTAATAATCAGAAAAATACTAATGACAAATATCTCTTTCAATTACTATTGGTAATTATAGGACTCAAAGGCAAATTAAATTGCTTGGTTATGTTACTAACTTACTTGTTATTGTAATTTTTTAACTGTTGTTTATGCTATTTATATTGTGATAACTCATGATTATCATTACTAGGGGTGTGCGAGTACTCGAGAATCGAGCTTTTTTCGAGCCGTGTATACACTACTCGGCTCGACTCGACTTATTGCAAATTACTCGAAAGTTCGAGTCGAGTAGTTACTCCCGCCGTTTACCCGAAATCGGCACGTGCGAAAGAATATTACGGCCATTTTTCACAATGTCAATCCATCTTTAACGAATATAACTGAATCCTCGTTTGTTATAAACTTGAAGTAAAAAGTTCTTTTTAGTTATTAAAGACACATAAATTTTGATATCACTCTATCTTTTCTAGTTTGAGGTTAGTTATTGTTACAGCTTGCAAAAAAATGATTTTTGTTATATTTTATTTATTAGTTTTTATTTATTTGGAAACCATTCCAAATAAATAAAAACTTAGTTTTCTTGTTGACAGTTACATCAATAAAAATTTACCTGTGTGAATAAGGAAAATTTCAATCATGAATTGAGTCATGTCATTGGTCACGGCTTATAATTAGTGTTTTCATTTCATTTCAAACCCCAGGTAAGCATTAAATACAAGTTAGGCTTGAAAAATATATCAAATCAAGAATTATTGTAAGTTTAAGTAAAAGGTTTTCTTTCTTTTGTTTTGGTATCATTTATTTGCATATCTGCTCTTAGTTCAATAACTCTTTTAAGTTTAATTACCTCGAAATTGTAATTTGTATTTGAGTAATGATAATAATTTTTTACCATTACCTAGAAACATGATGACTATTATGTTATAAACTTAAAAAAATTTGACTCGAAAAAAGCTCGAAACTCGCGGGTATTTTTCAAAACTCGGCTTGGCTCGACTCGACTTCAAAAATCACTAATCGCACACCCCTAATCATTACATTTAATTCATTAAGATTTGAGAATATAAATTAATTCACCATAAACTAAACTGTGATAAAAAAAAATTTAATTAAAAATAAATTTAAACTCAAATATCCGACCCATTATTCACACATATCCCTCATTACATGAATTGATACTACAAACATTTAGCAATGCAATAGCTTTTGTCAAAAGTGTTTTCCTATCTCTCTTGGAATGTTTCCTCAAATTGCTTATGAATAAGTCTGATGACACTAGGAGATGGTGAAAAATGTCTGTCATCGTTTTTTCATGAGCGTTTCCACACGTCCACAGATAACGTACAGATGTCTGTACATCTGTACGTACAAATAACAAATTTCCCGGAAATTTTTGAAAAATTTGGAGCAAAATGGTTGATTCTAGTTAATTTTTGCACTAAAAATTAACTTCAAGCAGACCTATTTTGTAACCAGATTATGAGCCAAACTAATACATTTTTAAGTAAATATATTATGAGCTAAATTTTACTTTTTGAATAAACTTGTGACTTTGTAAAAATTTATGAATGTTTTAAAGCAAAATTTTAAGTTTTAACGATTCGGAAAAAACTAATTTTTATTTTTGTATAGTGACAATAAAATTTTTATCATGAGAAATTTAGAGCTGTAAATACATTTTTAATGAGGATAATAATTCATTACTTGAAACAATACTGAAAATCAATTTTAATTCAAAGGAAAATACAAATGCATTTTATGGAAATGGAACATAACATAAAAACAAAATTACATTAGCAGCCTGCGTCACTTTGTGCCTTTAAAATAACATGATAAAATATGCTTTGGTTTCATGTTGGTGATTTATGGAGTTCGGTAGCGTAAAAAAACTTTTTGTTGAGAAAGTGTGTGGATTTTCGTTTTTTCTAGATAGATTCATTGCGTTCCTGTAATAAAATTACCAGTGGCCGAGCTTCTTATCAAAGTAAACTTTGTAATTAACTTTTGCTATTTTTTAAGATTTGAAACTTCAATACGGATAAGAGATTCCTCACAGAATTGCCGGATTTTATTTATTTCACCTCAGCTTATATGTTTTACACCTTGCTGTTTTGGCAGAACATCTTTCATTTTCATAATATGTGGGTTAATTTACATGGAGCTTCATTGCTTAGCGCTTCTTCTTGCCTCTCCAAAGGTTGATTCTGTATGTTATTTCTAGTCAACATCGACTCGTCAGTCTATTAATCGATGTGGTCTTAACAACAATCGGTAAGAAGGTGTACAAACCACAGATGGACAAAACTAATCTCTGGATAACTTTATAAAATTGTCATTCGGCGTAAATATAAATTACGGTCAAGGAATTACATTTCCAAACATATTTTGCTTTTTGTTTTATATCTCAAATACATGTTCGGCAAATTAAAACCATGCAAACATCCTAACTTTCTACGAAATTCCTAAATTAAATAGGTGTATTGGTATTGGTGCATTTAAAAATTGAGATAAAATATGCATGCTGATCGTAATCACTTAAATATCCTCTGCGTTCCAAGTAAATTTAGATAATCAAGGTTTTTCACTCATAATGTGTTTTAAATCTTGATTTATTTTAGATTCATCTTCAACTAATATTGATATTTTCAAAATCCCAACGTTGCAATATGCATCAATAGTTTGTTAGAAAGACCCACCTCAAGAGCACCTTCTATGTTACAACTGTAACTTACTTATTCTTTTTTAGAAAAAAAATACTGAAAAATTAAAATGATAACAGACTTGTCTTGGTTTCAACACAGTAGATAACTCTTCCTTATGATGAAAATAGCTTATTTTCTGTTGACTTATAACAACTTCTGTGTTTTAAGATATCAAAATCATAATGTTGATCAATATTAATTGACTTGCTAGCCCTGCATTCTGTGTTATAACTGTGTAACTATTTAAAATCTTGACCATCTGTTTTGTTATAAACAAATGTGAATTGATAAAGTTCACTGGTTTTAAAACAGATAGTAGCACTTTCGCTGAAATTTCAAAAGCCTTCTGTACGAAGGCAATTTATGCGATATTTTCCAAACCAACAAAAGGCACATCTAGAGAGTAATAGCTTTAATTTCATACCAAATATGAATAGGCAAATATATTTTTAGGGGTCGATTTGCTCTGTACAAAACCCCAGAAATTCTTTTAATAATATAGATATATAATTTTTTTCTCGTTTTTGTTGGGATTTAACAATTTTTACTGCTGCTCCCAGACCATTCATTCGCACTGGTATAAACTTTTTTTCTAAAACGTTTTTGTTCTTTTTCAATTGTTGCATAAAATTCTGAGCAATACCTAACAAAGTTAACTTTCAGTCGACTATTTGCTTTTTGTCAGCCGTTCAGCACCGCAGCTAACTTGTTAAACTACCGGAGTTAATAATTTAATGACATAGTACGCAATTTAAAAATTGACCGGGAAAACCGGGACAAGAGCAAAATATCGGGACTGTCCCGGTCAAACCGGGACGTATGGCAGCCCTAAATATAGTTCCAAGAGGTCGGATGTTTTGTGAGTTATAATAGTTTCAACGTCAGAGTGCGAGTGTAGTGTCATGGAGCGAAAGACTACAACAGTTTGTAGTTACAGAAAATTTAAAAATTCGCATAAGAAAAGGATGGGATCTACGAATGTTTAGATTTCCAAAACATCTGTCACATGAATGGGTACAGAATTCTAGTAAGTACAGCCTTTTCAGTAACTATTTAAATCATTTTATTTTACGATATTTCCCAGGTTTTTTTTAACAAAATACAGTTTTTCGTACTGTATGGCCTGATTTTTAAATCAGTAATAATCTGGGCTGGAAATCACATTTATTAAGACCGGCGTTGTTGCAACACCCAAGTACTGAATTTTGTCAATTGACAAACAAATTAGTCGAAATAACTGATTGTTTTATATAGTTAGGTGAAAAAATCATTGAAAACAATCGAGAAATTCTCTCTATTTGTTTAAACAAACAAGTACTCAGTTGTAAGGTCAGGTTAGGACGTTGTATTCACTCATTGACTTGTCAGGTAACTGAATGTTGTGTAGGGGTCGGAGCGGCGACTTCATACGCCTAAGGTCGTATTTTCGATCCCGGCATTTGGAATTTATTTTTTTGCGACAATTTTACATTCAATTTAAAAAATGTTTAAGTATCATTTTTCTTTATTCATTTCAAAATGGCGGCCATTTTCTTCAAAAATGTTGGTATATATGGAATACCCACTATCTCGAGAACCACAAAACATATTTATGTTCTGTTTTAAATTATTAATCCTCTTATTACACACAGCTTTAATTTGATATACAACATGCCAAAACTTATAAAATAAATTTTTTGACAATACATCTTATTTTGTTTTAATGTTGGTAGCTTTGAAAACCAAAATATTTAAATGGCAGCATATGTCAAATAGCACATCATTTTAGAGGTCTTGCAAATACCAACAACTTTTTAACTTAAACCTACGTCCTATCTTTAGTGGTTTTGTAGTTATAAGCAAAAAACTCCATTTCTATATAAAGCCCATGTTAAATGTGTAGTCTTTAAGGCATTTAAATTTGCATCCATTAAACTTAAGTACTGCACATTTAACATGGGCTTTATACGATAAAGTGGAGCTTTTTTGCTTATGTCTACAAAAGCACCAGATAGTAGCTAGGTGTAAATTGAAAAGTTGTTGGTCTTTGCAAGACCTGTAAAATGATATGGTATTTGACATATATGCTGCCATTAACATTTTTTTACTTTCAGGGCTACCAGCACTAAAACAAAATAAAATGTACTGTCAAAAACTTTTATTTTCTAAATGTTGGTATGCCGTATATCAAATTAAAGCTGAGTTTACGATGATTAATAATTTTTAAACAGAACAAAAATGTGTTTTGTAGTTCTCTAGATACAAGGTATTCCGTAAATACGAAAATTTTTCACGAAAATGGCCGCCATTTTGTAATAAATAAAGATAAATATGTTCTGTTTTCACAGAATTGTTCGTCATGTTTACAGCTTTAAAATTATGACATATGTTTACATTTGAAAAATTCTGAGATTCGAATCCATGCCCTCCAGTTTTTGGAATACCCTGTATTTCAAAAAGGTTAAAATATGTTTACTTAGTTCCTTTTTGTATGAATTAGTGGGAAAAGATTTTGTTTTGTTTTTCTTTGTCAAGCCGTTTGTCTACAATCAATGTTGTGGACGGCTTAGAAGATTCACTCTGTGTATATGTTCGTTGGGTGGAAACACCCATATATATTCGACAGCTAGTTATAACAGACAGCTTCAGTTAGCTCTGTCTGTTGAGTAATGAACGGCACGGAAGAAGAGCGCGGGTCAGGTTGAGGTTGGCAGCGAGGCAGAGTGATAAACTGGCACGGGGAGGAAGGCTGCCTCCTTGTGGGAAATTGGGAATCCCGCGCTGCCCGATATGGCAACAAGGCTCGCCGTAACCCTGACTTAGACTCCGCACCAGCCCCTACATTTTGGATAATACCACGTCCTAGCGCAAACGCTTTTTCCCTATCCCGTGGCGCTTCTGTTCCTGTTTATTTTTCTATGCTGCTAGTTGTTTCAAATTTTTCATGTGTTCTTAATTCAAAGTACTAACTAGCACCATTAAGTTTTCAATGATAATCCCTTCTTAAACAGCATAGGCTGAAAGAACTTTATCCTTTCTGCTTGACTTTGGGAACCAGATAGAAGAAGTTTAAAGCAATCAAGGAATTATCTGTGCCTTAAAAATGTTTTTTGAAGAAATCAACTGAACTGAAGTGGTACACTTTCAACTGACCTTTGACATTGTGCGAGCAGTGTATTGAGGAGGCCCATTTCTGCAACCTGTCCTTGCTGCAGGTTATAAGGACCTGACCCCATCCCAATGGCAGGTCCCATTTTTCCTGTTCCAGGATCCAAGACCACGTGCATCCCAAGGCACAGTACCACTTTCCATGTTCCAGGATCCCAGACCACGTGTCACTGGAGGAGGCAGCCCTACTGGAGCCACTGGCAGTCGGCGTCCATGCCTGTCGTCGCGCCGGCGTCACCCTCGGCTCTTGTGTGCTCATCACAGGTGCCGGACCCATCGGGCTGGTCACTCTGTTGACTGCCAAGTCCCTTGGCGCAAGCAAAGTCATCATCACTGGTGAGTAACTTAATTAACCTTCCCATAACATCAAGTGAAGGTAGTTATATAAGCACGGTTAATAGATACAGAGGGTAAAAAGTATGGTTCGATGTGGCTAAATAAAATGAGCGGTTCCATAACAAGATAGTATTGTGATTTCTTTCTGTTGTGGCGTAACCACAACTAAACATAAGGTAAACAACCCAAATTCCGTTCGGTTAAGGTAAGACAGAGTTAAAATTGTCTATTAATTTGAACGAGTTGCTCAGGCTAAATTCATCTTGGCTAATTATACTTTAGAATGTAATTGAGGTTTCGAATAGTATATTTTTGTCCCAGAAATAAATTATATTATTTAGTAAAACATTGTTTAATGAAGACATAGTTATCCAACCTAAATCCCTAATACCGGTCACTGCATTCCTAATACTGGTTTTCACAAGCCTAATTACGGTCGCGGTCAGAACCACTTTTTATAAGTTAATTTTCAAAGTAAAATGGATTAAATTGAAAGGCATATGTGGACTGACGTGTGTATTACATGGCGAAATATAAAATATGATGAACTAAGATAAACTTTTACCATCACCTACAGGATTCCAGTGGTTCGAATATGGATAAAAATAAACATAGAGAAATCTCTATTGCCTTGGTGTTTCAATGCATGACACTAAAGGTACTGATGATTTATTACAGTAAAACGTGCTTGATTCTAGCTTCTATAATTAGAAAACTTTGATTTTAATTATTTTTAGTTTGATTGCAGGGCCATCTATTAAAAGTACTAGTTGTAAAAATAATAAATTTTTGTGTCCTCAAAACTATGCGATTTCTCTCCGCCGCCAAGTCTACTAATTGCAATATCTCTACCCTACTCCTCACAATGCAGATGAGCCAACATTACAAATATGATGTCGTAAGTTTATAATTTCATCATTAAAGAATTGGGTGTCGTTCAGTTGTGTTAGTTTCTATTTTTTTTTATGACAAAATACGGGTGTAGTCGATAAAACACGTAAGTATCCAAAGGGTAATGAGTTTTGTCTTCAAAGGAAAAATAAAAATGAAACATCAATTACTGTAATGAATTTGTAAAGAATAAACTTAAAAATAATCAATAACCGTAATTAGAAAGAATAAAATCCTAATTGCGGTCGTGGCCATTAGTATCGACCGTAATTAGGAAAAACGTATAAATTACCGTCCCAATTACGGTCGCAAAGATTTTACGGTTAAAACAATTTAAAACCTCAATTTTATTTATGTAATAAATAAAGAAACTACTTTTTTAATTTTAAACTTTTTGTTAGACACAATTAGAGTTATTTAGCATTTTAAAGCTTAATTAAATTACCTCGCTTCTAATGGATTCTCACAAGGAAGCAGCAGTCGTCCAATGGAAATGACTTACTCATTTCTTCATAGCTTTCTGCGTGATTGTTGCGTCAGCTGATTTTAAACGTTTCCATGTTTACATTAGCTCAAGGCATTACCTAATAGGACCGACTAAGATTTTATCATGTTTAAATTATTGAGTAGTGACGATCAGCGACCGGTATTAGGCAGGCGACCGGAATTTGGGTTGTTTACCTAAAGCCCTCATCTACTCCACCTTAATAATAGGAGCATCATCTCAAGCACACGTGAGTATCAAAATAGATTCTGGTTTTATATTTTCACGTCCACCAAACAGAAATTGGCACCTCTTTTTCTGATCATTGCAGCCTCTTTTTCTCTTGGTTAGCCTGATCAGGTTGTTAATGGTTTTTACAAGTTCAAAATGGTGGGGGATGGGTTAGGCATTGTCCAAAGGGGAGAGTTGGGGAGCACCTCTGATTTTGGAATATTATTCAATACTTTATAAGAGAATTGGCTAAAACTCGTGTCAAGCCAATCTGGTTTCTGTTCTGTAAGTTTTCTTGAACTTAACCTTATAGATGAAAAGTACAACTTCTTTAAGACAATGTGATTCATAACTATTTTTAAATTTTGAGCTCAAAAAGTTTTTTTTACTTCTCTACTCCGCTAGCTCAGTTCCCATCCAGCCAGTTCAATGAGTGCTGGGATTACAAGATCCCTGCACTAGTCCATTTGCAGTAGTTGCAAGTAGTCACGTTGATAAACCCTTACTGTTGTCATGATTTTTTTTGGTAAATTAAACATTTATTTTTGAAAAATATTGCCAATATTCTTCAATCAGATATTCCTGTGAGTCCAACTAGTTCCAATCAACAAAAATTATAAAAAAAATGTATCTTTTACTCCTCAAAGAAACGCCAGATGACGTCACACCCCTGCATCCACTGTTCCAGGGCTTTTTGTGGAGAATGCCAAGGTAAATGGAGCACAGAATGAATAAATCAACTAATGTTTCTCTCAACTTCATGTTCAATATAGTTTTTTATATTTATGAGTTATCAATCTTCTTTATTGTACAAACTGAATTTTTAGAAATTTTTTCAAACACTGACTTGCAGACGAAGCATTGAGTTTGAAGCTTTACTCATCTTGTGTTAAATAATATTTTATTCCACTTAATACTGTACACATGATTAGTAATATTTATAGCAGACTCTTTCAGAGATTGATTTAATGGAAGAAAAAAATAGATAAATAAAACAGAAACATAATTTTCAGACATGTATACCTATACCATACTTATTTAATATGCTAGCGTTTATTATGATCAAGACTCAAGTGGACTCGGAAAACAGTCTTCTTACCAAAAGGCTCTTGAGAGTTGTGATATCAAGGTTGTTGTACAAGACCAGACACAATAGCCGTGTTATCAAAATTACTGGAATCTCTGGATACCCTTTATAGTAAGTGGGGAGTTTTAAAGCAACCCTCACTAAAAACGATGATTAGAAGTAGTTAGTTTACAGTGTTCATCTTTTCCTGTAGATAAGCTAGCAAGTGGTTTATGATATTAAAAGCAGAATTTTGCCAGTTAAATAAAGTGAATTGTAACCTTTTTTCAAAGTGAATTTCCATATCCCTAAAAAATTAACCTAATCATAAATTAGGTATCTATGCTTACAACTTTGCTGATTAATAAAAGTGTTGGTTAAAAAATATTAATATAGGCCTAACGTTAAAAGTTTCTTACAAAAAATAAGTTCCAGAGATAATGTCAAGATGTCCATAGAGGTATTTATTTATGTTATTATTTTAAAAATTTCAACAAGACCACACATTTTTTGAGCCAATTTCATAATCTGATGTCAACTTTTCAAAAAATGAATGTAAAGTTTTGAATATAATAACTATTTAGGGAATATTTTTCAGATGTTCTAGACCACAGGCTGGGAGTTGCCAAGGGGCTGGGAGCTGATTACACTGTTCTTATCAACCCAAAAGAGTCAGAAAAACAAGTTGCAGAAAAAATCATCAATCTACTTGGAGAAAGGCCCGATATTACTATTGACTGTACAGGATTTGAAACAACTATACGACTTGCAGTGGAGGTGAGATCACATTCAGAAAAATTCAATAACAGTGTTTTATTATAAATTTTAATTTTATAAATTCTAAATACCAAACAAAAAAAAGTATTTAATGAAATATGCATGCTAATACCACAAGAATAATAATTGACATTGAGGATGAAAGTTGGGGATTAAATAATATAAAACGTCTTCGAAATAACCGAGGATCTCGGCCAGCCATGATCAAACACATTACACTCAGAGAAACACACGCACAACGGACAGATAGACCCTCACTCACACACACACACACACACACACACACACACACACACACACACATACACACACACACACACCACACACACAATGCATACATTTTGTTATGATACTGTTATTTATTAATTTATTAATGAATTTATTTATTTATTTATTAGTTATATATCCATTGTTAGATTTAATATTTATTTATTTAATGTTAAATTTAATAATTATTTATTTATTTGTTGTTAGATTTAATCATTTGTTGTGCATCGCAATGTGCTGAAAGTATAGTGTTGCATATTGGACTACTCCACCAACTGCACTCCCGCACGCGCAATTAGCGTATTGGGAGAAAAATTATGAATTTGTAAATGTTTGTTTTTGAATAAAGAGATTTTGAACTTGAACTTGAACTTGAACACACACACACACACACACACACATGCAGATCTAATCACTCTGTGACCTTGACCCTAGGTATAAGGGGAAATAAAATAACTCTTAATTTGATCTCGCCCTATTTCCAATAGCCATTTGTCAATAACATTTTTATAAGTGCAGTTGCTATTGGGTAATGGATATCTATATAATTAATACGCCAACACAAAATTTGTCTTATGAACTCCTCCGTCATCTCTTAACCGATTTTGATCATTGACGGCTCATTGGAAAGAGCGTGAGGCGTAGATTTGCAAACTGGCCTTACATTTTTGAAAAAGTCCCTTGGGCTCTGCCCCATTAGCTTTTAAAGTTCCCATGTTATCCTTATGAAGAACATAATTGTTTACATTTTGATCAGCTGAATAATTTAATTGCTGTTATTTTTTAATTTGTGTAAACATAACCCTCAAGACGGATCGTGTTAGCATGATTGTGTTTTAAATTTGTCGCCATTTGAATTATCGCTCTGCTAGAGTGGCGCACGATTCCGTGCGCTCGGATCCACTAGTTTAATATGATTAGGAAGGCGAGGAAAAACTAAATTAGGAACACAAAAAGATGAGGTACCGTAGTATTTATCTATCTATATATCTACATATCTATATATATAAAAGCCAAAACCCATTGACTGACTGACTGACTGACTGACTGACTGATCACAGTTTCTCAAAAACTATAAGGCTTAGAGCCATGAAACTCGGCACAAATATTCCTTACAAGCTCTAGATGCGTAATAAGAAAGGATTTGGCAATATTTTGTCTCTAAAGGCCTAAATATGGTATATTATAAAATACAATATGGCAGCCACTTTTAGCTTTCAAAGCTTAATTTCTCAAAAACCATAATACTTTGGGCCATGAAAGTTGGCACAATTATTCTTTATAGGCTTTAGATGCGAAAAAAATAAAGGTTTTAAAAATATTCTTTCTCAGACGGCTAAAATAGGTTATTTGAAAAAATTCAAAATGGCGGACATTTTAGTGTTTCCTAACTATGGATGGGAGTCCTGTAGAATATTTTCAGGGAACAGAAAAGGTACGAGAATTAATCTACTAAAAGAATAAAATTTAAAAATTTAACGAGAAACTTTTTGGGGAAATAGGTTTTTGGCCAAGATATTTAGTTTCTTACAATTTTCGGTTTATTTTTAAAAACGAGCTAAAGTCAGATTGATGTCAAGTCGAAAATCCATCCTTAGTGTCTTCTTTGTTTTATATTCCGGGTTTGCCATTAGCTAATCATGAGGGGAACATGTTTAGAGGAAGCGTTACACTTTCTCATTTTCATCTAGAGTGGAATTATCAGCTGCATCTTAAGGGTTTAATTGCACGCACATGGCCCAAATAAATCAGTTCATTTGTTAATTACTCCTAAAAATTGCGCATGGCATAATATAATTGAATTAAAATGAGCTATTCTTTCAGCGGGCGAAGCTGCGGGTATATCTGCTAGTATCATCTATATATATAAAGGAGAAGGGGTTTTCTATTGGACAGTAAATCTCCAAAACTATAAGACCTAAGGAGTTGAAATTTGGCTCATGTGTTCCCCTTGGGTTTTAGATGCACACTAAGAAATGGTTTTACAAAATTCCCAAAAGGTTTTGCCCTATGGTACTTCAAAGTTTTAATGTTAAATTATAGGGAAGGACATCAGGTTGTCATGGCAACCTTAAAAAGTATGACAAAAAAGTCAGAGGAAGTTTTTGTGATTTTCCATGGGTGAAACCGTGATGATCAGCTGGTTGTTTTATAAAATTTTCTATTCGCTAAAAATAAAAAAGTTTTAGTGTTTGTATGTGGAAAGTGGAAAGACACATCTTGTCGCCAAAGGAAGTTTTTCAGAAGGAGAATTTAAGTTAGATCAGGTAAAAAATTATGACTTGTGTATTAGATTGTGATTCTTATTCAACCTTCCCCTTTACAAGTTTTTTTTGGTTATTTTAGTGATAAGAAAATTACAAATGCTAAACAAATAATCAGTTTATTAACGTATGTCATGCATTCCAAACGAGGCCTCTTGTCACCTACATGCGAAAAGCCTGCTGACTCCAGGTCCCATTTCCCAAAATGAGCAAGTCCAAACTGACAAAGGAGTCAGTGGAATCACAAAACTTTTCTCTGCTGTCATCTCTTAGTGTAAGAGTGGACTACTGAAAGTTTATCACAGAATAACTAATTATGTATAGAGACAAAAACAAAAATAGAAAAATAAATTTATTCAGTGAACGTTGATGTTTTGGTCCTTGGTTTTTCAAAATTGCTGTTTAAGTTTATAAAATGCAATATCAAGTACTGTAACTCAAACAAAATAACATAGACTTAAATGAAATTGTTCACTATTTAAATCATAATTTCAGAACACTAAACACCCAAAGCCGGGAACTTCCATCAGAAGGTCCTTTTCACATTCTACATAACATCTATATAATTCGATATTGAGAAACATTGTTATCAGGTGACGGCGAGTGGAGGAGTGGTGACTGTTGTGGGGATGGGCTCCAATGAAGTCAAAGTCCCTCTGTGTGCCACTGCTGCACGCGAGATCGACATCAGGGGAACGTTCCGTTATGCTAATGAGTAAGTTGCACAAAATCCTAAATTTATAGAACAATTTTCTTGAATGATCTCTTTGAAATATCATACCTATTATCCTTAAAGTAAAAAAAAAACAAAACCTACATAATGAGAATTATTGGCTTACAATGAAACAACAAGGCCTCCTTCAGTTCAACTTACTGATTAAAAATGTAAAGAGTACAATTTTAAATTTTAGGAATCAACATGGACTCTAAAGTTTTCTTTATGTTACAAACTGACTAGTTCAAAACATAAATAAAGAGTTTCGCACAGTGGATAACACAAATTATATTACACACACAGAACAATATTGGAGAATTTTACTTAAAATAACAACTTACTGTATGTTCCTTCATCTTTCCACATATCACAACATCAATCCATTTCAAATGTTACATTGTTAGTAATTAATTTATAGAAACATATTTTTACAGGATTACCAACATTGCAGTAAACAAATAATTAACAATTATAAAGTGAAATATATATAAAAATTATTCTCAACATCTTCCCCTAATTTTTATTATATTTCAGTAATAGTATATTTCACCACTAGTCACGAAAGTAGCCCATTTCGGGGCAAGATAGTGTTTTACTTGCGAGGCATAAGCCGAGCAAGTAAAACACTATCGAGCCCCGAAATGGTACTTTTGTGACGTGTTGTGAACAGTACTTTTCACCACGATGCAAATAAGTGACCAAACTCATAAAAAATGATCCAGCATTTCATGATTTAGTAATTTTTCTATAAGTAAACACAATACGGCTGAACTGTCTTTTTTAGTTTATAAAGTCAGCTGGTTGAAATGTCAAATTAAGGAATTCGTTTGTTTGGGTACGGCAATATTTTGTTTTGGTACGGAAATGGTTTGTTTGGGTACGGGAATGAAATGTTTGGGTACCGAAAAAGCAGCTGATCATTACTTGTTTTGACGTAAGGAAATCGAGAGTTTTCGTAGATCTCAGCTGTACGGTAACGGGCAATTTTCGTATACAGAGTGATGAAAAAGAAATTCTATGTACAAAACTGTTTCACCTGTCTAGATCCTTTATAAGTCTACTTAAACTCTTAATAACAATAATAACTTTTTTTTACCCTTACTATGATTTATTTTCTGTCAGATCTAGATACAGTATAAAGTAACATTTTACCAATGAACCAAATGCTTTCTCTCAACTGTCTTTCTTCTTCTTCGCATTGCTTCATTAGTATCAATTTGTTGTCCTCTATTTGCTATGTCAAGTTCATCCGACATTCCCTCGCCTCTTTCTTTTTCTTCCTCTTCTGTTCTTCCTCTAATTTCAAATGTTCTAGCCGCAAAAGTTCAGCCAGTCTTGCCTCTTCAAGCTTTTTTCTCTTTTTTCTCTGTTTGGCTTTAATTTGTAAACAGCGCTCTCTCAAGACAGTCTTTTTCAGTTTCGGAGCAGCTTCGCATTTCTTGACTTCAGCTTCGTGCTTCTTTGCTTCGATCTTAGCGATTTCTCTCTGCTTGAGTTCATCAGCCTCTTCCTCTCGACTCCTCTGTTGCTCAGCCATCTTCTCTGCATGATTTTTTAACAACTCCGCCTCTCTCCGAAGATGAGATTTATTGTCTTGAACTTTTTCTGATTCCTTTTTCAATTCCTGTTGTATAAGCTGACAGAACACATCGTTGAGAATATTTTCTAGAGCTTTTCTTCGCTCATGAAGCTCCATGGCCTGTCTGTTCACAGCCTCCATTTCCTCAAACAGCTTTTGTTTTTTCAGTTCTTTTTCTCTTTTTTCTAATTCCTCTTCCTGAAACAGTTTCTCTCTCTCCTTTTCTAAATATGCTCGCTCTTCCATTTTGAGTCGTTCTTCTTCTTCTCTATACAGTTGAAGACCCTTAATTTGATTATGAAGAATTTTATTGATTTCCTCCATTTTAACTTTCTTTTTACATGCTTCTTCATACGATAGCATTACAATGTCGTTGTATCTTTCAGGGATTTTAATTTGCCTCCTTGGACGACTATCAACGTCAGTATGTTCTACTCTTCGTGCGTCTTCATCATTTTCATCTTCGTTATTGTCTTCATTATTCTCTTCTACTGCGCCTTCTTTCGATTGTTCATCTTGGTCGTCTTGTGTTGTGCTCTCACTTATCTCTTCTTCTTCTTTACTCATGGGACTACTTGTTATCTCCTCGCCAGATTTTATAACCTTACTGTTATCTTCAATAAATTTTACATCCCGAGATATCTTTATTCTTTTAGATAAATCATCCCATAATCTATATCCATTAGGTGAATAACCTACAAAAGTAAACTCCTCACTCCTACAATCAAGTTTTGTTAGATTAGGCTTCGTTACTTTTGCGTAGACTTTGCTGCCAAATATTCTTACTCTAGAAAGATCGGGTTTTTGTCCAAACCATTTCTCAGCAGGTGTTACTTCAACAGCTTCTGTTGGACTTCTGTTTAATATATATGCAGCTGTCCGTACTGCTTCACCCCACATTTGTTTGTTAAGGTTTGAGTCTAGCAACATCGCTCTAGTCTTGTCGAACAAAGTTCTATTCATTCTTTCTGCTTTGCCATTCAGTTGAGGTGAATACGGTACAGTGTAGTCTAAAACTATGCCCTTGCTTTTACACCACTCTTGGAGGTTTTTAGAGGAATATTCTCCTCCATTATCACATCTCAGTTTGTGAATTTTTATATTCCACTTAGCTTCTACTTCTGATGTGTAATATTTTACCGCATCCCAAACTTCATATTTTCCTTTCAACAGATAAATTGTGGTGAAATTGGTGTAATCATCTATAAAAGTGATAAAATACTTCTTGTTGTCGTGAGTTGAGGGATTTACTGGACCGCAGACATCTGTATATATAATTTCCAATGGCCTCGTTGCTCTAGCCCTTACATGATTGAAAGGTGTCCTAGTTTGCTTGGCTTTTATACAAATTTCACAAGTTACATCACACTTATTTAGACCATTTAAATTCCCATTCTTTATTTTAATACCCTCTGACATTGACATTAGCTTATGCAAATTCCCATAGCTAATGTGACCTAATCTTCTATGCCATAGCTGTACTTCCCCATCAACATCTATTTTACTTTCTGATAGTTGTGCATTTGATTTTACTCTGGAGTTATTTACATCAAAAAGTTGAACAGTATACAACCCGTTCTCCCTCAAATTTCCCTCTAAAACCTTTTCCCCAGACTTTGATACTATTACTGAGTCACCAAAGAATAAAACTTCCCCACCATTCTTTGTTATTGTTGGTACAGAAAGTAAATTTTTACTAAGGTTTTCAACATATAATACATTATTTAAAGTGCAATTTTCAGATTTTACAGAACCTTTCTTACTAGATACCATAATCTCATTTTTCTTTGCTACAGCTATTTCGGAACAAACATTAGTAACATTAGTCAATAACTCTTCACAATTTGTCATGTGAGAAGAAGAACCAGAATCTACAATCCATTCTGAAGTTGAACTTACTTTAGCCCTACCAGTACCACAACTCAACAAAGACACTTCTTCCCCATAATTTGAATTAGACCTACCTACATTCTATTTTTCCTAAAATAACAATCTTTTTCTAGATGGTTATTTTTCTTACAAACAGTACAACTTACTTTAGGTTTTTGGTTTTTATTTAAACTTTCTGTCTTATTACAAGCGTTAGCTAAATGACCTAATCCATTACATTTAAAACATCTCAAATATCTACTTATAAGCTTATCACTAAATGCATTTTGACTAGATCTAGGCTTACTTGAGGTTTTACAGTACTTTGCCTTGTGTCCTGGGGTTTTACAGTTGTAACAAACAACATTAAAAGCTAAGTTTCTGTCTTCTCCTGCAGCATTTTCACTCCTTGCTTCTTCCGCTAGAAGTCAGGCTGTTAGATTCGTCAAAGTCTTTTCAGTTGAAGGCATCGATTCCCAGGCAGTCACAAAATGTTTTAAATGTTCAGGAAGAGTTACAAGGATTTTAGTCATTATCATTTTTTTCATCCACTTCTTGTTTTAGTCTGTTTAGCCTGTGGGCTAAGTTTTCAATTTTACTTATATGTGTAGTTAGATCGGTATGGCAACACATTTAAGATTAAAAAATTCTTGAAGAAGATTATATTTTTGTTGTTCAGAGTCTCTTTCGTAAATACCACACAGTTTATCGTACATTTCCTTAGCACTATTACAGTTCATCACATATAACATCGGTCCTTTGTCAATGGAACTTACAATGTACTTTTGGGCTTTTAGGTCTCTCTTCTCCCAGTCAGCAATTTTTTTACTGTCCACTAAATCTTCACGTTTTTCGCTGCCATTCACTATCTCCATCAAATCACTACTTTTAAACACAATATTATTCTGGAATTTCCAAATCTGAAATGTCTCTATGTCTTTAAGTTTTTCTACAAAATCCATATCACTGCTTGACGCCATCTTCTTATCACCTTTGTTTTACACGTTTTTACTTTTAGTCTACTAAACACGATTTTTACTTTTTACTTTCAGGTTTGGGACTGGGCCCATAACCTGTTAGAAACTGACTAGTTCAAAACATAAATAAAGAGTTTCACACAGTGGATAACACAAATTTTATTAATATAACACACATAGAACAAAATTGGAGAATTTTACTTAAAATAACAACTAACTGTATGTTCCTTCATCTTTCCACATATCACAATATCAATCCATTTCAAATGTTACATTGTTAGTAGTTAATTTATAGAAACATATTTTTACAGGATTACCAACATTGCAGTAAACAAATAATTAACAATTATAAAGTGAAATATATATAAAAATTATTCTCAAAACTTTACAGTGTCATTTTACCTTTGAGCATATTGGACAGGGCATAAAATGTTAACTAGGCGACACAAATGTCGCCCAGTGCTGAGATGTTGTCGCCCAGTGGCTAAGGGTAGTCCTGGTGTTTTTTAATGATTAATATTTTTAATATATTGGAATTAACTAACTACTTTAAAAAATAACTTCATGTAAATCTTTTAGAGAATTCTCAGCAACTTAAAAACTCCCTGCTTCATCTAGTATGACACCATGCTCCCTGTTTCGTCTACTGGAAAGTTGTGCCATTTTTGAAGGTATCTAAACATAACTTAGTCTTAAGAGAGTTGCTGCAGTCGTATATTCCTCTGACACCGCACAGTGTCAAAAAGGGCAGTGTCAGTACACACAAACAAACAATCTGGTCTGTCACGGGAAGCTCTCTACTCTAGTATGCGCATCGTTCTCAACGGAGTTGGGACAGCTTTTTTCGACCCAAGGCCATCAGTGGCAAAGTTCTTTGAAAAGAAAGAAAAAAGAAGGAAACTGTCTGATGCAGAACTGTATCAAGATTAAGATTTCGTCAACAAGTTTTTTGCGAAGGACAGTAACCTTTAAATTTAAGGTTTCCCTTTTCTACGATTTTTTAAATTAATTAGGGAGTTTGTAAGTGTTTATAAAAAAAACTGTTGATACCTTTAGTAATTAATTATTACTAGCAGCCTGTGTCACTTCGTGACTTAAAAACAACTTGGTAAAATAGGCTTTAGTTTTATGTTAATTATGTGAAGCTTCGAAGCGTAAAATACCATTCAATGAGGAAGTGTGTGAATTTTTGTGATTTAAAAAAAAAATTGGACTAATTCTCTGAGTCATAGCACTGGAATAAAATTGCCAATAATTGAACTCTTCATCGGGGTACACTTTTAAAAATAACTTATTACTTTAGACTTGAAACTTCAATGTAGGTAAAAAATCACAGAATTTGAAAAGTCAATTTATTTTATCTGCTTAAAAAGTGTCTATATATATGTTCTACACTTTTAAATTTTGACAGTCCAGTCCAAAATCATTAATTTTGCATAAAATGGGGTTAGTTCACGTTCACATGGACCTTCAATGCTTGGCGCATCCTCATGTCTCTGTTTTAGGGGTTACTTTTCAAAAGTATTGAATTAAAATTTTCAAATTGACCCACTTTTTTGTTTCGCATCTTATTTACATAATTGGCAAATTTCTACGTAAGCAAATAATATAACTTTCTATCTTTCTATGAAATGCCTTGATTAAATATGCATATTGTTATTGGTACATTTCAGAGTCGAGTAAAATAGGCAGGCTAACCGTTAACACTTCAATAAACTTTGCATTCCAAGTACATTTACAAAATACAGGTTTTAAATTGATTTGGTTTTAAATTGATTTACATTGTGTTTTAAAACTTGAATCTCTTAGGTTAATATTCAACTAATATTGATATTTTAAAACTCTAAACCTTGAAACATGCATCAATGTGTTGAAATATGTATAACGATGTGTATTCACTGTCAATAGTTTGTTAGAAAATACCATCTTTAGACCACGTCCTGAAATATGAATATGTTCCTTTATAAATTTCCTTTTTTTTAGAAATGAAATACAGTAAATTAATATACTACACAGACTGTAATATTGTACAGACTGGGTGTCTTAGATTCTACAGGACAAAATAAATACTCTTCCTTATTTTCTGTTGTCTTAAAAAAAGTCAATAATTTAAGAAACCAAAATCGTAATGTGGATGAATGTTAATTGACTTTTGCTAGCCATGCATTCTGTGGTATATCTCTAGATATATTTCAAATCTTGATCATCTGTTGTTATAAACTTGTGTGAACTGGAAAAAGTTCACAGGTTCTAACACAGATAGTAGCACTTTCGCTGGAATTTCAAAAGCCTCCTGTGTGAATGCTTTTCATGGGATATATTCCAAACCCACAATACCCCGTTGCAGCAGACCTGCATACTCAGTGAATTTCAAATGCAAAACAACATATTTCAATCCAACATAGCGAGATTTGACATGTTTTGGTAAGCTCCATAAGAATAACATGGGGAATGAGTATGCAGGTTTGCTGCCACGGGTATATTAAAACTGGGTGGTTTTAATTCATTATTTAGGAGACCTGAACTAGAAGAAGCTATTTGCCAAATTTTATCAAGATATGTTGAGAAATAACCGAGATATAGAATTTTACTTATTTCCCATAAGGTTAACATTGAGACAACGTACTGTGTTTACCACTTTCAATATCTTGGTAACCAATCTTTTTTTGAGCTGAATTCAATGGTGCCAACAAAAATTCGATAAATTTTATTTTTCTATGTAAAAAACTCAAAAAACCCCATTTTTGGGGGGTTTATCCGAGTGATTACCACTTTACACGTATGTACCAATTTTCATTAAGATTGGACCATTTTTACGGCCGCTATCGTGCTAACAGACAAATATATATATATATATATATATATAAATTCGAACGAATAGTGTTTTTTGCTTCTGGTGGCCCCAAAACGAAAAGATATCATATCTCGGGCTTAGGTCTTACCATGAGACCTACGGTAATAGCTTCTTCCCTATAGGGGAAATTCGCTAAAAGGCACATCTAGAGAATCATATATTTAATTTCGTAAGGTTTGCGTCAAAATTGTGGGCGCTTGGCAAGTTGTAGAAAGGTGGGAGAGGGCTCAAATTAAAGGTCTCTATTCCGTGATGGCGGGAAAAATACTTAATTTGCTTGAAGCTAACTAGAAAATGAGAAATAACGTAAAATATCTGCCATTTAAAAAACATTGGGAGCTGCTTTGTTTAGATGAAACATGTGATATTGTTATTTTATTTTAAACCATGTTCTAGATATTATCATATGGTAGATCTAAAAGCCAGTGTATAGAGGTAGATCTTACTATATGAAGTAAGAATTGTTTTAATTTAAATTTTCCCCTATTAGGGGCTTATGCCCCTACACGCCTCTAGTAAAAGCTTTAATTTGATACCAAATATGTGTAGAAAAATTAATTTCTAGGGGTCAATTTGCTCTGGATAAAATCCCAGAAATACTTTCAATAATATAGATTTAATATGTTGTTGTTTAAAGAAAAACTTACTGACGATTTTTTTTTCACGTACAGTAAAAGATTTATAAAAACAACAAAAGATTGTTTTTCACAATCTTAAAAGTGAACAGTGATCACTGTTCACTGTTCAATGCTCTCTTAAATGTAAATGTTGCAATAGCCCTTTGGGGTTTTAAATTAATTACCAGCTCCAGGATCTAATTTACTTAAATTTACGTACTTATCTTAAAGACCTTAAAATCGTAATTCTTTTTCTTTCCCGTGCGTGTACAACATCATTGTAGGGGCTACATAGGGAGTTCAATAGTGAGAATACAATAATTGACTTTGGACTTCAAAGTAAAATCCTGGGTGCACCTGTGTCGCCCAGTGAAATTCCTTTAAAATATGCTCTGATATTGGATCAAGCTGCTTGACGAATTTAATGTCTGACCCTGTCAAGGTGTTGAGGTTTATAAGCAGCATTGTCCACACACCATTGAACATGTTGGCTGATAATCCCAACATGCTCACCAACATGTTCAGTGTACGGAGATTTATAACTGTTACTTAACAAATTTTTACCTAGTGGATCAAGCCCTACTCAGTAGTTCATTATACTTTTCCGTTTTTCTCTATGTCTAATTCTTATTATTTTGCTGTTATGAGTCTTATGACTGGACAGCTGATGCATTAGTTTTATTTATTTAAATTATACATTAAGATAAAATTTTGCAGCTTTTAAATATAATTTTAAACTTATTTAAATTTTTTTCTGGCAACATGACCTGCTGGGAACAGGTATTTGTTATATCCTTGTTCTTTCCTCATTAGAACATGTGTTTATCTTTCATGTTTATATGTTGTCAATCTAATGTTATGTTTTTGTTTCACTACATTATTCTTTTGTTTGAATTATACAATTTTCGAATAAAGAATTGATTTGTGATCGTATTTCAGCCATAAATTAGTTATTTCTAGACTTTGAAGGAAATCCTTGGAGCCGTTTTTGAGATAATTGTGCAAATAACTAATGAGCAAGCAAGCAAACATTACTCATGTAAGAGTATAGTCTTGTTTGGAAAGGGCTTTTTGCCTAATTAGGTGGGAAATTATGGACAGGATAAGCAGGCTTACCTTTGAAAATGTAGGCATCCCAGATAGAACACATAATGCACACACAAAAAGTAGGATGTTTCGTGGCCACTGGCTTCTTTGTCAACTTGAAGGCTGACTTCTTTCTCTCCTTTCTCCTTCAAGTTGGCAGAGAAGCCAGTGGCCTCTAAATATCCTACATTTTTGTGTGTGCATCATGTGTTCTATCTGGGATGCCTACACAGGGCCTGATTAAGAGGTGTGGCGCCCCTAGGCTTGAGTTGATTTGGCGCCCCCCATATACCCTTCACCCCCCTTCCTACCCTATATATTGCCGGATATATCGTATATACAATGAAATCACGAATTTAATTGCTCCAGAGCTGATAACTTAAAAATTACATTTAACCTAGAAAATAACTGAGCTATGATCAGTGCAGACAAAAATTATCACAAACATAATAAATAAGTCTATTCTAATCAGTTACATGTTCAAGGACAAGTCACCGCTGCCTGTGACACTTATCCAACTGACACTCTCGACACTTACACCCCCACTGCCCCCTTATTACTCCATGGAAAATATCAAACACACTGTATTTTTCCTAGATGGCTGTAGTTTGCAAACAGCTGTTATTTAATTACGTTATTTTTTACATTTTCGCTATTTCATTGTTTTTTTAATGGCAACTCATGAGGCCCTCGTACTCATAATGTAATTTTTTAATTAAAAAAATTATTTTCTTACCTCACATATTATATGTTAATTATCCATCTCACACTTAAAATCCATTCTGCATCTCTCTTGAACAAGCTTCATAATAAATAGGACTATAATCGTAGGTTTCCGTATAAAAACATACATAATATGTTAGTTAATGGAGTAATATAATACTATTAACTTACTCCATTTACGAAATTCGTACTTCAGTTTGGAGGGGGGGGGGGGGGCTCTCACCAGTTTTGCCCAGGGGCCCACAAAGTATTCGTTATGGCTCTGTGTACTAGTAAGACTATAGGGTGTACTTTTAGGTTGGATAAATAACATGCTAAGCAGGCCGCATTTACACAAAAGGGGGCATGGGACTTTTGTTTCATTTTTTAAATTCATTTAAATAATAAGAACAATATTTATTCTCCATCCTGTGGCGCCCCTGGATGGCTGGCGCCCTAAGCTACAGCCTAGTGGTTAATCGGGCCCTGTGCCTACATTTTCAAATGTAAGCTTGCTTATCCTGTCCATAATTTCCCACCTCATGTAGGAGTATAGGATTATCGAATATGTAGGTACATTATAAAACTGTATTAACTTAAGTAATATTAGAGTAAACTGACATTTAAAAAGCAAAATGGGACACACAAAGTGGGTAGGGAGAGTATGGAAAACATCCTACAAAGAGATAAGGAATCTGGGAATTCTGGGTTCTCTTGTTATTTCAGGCACTTGCAGGGACCTTATTTTTAGGATATTGCTATGAAAATTTACATCCAATACTTTGTTTTTTTCTATACCAGTTAGATAAGGTGGTACTTACAACTGTAGTAAGTTGTAAGTACATCAGTAACAGTGAGTTGGTGCTTACAGTCAGAAATTCTAATGTATGTATATATGTGTATTAGTTGTTAATACATGTTTATTAGTTGTTCAACTAACTGAAATGCTTTGAACAACTAACAAAGCATACTGTACTAAAGTTCTGGACAGCCTTACTGGCGGGTGGCGAAAATTGTAATCTCCCAAAATGTCTGCTAAATAAACACATGTTTTGGTGGAACTGTCAAAACTTTGTTTACGTTTCACCTCATTTACACTACAAAAGAATGCCCTGTAATATTTCACTGAGAGATTTCTTACACAATTAAAATTTGTGGAAATATTTGCGCAAAGCACCAGCTGGTCTTTTTGTTTTGGCAACCTTTCATCTTAAATGATTTGTTTATATTTAAGAATGTGTTTTCACACTTTTGTCGTCTTACTTCATGGATTGTGTCAATGTATATTGTGTTGAACTTGCAAGCATATAACATTAGTTGCACTTGCGGTTGCAGCAGAATATTTTCTTGTGTAAAGTACCTTTGCATAAACAAATGACCATGTGATTTATTACCAAAACATTGCAGATATTAAACACTAACTACGACGACAGCGCACTCACTCACCCGCCAGTAAGGCTGTCCAGAGCTATAGTTCAAATGATGTAATATACTGAAACACTCCGTTAATTTGATTGACAGAATTTTTTTATACTTTAATGAACTACCTCCCTGACTTAATTTGCTGAAAAATCACATTATAAAATGAATGTCCAAACGATAACAAAATTAATTTTGTATTCACAATATGTAAGATATATGTATTCAACTTCTGAATTTTAAGAATAATCTTTTGTTACAGCTATCCCATTGCCTTAGCTATGGTGGCATCTGGAAAAGTGGATGTAAAAAAGATTATAACACATCACTTTAACATTGAAGAAACTGTTAAAGCCTTTGAAACAGCAAAGAGTGGAGCTGGAAACCCAATTAAAATCATGATTCACTGTGATAAACATTGATCATTGCACACTACTTTCTGACTTTAAGATGCAGATTAAAATGTTTACACGTTAGGGGCTCTTGAAGTTTTTTTTACCCTTCAATAACTAAACATATTACTGAAATATTTTATGAGAAAGTTTAAAATTTATCCTTATATGTTCTTTACATGAGAGATACAATTAATTAAATCTGGAGATTGCTAGTGGTCAAAAATTCGACCAATTTCCAAATCAAGAAACAGGGATAGCTAATTTTGAAAATGATCTATGCATACACCAATGTGTTTATAAATAAATTTCATATAGTACACATTTTCCTTGTAAACACTTGGGAACAAAGGAAAATTCCAAAAAGCAAATGGGAACAAAAAGGAAAAGAGTAAGCCTCAATCTTTTGACTAATTATTTTTCCTCTCCTCTGGCTTATTTATGGCATGGTTTTTAGTAAGCAGTAAGATTCCACGTTTATTTTTTTTAGACTGAACTAACTGATTATTGATTCAGAGAAAAGTAAAATTCTGTCATCAAATCTGTTTATCCCATACACCCATAACCACAGTTCTTTCCCTTCCTCCCCCAGTCATTCCTTTCCTCACTCTCTACTTCCTTTCCTTCCGACCTTCTTTCCACTTTGCCCTCCTTTTCTCTTAATTCTCTTCTTACCATCTCCCCTCCCTCCTTTCCTACCATTTGGAACTTTTTCCCTCCTTCCCTACCCTTTGGACCTTTTCCCCTCCTTCCTTCCTATCATTATCTCTAAAATGTTATATTTTACTCATTCTACACCAATAAAAACACAATTTGAATGTAATGTCCATTTGTACTCCAGTTGCACCCAAGTTAGTACACTGGATAGAAGAGACTCAACTTCATGTACTTCTTTCTTCCCTTTTCATCAGCAAATGTTTATCTCTTAATCTTATTTAAGCTAGCAAACTTTATTTTCTCCCTATAAACGTAAAATGGAACACATCTGAATACATTTCCAATGTTCTCTAATTAGTCCTGATTTCAGTCAAATGCCATATTTTCACTCCATGCCCCAATCAAACATTAGGCTTGAAATTGTTTGAAAATAATAATTTATTCTTAACTCAGTTAGGTGTTTGACTGGACAAATACTAACTCATGTCATTAAAGAATATCTTACATTTATTTATTGCTTGATAAAAACTTGTTTTTGTCCATTTTCCTCTCTTACTTAATGTTTACTCTACGAAAAATAGCATGCCTAAACTTGGTCCCGTGGTGGCCAGATGCAAGATCTTCTGTTGTATGAAAAATTAAATTTAAAAACAGTTTTTTAAAGTAAAATTATTCTTTATTTGAAATTGATTGTTGGTGATGGCGAGTTTATGATTTGATTTTTGCAGACATTTGCCATAACTGATTTCTAAAACCCAGAAACCAAATTAAGGTTTAGCTTGGAGTTATATTATGGCTCAATGCCCCAATATCTGTTTCTAATCATAAGTCATGAAAGAAGGCCAGACTCTACAAGAGAATCATTTAAGAGGTTTCCTACCTATGCCAAAATATGACTAAAACATGCCCCTGAGGTAAAATTCAACTTATAATTTCCTAAATGAAATTTAATCAGTTGCATCATTACAAAGATAAAGAACTGTAGAATGTCTGTAGCAGGTCCAAAATTGTTTTATATTAATGCATTCTAAAGATATATTCTTTTGAAGTTGACCAACTTTAATCAATGTGATTTTGGAGTGGTAATAAACACTCTAGAACTCATACATTTACAATGGTTTATCAAAATAAATTTTATTTCAAGACGATAAATGACACTGCTTTTAGCCTTGTGCGGCAAAAAGTGCCCAAATTAAACATTGAATTTTATTATTGAGCCACAGAGAAAGCAACTGCTGGTGCTGCAGAAAGACAAAAACTACAATTGGTAGGTAACCCTCTTAAGTTGCATTTAACCTTTACTTTAAAAAAATAAGCAGTAGATTTTTAGTTGATAATTCATTCAAACTTTACATTTGTAGTTGATAATTCATTCAAACTTTACATTTGTAACTACTATATAATCAATATTTATTATTAAAGAAAGTTAAGTTGAGATAAAAGGATTTCATAAATAAACACTCAGTTTATGAAAGAATAATTTATTGTAAACAAAAGTATAGCATTTTATTTTGGTGGATAGAAATTTGCTAAAAGATAAAAGGTTGTAAAACTGATGATCTGTTGATAACTTCGTCTATCAACATAGTAACCCTTAGAACAAGGAAACATTAGATAGAAAATGTTACTTCTATTATAATGTAATATCTGTACAATTATAATACACAATTCGACTACTGCAGTAGTTAATACTTAGTTTTACAATAGAGGCTGTGAATTTCATATTGCTAGCAAAAATATATAATTGAAATAAAACAATGCGAAAAACAACATAGATTAGAAGAGAAAATATACAACAAAAATATGACTATAGCCTTGTGTCAGGCTCAGGAGCTTCATACGATGCACGAACGATACATTTGCAACATTATATAATATATATGTACACGAGGCTAAGGCATTTCAATCCGCAAACTCAACAATAAGCGCAGACTGGGAATGAGAGCAGCAAACAAACTTTGTGATGCCAAGATTATCACATTTTCATCTGCTCAATATATTACCATTTGCTTTGTATTCGAAAGAATGGTAACCTTATCATAACAAAAACATTTTAATTGCATATTCTTCATCATTGATTGCCTTTTTACTTTAGTTGATCCCTTTGATTAGCAACAATACATACGTGTCATTCATGTGAATAATATGATGGTAGAACCAATGATTTAAATAAAAGCTCTAATTGTTATAAAATATGTAATTGATATGACATAATGATGCTTATTTTTTAGAGATATTTCTGCACAACAATGTTGCACCAAGAAAGGAGTTCTACAGTACAAACAGTTCAACCTTGTCAAATGTTTAAACAAAATAAGGATTCAAGAGCTACAATATTCAATGTACAATACTAGAGCATTGGCTAAGAGAGCTAGGAATGGGCACCGTGTTTTTGTGCTTAACATGTATTTATGCTTAAAGCAAATATGCAATTTTAAATTGTATTTTTAGCATATAAGCTTCAATAAAACATAAATAATACGTAAAAATATATTAAAACATTAAAAATTAAATTGTGTATATAGTAATTGCAAAAACCCTAAACTGAAAGCTAGAAATATAAAATTATTCAATAGCTTCTTCCCTACAGAAGTAAAACTTGCTGAAATTAAATTATGTACATAATATTTGCCAAAACCACCAAAAGCTATCTGGCCCTAACAGCTTTTCAAATCGTGGTAAACGTTTCAATCACACAGCACATTGAATGTGCTAAATACAATTTTAGTTAGAGAGCAACTATGAACAACACGTGTTAAATACAAATTATTATGATATAATAAGGATTTTCTATTAGCCAGTTGCACTGTGGACCCGAGATTTCAGTTATGTAAAAATTAAGTTTCATACACTGTGGTGGCGTCTTTAGTTGAAGGCAAGTCTAAATTGTTTTTAAGATTAAACCCTAAAAACATACACATGAAATAGTTAGACTTAAAGTTTGAATCATATCTAAATTTGTTTATAAGAAATCTAAAATAAACCTAAAACATATAGTAAAATATTCAAGAAAAATAAGATGTTCAAACGATTTCAGAAAGATTAGTTTTGTAACTAAACTATAAATACTTAATAGCCACTTAGCAAAAATACTTTTCATAAGAAAGAGAGAACGTTTTGTTTTTGTTTTTTTTTCAGTAAAATCCAGAAAAATACATCCGATTCAGTAAAATCTTCTATAGATGTTACATTACAAATTACATTAAAAATCAAGTTCCCAGCTTAGCAATAAAAAAAAGCCAGGATCGTCCGGCAAAACCGCTAGTGACACAAAATGCTTATACGATTTTACATTTTAATTTTAAAATTCGGTTTACATTTTAGAAGTGTTTGTTCGAAAAATTAAAAATTTCATTAAGAATTTTAAAATCTTGGCATCTCAAGTTTAATCTAAGAACGCAATAGTTTACAATGTGAGGATTGTTATGTACATGTCGGGTGCAGTGACGGACGTTACTCGTTGTAGTCCCACCACTCCTTCTCGTAACCTTCATGAACGTGTTCAAGCAGCGCCTTCCGTCGGCTCTCGCAGTATCTGCAAATCCAACATGAACTGGTGAGGAACTAAACTGAGAATAATCTATTATATCAACTCTACATTTAAACAACTTCTTTTAAAATTATTGAATAGATATCATTTTTAAAACATAAATTATCTTCATAATTTGTTAAATTTAAGCCTTATTACATTTACTGTGGTAAAAAAAAAACATAATTTGAATTAATTATCATGTAAAAAATGTCACCAAGAACTCTGACTATTTTGATAGAATATAGATTTAGATTAATTCTGGATTATATTTTGAAAAAGTACAAATACTTGGCAAAATCCCATGAAATAAGGTCCTTAGGATCCCTGAACAAAATATTGGACTCAGTGTAAATAGGGTCTTCAGTTTCAGGGGCAGTACACTTATTTCACTGGAAATTAATGATAAAACGTTTTACAACAGTTAAAAAAATATATTTACACATACATAAATTTATATCCAAGACAGTAAACATACACAAAAGGTGGAAAATGGCCACCGATTTCGACCAGTTACACTACACCGATAATCGTCAGATGCGATGAAAGAATTGCAGATCCTTTATCAGATCATTAATCTACCTGAAGCACAAAAAAACACCTTCCTGATCAACAATTAAAGACCCATCTATTTTTAAGGGTAAATTAGGCTGCTTGCACAAAAAAAATATCCTAACAAACCATCAACATGTCTTTAGAAAAGGCAAGTGCAACAACACAACCATAATAATTATTGTCCTAGTAGAAACCATCTTGATGCGTCGGAAGCAAGGACTGAAACAAAAGGTTTTTTTTCTGGATTTTGGTTAAGCTTTTGACTGCCTAAGCCATAAACTTCTTCTAGACAAAGTGCCAACGTAAGGAATAAGGGTGGGCGAGTACCCGAAGGTCGGGTAATTACCCGAAATTTTACAACTACTCAAGCACAAGTCGGGTAGCTCCTACTACCCGAAAAAACAAGTCAAGTAGTTAGTTACTCCCGCTGTTTACGTGCGATCGAATTTTACAGCCGATTGAAAGCTACGCAAAGCTACATCTGCCTTTTATCCTCAATCGACAGATTCTTTTTCGCAGCCGCTCGCTAATTTCACAAATAAGCAGCATTTGCTGTTTATTTGTGGCCGACAAATACGCGCGACCGTTTTTTATGGCCGATCGCTAGTTTCGCTAAGTTGCATTTAGTTTATTTATGATCAGCATATACACGCGGTCGTTTTTTGCGGCGGACCACGATTATAGCAAGGGTACATTTGCCGATCATCGGCGATTGGCATTTTACGGCAGATCGCGAGTTTCGAAAAGCTACATCTGCCGTTCATCCACGATCGACAGATACGCGCTGTTGTTTTTCGCAGCCGCCCACGAGTTTTTCGTAACAATAAACTCAACAGTATTTCATTAACTCATAGAAGAATAGATTTCAACAGTTATCTAGAAATACCATTTCTCAGAATTCAGAAATTGAAAACTTACAGCTATATTTAGCTCTGACCTTGCATTTTACAACTTCAAATTTGTATTCATAGTTTATCGTTTGATTAATACACAGCCTTCATTTCTGCTTCATTTGATTTGTAAAAATGAGAAGAAAATTGTGGTTTACATAAAACAATTAGTTTTAATTGATTATAATTCGAAGTCCTAATTACTTTAAAAAATGAACTTTAGGCCTACATTTTTTTTTCATAAAACTACTCGACTCGACTCGATACTCGAGTAGTTGGCTTAATACTCGACTCGAATTCAAAATCCACTACTCGCCCACCCCTAGTAAGGAATAAGAGTAACAGCCCATCAGTGGTTTCAGAGCTTTCTCGACAGAAGGACTCATTGTACTGGCGATTGCGTAGGAACACGCACCCAACTTAAATATTTTTTTAATTTTTAACGCCATCCTCTCTTCCTTCCTTCCTTTCTTCCTGTCTTTCTGCTTTCTATCCGCCCACACAATGCGCAGAGTCCAGTGCGCACTGTCGCACTGTATGTTGCCATGACAACCGTGTGTCGTCATAGCAACGAGCCAATCACGCACTGCGTTTTAAGACAACAAACAGCCGTGTAATGAAAGACAACATGATAGTCTGCGCTAGCGTATGTTGCCAACCTTTCGATGAATATTCGATCGTTCATTTATTGCGTCTTGACCGAGTTGAAGTTCGTGATTATCAACTCTCTAATCATCAAAAACTCGAAATATGATCCATATAACACGTATTAAAATAATGTCGTGTTTGTTTAAAAATTAATTGCAAGTTAGTAAATACACTTCAATTACATTTTTTTTGTAAAATAGTTTTTTTGCGAAAGTTGAAAGCAAAAACGTGATTAAAAATAATTCTTGTTGCCAGTTTTGGACACCGGTTAGGCGCGCCACCTGGTTATTACGCCTCCGGATAAATCGTTGTTCTACTGTCCGTAAATGTTAGTTAATGGCACAACGTTGGTCGCCTGCAGGCATGTTATCCAGCGGCCGAAGTTAGGGCCTTGTTGTCATTCAAACAGTGCAATGGGTAGTGAGTGAAAAGTAGAGGTCTGCGGGTACCCGAAAATTCGGGTAGCTTCGGGTAATTACGTGAACCCGAGTGGTAGGGCGGGTTCGACACGTCTCGGGCTTAATTCGGCGGGTTTTTATTACACGTCGGGTCGGGCGGGTTGTCGAAAGAAGTCGGGTTGACGATACCCGACACACTACCCGAAAGAAACCCGAAACTTTAAAAATGTTCAACAATAAACGATTCGCGCCAAGCCTCTGACTTACGGCGTCCACGCAATATTATAACGAGACGAACAAGGATGGTCGCGATCGCGATGTCAAACTTCGAAGCGATCTTTACTTTACGTCTCAGTCAGACAACCAGCCGTCCCCTTGCCGACTCAAAATTATCGTACGCTTACTGCTTAATATCGTATCCTCGTATAACAACTTAAAAGGACCTTTGCTCCTTTTGACGCAATGAAATAGTCGTACAAACACTAAACAGCTTTGAATAAGGTTGAATTTCTAGCCGAGCTTATGATACGAGAAGTCTTATCGAGAAGATATTTTTTGTGATCTATTTTTGGTCACGTTAAACCGGAAGAGCGTGTCCTTCCCACGAAAAACGTACACAAACAATAATCCTGAGTGATAATGAAAGAAGGTTGACAGGTGAAAAAATATTATCTCCAATTAGATGGAATTCGGAGTTTCTGCTATATTTGGTTGACCTTGGAGAACGACAAAATATACACCAGTCTATAGTTTGATCATAGAATTTCTCTTGAACGGCAAGAGATAAAAAATTTCATTTTTGACTCAATCGATTTGTACTAAAAATTAGACAAAAAATATTAGCCATCAAATGTTGTTGTAGGACAAGTCGTTTGGATTTTCGCATATAGAAAACAAAATACGCAACAAAGACGTTTGTTCTGGCGTAATTTTTAAAGAGTTTATTTATTGTCACAAACATCTTGAACGATGATACAAAAAACAGAAAATGATTAGAAACAAGCAGCGGAGACATCGATGCCTTAATCGGTAGTTGAAAACCGATGAATCGTACAATAGAAGGAATGTAAAGAATAAGAAAACAAATTAATTAAGGAAGAAAGAAATTCACTTATTTATCTGCCACGCAAACGTAAACCAATGAGCGTGCGTCTTCAGCTATCTAGTCTTCTCTCTCTTCCTTTCCATCCTTCCCTCCCCCCTCCAAGGCAACCGATCGCGTCGCCATTACCTCCCCAGTCTCCACCCCTCCTTCCACAGCCACAGTGGAATCTCAATCTCAGTTTAGCAGGCCCTACCGTCTAGCCCAGTACGTACAATTTACGTCTTAAAGTACACATTTGCTGTCTTCGTCTTGGGACTGTGAATCATTTTTAATGTCTCTAATAAATTGATACAAATATTTCTCTATAATTTAATAAAAATATTGGCTATTTTAAAATTGGCTGATTTTAAAGTTCTGATGACGAAATTCACGGCTCTTTCCAGGTTTTTTCATGGTTTGCCAAATTCACGGCTTATTCACGGTTTTTAAGGTTTCACGGTTGAGTGGGAACCCTGCAGTTTTATTTCAGAGCTGAAAATAAATAATTTCCCCAGAAAATATTTCTTTGCTTTTAGGGTGTGCCTCTCTTTTTATGCAAACATGAATTAAGTTAGTCTTTAAATTAGGCATTCAAAAATGTTATTAATTAAATTTGTTTTGACAGGTATCAATTTCAAATTACATTATAAATTTACCCCACACTGATGGTTACTAACCTGTACTTGTCTTGCACTTTTTGTTTGATGTCCGCTAAATTCTCTGATGTTATATCTCGTTCCAGGTATTCTGAGAGTGTTTCTGTAGCACTCTCTAAATCTCTTTGGTTATCCTACAGAAATTCCAAAATTAAGTAGGAATCGCAAATGATTGTACAAACTGCAGTTTATAAGATTGAAAACCTTAGTTGTGTAATTCATTGACAACTAACTATATGAGCTTCAATTATGAGATTCTACATTAAACTACAATATGATTTTTAAAGTTTTATCTTTTAGAAATGTTACTTTTTATACATATTTGAAATTAAATATAAGGTTTTGTTGACTCTAAAGATGGCACAAATGGCCTAAGTAGATAAGTCAAGTAATTTGAATAAAAAAGGTAATTCAAAAAGGGTATTTTGTTAAAAAAAACAGTTTTTATGTTAATAAATAATGTTGATAACGAATATGTTTAATCAACCAAGATATTATCATAGTGTGTACATTAGAGGTGTGCGGACAGCAACATTTTGAATCAGATCGGATGGCTAATGTTAGGATCAATTATGAATCGGATAAGAGCAGGTTCGGATCTGATAATAACGGATTCGGAAATTCACAGTGTAATTAGGGGCTTTAAGTTTTTTCAGTCGCAGTAACTGAAGATATTTGCCCTGACTAGAATAGATGGAAACCTATTCAATGACACTAAATAGGAATGAAAACTTTTTCAGTGTGGATATCCGCACACCTCTGGTGAACATGGAGAGCAAACTATGATAAAAATACCACCAAAACACCAAAAGAACATCTCTCTTTCTTGGCAATTATCATAGGTTTTTTTCTCTTATCTAATATGGGCTTGATATTAATATTGGTTTGAACCAAGCACATTGGTCTTTTTCCATTGTGGATTATATTTCCTGTCAACCAACCATAGTAATTGCTATGGTTCAGGTTCTTTTGATTTACTGAGGATAAATCAGCAAAAATAAAAATCTTAACAGGAAACCCTCAGATTACTTAGCACTAGCCTGCACATGCAACAATTAAAAATCATTCTTAAAATGAGTCATCGCCCTAGTCATTTTAGTTGTCTCTAGGAATTACATTGTCAAACACAAATTTAATTTTTTCATGGCAAGTGATGAGTGAAAGCAAGTTACCTCAAAGAGAACAGATTGGTTGTTCTTGCGGAGGTAGTATGCAAATACGTATGTGTACATTAGCGTCTGCCTGCACTGACACAGGATGTCTACAGCTTTCCTCAGGAACTGAACCTGAAGTGAAGAAAACAAATCGATTAAACCAAATAAACTAAAACTTTTTAGTTAAATATTTCTAGTCAGGCTGTAAGTCCCAAGTAATGAGTAAATTATCAAAGAAATGAAATAGCTTACCTGGGAAAGATGAAAAGCAGCAGATAAAGCATTATACCAAATATTACAGCCCAGAGCTTTTCAAAATGAACCTAACCTCAAAGAAATTAAATGAAATTTAATTACTTATTTCATTCAATTGTTATATTAGTTTTTTACTTATCATTCATAATCCAACAAATAAATTAAAATTTCAACTGAGCATTATAATGCTCAAGAAAATAAATTGCAGGTATTCTCAATATACTTGTTCAACCAAAGGCCGATGACAGGTTAAAATTTGCATAGAACAAACTCATTTAACTGACTATTCTCTATTACGAATATTCTGGGTTCATTTGTTAAATGGGAAGTGGGCCAAGACTATTAGTCCACAATCCTGGGCAAAGCGACCAAATAAAAACAATCAAGAAATGTTAGTTTGCTACGAGATAATACTAAGCAAGCTTTATACAGCTTAATAACTTGTCGATTACACTAGAAGAGACGGGAATTACAACTAGATTAAAATCTACGAACCTCGATCCAAGACATATTATGCTGCTGCATCTCCTCCATCTTCTCCTTGACGGAAGCATACAGTTTGTGCTCGAATTTGAGTGACTGCATGTGGTTCATGTAGCGGTTGCAGTAGAAGAGGTATCGCTGCAGCGAGGCCCGCGATCTCTCCTGAGCGTCCCTCGCCGCTCGGGCCTCCTCCTCGTCGTATCTGTTGCAGTTGTACCTGTGGCATCGAGAGAGAACCTCATAATTGTACAAAATGCATAGCCTTGAAATAAATTTATAGGTTTTGTGTCTAGACATTTTTACCGCACGCCAAAAACATATAACAATAAATCTAAGCCATGGATTAAAGCCAACAAATTTATCATTAGCACTAAAAGGATTAAAAACCTAAGAATGTAAAACAGGTGAAAAATCTGGCACGTACCAGGAAGATCCGTGAGGCTCCCAGGGCCCAAGACAAACCCAACAGAAGTCTGTTTTACAGTTCTGGTTTTTGCAAACCATATGATTACATCCGCCGTCCTTCTCGATCGTAACATTGCACTTTGGACACTCCTGTAAAAGAGACAGGTTTAGTAAAACAGTGTTTTTAGGTATAAATTATTGCTGTAAAAAATTGCACAATTAGGTTAAGGAGTGTTGGCACTTAACTTTCAAAGACTTTTTCTTTTCTCAATCACCCATTAGTGAAAAAAGCTTTTCTCACTTATAATTAGAGAGTAGCTCTTTTGCAGCAACTTGCAAACACTTTTGTGATTTTTTTTACATAAGAGCCGTAGTCTATGGTTAATCTTCAGTACCATTTCAAACCATGTTTATATGTATAGTTGAAAACAAAGTGAACTGAGTTTGATCTGAGTTGACGGTTAGCACCACTGTTGAAAAATTCAGCCCTTTGTTGTATTCAGTGATGTGCTTACTTAAAATTTTGAGACACATTGGCAAATTTCCATAAAATGCATTTAATTATAAACTTAAAATGTTAAGACCTGTCCAGCAGTTCTTCAGTTATGACTGTGAAAAAACCTTGTGTATTAATATATGTGACCCACCAAGGGAAAAAGGACCTTCCATTTTTTCGAAATTGAGTTATTAGTATATCCTTAATCTACATTAAACACCAAACAAACTGGTGAAATAATTTTCAAGGTATCTTAAAAAATGCCTAAGTTGTAAATGTTTGAATTTGAAATATTAAAAACATCAATTTTAGGAAATCGAGGTCTACAAAATTCTAACCTGAATATTTTTGTTACTACTTACACTATTGGTCATGTTTTATATATCATTTTGCCAGAAATTTAAAGCAGAATATGAACCCACCATTGAATTTGTGTCAACTGTTTTTATTTTTTGTCAAATGTTGCTGAAATAGATAGAAGTAGTATAAAAACACGATGTTTTAAAGACATAATGTTTCGTTACATGATAAAAACTTAAATTAATTTTAATTTTATACTCAAATTAGAATTTATTATAAAAATGTCAACAAAACATGACATTATATATGTGTCTTGAGTTTTTACTTTTTTATTTGTTGACCTTCTAGTACATTTTTGTTTGTTTTGAAACTTCACTTGGACCAGGAGCTACGTTGTCGCCTACTTCTTTTGGAAGATCCTGTATATTTTCATTATATGATTCCTGGAGCAGGGCTTGGCAAGTCTTGCATTTAGTCCTCACAGAACTCTCGGATTTTCTTAACTTCAAAGCATTGAAATAGCATCGGGGAAGTCAAGGCCCCTGATCTCCAGATTGCAAGGATTAAAAAAAAATAATTTAAGCATGTTAAAAGTTAAATTCAGGTGTAAGATGGTCCAAATATTGTTTGGAAATATATAACCATTAAGAAACAATAAAAATCGGAAAATGTGTTTTTTTGACCCTATCCTCTAAAACTTGCTGTCCTGTAAAATTTTGCCTGGGAAGATAAGGTCCCTTTTCCCTTGGCGGGTCACATATGGAAAAACCCTCAATACATAAAAGTGTATTAATTCATAAATATGAAGCCAACATTTACTATATTTTTGTAATTTAATAACATGAACTTTGTGGCATGTATTAAATTTTCTACTTTTGGGAGATCACCCTCTTTTTTCTTTCTTTTTTTTGTGTCAACACTAACATGACACTGTTACAGGAGTGAATCACAAATGTGATTGTAATTGGGGATCACCCTCTTTTTTCTTACTTATTTTTGTGTCAACACTAACATGACACTCTAACAGTAGTGAACCAAATTTGGTTGTAAAAGAGAGGACTAAATTCCTCTTCAGAAATTGAATTTTTGACCCCTTCAACTAATTTAATAATTGACAGTAATCAACGGCTCAACAACACAAAGTTAATGCAATCCCTCATCAATATAACGTAGGTCGCATACCATTAAACATGGCACAATACAGCAGGTGCTGGGTACCTTGGTGTTGGCTGCGATCCAGTTGGAAGTCTCCGAGTCGTCGTCACACTTCTTGATCCACCGCTTGAGCAGGTTGCAGCGCACCGGGTCGTGCCAGTTCTCGCCGCACTGGAAGCAGAACGTGTGCGTGCACTTGCACGTGACCGGCCGCGCCTCCACGTACTGCACCTTGATGGCGTTGTTGCAGTCTGGGCTGGGACACCACCTCAGCAGCCGGTTGCACTGCAAATTAAACAGACAGTTAAGTTTTAGTCAGGATGGCAAGAATATGTTTCGACATTTTAATTAAAAACTTTTTCAAGAAAATAAATTAATTTTTTAACCAAGTTTACCTCCAACCTGCAATCTTTAAACTTCTACGTTTGACATCAATTTTAATTTTGGAAAATAATACAAAGTAAATGTTATGTTAACTTAACTGTTAATTGATTTTCAGCTAAAGTTATATTATACAAAGTTTGAAATTGATGTTAGTTTAACCAAGAAAAAGAGTTCGATAAGCTAGCAACAAATTAAAAACTGTGGGTTCTTACAAATATTTTTTTCTATTAATTATGGTTGAAAGAGAAAAATGTTAACAATTTGAAACAAAACCAAACAGTTGAATCAACTCAGGTCTATAGTATCCTAGACGTGTAATAGATGTGCTGTGGCTTTTGTGAAGAAAAAAAAAACAGGAATCGGTACCAGTAGGTAGTTTCCGAGACTGTGTAGAATACACACAGCTGTGCACAACTTGAAGTCACATTCAAAATTAGTTGCTGATGCTCTATCCCATACGATAATTTAGATAATAATAGTGTGTGAGCAGTGATTTTTTAAGTAGAGTCTAGTTCAAAAAAAAAACTTGCGAGTTCGAGCTTTTTTTGAGTTCAGCATTTTAAAGCTAGAAGGTAACAGTTACTATGTTGTTCAACATAATTATCATATAAAAATATAATTACTGATAAAATACAATGTAATATTTTTACGTAGCAAAATGAAGTTTCATGAGTACCTACTGACCTAATAAGGAAAGACTGAACTTTGGAACCAACAAACCACTTTGAGGTAGGAGTAGTTCATAAAATACTTGTTAACATTCTTATAAAGCCATAAAATAAATAAAAACCACACCCATATGTGTACAGTCATTTTACTAGACACAAGGATATTAATAAGTAAATATTTCAATTAATAAGTTTATTTGAAAAAAAACCTTAGTACTCAAAAGTTTGAGTCAAGTATAATTATTCCTACCATTTACCCGAGGTTCTATTGCACTAGCCATCACTAATGCACAGTGTGCTGCAGCTTTGATTGCTCTGAAAGCAGTCGGCCAAATACGCAGATATTGGTGCGCGGCGTATTAGATGTGCGCGCACTAGTTACGGAGCTAGGAAACCACTTACACAGAACTCTGTAAGATAAGTGTGCTGCGCTGCATATTAGATGCGCTTACGCTGCGCATCTAATGCGCGTAGGATACCATAGCCTTACCACAATGCTCTCCTATCACTCCTACACTAATTTTATATTAATGTATTGAGTCAACAAAATCTAACCTTGGGAAAACCGTAAAGCAGTTACCTCAACAAAGCTGTTGGTGATGAGGTGTTGGTACTTGAGCTTGACGCGGGAGTCGCGCACCAGTCGCATGACGGTCGCGTCGTCCACGAGGATATCGCAGCCGTGGGCGGCGCACGCGATCGTCTGCCCGACGCCCTCCTCCATGATCTTGGTGGTGAGGTACTCGGCCCAGCACTGCGTACAGAACCGGTGGCCACACTCCAGTCCCGTCATCAGCTGCGCAAAATCAACCAGATTCAGATTTTCCTTCAATTTGGTGCAACAGTTTTTTTTTTTTGAGACAGCCGAGTTATCAAAGTGACTGAATAAGGCTCATAACTGAATATTTGTAATTTGATTGAGCATGAAAAAAACTTGACATGAAAATATAATATACACCTAGTTTAAAAATACACTAACTTATAGGGTATGAATAAAACCATAATCTCTCAAGGTGCCTTAAGTGTTAGATTCCAGTTGCTTATCTTCAAGATGTAGAAAAGCAATTCTAAATGAAACTATCAAGAACCATATTTAGTATTTGTTGAGTGACCGATCATTTTCAAAATGGTTCTAAAGCATTTGTTGTTTTAGCGGATCAAGCCCATCAAAATGTATGAATTTTTTAAAACAAAGCTTTCGGTCTGTTGGATAGTGTCTGATACTTTGGTTGAAGAGGTTATGATTTGTTGACTCCCAAATATGTCAACACAAATTTAATGAATTTGGATCGTCGAAGTGGGCCTGCCTTAAAATAACTTTTTATCTCACCGGTAAAAACCGTTGGCATAAGGTACCACAAAGAATGGCAATACTACAAAACCTTTTTCCTCTAAAAGAGACCTAAGTATAGTTTTGTGTGTAAAGTAGGCCTCCTGAGACTTAAGTTTCTGATCAAAACTTTATCATCCTTTGTTAGGTTGCATGATAGAAGCTCTAATGATACAATAGGTAAACTTAAGATGCATGAAAGAAGCTTTAGTGAAATAATAGGCAGACAACACAAATAAACTGAAATTAATTATTTTGGGAATGTTTGCTTCAGCAGGCCTACTTACATTGCTAGGCAAGACGGCAAAACATATCTCACACTCCTCTGCCCCTGATGAAGACTGCTTACGAGTAGGCTGCAAAAGTAAAATAAAATTCAGTGAGGCACTTGGATCTTAAATACCCCCCCGTTGCAGCAGACCTGCATACTCAGTGAATTTCAAATGCAAAACAATATATTTCAATCCAACATAGCGAGATCCAACATGTTTTTGTAAGCTCCATAAGAATAACATGGGGAATGAGTATGCAGGTTTGCTGCTACGGGTATATTAAAACTAGGTGGTTTTAATTCAATATTTAGTTGATCTGAACTAGAAGAAGCCATTTACCAAGTTTTATCAAGATATGTTGAGAAATAAGCGAGATATAGAATTTTCTTTATTTCCCATAAGGTTAACATTGGGACAACGTACTGTGTTTACCACTTTCAATATCTCGGAAACCAATGGACATAGAGCAGTGATTAAAAATACTAAATTGTTTGTTTTATTGAGCTGAATTGAAAAATGCTAGCAAAAATTGGATAATTTTAGCGAATTTCCTTAAAGGAATAAGCTATTACGGTAGTACTCATGGTAAGACCTAAGTCTGAGACCATGTTAACTTTTCATTTTGGGCCCCCCAGAAGCAAAAAACACCATTCGTTTGAATTTTCACATATATATCTATATATATATCTATATATATGTCTGTTAACACGATAGCGGTTGTAAATATGGCCTGATCTTAATGAAATTTGATACAGACGTGTAAAGTGGTAATCAATCGGACGAGTTTGTGAACCAGCCCGATCGGACCACCGGAAGGGGGGTAAAGGGGGATAAACGCCCCCAAAAATGGGTTTTTTGCGTTTTTCACATAGAAAAATAAAATTTGTCAAATTTTTGTTGGCACCATTGAATTCTGCTCAAAAAAAGAAACAATATAGTAGTTTTAATCACTGCTCTATGTGCATTGGTTACCAAGATATTGAAAGTGGTAAACACAGTACGTTGTCTCAATGTTAACCTTATGGGAAATAAGTAAAATTCTATATCTCGCTTATTTTTCAACATATCTTTATAAAACTTGGTAAATGACTTCTTCTAGTTCAGATCTACTAAATATTGAATTAAAACCAACCAGTTTAAACATACCTGTAGCAGCAAACCTGCATACTCATTCCCCATGTTATTCTTATGGAGCTTTCAAAAACATGTCAAATCCCTCTATGTTGGATTGAAATATGTTGTTTTACACTTGAAATTTGCTAAATATGCAGGTCTGCTGCAACAGGGGTATTTTTAATTTTCTATGTAAAAAACTCAAAAAACCCATTTTTGGGGGGGTTTACCCCCCTTTACCCCCCCTTCCGGTGGTCCGATCGGGCTGGTTCACGAACTCGTCCGAGTGATTACCACTTTACATGTCTGTACCAAATTTCATTAAGATCGGATCATATTTACGGCCGCTATCGTGTTAACAGACATATATATATATATATATATATATATATATATAAATTCGAACGAATAGTATTTTTTGCTTCTGGGGGCCCCAAAATGAAAAGTTAACATGGTCTCGGGCTTAGGTCTTACCATGAGACCTACGGTAATAGCTTATTCCTTTAAGGAAATTCGCTAAAACAAATCAGAAAGTTATTCCCTCTTTAATTTCATTTTCATTCTATAAAACTACATTTTAAAAATTATACTTTAAATAAGAATAACAGTTTGTGTTTTTAATCAAGAATTTCATAATGTTGCAAGATCATTGTGGATAAAGGATGCAAGATGAAACAAGAAAAGAACTGATAGTGCAAACCATAATGGATCAATTATAACTGTTATAACTTCTAACTTAATTCTTTTATGTTTAAAAATATTCACAAATAATAAATACCCCCGTTGCAGCAGACCTGCATACTCAGCGAATTTCAAATGCAAAACAACATATTTCAATCCAACATAGCGAGATTCAACATGTTTTTGTAAGCTCCATAAGAATAACATGGGGAATGAGTATGCAGGTTTGCTGCTACGGGTATATCAAAACTGGGTGGTTTTAATTCAATATTTAGTTGATCTGAACTAGAAGAAGCCATTTACCAAGTTTTGTCAAGATATGTTGAGAAATAAGCGAGATTTGGATTTTTCTTTATTTCCCATAAGGTTAACATTGGGACAACGTACTGTGTTTACCACTTTCAATATCTCAGAAACCAATGGACATAGAGCAGTGATTCAAAATAAAAAATTGTTTGTTTTTTTAGCTTAATTCAATAATGCTAGCAAAAGTTGGATAATTTTTAATTTGCTATGTAAAAAACTCAAAAAACCCATTTTTGGGGGGGTTTACCCCCCATTACCCCCCCTTCCGGTGGTCCGATCGGGCTGGTTCACGAACTCGTCCGAGTGATTACCACTTTACACGTCTGTACCAAATTTCATTAAGATTGGACCATATTTACGGCCGCTATCGTATTAACAGACACACACACACACACACATATATATATATATATATATATATATATATATATATATATATATATATATATATATATATATATATATATAAGTTCGAACGAATAGTGTTTTTTGCTTCTGGGGGCCCCAAAATGAAAAGTTAACATGGTCTCGGGTTTAGGTCTTACCATGAGACCTACGGTAATAGCTTATTCCTTTAAGGAAATTCGCTAAAACCTGCACTATAACTGACATAGGTTAGAAAATATTTGTGACTTGTAAAAATCCTTTTCAATAAACCTTATCATCGATTACTTTCAAATAATACATCATCTTTCTATCTGCAGCAAATCCAGGTTCTTTTCAAATAAAAAATCATGTAAAAGTTTATTTTATCCTAAAACACTGAGAACAAATACAGTCATACCTTGCATGATTTCAAATAACAGTAGAAATTATAAGGTATTGCTTTCCAATTCAAAATAATATCTCTTTATTCCATATCAATATAAATAGGCTGATCACAATTCAATAATAGGTTTGCTTCTTCTTACAAATTTTAGCAACCAGCAACCTCAATATCCAAACTCATTCTGTACAATCTCACTAGTATCCATAGCTCACTGTGGAGGAAGGAATTAATATAATTACAATTCCATTTAAAATCTTCATTCACTAGCCCCAATTTATCCATCTTGGTCTTACATTTAACTTAATTTTCTCCAGGATCACTTTTGAAAGTTTTTTAAATAAGCCTAGCCTTCAATTTTCTTTTCTTCAGCTAAATTTAATATCTTGTTTCTTTTTTTAATTAATTCTTCTCGCTTTATTTATGAAAGAAATATTACCTCCATTTTGTACTACTCCAACAGCTACTGTTATAGCTGTCCTAATGAACCACATCATATCTCATTAGTTATCTCTGAGTGTAAAGATATTAAGGAGTATATCAACAGTAAGCCAAACGCAGAAAAACTCATCTTTTTATGTAAGGTATGTTTGCCTAATGTGGTTAAGAATAAAGTACTTCTAGATAGATAACAAAAATACCACCAAACTGGATTGATCAGCTTTGTTTTTCTTGCTTCTCTTTTTGTCTGTTGAGTCTTCCCGTTTGGGTTTTTTTGCCGGAGGAGGACCCTAGTATAAACTCGAATGTTAGCAAAAAGAAAAAAGGATTTTAGTTTCAAACCATAATAACTTGTGATTTGAACAAACTACTCTGTATTCTTATTGATTCAACTTTGCTGGAGCTTTACCTGTTTTGAACATCAGAAATCATGGTTCATTGTTTCTGATAATGTTTATGAGTTGCAAACCAAAGTGAGGTCCTTCAGAGTTGTATGTCTAGAAACTTTTCTCCTCTATGCAATGTTTAAAACAACTATTTTTTTCTGTTAATCTGTGCTTTATAACTGTTTTGATAACTGTTAATTGAATGCAATAAGTTTATTCTATTCTTCTATTTGAGTTGCATCGATGAAACCCTTTTTAAGGTCAGTGCTCATTTCTTCCTTCTTCAATTTTCTTTTCTCAATAGTACCATCTACCCTTTTACCTGATTGACAACGTCTCTGAAAACTGATTGAGGACAGAAAAGCAAACATGATATGTGCAATTTATCAAAATAGGATACGAGTCTCATGTCATGTTTTGGTCAATGAGGCAGACACAGGAGGTAACTGGCAACAGTTAACAATAGGGTGCAGCCTTGAGGACAATAAAGAATTATGAGAAAATTTGCCAACTCCATGCACTCTTCTCTTTAATTTTATATAACAGTCTTAAAAACTGGTTCAGTAATAACTCAGATGTTAAAAGAGTTCCAAACTTACAATAACACCTCTACAGCACTTGAAATACTGAGTTAATTTTTTTTATCTCCAACTATCTTTAAGACATTTTCAATTACGCAATTGACTTGAATTATACGATACTATTTTCATGTTGACATACATTTTTGCCTAATACAAGAAAATTAGTTTAATTTACTTATCTCAGGTGTTATCTGCATTTATACTCAGATTTAACGTAATGAATGGTATTAAGAATATAGTAAAGTGACACTAACCTATCATAATGTGGAGTGCGAGGGAGCAGACTTTGAGAAGTGACGGGTAATCAGGAATATGGACGAAAATTGAGAAATATGTAGCTTCCAAGGTTTTAAAGGTGTTTATTAAGTTACATTACTCTATTTCAATCTTATATTAGATCAAAACTTACAAAAAAACTAGAGAAAACAAAAGAACCCATTATTGGGCTTTAGTTTAATCGACCCTAATTTTACAGAAATGACTATTTTAACCTCCCTGACAGAATAAGTTAGGACTGACAAGTGGTCAAGTGCCGGGTTTGTGGGTCTTTACTTCGACCGTAAAGATAATGTACCAAGAAAAAAAAATGGATGTACGAGTAACTTCTGAAAGTACTGGCAATAATTTGACATTTTTTTTAATGTTTGGTACCTGCCTAGTCTAGGGCAATTACAAAGCTGAATACAAAAAAATTTAATAAAAAATTATTCCTATTTTCAGAAGAATAATTGTAGATAGAAAAGTTATGCAAGCAAACCCTGGTTCGAGTGATGACAGATGATGCTTTGAACGGATTGACGACTCTCGCCTCGGCAAACATCTGATCTTGATCTCCATCGTAGAACCTCTCATACAACTTCTCACGATCCCACTTGAAATGGTTTAGCAAGATTCTAGTAGTTGTAGCGGGGATCTAGGAACACACAAACAATTCATCGTAATATTAGTTATTCCTGTAATACACTTCTTAGACATAGACATAGACATTCTTTATTCTGAATAAAATACATAAAACATGTACATCTCAGTCGTCAACATAATATATGAAATTTGTACTATAAGTAAAACGAACATTTCTATAATACAAAGAAATATATCGAGCATTCATGCAGACAGAAATTCGTCAATACTATAAAATTCCCTGTCTACTAAAAACTCTTCAACGCCTTCTTGAATTGAAAGACCCTCAGACTCCTGATTTCAGGAATAATTTTGTTAAAAAATATAGGTCCCGTGTACACCATTCCTCTCTCAGAAAGGGTAAGGCGATGTCTAGGTGTGCGGAGATTTTCGCCATGCCTAGTTGGATACCTATGATTTGCGCCCACAAGAGATAAGTTATCAATGGTATTTAACGTAGACAAGATCACTTTAAAAATGTACAAAGATGGAAATGTAAGAATATTTAGTGAGCGAAATGTCTCTTTACAAGTGTGCAATGGGGGTAGCCCTTTGATGATACGGACAGCCCGCTTTTGAACCAGGAAAACCTTTTGAGCATGAGGTGACGCTCCCCATACTTCAATGCCATAAGACATGACAGGAAAGAAACAGCCGTGATAAACCATAAGAAGTGAGCCTGGGTCTAAAATAGGATTTAGTGTTCTGAGTGTGTAACAGATACGACTCAGTTTGCTACATAGTTGTAAAATGTGTGAAGACCACGATAAATTACAGTCCACAGTCAGGCCCAGAAACTTGACAGAAGTCTCTTCTTTAATTCCAAGGTAATTAAAAGAGATGTCATTAGGACTTTTATTTTTTATGAGAAATTGAACAAAGACGGTTTTATCTTAATTTAAAACAAAATTGTTGACTGATATCCAGCTTTGAAGTGCTCCTATGGATTCGTTAACTCTACTGAGAAGATCGGATTTAGGGCCACCAAAGAGCATCGTTGTGTTATCTGCATAGAATAACGACTTGGTCATAGGCAGTTTTTCAGCTAGGTCATTTATGTAAACGATGAACAGTAGAGGTCCCAAAATTCTGCCCTGAGGCACCCAATACCTACATTCAGAAGACCCAGAACGTGTTCCAGAAATTACCACAAATTGCCTCCGGCCTGAAAGATAGGAGCGGAACCAAACCAGTGGAACTCCTCACACACCGCATCCTTCTAATTTATCCAAGAGGATGTCATGGTCTACACGGTCAAAAGCCTTAGAATGGTCACAAAAAATCTCCAAGGCTGGCTCCCGATTTTCAAGATTTGTCATTACACCATTAATGAAATCAACAGCTGCTTGAACAGTTGAGCGATTAGACCTGAAACCATATTGATTATCTAATAGGATGTTGTGCTTATCCAGATGATTCATCAATCTAACATACACAACTTTTTCCAGCACCTTAGAAATTGTACTTAAAAGCGCAATTGGGCGATAATTGTTGACGTCACTTTTATTTCCTTTCTTAAAAATAGGGACTATCTTAGAAGTTTTGTTAACAGTAGGGAAAATGCCAGAAGATAGGGAAATATTTAGAAGATAGACAAGAGGATCGAGAAGTGGTTTGTACACTTGTTTTAAGAGAAAGCTGGATATTTCATCTATTCCTGAAGATTTCTTTGATTTAAGGGAAAGGATTGCTTGTTCCACTTCAAGTTTGCTAACAGGATTGAAAAATAAAGAACCAAATGAACTGCAATTTTGTTTCTGCCTACGAGTATTTGGCTCTTGATTGGATAAGGATGCAACACTTGTACCAGTAATACTTGAGAAGTGACTATTAAAAAGGCTGACCACATCAGATAACGATTGAAGCGGAACTTCCTGATAAATTAAGGGTGGAAAAGAAACCTGTTTCTCTACCTCGTATGTCTCTCTCCGCACAACGCTCCAGACTGCCCTCTGCAAACAATCCAAGTGCTGGACCTCTCGAGAAACAGCTGCACGTTTCTCTTCGAGCAAAAGTTTTCTAAAGACTTTTCTTCTACTTTTAAAGAGTTCCTTGAGAACAGGGTCATTTGAATCGCGCACCATAATTCCAAGGTCGGCATTTCGATCCGCAAGTTACTTTAATTCCCTGCTTAACTTAATTTGATTTATGCCATTGTGCTTTTCCCGGACATTTTTAAAAGAAAAAGATCTATCAAAAAGGGTCTGATAAGCGACACTGTAACACTTCTTAAATTAACAATACAATTTTATTATAACTTATTAGCACTTCAGAAGCTAACAACTCCTGCTGTACCTTCAACTTACCAACCAATCAAGCCCAACTAAATTATGATGTTTTACATCTGACACAGATTATGTTATTAAAGACCGAAGACCGAGGAAAAAAAAAGCCGATGCTGATAAATTCAGATTAAGTCATACAGCATTTTATGTTTGGTTAATGTTCATGGATTGGTAGGTTTACCTTGAGGCGGGGATTAAAAAATTAGATGTAATTTATGAAGATTGGATGAATTACCCGGTGATAATAAAACTGGTCAGTTCAGAGGTTGCAATAATACATTGTGATTGAACAACACAGGTATATATTGGGATATATGCTATATGATCATCATTTATACCAGCAATTATATAATTAATTTGCTGATTAACACCGATATAAGTTTAAAATATGATAGCAATAGCCAATAAATCCAATTAAATACAGCCAATAACTCAAAATATATGCATTGGATCTTCTCTTATGGATGTGATTATATATAGTATGATTAACAATAATACAACTAATTTTTGTTTTAATACAATCGTTATTCACCAACAATAAACTGGATTTATAATAGGCGTGTTTTTTAGAATAGCAGGGTTTAGAATAGCGACAAAGTCTAAGGCCCCTCACAAATTGGACATGTATTAAATTATAAGGCCTATATAAAACTAATATTTAAATAAATACCCCTGTTGCAGCACACCTGCATACTCAGCGAATTTCAAGTGCAAAAGAACATATTTCAACCCAATACGTCAAGATCTGTTATGTTTTTGTAAGCTCCAAAAGAATAACATGGAGAATGAGTACGCAGGTTTGCTGCAACAGGTATGTTGAAACTGATTGGTTTTAATTCTATATTTAGTATATCTGAACTAAAAGAAGCCATTTACCAAGTTTTATCACGATATGTAGAGAAATAAGCGAGATGGATAATTTTACTTATTCCCCATAAGGTTAACATAGGGACAACGTAACGTACTGTGTTTATAACTTTCAATATCCTGGTATCCAATATACATAGAGCAATGATTCAAAATACCAAATTGTTTTTTTTTTTTTTTGAGCTGAATTCAATGGTGCAAACAATAATTCGATAAATTTTATTTTTCTATGTAAAAAACTCAAAAAACCCATTTTTGGAGGTGTTTATCCCCCTTTACTCCCACTTCCGGTGGTCCGATCGGGCTGGTTTACGAACTCATCCAATTGATTACCACTTTACATATCTGTACCAAATTTCATAAAGATCGGACCATTTTTACGGCCGCTATCGTGCTAACAGACACACATATATATATATCTAAAAATTTTAACGAATAGTATTTTTTGCTTCTGGGGGCCCCAAAACGAAAAGTTATCATGGTCTTGGGCTTAGGTCTTACCATGAGACCTAGGTAATAGCTTCTTCCCTATAGGGAAAATTCGCTAAAAATATGATATTGAAGCTGAACACTATCTGCTTAGTTATCTTAAATAGAAAAATGTAAATAAAAATAAAACTACGGTACACTTCTGCAGACCTATGAAGTGTACCATGAAAACTGGATGAAATCAAACTAAATACCGAATCGGTTATATGTTCAATCTGATTACACTGATGATGTTCAGTATTTGACCTACTCTCTGACATTTAGCTTCACTTGGTTAGTGGTAATTTTAGGCCTAATTCAAAACTTAAAAGCATTATTGAAAATAAATTATCTTGTGAAATTACAATGAATGCTTGAACTAAATTTCACATCTTTAACCTTCTGTGTCAAAGTTTAAAATTTAATGTTTGACAATCTTATCGGAGGTCAATAGAATATGCTCAATTGATATTTGTACTAATATTGAGCCAGTTGATAATGACATTTATAATTTAACACATATATCTGCAGAATTATACCATATTCAAAGCTAAACTAAAATTCTTAAAAAGAAAGTATACAAGGGGGTTTTTTTCAAAATTTGCTTCTCAATTCATTCAAAAACTAAAATAAATTTTAGTGGTCTGTTTGCTGGAAATGTATACCAAGGCATGGGGGAGTGAATTTCAGAGCGCAGTTTACCAAAGGAATTTGGAAAAGAGTGGAAATCAGAGGAATTTGTACCAAAAGTCTACTAACCAATTTTTCAATTAATGTGACTTCTCTCCTGAACCGTCTTCAGGGTTAGGTGAAACGACATACTGACATGCAAAAAGCTGTTGTTAGCACAAGTAAACCATGTATTTCTTATGGCAGCGATGCAACAACGTTTGTGTTATTTTCAGGCTATGTTATTGTGTTACCTATAAGGTTATTATTGAAATATAGTTTGACTTTGTTCAACCTTGCATTATAGCAAGGTTATTGTTTCATTTAGCTAATTCATAACCTATTAAAGTAAAATGATGTTTTACACATGGTTTTTACTTACCTTTTTACATAGTTTCATGCAAAACTAATAAAAATTGCCTAACTGTAAAACCTAAATAATTTTTTTGGGCAAACAAAAAATACATATGATGTAAATTTTGTTTTAGTTTATTAATATTTATTTATATTTGAAACATAAAATATGCCTTTCTTGTTGTTGTTTTATTTAATAACAAGTATTTAAAAACAAAGAAAAAAGATTTGTTAAAAATGTTAATAAATCAATTTTGGATGCTTAAATTTTTGTAAAAAAAAATTCCCGGCACTTTTTGCACGTAACAATGAAAAAAATCCGACACCTTTCATATATATTTTTATTATTTGAAGAGCTATTTTCCAAAACAAGTTATATCCATATTTCGAGATAACCTCAAATTCATATTCTTCATAATGTTCCCATCTTACTGAGTAGGTTTTTGAGCAAAATAGTCTAAATCCAGCATAATATAAAGGCTAAAAAAAATTATTTTCAAAACAAGTTATATCCACGTTTTTGGTGCAAATTAAATTAGAGCTAGATTCACCAAAATAGTCCGATAATAATTCGAACAGCTGTGTCCCCCCTCAACCCCCCTCGCCCAGCATTGTTGCCAATTTGTAACTGTCAAAATAAAATGTTACTGGACGTCAATGTAAATAAACAATTTCAAATGTAAACAAGTTCTCAGTACTTTGTTGTCATAACCAACATTGTGCAGTTTTCGTTTGCATTAGGGAAGATTTTTATTAGAGTTTTATTTTAATATTGTTTTAGCGAATTTCCCCTGTAGGGAAGAAGCTATTACCGTAGGTCTCATGGCCTAAGCCCATAAACCGCTATTACCTAAGCCCGAGACTGTGATAACTTTTCGTTTTGGGGCCACCAGAAGCAAAAAACACCATTCGTTCGAATTTTAGCGAATTTCCCCTATAGGGAAGAAGCTATTACCGTAGGTCTCATGGTAAGACATAAGCTCGGGACCACTATAACTTTTCGTTTTGGGGCCCCCAGAAGCAAAAAACACTATTCGTTCGAATTTGTATATATATATATATGTGTGTCTGTAAGCACGATAGCGGCCGCAAAAATGATCCGATCTTTATGAAATTTGGTACGGACATGTAAAGTGGTAATCAATTGGACGAGTTCGTGAACCAGCCCGATCGGACCACCGGAAGTGGGGGGTAAAGGGGGATAAACCCCCCCAAAAAAGGGTTTTTTGAGTTTTTTACATAGAAAAATAAAATTTATCAAATTTTTAAGGGCACCATTGAATTCAGCTCAAAAAAACAAACAATTTAGTATTTTGAAACACTGCTCTATGTCCATTGGTTACCGAGATATTGAAAGTGGTAAACACAGTACGTTGTCCCAATGTTAACCTTATGGGAAATAAGTAAAATTCTATATCTCGCTTATTTCTCAACATATCTCAATAAAACTTGGTAAATGGCTTCTTCTAGTTCAGATCTACTAAATATTGAATTAAAACCACCCAGTTTTAATATACCTGTAGCAGCACACCTGCATACTCATTCCCCATGTTATTCTTATGGAGCTTACAAAAACATGTAAAATCTCGCTATGTTGGATTGAAATATGTTGTCTTGCATTTGAAATTCGCTGAGTATGCAGGTCTGCTGCAACGGGGGTATTTATATATATATCTTTCTATCTATCTATCTATATATATATATATATATATAGAAAAAGGTAAAACCGAAATATTGCTAAGTAAAAATGTTTTAATTATTTCGAAGTATATATATATATATATATATATATATATATATATATATATATATATATATATGTGTCTGTAAGCACGATAGCGGCCGTAAATATGGTCCGATCTTAATGAAATTTGGTACAGACATGTAAAGTGGTAATCAATTGGACGAGTTCGTAAACCAGCCCAATCGGACCAACGGAAGGGGGGGTAAGGGGGGATAAACCCCCCCAAAAATGGGTTTTTTGAGTTTTTTACATAGAAAAATAAAATTAATCAAATTTTTGTTGGCACCATTGAATTCAGCTCAAGAAACTTACTCATTCCCCATGTTATTCTTATGGAGATTACGAAAACATGTCAAATTTCGCTATGTTGCATTGAATTATGTTCTTTTGCATTTTAAATTCGCTGAGTATGCAGGTCTGCTGCAACGGGTGTATTAATAGTTATTATTAATTGTTTATACTGTACATATATTATATTTATTTAACCTTCATTTGAAAAGATTCTTTAGTTTGCTTGTTCGTTCATTGTTTTTTTATGGAGATGGTTGACGACGTAACTTTAGAACTGCCTACGCAATCACAGAAAGCCTTTGGTGTGCAGAAAGGAAAGAAGGACATTCAAAGCAAAGTAAGGAAATCATTGGTAATGTATTCAAGTTTTTTTCTAATTTGGCGGAAAATCCTGAGGAAAGGGAAAACAAAATTTTCCCAAGTAATGAAATTAACTGCACAAGCGTTAATTAAGCGGCCAAGAAGACGTACGAACTTGACCACATTGCAAATGAAATGGGACACGAAGTGGTGCGTCTGCCACCTTACCACTGCCAATATAATCCGGCAGAATTGATTTGGGCTCAGGTGAAGAGAGAAGTGGCATTGAAGAACAATATTTTCAGGCTAATAGATGTAGAAAAATTAGCTAATGAAGCTGTAGACAATGTTACGAAGGAAGACTGGATCAAGAGTGTGCGGCATGTAGAAAATGTTCAAGAGGCCAATTTTGAGTCTCTGTGCCAGAGACGTGCTAATTGACCAAATTATCGTAAATTTAAGAGATGACACCACGGATGACAGTTTTTTTTTTTTTTTTTTTTTGGGTAGGAGGTGGCATGCGTTTACGCACACTGAGGGGCACGTTGTCCCCTCAGTAGTGTCGGACTCCCACGAGCTCGATGTCCCGTGAACTACCGACTAAACCACCTCCCTCGGCACCGAGGACACTAGCCTGGAACTGTTTCACACATTACTTCGGGCTAGGCCTTTTATATTACGCCGCTAGGGCAACCTCCGTGGGGAAATGCTGAGGATTAAGGCCGATCGAGGTCGACCTTTTTCGCCCGAAGAATGGCCTGGACGTAGTGCTTGACACAGTTCCAGTTGCCCTCTCCCTGGAGCATAGCTCCGACGATGTTGTTTGGGCTGACGATCACGCCGATCTCAGATGAAAGCGAGGCTCGGCGGACGTGCCAACGGTCGCACTGAAAGAAGGTGTGCTCGGACGTGTCTGGGATGCCGGGGCAATACAGACAGTCCGGGCTGGCGACTTTGCCCATCCGGTGCAGATAGGCTCGGAAGTACCCGTGCCCAGAAAGAAACTGGGTCACGTAGTAATCGACCTCGCCGTGCTGCCGTTCCACCCATGGTCGGACGGAAGGTACGAGCTTGAAGGTCCAACGTCCCCTCGGCTCGGCTTCCCAGTCGCGCTGCCAGGAGTCGAAGCTGCGATCGCGCTCTTCCCTGGCAGCTGTTTCCCGGCCCACTTCAGGCCTCCTCCGGTAAATCGCCTGCCTCTCCCTCGCGAGGAAGAGGACGGGAATGACTCCGGCGATCACCATCACAGCAGGCTCGGAGACTGTGCGGTAGGCTGAAGCGACCCGCAGAGCTCCTCGGCGCTGGACTCGGGCAAGCCGATCTCGAAAGACTCGCTTCTCGAGTGCGTGAGCCCATACCTCCGCCCCGTACAACAAGACTGACTGGACGGCAGTCATGAGCAGGCGGCGCTTGCAGGAGCGAGGACCGCCGACATTGGGCATAAGCCTACCAAGGGCAGCGACACCCTTAGCGGCTTTGTCGGCGGCGCGCCGGATCTGCTCGCCGAAAGACAGTCTGCTGTCGACCATGACTCCCAGGTACTTTGTAGCAGGCTTAGTCTCGAGTGTGACGTCACCTATCTGCACCGGGAACACGGTGTTAATCCTCTTTTTGGTGAGGACGACGATCTCCGTCTTACTGATAGCCAGGGACAAGCCGTGATCTCGCATCCACCCGTTGACCTTGGCCATTACCACGCTGAGCCTCAGTTTTGCCTGCTCGACGTTCCTCGCAGCGATCAAGGCAGCGACGTCGTCAGCATAGCCAACGAGGCGGGTCTCATCGGGCATGTCTAGCCTCAGCAAACTGTCGTAAGACACGTTCCAGAGATCTGGTCCGAGAATGGACCCCTGCGCAGCCCCGGAAGTGATGGGAATGCGCCGCTGGCCTTCGGTCGTGTCGTACAAAAGAACACGGTCTGACAAATACGCCTCGATCATACGCAGGAGGTAAGAGGGAACCACGGATGACAGTGAAGACGATGATGACTGCGACATAAGGGCTGAGGATGTTATTTAACTTAAAGTTTTGTAAATAAATTCGTTCCTTTTATTGTTAATTTCTTTTTCATATATTCTTCCAATTAATGATAATGAACTCTAAAGATAAATATCTTAAGTAGGGTTAACCATAGGTTTTTGGTGCAGTAGTAATCGTTGCATCAAAGCAAGTCGATGATTTTTTAATATGATACAGGTATAGGCCTATGCGTATTCTTTTGATAATATTGCTTATCATACCATAAATACAATAGTTCAATATAAAACGTGATATTATTTAAATAAAGTATTCAATATATTAACTGTTTCTGTTACAACACACAAAAAAGCTTAAGTGGTTGAAATTGTAAATAAACAAATATGCCAAACAACACCTTTTATAAGGTTATATTTACCATATGTTCTAAGTAGGACCCTGAAAACTGGCAACACTGGATAAACGCTCATCGGACTATTTTGGTGTACTCTACGTTAGGCTATATCCACTTAATGCCTAAGCTAGGGTTAATTTTGAAATAGGTTATATCCATAGGGTTAATTTTGAAATAGGTTATATCCATTACTACAATACAGGAACGCTAAAATCAGCTGTTTTGCCATATTGGTTTGGCTAACATTTTTTTTAATTAGTCTTTGTTTAGACCTCTTGGGGGCTAGAAGTTATTACTGAATGGTAGTTATTCTCGACATTGATTTTAGTTAACAATGGATATTAATGGTTTTGTTAGTGTTGAAGAAGGTAACAGAAGTTTTAGAAGAAGCATAGAACCAAAAACATTAAATCAGGCTACATAACTTAAATTGTGTTGAATTCAAATCAGGTTATATCCCTAATGTTTTTTACAAATCAATTTATATCCACTGAAATTTTGGAAATTTTTCTTTTCTTTCAAACCAAGCTATGTCCACATTTTATCAAATTTATTAGTTAAATATCTTCTTAAAAAATTGTTCTGGAATGGAATGATGTGTTAATGTGTACTGACACATTAACACATCATTCCATTCCAGAACAATTTTTTAAGAAGATATTTAACTAATAAATTTGATAAAATGTGGACATAGCTTGGACATAGAATTGGAGTTGGTACTGACCAACTCCAATTCTCCTAATACCCCCGTTGCAGCAGACCTGCATACTCAGCGAATTTCAAATGAAAAACAACATATTTCAATCCAACATAGCGAGATTCAACATGTTTTTGTAAAGAATAACATGGTGAATGAGTACGTAGGTTTGCTGCTACGGGTATATTAAAACTGGGTGGTTTTAATTCAATATTTAGTTGATCTGAGCTAGAAGAAGCCATATACCAAGTTTTATCAAGATATATTGAGAAATAAGCGAGATATAGAATTTTCTTTATTTCCCATAAGGTTAACATTAACAAACGTACTGTGTTTACCACTTCCAATATCTCGGAAACCAATGGACATAGAGCGGTGATTCAAAATACTAAATTGTTTGTTTTTTGAGCTGAATTCAATAATGCTAGCAAAAATTGGATAATTTTTAATTTTCTATGTAAAAAACTCAAAAAACCCATTTTTGGGGGGTTTACCCCCCTTCCGGTGGTCCGATTGGGCTGGTTCACGAACTCGTCCGAGTGATTACCACTTTACACGTCTGTACCAAATTTCATTAAGATTGGACCATATTTACGGCCGCTATCGTGTTAACAGACACATATATATATATATATATATATATATATAGATATATATATATAGATACTAGAAGAACCCGTGGCTTCGCTCACGATTAAAATTAAATACAATATCACCCATCAGTTATAGTTTTGCTTTCCCATTTATTTTTCTTGTTGTAAAATCTACTTCTTTAAACATATCAAATGTACATCCATAAAGCAAAAAAAGCTTTTAGAAATCCGCTCTTAGTAAGCAGGTCTGCTAAGACGGGGGTATTCTATTCCCGTATAAAGTGCCTGTCTATACAAAACGGCACCCTTGGCTTTTTCGACAGCACTTTGAATCTGCTCGCATATGTTACCCTTAATTAGAACTTTATTATACACCCCCGTCGCAGCAGACCTGCGTATGTGCATGTCTTCACGTGTATGCCTTTATGAAGGAAAGATATAGGATTTCTACTATTTCTTTCCTTCATGAAGGCATACACGTGTTAGAGGAACCATAGAACATGGCTTGAAATTTTATTCACTTAAAAGATCATTTTCTTAAGGTTTTAGGGTCTACCTTGAACAAAAATTATAATGCCAATCCAGCAATTATTAAAAAGGGCTGACACGTTTTTAGACTCTATATTGAACCAAAAGATTGAATGAGCCGTCCCGGCAATTTTTTTAAAGTGCTGTAGATAAAACTGATTCTTTACAGTAGCACACTCTTCCTCTTTAAGTAGCAGTTAGTTGTCATAAAAAGAAGTCCTTCAAGTATAAGTGATCAGTCATCACTGAAGTCCTTCAGTAATCACTTATTTATTTTATGTTATACTACATACCAACATTTTATATAGTGTATTGCACTTTGAAAAAATGCAAAAGTCTAATTCATTAACCACCTGGCACCAAGTAACAAATCTTCATATAAACAAATACAATTAAATAGCAGAAAGAAATACCATTAATTTACATCACCTGTTTTAATTTTACTTTCATATGTTTTGTTAGTAAACAAATCTAACTCAACTTCCTTCAAAATCCCTGACATGGGTACCTTTAAGACGGTCCCAGGGCTAAGCCCTGAAAGTCACGAAACTGATGGTGTAGAAACGTACTCCATGAAATTCTACATGTATCTACCAAGTTTCATGGTCATCGGTCCAGCGGTGTCTGAGTTTATCAGTGCCAAATATATAAATATATATATATACCAACATCCTCTTTTATACTTATAGATATAGATATATATATATATATATATATATATATATAAAAACTCGAACGAATAGTGTTTTTTGCTTCTGGGGGCCCCGAAATGAAAAGTTAACATGGTCTCGGGCTTAGGTCTTACCATGAGACCTACAGTAATAGCTTATTCCTTTAAGAAAATTCACTAAAAAAAATTAATACAAAAATATTTAGTCAGATGAAGACATGGCAATTGATTTTTCTTCTCCTTGTAAAATTTTACAAATGGTCTTTAAGTCGTTTTGAAAAATAGCTCTTCATTTGTTACAGCACTAAAAGGGTTCAAATTTATTAGTTTTTGCATTTACAATTAAGTTAGTATTCTGACACTTCTACAAGGTCTTTTACAGTGTCTAAAAAGCATTTGCCCTGAACTGACGAGCTATTATTAAATGGGGCAACTGCATTTTTTTGATAAGGTAGGCCTATGTCTTCTTCTTTATTGCATTGATTCCTTAACAACATAAAATTAATATGTAACTAATAAATGAAACTAAATTCTTGATTCTTGAACAAATGGTATTATTGTTTTTCAATGTTTCACTCAATTACGTAAGTTATGATATGCGTGCTGTAGAGGATACTCTAGACTTTTTCAATCCTTCACTAAAGTTTTATTACTGATGGATATGATGACGCAATAGTTGAGGATTGAATCTTGAAATATTATGAAGTTTGCCAAGTGGAAAGAAAAGTTCATTCCAAAATATATCTCATTTAGACTGAACTAGATATTATTGAAGGTTTAGCTTGAAATAATTTACGTTTCAGTCAGTAACAATGAATTTATCAATTTTTCAATCAATGGTAAGTGATGTCAAACCAAGTAGGTAGGTCTGAGTTAACCAAAGATCGTCATTAACAATGAACCCAAAATTGAAATCCTTTTGAATATCTAGAATAAATATAATCAGTTTTGAGTTTATGTATGGTTCTCAAACATGATCTAGACCTACAATACTACAGGACTAAAAGAGATGTAAGCCTAAACAGTAAACTTTTTCTCATTTCACTCACGGCCGTTTGCTATTAGGGAGTCAAATTAAATGTTAGAGCAGACTATGTTCAATGCTGAGCATTTGGTCTGATTAAGATTAGGGTGTTCAAAACATAGGCATTTAAATATTAACAGGTTTTAGGGATACAAAGAAACTAATTTACGCATATGCATAAGCGCACTTGAGCCATCAGCATAATGCTGATGAGCTTGTGAGTGTAATATGCTGTAATATTACAGGAACGATAAAGTACTAACAATAAATAAGCTATAGGCCTAAATGGCAAAATATAAAGCTACTAAAATTAACATATACCTTACTTAACTTAAATTAACCTGCAAATGTAAGGAGGGTTTTATGGTGCACAGTAGTTGAGGGGTAACTGCTGAGGGGTACAGTTTTAAATGAAATCTGTAGCTCACAATTTCACCAATTTATTAAGAACTGGGCAGGTTATGAGGATGGACTTAAGGATGAATTTAGTACTCACTAGTGAGGATGTTAAATACCGACCAGGAAATACAACATCCATAAGCTATTAAGTTAAAGAACCCAACTTCCTGAGCTGCCTGCTCAATACTAATATAAACCTTAATGAATATGACGAAAAATAACTGTTTTGTTTTATTTAAACCTTTAAAAAACCATTTTCCCTCCTCTGCCCAACTCCGGAATACCATTAACCTCAATTCCGGCATCTGACTGTCCAATCCCAGCACCTCAGTATTTTACCCTAATTTAAAGCCATTTTACATATTTATAACCATTACAATAATAAAATAAACATAACTATCAGATAATTTAGTTAAACTCATCTTTTAGTAAGGAGAATACATGCAAAACAAATAGACAACAGATGCCTAAATAAGCCCAACACAGGACATTAATTAGGCCGAATTTACACTGAATGGGCATGTATCGGAGGCGTGGTGTGGGCGCGGAATGGTTTTTCTCATGTAATCTAATCGCTCAATACGCCCAAGAGAGATGTAGCGCGGGCGATATCGCCCTCTCGCCACCATCACACAGCTTCCTTACTACTCCTGACGACCGGGAACTGGCATTCTTGTGCACCGCTTCTGAGTGCATTGGGCGAGCAGTCTACATGTGAACAACGGTGCCACGCCCGCGCCGCGCCTCCACCACACACCCGTTCAGTGGTAATTGGGCCTGACAGTTGATGGCTCAAATGCGCTTATGCTGAGTGCGATTTTACCCAAACATTCAGCGAGGACCTTGAAGCACAAGTCCTAACAAGAGCTACGTAAAACGAAGCATGCTGAATGCATTTTAATTCTCGCATTCCCCCCGTTCCAGCGAGAGTGTACTTGAGCCATGAGTACACTCTCACCGGGTCAAGGCGCCATGCACAGTATACATGGTACATTCGGCATTCCTCGCTCTAAGTTGCTCTAGCAACAAAGAAAGTTTTAATTCATTTGCCAGCCACGTCACATATGTTTAACTTAGGCCTACTTTGTCTTAAAAGGTGAAGTCAAAGCAGATAGTAAGCGAATATGTTATCTTCAGTTTTACATATGAATTATGATTATTTTATCAAGAATTTTTGTTGCTAAATTCACAAACTACATTCTTATGAAATAAATTTTACAATCAAACCGGAATTGAGACACACTGATTTGACCCTCGGCGCAGTGCCAGTTTCGTCTGCCGGGCTTGCGGCGACGGGCGTCTGCAAATGGCCGTATGCCGGCAGACATTTTGTTAATATGTTTGATAGAATTTATGAATTATACTCATACCAAAATGTAGTATTAACATTGCAAATAAAAATATATACGTTAATATGTATGATAGAATACCAAAACATATGTTTTGGTACTCATACCAAAATGTAGTATTAACATTGCAAATAAAAAAAAATACTATTGTATCATAGTATTTTAACCTAATTTTCACAACCATATCGGTAATCTTATGATATCTTGCTTTTTTTCTAACGAATTTCAGCAGCAAAATCAGCTAACGACAGGAATAAAACCATACAAACAACTTTCCAACAACCAATAAAATTGAACAGAAAGTTACATAAATTGTCATTTACAAAGGCCTACTGTTTGACAGTTGAATAACCACTCTAGCAGCCAGTAGGCCCAAGTAAACACTAGAATCATTGCAAAACTAAGTTGTGTACCAAAGACTTTTCACATTGACTTAAATGTATGGCGTCTGGGGGAGTGCCGGTGATTGGGTTGCTTACCTTATTGATTAAAACTATCCACTATTTGAGACCTCCATAAACGCCTGACCGGATTAAAAAACATGCCGCCCTTCCAGCCCATATTGGTAAAAGAGACTACTCAAAGCTGAACCTTATATTCAGCCTAGCCTATTTCTTAAAATTTAACCCTCCACTAGCTATTGAAGGTACTAGTTTCATATCCGATCTTCTCCCGTTCGTTCTAAAGGCAGACGATACAACATCTGATTTCCAAAAAACAATAAATATCGTTCAATCTACCGATAGTCGAAGTTCGATGTATTGCTTGATGGACGGAACTTGACATCCGATTCCATTGTATTTTATATTAATCGTTTGGTTGCTCTATGAAAATATATTTAGGCCTAGGCCTATCGATAGAATTTTAGTACAAGATGGCGGATGATGATAAATAAGGTAAGTTGATTAGGCCTAGTCAGTAAACAGTTAGGCCTAGTAACTTGTTAATTTAGTTTTTGGCAAGCTTTATCATGATTAATTTAATTTTAGTTTCATAATACCTATTTATGTTTGGTATGTTTTATTGTTCGTGAGAGAATTGAACGGTAATTGACAATGGTTTTGAACCAGTTACAGTTTGTTATCGATGATTCTTCATTATTGGCGTTTGTTGAAACAGTACATCAGTTGAGTTAAATACTACAATAGATTGATAGTTGATATCGTATTACTAAAAACTATAAACAGAGTAGGCCTACCATGAACAAAAACTGATCTTCGCCCATGTTAGGCCTATATCACATTGAGAAGTTCAGTTACTAAACCAGGGCAAAACATATAAATAATAGCCTAAGTAGTATAATAAACATAACCGGTTGGCTTAAGGCTCTTGGGAGTCGAGTATTTCTAGGGGGAATTTTTCCTTCATTTTTGGTACAGTAACATATTCCCTATTTTTGTGGCAAAATTCCACCTGGAAATACCCAACTCCCAAAAGCCATAAGCCTACCACTGCAAAGGCAGAAGATCAGATATGAAACTCATACCGCTATTAAATTTTCAAAGGAGCTTTGCCTACAGCCAGCTCAGCTTTTAAAGTAGGGAAGGCCTATGCTCTAACATTGCCAGACCATTGATAATGAATGTTTAAGACAGATTAAATTTACAATGAAGTGATGTTTTATTATCATGCACAATTATTTCAACTGTCACAAAAATTAAGCTTACAACCTAGTTCAAGGACAAACCTATAATTTGACAGATGAGGTATAAATTTCCAAACAAAGAACATAGCCTACCTCAACGACAGTATTGACTTCGCGGATCGAATCAACCATGTGCTGCACGATTTCTTCTGTAGACAATACCTCATAAGGATATTCATCAACATCAATTTGTCTATCCTTAGGATTGTTAGCCTCAACTTCCATTGGAAAATCTTCATCACCCGAGCTTTCGTTCCCAGAGTCGATGTCATCAAAAGGGGTATCCTCCTCAGAATCCATGTCTGAGGGAAACAAAACTTATAATTAACTGTTTAGATAGCAGTATTCTGTGAAATTTACCAAAAGTTCTACAATATGCGAACAAATTAAAGTAGATAAAACATCACAACAAATATGTAAAAGACACTTTGCAATATCTATCCTCTGTTCTCTCCCTTGCTGAATAAAACTCATATGACGTCAGCTTCTGCACTTCTAGTTGCTAGACCTCTGGATTTTATCAAACACGAGTTCAAGAGTACAGTACGAAAAGTCAATAACTCTAAAGAAAAATATTGGGTAGAATCAAGGCCACACTGAAAAATACCATAGGGTTTTTATAGCGCGGCCTGCGGCCTTGGTACGAGGCCACACTAGTGGGGCCTTGCTTGTAAGGTCGCACTACTAATAAAGCCACGGTGGAAGTATATTACTGGGTGAATTTTAAATGTCCCCTTACTTTTTCAACATTTGTTGAAATATCAAACTCAGGCTACCCCCAAATATTGTTGAAAATACTCAATTTTGAATGGGTGATCTTTTCGGACTGCCATTTTTGATTCGCTATATTGATTAGAAAATATATTTATTTATTTATTTTCTACGGTACATAACCGTATAGAAATACAGTGGAACTCATGTGTGTTTTTTTTTTCAAATAAATGGAAAGGTATTGATGTGATCTCCTATAATTTCAAACTAGATCTTTACTCTGGTTTCAATCCCACAATCCTTTTTAAAAAATATTGACTCATTATTCAAGTTATGAGGGATTTTAACAATTTATTTTGAGCTCAATTTAACATTATTCATTGCAAATTAAGCCCATAATTTCAAAAAAAGGTAGGTCATGATAAGTGACCGCCATTAATAAATGTTACTCTATTTTTTCGACGCCATCTTGGATCCACAGTTTTGAAATGGGCTTAGTTATTTTAAATGTAAAGGTGGTGTTGTTACCTACAAATTTCCAACTAATAATTCAAGCTGAATCAACTGCCTTGATCTGTTGCGTATCATTTTTCGTTTTTTGGATATTGCTATTTTTGAGATTATGAATAAACAAAATGGCAATATCTCAAAACAAAATGCCCCCGTTGTAGCAGACCTCCATACTCAGCGAATTTCAAATCCAAAAAACCTATTTCGATCCAACAAACGAGAGTTGACATGTTTTTGTAATCTCTTTAAGAATAACATGGGGAATGAGTATGTCGATTTGCTGCCATACAAATGGAAATTTAGGCTAATAAAATGCATTTTAGACTAATATACAATAAATATCATCTATATGAAGCCATAAACCAAGGTTTATTAAGATATGTTGAGAAATAAGCGGGATACAGAATTTTTAATATACATATTTATACAATTTTTATATATACATATAATTTTCTTGTAATCTCAGTCTGTGTAATTTTTATTTATTGTACTATGTACTGGCAGCTTAGACCGAAAACTGAGCCTAAAAAATTGCCAGAGCCAGAAACAGAAACAGAAAAAAGGCATAAACGAAACCAAAGTAACACAGAAAGAAGAAGAAATTAACCAACCAAACGCCAAACACGAAACCACCCTACCTTTGATCTAGCCAATTTTTGAACTACAGAAATTTTTCTACATTGTTAATTGTTTTATTGCAGTTAAGTGGTGAATCTGGATCTATTAATTGTTGTTAGACATGGTTTTTATTTATCATGGCTTTGCAGGTAGTTAATTTGCTATTACAAAACCAAATCGTAGAGAATGTTTTGTTTTTGTGCGATAGTTCCAACTATATATCAATACTTAAATGACTAACGAAAACGAAGATATTAGGTAAGCTTTCATTGATATACCCTAGCTATTACAAGTTTTGTAAAGAATTATAAATTTATATTTGCAGAATAGTCATCTGTAGGATTTGCTTTTAATCTTCAATAAATCTCATCATAGGGATCTCCAAAATTCTGAAAAGGTCTTCTCTAGAAGTCTTTTTTGCTGTCTCTGATTTGGGAGACTGTGTAGTGATCGCTGATTTCAAAAGAAATAGCTTGAACACTGCCATGTAATCTCTCACTTATGACTTTTCCGATAACTTTTTTTAATTTTGTAACCTAACCTTCGTTTAAAAAATGTTTGATACACATAAAATGTTTAACTTTTCTATGAATTAGATTTGAAACAAAGCTTGTTCAAGTGATTTTAGATAGGCTATGTTTCAATCATGTTACTTAATTAATAAAACAGAAGGCCTGAATAAGATTTTTGGAAATAGCCTATTTCTTGTGAGTGGCATTATTAAGATGATTATGGTTGGCCCATTTGTTCTTGCTGTAGTTAAAAAATTAAGTTAATACATTTTTTTAAATAATGATTTTAATGGTTTTAAGTTATTCTAAGAGTAGCTTAAGGGTTTTAAGTACTTTCTTTTTTATTTATTTTTTGCTACATTAACTTATTTAGGCCTGTCTATTTAAAAAAATTGTAATGAAGCCTTTATTTAATAGATGTAACATTTTGATACATAACCAAATTAAATATAGGCCTAATCATAAATTGTAATTTGAAAAATAATTTCAAAATAATGGTACATGACTCAGTGATAACAGTTTAAGATTTTGGAAATAAAACATCCAATGATAAAAATAATAAAGAGTATAATAGAATCTACGTTGTTATTATCAACAATGGCCTTTGATTTTGAAGTTATATTAAAAAGATTTATATTTGTATCTGTCTAACTTGGTCCTGATTTCATACCTCTGGATATAGTGAGGTCAGATGATGCTTTTTGAGAGGTAAGTAGCCTTTTCAACTCATCAACAGAAGTCACACAGAGGTAACAGAGGTCATATCCATGTAACTAAGGTCACACGTTGTAACAGAATGTCACATTTAAAATTTTGTAATTTAAAAATATGTATGGTCAAAATATATATAAACTGCTGTATTTTTTCAATTTAGTACAGTTTCAAACTAGCACACAATAATTTTCATGACAATTAAAGGTGTAAACACATTGTGAGTTTGTGAGGTTAAAAAACCTGAGCAAAACTAGTATTTGGAGGTGAATTACATCTTTTCTAAGCTGTTACAGTAGAACCTCGTTAATCCGTCACCTACAGGACTGGGGGCATGGTCGGAACAGCAAAAATGTCGGATTATCGGATGAACTCATTTTATTGACATGAAAACGTACAAAAACTGTATTTCGATAAAAAAAAATGCATTAAGAGTGTTAAAGAAGCTACCGTACTGTAAAAAACGACATTTGGACCAAAAAACCAACCGCACCAAATGTTATTGCTCTAATGAACGATATATGCACTCCCAATGAGTAATACGTCATCGACAGAAGCCAACCTGAACGGAGGAATGCACCGGAAATGTAAAGAAACATCAGTTTCCGATTGCGTGGTCGGACTAACCGATGAGAAAACTCCGCTGAGGGCGAACTAGCGGAGGCCTATTTTTCCCGGCGGCATGGTCGGATTAGCGAGGTTCTACTGTATTAAGATATAGGTCAATAAAAAGTATCAGGGCTGTAATATATTTAAAAACAGTAGGCTATATCTAAGCAACAAAAAATATGAAATACAATGCGTTTCGCATTAATTTGATTATGTAATAATATAGGGTTTATCTGAGTGTGACCTCTGTTACGAAAAATGGGACTTTCCGATATAAAACTGTCCCTCCCATTAACATACGTGAGTAATGGTGCTTTCTTTGTATTTTCTCATATTCTATAGCAAAGCCGTAGCCAGGAATTTTTTTTTGGGGGGGGGTTTGCACAGGCCCGGCGACTGAATTTACGGCTCGTCAAAAGTGGTTAATTTTTTTTTTTACTCATGCGTGTGCTTTTCGGCCCCTTTATTGTAATTTTGGACCCTTTTCCTGTGTTTTCGGACCCCTATGTATTCGTCCGCGGGGTTTTCTACTCTTTCTGAGGGGGTTTCGACTATTTCGGGGGGGGGGGAGGGTTTGACCCTCTAACCACCCCCATTTACTACAATTTCAGGGCTATTTCTACTATTTCGGGGGGGGGGGGTCTGACCCCCTAACCCCGCCATTGGCTACGGCCTTGTTCTATAGGGTTCAAAGTATCAAAAAATGTAACTGTCATTTGAATAACTAGTAATAATATTTTGGTTTTTTCTAACTTTGCAATTGGACCCTTTTCTAATTTTCACCCCTATACTACTATATCCAGTAACTACTAGTTTCACTTTAAGACTTTGCTATCCATAATAACTAAGTTACCGTCAAATGGGGCTACAGTAGCCCCCATGTTCAAAGTAGCCCCATTTTACGGTACCAATGTTTTCATCGTCAAAAATGGAGTCCAATGGAGATGATAGGGTAAGGGATCCGAATAATAGTTTGGTAAATGAATCATACGGCCCAATAACAAACAAGTTAAATTTTGTTGTTGATGAAAAGGAAATGGATAAGGTCATAAACAGTTTTAAAAACTCCTAGTTAGTGCAGGCTATGATGAGGTCCCAGTAGTGCTCCTACAAAAATCAAGATCAGTTTACTTAGGCCAATCACCCATTTAGGCCTAATAAATTCTTCTTTAATTTCTGGTAGCTTCCCTAATAAACTAAAAATTGCAAAATTAAAACCACTAGGCTATTAAAAAAGGGTGACAAACAAATAACTTCTAATTATCGTCCAATTGCTTTACTACCTCCAATTTCCAAAATTTATAAAAAAATTGTTTATTATAAACTTGTTGATTTTTTTTGAAAAAAATAATTCACTTGAGGAATCCCAACATGGTTTCCTTAGCGACAGTTCTGTTTTGACAGCTGCTACGGATTTTTTTGGAATCCACTATTGATAGTCTAGATCAGTGGTTCCCAACCTTTTGGTGTCCACGTACCACCTACCACATTTTTAATATTTTGGCGTACCATCGCAAGGACCCCCCCCCTTCCACTGAGGGATCCCCTCCAACAATGCTCATAGTTGTCCGTTGACGGTTTTGTTATTCCCAGCTAAATATATTTTATTTACTCGTCAATGTAAATTTTTAGATCGTATTTTGATTTAAAGGATATTTTGACAAATTACGTATTTACCTCAGCTCTGCTCAGTAATTCTTATAGCCAATATGACAAAAACCACTTGAATGTTAATCTGAATACCGCTAACAAGAAAAAAGTTCACGTGATTTCAAAGAACACGATAAAAAATCATCTCCTTCTGCAATTTGAGATTTTGCATATTACTCATATTTTATATTGAAAATTTAACTCAAATAAATAGTTCAAAGTAATTGAAAGTATAATTTTCACCAACGAGCTTATATTTAAGCCTATTACAAAAAGATAAAACAGATTGAAACCAAGTATTACCACAAAATTAACACTATAAAACTAGTAGTAGTATTCCAATGAAAAGAAAATTTATGATGCTAAAAAGAACTACTCTTAAAATGAACCAGTAACAGTAGAGGCTCGATTGAATTTGACAACTAAACGTTGATGGCTACTCACTCATAGCCCATAGCCCATAGCCCGTGTCATACGTCTTGTCACTTATGCTATCTTTAGTTTATTATGAAAATAAGTTAAGTTCACACAATTATGGCAATCGAAAATCATTACATGTGGTATTTGCTCGGATAGCGAATTTTCTAATAAATAATTTTATCCTAAAATATGGTACGATATTGGCATATCATAACGCTGATTATGACCAAAACATATTCTGGAAAAGTTTATTAAAATTATAAATAAAAGTAATTTAATTAAAATAACTTTTAATACAGCTAAGTATATATTAACATTAAGTGTGACTTTACTGCTTGACAGGACAGCGTTCGTTCGATAACCCTTTAAGTTTTTACTTTTCTTCAATCTCTTGCGTACCACCAGTTGTACGCGTATCACTTGTTGAGAAACACTGGTCTAGATGGTAAAAAAAACAGTAGGTTTGTTCATGAATATGAGCAAGGCCTTTGACTCAATAACCCATGACTTGTTGTTGAAACTAACAACTTAGGAATAAAAAATAACTCATTAAAAATTGGGTTCAATCATACCTTTCTGAGAGGAAACAGTTTGTATAAATTATTCACTTCAATGATAAAAACTACAAAATTTCTTATCAATCTTCTGTTAGGGATGTAAAATATAGGCTCAGAGGGTGCTTCAGGGATCCATCATAGGCCCTTTGCTGTTCATCTGCTACCTAAGAGGTTTCCCCCCAATTCGGCAACTCCAGTAAACTGTGCTTGTATGCTGATGATGCTAACTTTAAAATCGCAGCATCAAGTGAAGGGGTCCCCCGTAAAACGTTCTAAGCGACAAAAACCTAGTTTCATTGTGTGAGTTTTGGCCCTGGATTGCTTATTGAAATACAAATTGGTTTATTTTACCTTACTTTCTGTCAACTATCCAAATTTTGCATTATAATTATGCGACCGGTTTCGAGACTCATGAGTCATGACATCGCTTCCACCCGCGCCGGATCGTAATTTCGGTGTTAAGTTTGGCTAAACAGTTTTATGTACTCGTGTTGTTTTTGTGTCACATAAATGTGGAAATGTGTTTTTAAAAAACTTTGACAACCTCCCAGGAGTCACAACGTTTTTGTATGGAAAAAGCCTGATGATGAGGGAATAATAACCTCGAAACCGGTCGCATAATTATCATGCAAGATTTGGATTGTTGACGGAAAATAAGGTAAAATAAACCATTTTGTAAAAACCTAGTTTTGAGTAATCAAGCATTGAAAGTTGAATTCCAAAATTTACAACAGTTTTTTCAAGATCAGAACTTACAATCATGTATAATTTTTTAATACCCAATATATAACATCATAAGGTAGCCTTATGTCAAATTTTTACTTGCCATTAAGCTTTTTAAAACATTTTAGTGTTTTTTGGGGGGCTATAAAGTTCTAAATGACTGGCGTTTGAAACGTTCTCTGTTGGACTGCCCCTTCTGCTTTGGGAGAAAACATCTGGGAGTGTAGGAATACCAACATAAACGAAAATAAAACTGAAGATAAAACAATTTTATTGGTCTTAAAGTACAAAAAAGTAACATTGTTACATAACGTGATATGTCATTTTACTGAAAGTTATCCAGAGGTGGCGCCTAAAACATTATTCTACTCACCTCTTTTGGGTTAATTTTCCAGGCCTTGTCTACTTAGGTTTTGAAATAAACGGTAATCAAGATTTTCTATATTCCTTCCTGGTTTATCCTTCCACTTTCTAATATTCACCTCACGTGTTTTATTTTTATTTTCGCAATTTTGGTCGCTGGGCGACAATGCGACGACCGGCGGGGACTTTATCTTTTGGCGAATTGAACGTTATCCCCCAGAAAGTCCGTGCAGTCCCGCGAAGCATGCCAACTTTGACGGATGAAATCAGGGCTGCCAACTCAATGTCTTCAAAACAAAATATACCATGTTGTAGCTCGTGTCCTAAAGAACCTTTTCACTGAATACCTCCGATTTTGAAATTTTGTCCCTTAGAACGTTTTACGGGGGACCCCTTCAAGTGTAGATGAATTGAAGGGGTCCCCCGTAAAACGTTCTAAGCGACAAAATTTCAAAATCGGAGATATTCAGTGAAAAAGGTTCTCCAGGACATAAGCTGCACCGTGGTATATTTTGTTTGAAGATATTTGAGTTGGTAGCCCTGATTTCGTCTGTCAAAGTTTGCGTGCTTCGCGAGACTGCACGGACTTTCTGGGTAATAACGTTCTATTCGCCGAAAGATGGAATCCCCGCCGGTCGTTGCGCTGTCACTCAAGGACCAAAATCGCGTAAATAAAAATAAAAGACGTGAAGTAAATATTGGAAAGTGGAAGGATAAGACCAGGATTGAATATAGAAAAGTTGGATTACCCTATATTTCAAAAAATAAGAAGCCAAGGCCTGGAAATTGCCCCCAAAAGAGGTGGGTAGAATAACGTTTTAAGCTCCTAGAATAAACTTTTAGCAAAATGACGTATCACGTTTTATTAACAACATTACGTTTTTGTACTTTTACATCGATAAAATTGTTTTATATTCAGTTTTATTTTTGTTTCTGTTGGTATTCCTACTCTCCCTCATGTTTTCTTCCAAAGTAGAAGAGCAGTCCGTCAGAAAACGTTCCAAGCGCCAGTCATTTAGAACGTTATAACCCCTAAAAAAACACGTAAAATGTTTTAAAATGCTTGATGGCAGGTATAAATTCAATATAATGCTACATTACGATGTTATAAATAGGGTGTTAAGAGATTATACATGATTATAAGATCTAACCTTAAAAAACCGTAAATTTTAGAATTCAACTTTCAACCCTTGATTACTCAAAACTTGGTTTTTGTCGTTTAGAATGTTTTACGGGGGACCCCTTCAATTAGAGCTTAAGGCAAATTCTGTAAACACTTTTAAATGGTTATTTTAATTCCAATAATTTACGTTTGAACCTGGAAAAAACTAATATAGTTAGTTGTCAAACCCGACCAGCTAAGAATCATCCTCAACCTAACATCTCATTTGGCAACCAAACAATTGAAAAGAGGATAACATTAAATTTTTAGGATTATAAATTGATAAATCATTAAAATGGCCTTAGTCAGGGCTGTATATGTAGTCCGAATGTGTATAGTTTGTAAGGATATGCCGAGTCGTTTGGAAGGAGGTTGTAGTTTTGGCAGACAAAAAATCAATATGCTAATGTATGTGGATGACGTTATTTTAATAGCCCCAACTCCTACTGTCCTCCAACACATCATCAATAGGCTTTCAGAATATTGTTTGGTCTGAAAAAGAGTACGTAGGAAGAAATATCAACAATAATTGAAGGGGTCACCCCGTAAAACGTTCTAAGTGACAAAATTTAAAAATCAGACATATTCAGTGAAAATGTTTTTCTAGGACATGAGGTACACCGTGGTATTTTGTTTTCAAGATATTTAAGTTGGTAGCCCTGATTTTGTCTGTCAAAGTTTGCGTGCTTCGTGGAACTGCACAGTGTTTCTAGGGAATAACGTTCTATTCGCCGAAAGATGGAATCCCCGCCGATCGTTGTGCTGTCACCCAAGGATCAAAATCGCGTAAATAAAAATAAAATACGTGAAGTAAATATTGGAAAGTGGAAGGATAAGACCAGGAATGAATACAGAAAAGCTGGGTTACCCTATGTTTCAGAAACTTAGAAGCCAAGGCCTGGAAATTGCCCCCAAAAGGAGTAGGTAAATAACGTTTCAGGCACCACATGTGGATAACTTTTAGCAAAATGAATTAGGCCTATCACGTTTTAGTAACAACATTACGTTTTTGTACTTTTACATCAATAAAATTAATTGTTTTATATTCAGTTTTATTTTTGTTTCTGTTGGTATTCCTACTTTCCCTGATGTTTTCTTCCAAAGTAGAAGAGCAGTCCGTCAGAGAACATTTCAAGTGTCAGTTATTTAGAACGTTATAACTAAAAAAAAACACGTAAAATGGTTTAAAATGCTTAATAGCAAATACAAATTTAATATAAGGCTACATTATGATGTTATAAATGGAATGTTAAAAAATTATACAGTGGAACCTGGATAATTCGAACCTCAAGGGACCAGCTAAAAACTTTGAATTATCCATAAATTTGAATTAAAGAAGTTCTAAAGAATGGGGCCAAAACATTAAAACTTCACATTGTGAATTTAAACTCTTTATGAAATTGACACTCTAAAAGAATAAATTCATCAACAAACGTTAATTATAAGGGTTCAAAAACAGTTATCGTAAAACAGAAATAACTAGGCCAACCTTAAAGTATAAACTCCGTACGACGCGACGTACTATAATACAAAGAAACATTTCTGCTAGAAAAAAAGTACGTTCTGCTACTTCTGAACTTGGTACAGGCTACCAACTTAACTTCGTGTAACATTGAGAATTGCACGCTCATTGACTTTCCGCTAAATTGAGTGTTTTATAGGTCTGAGATTTTGTCGACATGGTCACTACACTTATGTAATGTTACATAAAAACTTTTAAACACTTAAAAACAAGACACTCCACAAATAAAAAAAAAACACTTTGTTTGAAGGACGATAGAAAACAACGGAATGTTGCACTTGAATTGGGAATTCGGAAGTTAGTTTGACATGTGGGGGGAGGGAAGGGGGTTGCAATGTTGAGTAGTCTCTGTGTCGACACAGAAAACTGCGCATCAGGTCTGGCGCATGGCTCGTCTGCCAGGAGCCGTTCTACACAGAATCAAGCGCGAAAAGACTAGTGGCGCTGCCACGGCGAGCGCAATCCTTTTCTGAACCCAGTCAGCGTTCTGTACTGTTTTAGTTTGCATTATTGGTGTCGAGTTACAAGCGATGTTGGGGCAGGGTGGGACGTGAAAGGGATGAGTCATTTTACCATAACCTGTCACGCCATAGGTCTGGCGTTAATGTTTTATTGAACGTCGTAGTAAAACGTGTTTTCCAATGAATTTGTAACTTTTTCCAGTCGTGAAATGAAATTAATGTACCTTAATTAGGCACTTAAAAAATTCGAACCATCCAAAATAAAATTCGAATTATCCACGATTTTTTAGCATTGTTTGGATACAAAATGCTAGGGACCAAGAAAAATATTCGAATTAAAGAAGATTTCGAATTATACAAGTTCGAATTATCCAGGTTCCAATGTACAAGATTATAAGTCCTAACCATAAAAAAACCGTAAATTTTAGAATTCAACTTTCAACAGTTGATTACTTGAAACTAGGTTTTTGTTGTTTAGAACATTTTACGGGGGACCCCTTCAATTTTAAAACATTCTTAAATAGTATTTTTAATAACTAATATTAACATTATCTAATCTACATTATTTTATTGTTATATAGTATCCTTTTTTTTAGGAACTTCCATATTGTATAAAAGAAGGTGTTAATTTATTTCAAATAAACTATTTTTATACATAGAATTTAAAAGTGAATTTAAATAAATTAAAAATAATGATATTTAGAAAAGGGGGAAAACTAAGTCGATGATAAATTCTTTTTTGAAGGTGAAAAGATTGAAATAGTTGATAGTTACAAATATTTAGGAGTCACTTTTACTACATCCAGCGATTAATGCAGTATGGAATAGTTTGATAGATAACAATAGGGTCCCGTCACAGAGGCGTCCCTAAACGGACAGAGTTTTTGGGGTCTGGGAACATCAAAATGAAAAGTTATAGTACCCTAGGGGCCTAGGTTTTACTATAACTCATACTGGAATAGTTTATTCCTTATAGGAAAATTAGCTTATATGGAAAAATTTGTCAATTTTCAACTTGCAGCGCTGCCCATAGACTTTGTCATAGAAATAAAACAAGTAGTGTATCTTGGAGGAAATTTATGTAATTTCCTTTTGCAAACTAATGTTTATCACTTAAAATTTACAATTTTTGAGTTGTGAGCAAAAGTACGTAAAAATCAGATTTTTTAAATTATTTTGCATTTTTGACGGTGTTCCATCACAAAATTTTTTTAACAAACATCGGATTTGGATTCAGTGCCCCAAAAAACATAAGAAACATAAAAATCAAACTTAGTCTAACCCAAAACTTTCCCCTGAAGGGTTTTTATTTGAAGATAATTTTACGGGACTAAATAGTGATATGAGGAGTTTAGTTAACTCGATTCAAGAGCAGACTCGAGTCAATTAATTTGTAACTCAAGCCAAGATTGGTTTACTGTTAGCCAAAATGGAACAAAGCGAGTAAATCATGAACTCATACAGAGATTGCTAAACGTACGAACTCGGAACTTATCAAGCCATCAAGTTGACTTGATTTGGAAAGCTTAAATGTTTTTAGCTGAATGCAAGTGGAGTTGTTTGGAAAACTATAATCCCTTTTAGGTCAACTCTAGTTAGAAATGAACTTGTGTGGGGACTGCCGAACCTACACTACTGGCAAAACTTAAACGCTATGTGAGCTGAATGAGAGAAAAATTGACTCGGAAAACTCTGACCCCGTTGGTTCAACTTGAGTCAGACGCGAACTCATCCGATGTTTGCTGACTCGAGCCGATCTTCCCCCTTATGGTTTAGCATTGATGACAATTGACTGATGGTGAATTGAGTTCTTCACCACGCCCATTGTCACTGACTCACTAACCATGCACCACTACTCTGTCGGTATCTTTGTTATACGTTTTCAGTGTTCAACCAGTCCTGAATATTTAATTATTTATTTAACTCATTTGAATTTTAGGGATGTTGAAATGGCGAGATCTGATTCAGATTCATCCAAGAAGTCCACATCCCAACAACACACTATTGATGGATACGCTATTGTTGAAAAGATTGGAGCAGGGAGTTACTCTACTGTGTACAAAGGATTTAGAACTGTAAGTAAGATTTCGCTCTTATAAAACCAACCTTTATAACATTTTGGATGATTTTGTTATTAAATTTAATTTATTAGGCTATGTATTCCAACACCATGCGTCCTTTAAGACTGGAATGGTTTAATAACTTTAAAACAAGGCTAAATCAGATAGATGAAACTTATTTTTTATAAGTTTCGACCAAAAAATGGCAAACATTTGACATCCGATTCATCTATATTTACCTATATTTACAACCGACATCTCGATGTTATCTTGATTTAATAAGTACCGGTAACCAATTATGTTAAGTTTCAGTTTTATAATAAAGTGTTGTTTGATGTTACAAATACTTTAGTTACAACTCTGATGATTAACACATGACCTGCAATGATGATCAAGAAATATTTAAAATCAGGTAGACTATATAGACTACACCTTGTGAGATTGTTTACAATTGTTCTGATAGTTAGAATCAACTCTCCACTGTTGATATTCAGTGATGAAGAACGATTGTAAACATTGATGAATACGATGGAGTCGGATATCAAAGGTTTGTCCAAAAAAACATTACATTTTGCTTATAAATCATATCTGCCCCAATCCACAAAATATGATTTTGGAAAGGGGGGAGGGGTTGCCCTAAAAATTTCAAATTCAATCCACCATCAAGTAACCATTTAATTTGAAGGGCTTGAAGAAAGAAACATTTTTTGTTAACTAAAAAAACCAATAGGCCTATATGTTTTTACACATTTGAAAGTCGCTGAGTATGCAGGTGTGCTGCAACGAGGGTATCTTTACAAGTCTTGTGCACTTTCAAACGTCTATAGCTTTGATTGGCAGCATGATATTGATATCAAATTAGCAGCATATTGTTTCCTTCATTAAGCTAATCTAGTGGTTACTTGATAAGGGATTGTCTTTGAAAATATGGGGCACCCCCCCCCCCTGGATAGTAATTTGGGGCCAGGGGCAGACATGACACGTGTAAAACAAAAATTGATGTATTTAGGACATATCTTGTATGTAAAAATGTGTTTAGTCTATATCTCTGAATTGGTTTCAAAAAAGTTATTGTACTGGTCCAGGACTAATAGTACGTGTGGTTAGCGTAAAAACCTTGCACTTTTTGATGCAGCTTGGAGCTTAGCCACTTGGTATGTGTATAGAAGATACCTGTAGAAGTATTTTTGTCCAAAGATCCAACCTTGAATTCGTGCAGAACACCCCCATATCAGCCATTAAAGATGGCCGCCATTACATTCATAAATTGCTCTATAACTCTGGTAATAATGTTCCGATCTTGATAAACCTTTTTTTGCTTGAAAGATAATTTTAAAATAAAACTTTTTTGCATTTTACATTTTTTTCTAAAGTTAATAGTTTTCATTGTATATTTGAAAAAAATATTTTCCATTTAATTCCATGGGAAAGTCTAATTCCTCAATAAAATGCGTTTTGAGGGGCTCAACAAGGCTGTGGCTAAATTTAGAATATTCTCTAGGTTGAAAACTTCTACGCTCAGAAATTTTATTCCAATAGGTCAACTATTATCAGAATAATGGCCTCAAAAAGATATTCGTACAGGCCATTTTCCGAGTTAGCCTAGTTTTTTCGGTGTTTTATGGAGTAAAAAAACTATTATTGAGGTGAAACTTGAAGAAAAATAACTAAACGACCGAGAAAAATCTATCATAATAGTATAATTCTAGTTTTTCATCCATTTTGAAGGTCCAAAAGAAGTTTTTGGACGCTTCATGTTAAGCATAGGGAAAAAGGACAGGCTTAGACTTTTATCGTAATAAATACTTTATCCGTCGGTAGAAATTAATAAAAATTCATGAACATATTTAACATAAACATTTGAACGATATAGCCTAAAAAATCTTGGATAAATAATCGCTAAACAGAATTTATACGTGTTTTAAAATTAATTTTAGTGGTAAAATTAAGCCTCCCTGCTAGCGCCCACTGTGGAATTCGGCGCAAGCGTGGCTCGTGCTACCACCGATTTGAGAGAGCTACGCCGAATCCCTTCAATTAAAAAAGCATAATAATTATGAAAATAATTTTTTAAAGCCTTGAAAATGTTTAACTTAAATATCTTAAAGATATAAAACAAAAATATCTAAAATAAAAGTTATTTTTAGCAGTTTAATTGAAGAGATTTGGCGAAGTGCTCGCGAACACGCTTAGTCGGTGCTAGGCTCGCTTGCGCCAAATTCCAAAAGAGGGCGCCAGCAGCGAGGCTGAATTTCACTATTATATACCGTGTTGTGATTATTTTCCCACAGGGAACGCTAGCAGCAGAGCATAATTTAGCCACTGAAAATCATTTTAAAATACGTATAAATTCTGTTTAGTGATTTTTTATCCAAGAATTTTTTAGGCTATATCATTCAAATGTTTATGTTAGATATGTTCATGAATTTTTATTCATTTCTACTGACGGATAAAGTATTTATTACGATAAAAGTCTGAGCCTGTCCTTTTTCTCTATGCTTAACATGGGGCGACCAAAAACTTCTTTTGGACCTTCAAAATGGATGAAAAACTAGAATTATACTATTATGATAGATTTTTCTGGGTTATTTAGTTATTTTTCTTCATTTTTATTCAGGTTTCACCTCAATAATAGTATTTTTTACTCCATAAAATACCAAAAAAACTAGGCTAACTCGGAAAATGGCCTGTACGTATATCTTTTTGAGGCCATTATTCTGATAATAGTTGACCTATTGGAATAAACTTTCTGTGCGTATAAGTTTTCAACTTAGCCATAGCCTTCTAAATTTAGCCATAGCCTTGTTGAGCCCCTCAAAATGCATTTTATTGAGGAATTAGACTTTCCCAGGGAATTAAATGGAAAATTTCGTTTTTCAAATATACAATGAAAACTATTAACTTTAGAAAAAAATGTAAAATGCAAAAAAGTTTTATTTTAAAATTATCTTTCAAACAAAAAAAGGTTTGTCAAGATCGGAATACTATTACCGGAGTTATAGAGTAATTTATGAATGTAATGGCGACCATCTGTAATGGCTGATATGGGGGTGTTCTACACGAATTCAAGGTTGGATCTTTGGACAAAAATACTTCTATAGGTATCTTCTATACACGTACCAAGTGGCTAAACTGTATCAAAGAGTGCAAGGTTTTGGTGAAAATTAACGCTAACCACAAGCACTATAAAGGGGCACACAGTATAACAGACTAACCTAAACCAACAATGAAGATTTGAAAAAAAGTGAAATCATGACAAGTCTAAGAATTTATAAAGTACTAGCTGATAACCCCGGCTTTGCCTGGGAGATTATTTGTTTCTTCTCGTAGTCTTGTCAATATATATATAAAAAGAGTTGTGTGTTCGTATATTTCGGGCTACAGCCAAAACTACAACTACCAGGCATTCTGTTAGTATCCACAGTTGCTATCTAATGGTAACCATAGCAACTATTCAAAGCACTCCCAAAATCCTTGTCATAGGTCTCTTTAGGACGATCCTGGGCCTAAGCCCTTAAAGATATCAAAACCAAACCCCCATAGTGCACATCATAAGATTCCAAACTTTAATATGACACCAAGATGAAATGTCTACGGGTCAAAATCTGAAAAGGGTCCAATTGCAAAGTAGGAAAAAACCAAAAAATTATTACTTGGTATCCAAAAGACATTTACATTTTTTAATACTTTGAACCCTATAGAATATGAGAAAATAGAAGAAAGCACCATTACCCCCGTATGTAGATGGGAGAGGCAGTTTTATGTCGGAAACTCCCATTTTTCGTAACAGAGGTCACACTCAGATAAATCAATATTACATAATCAAATAAAAGGGAAAACCCATTGTATTTCATATACAATGGGTTTCCAATGGTCATTTCCACAATTCGATCGAATTGTGGAAGAACTGTTCTCCTCCTAGATTTGATTATTTCAAAATCTTTGGAACCAAGTGTTATGCACACGTGCTTCAAAACAAAAGGCGAAAATTAGATAAAAAGAGCATTCCATGTCTCTTTTTTGGTTACACTGGTGACCATAATGGATACCGATTGTGGGATTTCATTAAGAACTCTGTTGAATTGTCTCGTGATGTAATATTTGAAAGAGACAATCCAATGTTATCATTTACTGAATCTTCGACAACAGTTGACGATAGAAAAGGGTTCAATGATGAATCAACGCATTTAAATGATGAAAAGGTTCCAGGGCCTGTCATTGACATTCCTAGTAATGAAAGTCATCAAGGAAATATCTTAAATGATATTGGCTCTAGTGCTGAAACACAAAGAAGTATTCAGGAAAGGCGTTTACCATCGTTTCTCGCTAACAACTATGTGTTAACTGCTGAGAAGGATCTGTATAATGAAGCTATAAACTCAGAAGAAAAAGAGCAGTTGCCTGATATAATGATCAAAAGCATGCCACTTACAACTTTTAAGAAGAATCGCCACTCTATCGGGGTGTTGTGTTTGAGGGGGAGTGTTAAAACAACTTTGCCACCAACTTACAACCACAACACTGTTCATAGACTGTCATAATAAGTCACTATGGTGACATAGCTTGTTGATCATCTTTCTGTTGTTCTTTAGTAATTTACCTTTTGTATTTTCTAAAATATATGTTATTTTGCTTTTTAAACTTTCTAATTTCCTCTGCTTCCCACATTAGAATCGGCATTTGAAACCGGGCCGTATTACGCACAAATTAAACTATTACGATGGATCGCGATTTACTTTCGTTGAAGAATAAATCATGTACCGTTGTTACACTCATAAATTATACATGGCAATTTCAGTTAACAAAACTACTTCTCTTCACGTCCAAATTAATTTCATAGGAAGAACTTGAACATTCATCGTTGCTCGCCGCCATGACACTCCAGAATTAAACTCGTTGTTGGCTTCTACTAGCGCTAGTGTCGCTGTATGATTAGAAACAGACTGCGCTACCGACGATACTGCTGAAGGTGGGGACACGACTTTTAACCGAGCTCGGTGCCTTAATAATATAGTTTTATCCGTAATAAGCGCTATTTGATTATCTCCCTGTATCCGACAATATAAAGGTGGGTTTTATTTTCACTTATTTGATTGGTGAACTTGTTTAAAACGTTTCTTTAGTGGTAAAACTGGGATGGGGGACACGCGACCGTCGCTACTTTGGCCAGTATTTTCTCAGTATTTTGCCCCAACCTCTTCTTAATTCATGATTTAAACAGTATAGACAATAAGATTAAGACCTAAACTTCCAAAATAAAACATTTTTAGCAATAATTACAGTAGGCTACATTATTTTTTCATGAAGGGTCAGGGATTGTACCCTTTTCAGATTTTGACCCCTACGTCATGTAGTTTTGGCTCTAGCCCGAAATATACCAACACACAACTCTAATTATATATATATATA